>OX453031.1:13424866-14624866 GCA_949699075.1 Asteroscopus sphinx | reverse complement strand
ATATCTACTTATTTATAATAAAACAAAGTTTAACCGGATTAAACAATCTTCTATCTATACTATAATAAAACTGTAAAGTTCGAAAAGTCTGTACATTGAGTTTTTTTTCGCGAAAACCGACTAGGGGGACTAGAAATAAGCTATAGAACACGAATCAATCGTTTAAAAAATTTATGTCTGTCTGTCTGTCTGTTTGTTACCTCATCACGTGAAAACGGCTGAACGGATCGTAATGAAACTTAGCATTTGTATTGGTATTAGTCTAACTTAAAATATAGGGTATGTTTTATCTGAATCGGTTGAGTAGATCCAGCGATACAGCTTGACCCCTCTATTGTATTAAGTTGCATACAAAGTAGAGGTCATGATTGTTGGTTAGATGCAGGTTGCAGGTTCCTAAAAATACAACTGGATTCTATTAGTATTATAGAAAATATAGAATAACATAACATAGCCCATCACTGTCCCGCTGCTGGGCATGGCCCTCTTCTTGGAATGAGAAGAGTTAAGGAACTGGATATTGTTAGTGTAATAGATTATCATAACATAATCAGCTCATTACCTACTGCCCCACTGCTGGGCACGGACCTCTTCTCGGAACGAGAAGAGTTAAGAAACTAGAAAATATAGAATAACATAACGTAGTCAACCCATGAGAAGAGTTAAGGAACTGGATATTGTTAGTGTAATAGATTATCATAACATAATCAGCTCATTACCTACTGAGCCACTGCTGGGCACGGACCTCTTCTCGGAACGAGAAGAGTTAAGAAACTAGAAAATATAGAATAACATAACGTAGTCAACCCATTACTGTCCCACTACTGGGTATGGCCCTCTTCTCAAAATGAGAAGAGTTAATGAACTGGATATTATTAGTATTCTAGAATAACATAACATTACCAGCCCATTACAGTCCCACTGCTGGACACGGGCCTCTTCTCAGCATAAGAAGAGATGTGGTTAGTGTTATAGAATAACATAATCAGCCCAATTACTTCCCACTGCTGGGCACGAGCGTCTTCTCAGAATGAGGGAGTTTAGGGCTAATTCCATGAAATTCCATCACCTTAGCCGGTTGGTTGTAAAAACAAAATATAGTATGGTCGGTAAATAGTGTAATCGTCTGTGTAGGCGCTTATATGTATATATTTGAAGATATTGTGTTCATAATTTTGACACGATGTTATTTTCCGACATCCACGCGGACGGAGTCGCGGGCACAGCTATGATAAATAAATCAGATCGGATCGGATTAGATAATGATATTGTGAGTGATTACTGCGTGCATCGAAACGATTTTAATTAATAATATTGTACGGTATTATTTATATTAAAATATTTTTTTAGAAATATTTGTAAAGACGCTTGTCATCTTAGTCCTGCGACCACGAAATGCTGCAAAGCTTTCGAAACGTCAGGGAAACCAATTTAAATAATATACGCGATTTAATCCGGTTAAACTTTGTTTTATTATAATGTGTAGTGATCGCGAAAACCTAAGAAGTTATTACTTATTTATATCTAACGTTGTTTACTTCGTAATTCTTGTCAACAAGTATTCTTCTTCGTAACGAGTTAGCCCAAGCAGGCACCACTACCAACAATAACAAAATCTCAATTGTTTTTCCCAAATAGTTAGCCAACTATCCCATCAGACATACAAGGGTCGTCAAATACTCGTACTGTCAACGTAGTGTCAACATGGCACTACGGGGGGCATTACTAGGGGGTCACGTCACTAACTATAGTCATTAAGCTGAGTGGCGGTCAGTATTTCATTAGCTGTCGCAGCGAAGGTGTTAAGTTAGAGGTGGCTCTTAGCTTAAATGTTAATTAAGAGGCTGACAACACCTAAAAAATCAGACCTCTGCGGTCACTGTCGTTTTGTACAGAACTGAAAGAGAGGCAACGAGCCGAGGGACGTCGAATACGCCGCTCAACTTGAATGAAAATTAACAATTAATTTTTTTAATAAAAAACTAAAAGCTTATTTGAAAAACAGAAACAACAAATGTTTAGATTATTGTCTTTCTCAAATGTTTTCTTAATTTTATTTATAATATTTAGTAAACAATAGAGATTGTTTGCTTTAAAGCATGTTTTAAGAGGTTAGTTTACAATTATTTTCTATCGAGAAAACTTCAAGAAAACGTGTTTTGGGCACAATACAGTTTCAGAAAATACGATCAAGATTAACATATTTTTTTTTCACTGCCGCAAACCGAATAGATACAGCTAAAAATGTTTTTAAAAAAAGCCTATTTGGGGTATTTGGCTGTTGTCAGAGTCTTAAATAGAAAAAATTAGTAATGAAATAGATGTGAAATTATTTTGACTAATTTCTATATTTTTCCAATCTAGGGGCTTTCCACCAGAGTCTAGAGCTATAATATGTGAGAAAGCTAAGCGGAGAGTGAGGAAAAAACCACCAATAGCGAAGCTGCGTTATGCGAGGCTAGCTATATTTTAGTAGTAGTAAGCAAAGAGAATATAACAACTACGTTAATTAGTAAGCAAGGGCGGATCCAGCCTTTGTGTCAGGGGGGGTCAAATACTTATATCCAGCCCCGGATCTACATTTTTAAAAGGAGGTTGCAGTGTGTCGATTTGCCGCCCTCTAGGAAATAACTTTCAATCAATAAAATACCTATAAGGATTTTTGGTAATTTTTGCGAAAACATTACTTAACATAACATAACCAGCCCATTACTGTCCCACTGCTGGGCACGGGCCTCTTCTCAGTACGAGAAGGCTAAGGCCTTAGTCCACCACGATGGCCTAGTGCGGGTTGGCGGACTACACACACCATTGAGAACTGTATGGAGCACTCTCTGGTGTGCAGGTTTCCTCACGATGTTTTCCTTCACCGTTAAAGCAAGTGATAATCGAATATAAATCCGCACATGAATTCGAAAAGTCAGAGGTGCGGGCCGGGATCGCACTTACACCCTCCTGCATGGAAGGCAAGCGTTCAACCACTAGGCTATCACTGCTTATGATAGATGACAAGCGTCTTTACAAATATTTCTAAAAAAAACTTTTAATCTATCGTACAATTTTTATTAATTAAAATCGTTTCGATGCACGCAGTAGTCACTCACAAATTATTCTAAGTTGTTCCCTTGTAAAATACATCAACACATTTCAATCAACACATTCTCCAAATGAAACTGACACCGTTACTAATAAATGACATTATACTGAGTGTCCCTTCGGTCAGTATTAGATTAGGGGTCGCAGTGATAGGGTTAAGTTAGGGACACTCCACAGGTGGGATGAGATGTGTTGAGAATGTAATGTGGGCACTTATGACCCCTAACGAGTTAAGAAGGGTTAAGTACCGAAATGCTACCTTTTCTGGGAATGTTTTATTTTAATTTTTTTTTTATAGTTAGGCAAACATTTCGTCTCATAACATAAAAACACGTCTGTATTCCTCGAAGGGGTAGGCAGAGGTGTATAGTACAGCCACATTTCACCAGTTATGTTATAAGTCCCATGTAATAGGTGGCGAGCCTACTGCCTTTAACCGGACACAAATCCAGACTCCGGGTTGCTACTGAGAATTTCCTAATGAAAAAACTCAATAACAAACACTATACCCGGGGAATCGAACCCAGGACGCGCTAAGCAGTCGCTTGCGACTACAAGACCAACGAGAGGGTCAACGCGCTGTCACCTGCAGTGCTATTCACTAACTAACAATTTCGTGGATGTACGTCGAGACGGGCTCGACGTCGAGACAGCCTTGCGAACGACCGCGAGCGCAAAACGGTATTCACTAACTCGTTTATTCTCGTCGACGAACTGAAGGCTGTGTCGACTCGTCGCTGTTGCATAGACGAGTTAGGGCTTGACACAAATATCTTTATAACATAATCGATTAATGTCGACTGAGAGTTTAATGGGTTTAAAAGTTATAATAAAGGTCTATTTTTAAGTATTTTAAGAAATGTAGTAACATTTTAAATAGTAAATACCTAATTATTCTAAGAGCTTATAATATTCTTACTGGCCGAGTTTTAAGGCTGAATGACGATTCCTTTGCGAGACCCATGATACTTTAAATTAAATGTTAACAAAAAAACCGGCCAAGTGCGAGTCGGACTCGCGCAGTAAGGGTTCCGTACCACCCTTCGACCTGATACCCCATAGAAACTGATTTAATTTACGAGAGTTCATCAAAAGACATCAACGCACCGTGAGCGAATTTTTTTTTTGCATCTCTTTCTTACGCAGGTACCACCACATATAAAATTACTAAACTACATAGTATGCACTATAATTAGACCAAGTTTGACGCTGGTATGTATTACCGTTTTGATGATAGAGCAGAAACAAAAACGTTGAAAAAAATGCATGTTTTTCGAGGTTTCTTGTATGGGTACCCCCTTTGGTTTTAGACTACTTTTTATTTTTAGTATTTGTCGTGATATGCACCATAGTAACACATATTTTGTAAAAATTTCAAGTTCCAGGTTAGACGACTTAAAAGGTAACTTTTAGGCAGCTTTTAGGTATCTTTTCGAAATCGAATTAGATATTTTATTGTAATGTTGGAATGGAATTTTATTGATATTATATAAAATAAATAATCAATAAATTTTTTTTATTTATCTCCACAAATTACATTTTTTATGTTAAAATCGTTATGGTCGTTGTGGCGATGCTTGGGCCTATGCCCAGCAGTGGACGTCTTTCGGCTGAAATGATGATAATGATGAAGATGAAGTGATAATTAAAAACAGTAATATATTATTAACTAGCTGTGCCCGCGACTCCGTCCGCGTGGATGTCGGAAAATAACATCGCGTCATAATTATGAACACAATGTCTTCAAATATATACATATAAGCGCCTACACAGACGATTAAACTATTTACCGACCATACTATATTTTGTTTTTACAACCAACCGGCTAAGGTGATGGAATTTCATGGAATTAGCCCTAAACTCCCTCATTCTGAGAAGACGCTCGTGCCCAGCAGTGGAAAGTATTTGGGCTGATTATGTTATTCTATAACACTAACCACATCTCTTCTTATGCTGAGAAGAGGCCCGTGTCCAGCAGTGGGACTGTAATGGGCTGGTAATGTTATGTTATTCTAGAATACTAATAATATCCAGTTCATTAACTCTTCTCATTTTGAGAAGAGAGCCATACCCAGTAGTGGGACAGTAATGGGTTGACTACGTTATGTTATTCTATATTTTCTAGTTTCTTAACTCTTCTCGTTCCGAGAAGAGGTCCGTGCCCAGCAGTGGGGCAGTAGGTAATGAGCTGATTATGTTATGAAAATCTATTACACTAACAATATCCAGTTCCTTAACTCTTCTCATTCCAAGAAGAGGGCCATGCCCAGCAGCGGGACAGTGATGGGCTATGTTATGTTATTCTATATTTTCTATAATACTAATAGAATCCAGTTGTATTTTTAGGAACCTGCAATCAACCAACAATCATGACCTCTACTTTGTATGCAACTTAATACAATAGAGGGGTCAAGCTGTATCGCTGGACCTACTCAACCGATTCAGATAAAACATACCCTATATTTTAAGTTAGACTAATACCAATACAAATGCTAAGTTTCATTACGATCCGTTCAGCCGTTTTCACGTGATGAGGTAACAAACAGACAGACAGACAGACAGACAGACAGACAGACAGACAGACATAAATTTTTTAAACGATTGATTCGTGTTCTATAGCTTATTTCTAGTCCCCCTAGCCGGTTTTCGCGAAAAAAAACTCAATGTACAGACTTTTCGACCTTTACAGTTTTATTATAGTATAGATTATTGTTACTTATTATGAATTTATGCACAAAGTAATCTCTTCTCGCACTAATTAAAACCGTATTACAAATAACAAGCAATCTACTTTTTAAGCTACTTTTTGTCGTCGTGGATCGTAGTAATAGATGTGTTAATTTCAAATATATTATTACCATGTAGATAACTAACTCGTATTCACAACAATGCGTGTGCACAGAATTAAATAGTTGGTACACACGGCTACACATCAAGCTGTACTTTTCCAGTTTATGCTGACCTCGCATTGCAGGCTTTCCGTACAATGCGAGATCAGCTTATACTTGAAATGTACAGCTTGATGTGTAGCCGTGCGTACTACTTGGTACTGAGAAAACGCGTAGCGCGGCGTGTTACAACGAGCGCTTGATACTGTTCTGTCATAGAGGAAATGCAAGTATTCCGTGTGTTCTGTTTACAGATGTAAAATATTTTGAGATGTAGACGTTACGATGTCTAGTCCAATCGAGATCCAGTCATTTCGCGATCTAGTCTTACGGGCAACCTAGACATATCGAGATCGAGACCAAAAGATACCGACCCAATTATACTTCTGTTCTTACACTAAAACTTCATCATCATCATCATTTCAGCCGAAAAACGCCAAAGGCCACCCCCCAAAGGGTCATAATTGCCACGCTTGGCAGGCGGGTTGGCGATTTTTTTTTTTTCGATTGGACTCTCGCAGAATTGGTACCCAGAATGGATACCCTAACTGCAAAACCGCATAAGGGCGTCCCCCAAGGGAGGGCTCGAACCTCGGCTTACTGGGGCATTGCGGGGGGACACCGCCGCTATGTCCCCCTGGCAGCCGTTGCTGCATCGGGAATAGTTTTCTCGAAAGTGGCGGACTTTCGGTATATCGGATGGGTGACGCGTTTCGCGAATCGCCGTTCGAGAACGCTGCTGCCCATCCTCTGGTGAATCCCTAAGTCGCTTTTTACTACACCCATGAGAAGAGAGAGGGTGGTGCAATTCGTTCATGCAATACGTACGGCACCACACGGTACCTTAGCATTAATAAACTACGCATCAAGCTATAATCGAGGAACCAACAATAATTTATTATTATTTACCTACACGAACGTGCCTACAGTAATTTGCGTGATTCCTTTGATGGACTACAGGTACCTCCAGCTGATTTAATGGGAAATTGTAGTGTTCTACAAGAACTTTTTTATCTATTTAATTAAAAACTTCATCTGAATGCGAGTACACATATGCTAGTATATAAGTAGTTGAAAATGATAGAAAACTGAAAATATCTAAAAGTAAAGTGTTACGTAAATATCTGGCAGTGCTACAATTGTAAATGTTTAATAAAACTAGCTTTTGCACGTGACTTCGTCTGCGTAGACTATATTGAATCTTAAGTTAATCGAAAATTACTTTTCATATTAATGGTTAATTTTGGATAACTCTTCTCAGGTATCTTTTGACAAAAGTACACTGGCAGCACTGCATTTTTCAAAAATAATGTAATTATTCACCATGAATGACCAAGAAGTTTGAGTAAAATAATCACTGACACGTAGCGATTATATTATCTTTGATCACTGACTGACATTTTGTTTGTAACGTAGTGATTATTTTCTCTGTGATTTTGTTTTGGAGAGTTGTATTTGTAATAAGTAATGCTTCTTTCTATTCGTGTTTCGATAAATTATTATATTAGCGATTGTACTAAACTGAACTGTATTGTTTTAAAAATAGTTTTTTGAAAAAGAAGCTGAAGTGAAGATATGTAGTAAATATTATTATGCCTAACCAAATTTTGTTACATTTGTTATGGTTGTCGTCCACGGGATGGTAAATTAATAACATGGGTTATTAATAATTAATAATATGGCAAAAACGAGCCACAATAGAAAATCAATTGTTCTCGGGCTCCGGGCAGTCAAAGGATGTCATTGTATTAACAACTGTGTGCATGTCAAGAAACGGGGTCCCATCCCAAGCGCAATTGGAGAAGCTTTTAGACGGCTTGGAAGATTTTAGCCTTTATTCATTTCACAACCCCTTGATTTTTTGTTTTAAGCACCTCGTAGGCATAGTTATTTTAACAATGATACGACGACGTCTGCTTCAGCGCTCACTACCTTCACAAAGGCAGTCACAAATGGCGAGCCTAACTGAAAGATTTGTCACCATTGAAGAAAAGCGTTTGTATAATGAGAGGATATTTGCAGAAAGACGGTTGGAAAATAGAAAACTCCTTTTTGACAACCAGAAAAGGATGTTGATATTTTTTATAGAGATTAGTAGGTCATGATCAAGGCAGACCCAAACACTGCAGGATTTGTGTGCATCCCCCAGTGCCTTGGTGGAAAATATGAATAATTTAATAGGAATTAGTAATTTTGTCAAACAAATAAGAATAAAATTATATTATTATTTCTTTTAATGTAAATAAAAAATGGATAATGAAAATACATATTTCTAATTTCTCATTGCCTTGTAGTACATTCGACCGCATGTCAGTGGTAACAGTTTGACCTTGACAGTTTATTTTGTAAGCAGTAAGAACGGTTTTTGTAATTCAAATGTTACCACCGACATGCTGTCTACTAAAAATTAGTCAAAGCTGTCAATACTATGAATATGTATGATAATAAATTATTTATTTCGACAAACAATAGGACTCGTAAGGTAAGTAACATTATTTACATAAATAACTTTGTAAAACTATAATACAGTCAATCAATTTATAAAACAAAACTATCACTGCTGCAGAGTTCCAGATAAACTTACAGACACGAACAATTAAATGAATAGTAATGTAGGTAGGTACTCAACTTATTTTCCATAATAATATTCATATTATTAGTCAATCTTTCTTTACTTAAATGTGGTATAACAATAAGAATAACAAAGAATTATGTCTAAGCTGATAATACTTATATGTATTATAACATTTATCTTTCCTTGAGAACTTGCTGTCCATCATGATTTTGAAGAAATCTGATATATTTGTTGATAATGTTAATATTATTTCTATCATCAACAACCTGGTGGATGGCTCTAGAAGCAGAAGCCTGGGACACATATGTGTCTAAATTTTTTGGTAACTTCCATTAGCCAAAAATGATAAAGAGTGCATAATACCTGAAACATTACGAATGTAATACAATCTTTTGATGGTATCTTTATTAATCATAATTTATTAAGAAACCAAGCTATAAACAAACCTTCAGCCTAGTAGTTAAACCACCGGCACGAATTTGCAGAGGCATAAGTAGGTATATGGATAAAAATCACTCTCCAATACCTACATAAATGAAATCCTCAGAAAGTCTTAAATAAGGATAAACTATACATCCTGGGAAATATTTTTGAACTTTCTTATTGTTTTGCCTTTCAATCTTTCTATAAATCGTCACTTATTTTAGCTTCTTCCAATAAATAGAGCCTTGTAATCATCCGAGTACTTTCAATTAGTAAAATGACAGCTATGCTATTCTCTAAAGCCCAAATCACACACAAGGCAGGTGCGGGTCGGGCGCGAGTCGGGTCGTGTTGCTCGCGTGAGCCGCACTGTTTGTTGTGTTCACAGTGAGAACTTCACACACAGCTGACACAGCGCGGGTCGGCGGTGTGTGCAACGACGCCATAGAAGCTTCTCTTCAAAAGGCAAAAAAAAGTAAGTAAGTAAGTAAAGTGTAAGTAGGCAATGTTTACGAACACTATCATTTAGATAAATGACGAGAAAGAGTTTTTTTTTGTAAATAATTACAACAGCTTGTTGACAAACACTTGATACGCGCTGCTGACGACCCACGCAAGCTCTCTGTGTAAGTACATATCGGTGAATACGTACAAAAAGTTACTCTATGAATACCTACGTATATTCGACGACCGACCCGACCCGCGCGGCCCGCGCTTTGTCTGTAGTGGCAGGAGAAACGCGTGGCTCCCGCGCTCCACCCGGCTTTGGCCCAACCCGCGCCCACGTTTCGTGTGATGTCGTCCATATAAAAACAGGTCAATATACCCGCCGTACTCCCGACCCGACCCGCGCCCGACCCGCACCCGCTCTCGGTGTGGTTTGCGCTTTACAATTTCGTGGCTGTATGTCATGACAGGCTTGACATTTAGACAGCTTTACGAACGTCCGAGAGCGCAACGCTGATTCAAACGGTATTCACTAACGCATTTATGCTCGTCGACGAACTGAAGGCTGTGTCGACTCGTCGCTGTTGCGTAGACGAGTTAGGGCTTGACACAAATATCTGTACAATATAATCGATAATTCTCGACTGATAGTTTAATGGGTTTATAAGGTCAATGTTTTAGGTTTTTTAAGAAACGTATTAAAATTACAAATAATAAGTTATTATTCTAAGAGCTTGTAACATTTTTATGGGCTGAGTTTTAAGGCTGTATGAAGATTCCTTTGCCGAAACGCATGAACCTTCTACTGTAAATAAAAAACTAAACCACTTGCAGTGTTGTGTGTTGACAGCTTGAGGGTTTTACCCCTAAATTTAGGGGGTAGAAGTATTAAAAGGGATATTTTTAGGGCCAGGAATTTCTTGGGGTTTTAGGGGCTTCAAACAAAACCAGCAAATATGGAATGATAGCTGGACAGAGAAAACATTTTGCTGTGAATGTGAGAAAGATGGCATTATAAAAACTCCACATCGAGTTAATTCTTGAACGCGGCATGTAAGTAGAATTAATTGTAAACAATTTAATTACAATTTAACTCGCATAACTTGCGCAGTTATTGATTGGCTTTGAAAATGACGTAATTTCTAATGCTAGTAGGGAATACCTACTCGCACCACACCAGTGTCCGCCATTTTCAATCCCATTCTTTAACTGAGCTGGGGGCTTACTCCTGAAAATTTGATTCTAACTCTATTTCGATTTGGTTCCTATCCGGAGCTTTACTCCCGACTGGTTCGAGTTCTGTATCAAAATTTCAACGCCTACATTGCCTAATGTACACAAGCGCACGATCGTGTGGTGGCACGACTTAAAACTAACTACGAACGAAACATTAATTGTGAACGAGAAATTCGTACTCCCCACTGGATCGCACAATCGTGGTTCGATTCGTAGGATTGAAAAGAAATGTCAAAATACACGATAGCAAAAAACGTACTTTATTGGGATCGTATGACATTTTTAAGTGTAATTTATTGCGATATTTCTTCAAATCTCTCATTATGATGGTTTGCACAACATTAAATTGACTGATGAGTGATGATATACGTACATTTAAAAAGAAGCTCAAAGATTTTCTTGTTCTGAAAGCTTACTATTCAGTAAATGATTTTCTGACAGATACAACAAACTTTAGGTAAATACACAAGAGTCCGATTTCTTTGTTAAACTATTCATTAATATATATTAATAAAAACTGTTATTATTATTATTATTAAACAATTAATTTCCACAAATCTATAATAAGTATTATCTATAAGTTATCAAATTTGTACGCCTAATATCAAGGCAAAACATAGTGATACTGGTTTATTTATAAATTAACACCATATCTTATACATCATACTTGATCATACCTATGTTTGACAAATAATAAATTTTGAATTTTTACCTTGCGATGTTTTACAATGTTCTTAAAAAAACTGTATGAACATAATATATTATGTAAGAAGAAACATTTCAAGGAATAATTAATTAATTATTATTGTCTCATCCGGGGTGTGCAAATAATATAATTATATAAATGGGACTATCCTAAATTCTGCCAGAAAAGCGATTTAAAAAAGTCTTTTATTCCTGCATTCGATTATTGTTTTTTACGCCGAACTTTTTTTTAATAGATAAATTAGGTGTTTTACTCATCAAATTTTATAGCTGTTATTATGTGGCCTAAATATTTGATGGTGTTGACTTATAGGTACAATATCTACAAAGTAAAAAATAAAATGATACAATATTTACAAAGTACAAAACAAAACGATACAAAAAAGCGCGCCTAGGCGGCAAAATATTCCTCCACACCGCTGTCATCTGGCATCGTGCCCAGAAGACTGGCAGCGTTGCCACGTTGAATGGCAACGCTTATTCTTTGACCAAAGAACAAGCCAGCCCTCTGGTCACGCGAAGTGTCGACCAGCCTCTTAGAGATTTCTTTAAAAAGAGAGTGCGCACTCGGACACCATGGCCCGAGCGTATCGATCCCAAACGGCTCAAAGTCAACTACTTATGTCTCTAAGGTATAATATTAATTTGATCAATATGAGTACTTATTACCAAAAATAATCATTAAAAAATCATTTCTTAAAGTTTTAGCTTGCTATGTGTGAATGATTCATTGGCAATAGGAAAAGTGAGGGGTGTTTAGGGGGATGTCAACATTTTCTTTAAGAAAGTTTTTGGTAAGGGTTAGCAACACTGCACCAAAGAGTATATAATCACTTGCACTGCACTTTTCATATATATAAAAGTACTCTGTGACTGCACCAAAGAATTTTTACCCAAGATAGAATGCGTACGGAGAAATTTAAGAACTTCAAAAATGAATAATATCCCGTTCATATAAGGTCCAAAATCTTCAATCAAAATCAGGGAGAAAATACCGGTCGAGGCCGGTCTTCTGAGATAGTATTACCGAGAGCCCGCTGTCCCTTTCCTACATGTATGGACACCCTATAGAAAGAGACAAAAGGCTCCCCAATCATCGGACCGAATTTTAGTCAGCCGTCCGCTTTCCAGCTTGATATATAAGTTCCTTGGACTGCACTTGACATTTTCTCACAGATTTCCTAATGATATTTAAGTACGACATTTTTGAGACTTGTAAATTTTTTAGAAGTTGATTTCTATTCGTATTTAGTTAAGTTATTGTATTAGCGATAATATCACATAATTGTATTGTTTTAAACATGGTTTTGTGACTTGAAAAAGAAGCTGAAGTGTATGTAAGTATTGTTACAGGTAACTTTAAGATATCTAACCTTTTATTTGCTATTGTTTAAGTTTTGGTCCACGGGATACTAACCCATCAACAAAGTAAAAACGAGACACTAATCAATAGTTCTTGGACGCCGACAGTCAAAGGACGTTATTGTTTTAAAACACTTTTAAAATCTACTGTGTATCTTAGCTTGTCAAGACGCTAGTAATATATAAGTCTATGGCGTAATCCCATCCCAAGCGCATGTGAAGCTTTTAGACGGCTTGGCTTGCCTTTATTAAATTTACAACCAATTGCTTTTCTTTTTAGCACCTCGTAGGCGTCGTTTGTTAACAACGGCACAACGACGTCTGCTCCAGCGCTCACCACCTTCACAAAGGCAGTCACAAATGGCGAGCCGGACTGAAAGATTTATCGCCATTGAAGAAAAGCGTTTGAAAAATGAATGGTTTTTTGAAGAGTCTCTGTTGTTGGTCGGAAAATCAAAGACTCCTTATTGATAACCAGAAAAGGATTTTGCAAGGCAGACCCAAGCACTGCAGGATTTGTGTGCATTTTGGTGGAAAATATGATAATGTATTATATTACTTATTTCTTTCAATGTAAATAAAAAATGGATAAGGAAAATACACATGTTTAATTTATCATTGCCTTTTAATATGTACATACATAAACACACAAAAAATTAAAAACAAGACAGCCCTACTAACTAGACTTAGTCTGGATTTGTGCCCGGTTAATGGCAATAGGCCCCCTATTACATGGGACTTATAACATAACTGGTGAAATATGGGTGTACCTACTATGTATAGTAGAGGTGTACCTATGCCTACCCCTTCGGGGAAATACAGGCGTGATGTTATGTAGACTTAGCCTGCAGCTTCGCCCGCATATAATTCCGTTTATCACAGAAAGACTTATCTCGCATCCCTCGGGAGCTTTTTATTTTTCTGGGATAAAAAGTAGCCAATATGTTAATTTGGGTTATAGTCTACCTGCGTGCCAAATTTCATCCAATCTGTTCTGCCGTTTCAGTCTGATTGAGTGTAACAAATATCTTCACAAACTCATATTTATATATCAAAAGTATGAATATGTATACCTAATAATAAATTCTTTATAAGTAACAATAGTACTCATAAGTTCAGAAACATTCTATACTTAAAAAACTGTTAGTAAAATTAGAATACAGTCAATAATGTTATATATGGAGGCATATATGGAGTAAAATCACTTTCTAATACATTAATTAAATCCTTAAAAAGCCTGTAAATGTGGATAAACTCTACTTCCTGGGAAAAGTGTTGAACTGTCTTGTTTTGCCTTCGTTTCGTGCCTTCTTCAAATCTTCACTTTTTTAGCTTTTTCCAATAAATAGAGACTTGTAATCATCTGTGCTCTGCTTCCATTTCTTTTATTGCATTTCTTTGCACTTTCAATTACGAGTAATAATGATTTTTGTTACTAAACTATATAAGACTCAGCGCAATATTTGGGATATTTGTAGCTTTTAGATTTGACAGATAGAATCGTGGTTAAGGGCGAGGCTGTGACAGGCTGTGAGCGACCTCGACGCTGTTTTTTGCTTAGAGAATACCAAAATGTTCAAAAAGTGTCAAATTGTCCGCTGTAGAGTAGTTCCAACTCTTTGCCGTCACAGCCTTGAGCGCTAGTGTAGCTTTTTAGCTTTTAGATTAGACAGATAGAAGCGTGGCTGTGGCAGCGTTGCCAGACGTGCGATAATTATCGTACATCTACGATGAATGCAAGTCCTTTGCGTTAAAAAATAATAGCAGGGTATCGAACGATAGTTTTATAAATTCATACGATAATTTTAATAACGCTGTGATATTTTTGAGGCTTAGTAATTTTTTAGACAACAACCAGCATTAACAACAAGCATTTAAGCATACATTCTCGTCACTCTCACTCATTATATGTGCAGTGTGATGCACACGACATACTGAATAAAATGCACGCATAAGAACATAAAAAAACGATGCTTCCCTTCCAACCGCATACTGCGTCCTTTTCCACTTATTCATTTTGTTCGGTCTTAGTTCGTGGGTCGGTTTGCATCAGTTACCAGTTCAGTCAGGACAGTCAGACCTAGAGTCAGACTATCAGACTGAGTGCTATTGGATTAGTTAGGTATCTGTTTTTTTTTTTTTGCTTTGCATTGTTACGTTTTTTTTAACTGTTGCACGCTGCTAACTGGGACAGTAAGAAATTTTTCTTTTCTTTTTCTAATAATTTTCTGATTTTATTTATCTACACATAAAAATATATTTTTCCTTTTTGTCTCGTATGCGTTCCTATACCATTCATCCTATTGCGATAAAACTTAGGCGAATTGTTTTTAACACTGCGAGTGCGGAGCACGCGATGGATTTTGTGAAAAAATAATGTTGATAGGAACGTATGGTCGGGCATAGCTAGTGTTAAATAAAACACACTAATTAATAGAAACTTGAGACCTCTAAATATCAATATAATTACAATTTTGTGGAGGAGAGTCATTCTTCACGTATGCGATAAACATAAGATATTTTTTTCTAGATTTGTGATAATTTCAAACTTGCCATCTGGTAACACTGGGCTGTGCGTGAGGCTGTGAGCGATCTCGACGCTGGTTTTTGTTTACGGAATACCAAAATGCATGAAGAAGTGTCAATTTCTCTGTTGTCGAGTAGTTCCAACTCACGGCCGTCACAGCCTTGAGCGCTAGTGTAGCTTTTCGTACTTTAGTGAATACCAAATCAAGGTTTCGACGCTGCGGCAGCGTTGCACGCAAGGCTGTATCCTTAGAGAATAGCATAGCTGATGTACAGTCACAACACGCGAAAGTTGAGTCACTTGCTTATCATCTTAACTTGGCCGTGTTATACCAATCAGGCAAAGTCAATTATACTCGTTCGATTGATTCGTTCGTTTGGTTTGCCAACACGGCCGAATTAAGAATGGCAAGTGGCTCAACACTCCCGTGTTGTAACTGTACAACAGCGGCAACACCAAGAGTGTTTGCGTTGGCATAACTTAAGGGTCTATTCAGATGGACCACGCCATTGCGACAACCACACCACAGCGGCAAAAATTTCGTGGTTTCGTATCAGTAATCACCTGCGCTATCACCTATCTTCGTTTTCGGAAGCATTTCCCTGACACCCAGTATAAGGGTGGAATGTCTACCATACAACGGTGGCACATCGCCGTGCGTCTGGTCGTCCGATGATGGAAAGGGCTTGGGGGAAGATCTTGCAATTCCGACGCACACTCCACACGAATGCATCCGATAAAAACCGATAAGCTAGCAACTTTGCGCCGTTGCTCCAGGCTATGTAGTTTGGAATCGACCAGCGCATCGTTTCCAACGAGCCTCTTGGCACACCTATCTCTATCGCATTTGAAGTTGCTTTATCGCAGACAAAAATTACGTGTAGTTCATCATTATCATCAACTCAGCCTATCGCAGTCCACTGCTGGACATAGGCCTCTCCCAAGTTGCGCCACAACACTGGCTCCTTTGTCTTCCGCATCCAGTCCCCCCCAGCCACGTCCTTCAGGTCGTCGGTCCACCTGGCAGGGGGGCGCCCTACGCTGCGTTTGCCGATTTGCGGTCTCCACTCAAGGACTCGTCGGCTCCAGTGGCCATCGGTCGGACAGACATGGCCAGCCCTCTGCCACTTCAGCTTGTTGATGCTACAAGCTTTGTCGGTCACTCCGGTTCTTCTCCGGATAATCTCGATACGGATTTTATCCTTCAAAGAAACTACAAGCATAGCTCGCTCCATAGCTCGCTGAGCGACTTTGAATTTGAGGACTAGCCCACCTGTCAGTGTAGCGAGCGATATATTTGCGTTTATTCAGCGTCACGTGCCCGGCAGTGGGACAGTAATGGGCTGTTTTTGTACTCTCCATCGAAAAGTAGCTTCGTTTTCTTTCAAATCACAACTACTATTCCCTAATACCTGGAGTAACATCAACAATATTGCTACGTAATTGTCACAGCGGGGGGCAAGGGTGCGGTGTGTAGAGGGGAGGGGACCTATGACGTCACGCGGGGAACGCGGTGATCAAACATCGCCCGAATGTCAAGACCAGGCTGGTGTAGGGTGACCGCGATTTTGGGAAGGTGAGACACACTGCAAGAGTTTTAAAAATTGTGTTGAGGATGTATTCGAAAAGGTCAGAGACGTGAACTCGATTTTGGAGAAAAAAAATGTATTTTTAGATTTTAAAAAAAGCAGCTGTATTTTTTGCAAAAAAATATCATTCTGTTTTATTGCAACAATTTTTATAAGGTTGCTGATATGGAGCAAATCTTGCAAAGAAATGTTATGTGGCGAATGGTGGCAAATAAAACCTTTAATTATCTATATATAATTAACTATACCTATAATTAATTACATTAAAAATTGAAGCTTATATTATGTACTACCTAAGTTACAACATTTTCAGTTGTGACACTTGTGACAGATAAATATTGTCGAAAATATCCCTTTATTCCAAAACCTGTCACCCTACCAAAGATGACACCCCGCAGCGCGAATCAAAAATAAGTTACTTCGAAATTATTAACAAACTTATTTGTACACTTACCAAATTACTTGCTATACAATAAGAAACCTTTGCGCTATACACATACGACTTGGAAAAAATTTGTAAAAGCATTTTATCAACTACAAATAAAATGTGCAAATTTATAAATGTTGGTTTAAAAATCATTTTTAATCAATAATGGGTTTTATTGCTTACAAAATTAGATCTACAGAATTATTTATAGATGTTTTCACAACGGTATATCTAAATGGTGGTTTGAGATAGGGCTGTCAACGATTTTGAACTGATTATTAGATGAAAGGAATGAATTTGGTAGTCTTCGCGGTTATATCCGTTCAGAGGGTACGCAAAGGCCCTGCTGTGTGTCTTTGAGAACGTTTAAAGGTTGTCGTTAGAATATGACAGAGGCTTAAAAGTAAACAGCTGATCAAACTGTAAGAGCGAAGTAAACGTAAAGTTTATTTGTAAACAGTCGTTTGATAGTAGAAACCGGCCAAGAGCATGTCGGGCCATGCTCAGTATTATAGGGTTCCTTATGTAGGTGTAATTACAAACAAATCAAATCGAATATTAATCATGGCTATTTTAGTTTTTGCAATAGACGGCAGCATTGGCGACTCAGTGTTGTTAGTAGCCGCTAGATGGCGCTGTAGTATAGTGCCAAATTTAAGAAGTGTGTTATGTCAACATAACACAAAGTTTCTTTTTGTGATTTTTTTAAAATAGAAACTAACTAAAGGAGCATTCTTTGCTAAGATCATTCTTCTCTAAGGTCAATGACCTTTGAACTAGGACGTCTTAAGTATTTTTCAGTTTTCTCTCTATAACTCGAAAATTTATAATAACATTATATTCGATATAATTTTAAAAGAGAGTTTTTATAAAGGTCTATCAATGTGGAAGATTATAATTTTCTACGTTGCATAGTTTAGAAATGGCAGGGAGGGGGGACATTGCAAGCCACTTTGGCGGGCTATATTTCGCAGATGGTACACCTGATAAAAACCGGCCAAGAGCATGTCGGGCCATGCTCAGTATTATAGGGTTCCTTAAGTAGGTGTACATACGAATCAAATCGAATATTAATCATGGCTATTCTAGTTTTTGCAATAATCGGCAGCATTCGCGACTCAGAGCGTGTTGTTAGTAGCGCCATCTAGCGATAAATTCAAGAAGCCAAATTTAACATGACACACCATGTCAACATAACACAAAGTAACTTTTTGTGATTTTTTCAAATAGAAAGTAGCTAAAGGAGCATTATTTGCTATGATCATTTTTCTCTAAGGTCAATGACCTTTGAACTAGGACGTTTTAAGTATTTTTCAGTTTTCTGTCTATAACTCGAAAAATTATAATCACATTATACTCGAAATAATTTTAAAAGAGAGTTTTCACAAAGGTCTATCAATGTGGAAGATTATAAGTTTCTACGTTGCATAGTTTAGAAATGGCAGGGGGGGGGGGACACATTGCAAGACACTTTGGCGGGCTATATTTCGCAGATGGTACACCTGATAAAAAAGTGATGTATCAAACATTACCTTCATTTTAGTAGACCTATTCAATGATACCCCACACGAGGGGGTGCAGTGAAAAATTTTTTTTTTCCCCCATTTCACATGTATGGGCGCCACCCCTAAAGAAAGTAAAAACTATTTTTTTATTCTTTTAAAATTGAGATCTATATGCAGACTATTTTTTAACAAAATTTAATTTACTTATGTTTATAACTGTGGAAGTTATTAAGCTGTAAATGATTAGGACAGACGGACAGACGGACAGACGGACAGACGGACGGACATGACGAAACTATAAGGGTTCCTTGTAGGACTTCGGAACCCTAAAAAGTGATGTATGAAACATTATCTTCATTTTAGTAGACCTATTCAATGATACCCCACACGAGGGGTGAGGCGAAAAAAAATGTTCATCCCCATTTCACTATTCAGACTATTTTTTAACATAATTTCATTTACTTATGTTTATAACTGTAGAAGTTATTAAGCTGTAAAGGATTAGGACAGATGGACAGACGGACGGACCTGACGAAACTATAAGGGTTCCTTGTAAAGAAAGAAAGAAAGAAAAAGATTTTATTCTTGCGCTCCATTTGACGCACACACTACAAAACTTATACATAATACTTAATAATAAATACATAAAATACATAATACTTTACAATTTCATGACAAATTAGTATAATTACAGTTAAATTGACAACTGACAACACTGGACATAAACAATACATGATCTGTGGTTATAACGGTAATGATCGGTTTTTTGTTCGGTTGTTGGTTTGGTGTTTTGTTTGTAGGACTACGGAACCCTAAAAACGGTTATTTTCATCTTCAAACGTCGGTTATTTCGTCTGTGAACTTGGCCCTAAGAGTTAAGACCCGCTGGATCACATCATCATCATCATTTCAGCTGAAAGACGTCCACTGCTGGACATAGGCCTCCCCCAAGCATCGCCACAACGACCGGTCCTGTGCCTTCCGCATACCCGCTGGATACTGAACCTTTTTTTTGTTACGGAAAAAATGCGCATCAAATAGCACACCACCTAGGGAGGCGTGGCTATTTATGTTGGACTCGCACCTACTCACAGATATACAGGGTGTCAGGGAAACACTTACGAAAACGAAAATAGGTGATAGTGCTGGTGATTACTGATACGAAACCACGAAAAAAATGCGATTCTTTTTATAGATTTTTTCATATTTTTTTTGCATTTTTCATTATGTATGAGTTTTATTTAACTGCCCATAGCTGGTTATGTATGAAAAATGCCAAAAAATATATGTGAAAAAATCTAAAAAAAGAATCGCATATTTTTTTCGTGGTTTCGTATCAGTAATCACCAGCACCTATCTTCGTTTTCGGAAGCGTTCCCCTTACACCCAGTATTAAAAATATAGTTGCGAACAACCATAGAGAAGCCAACAAAAACCGTGCTCCTTCATGTACAACCAGTGCTCACGCACACACATGCATCTTAAACCGTGCTCACCCCTCTCAGTTCACATGTCGCGGCATCTGCCAGTAAGCATCGCGAAAACAAATATCCTTCAGGTGCATGGTGTATACGTGAGCACTGGTTGTACATGAAGGAGCACGGTTTTAGTTGGCTTCACTATGCTTGTTCGCAGCACTTAGTTTATATTTTTTACTATGTCTGTGCACCTACTAAAAACTCCGCCGTGTGCCTACTCTCGCCTTGGGTGCTGGATGGGCCATGAAGACTGCAATTCATGACAACCTATCCCACGCGGCCCGCTTCAGATATCTTTTTAATGCAATTCTTCAATAATAATTATTGAAAGACATTATGTTAACAATTCACACACAATTATTTTTTTAACCTAATTACATGTGCAGAACTAGTTGTTATGTTTTATGAGTAGTTATTTGAATAAAGAGACATGCCAAGATTTTTTACTAAATAAGACTGTACCCAGGACCGGATAAACCATTAGGCAGTGTAGGCAACTGCCTAGGGGCCCCGCGCGCGCACAAAAATAATTGATAATGTTTCATTCAGTGAAAATTTAATCGGAAAATTTGTATCCTCAATGACAATAGGGGTTATGGTTTTTTTCAACGCATGCTGTCAGTTGATGAAACACTTCATACTTACAGAACAGAACCATCTAGTATATAGTAATAGAACTAATAATATGGATGCGTTACGTAGCGTATTGTATGATAAACAAAAGTTTTGAAATGCTTGGTTTGTAATTGCGCTTTGTGAGTGTTGCAACAGTGATCCCTTCAACAACTTGAAAAAAGCTGATAATCTTCAGACGGCTGAAAAGGGGCCCGAAAATTTAATTGCCTAAGGGCCCTACATTGTTAATCCGGCCCTGCAAGTACCTAAAACAGACTACAGATAGTTGTTCAGTTTCTGGGAGTTTGTGTATGTGTTTGTGCCTATAAACGCACACGTGCTAACGAGAAATCTTGTATAGGTACACACGGCACCACATCAAGCTGTACATATCCAGTATAAGCTGAACTCACATTGTATAGGTTTTCCTTCCAACGCGAGGTTAGCCTTTACTCGTTTTGTACAGCTTGATGTGTAGCCGTGTGTACCTACTAGCTTGCATGTAGTGTCAAAGAAATTAAATATTAATTACTCACCAAAAAAAATATCCAGACAGACTATATTGTTTTGATCACTTAATAAAGTAATATTTTATTAAACTTCACTCTCACTATTATTAATAAAAGATAAATTAACTTTTTTGTAACACAACTGGAATATCACAAGTCCACATTAAAGATTTTGCGATATTGCGATTTCTCGACTTCTGATTTTAACTTTTCAATAAAGTAGAAACATTATAGGAAACTTATGCGTTTGCGGGCTACCAGAGATAAATTAGTAAATAATTATTGCAATTTATTATTATAAAATAAATAAAAATTAAATAGGTTTTTATTGTCCTCATGGACGCACTCCGCCCGGGAAAGGCGGAGCCAGTGTCGGACTCTTACCGACTAAAAACCACCACGGTGTTCCTCTACCGACCTTGGCCGGGGGCGTGGGAAATACTCCCGTATTCACCCAACCATCCCCGGCAGGTCCCGGCTCACCACTGGCAGGCGAGCCCCTTCTCCCCGTGCGGCAACCACAACAGCCGCACCCTCCTCTAGCCTGGCGCGCGCGGAACACTATGCGCCACCGTCACGGGCCTTGACTGGTCGGGCGGCCACCCCGAGTCCGCCGCCCGCAGGCCCACACCTAGGGTGGCTGGAGGTCGGCATACGCCCTCCTACGACGCCCAGGTCATCTCCTGCGGATGGGAAGAGAGGTCATCGCCTCTCGAACCCTCTCCGCCGCCTCCTTAGCGAGCATCACCTCCTCGCAGAAGGAGACGACGCCTTCCCAAGCGCTCTCGCTCCCGACCATAGACAGAACCACGGCTGGAAGCGAGAGGTCGCTGCCGCCTACTGCAGTGATGAGGTCACGGCGCTGCGCGGCCCAAGCTGGGCACTCCGCCAGTGTGTGCTGCGCCGTGTCCTCTGGGCAGCTCCCGCAGTGATGACACTCGGGCGTCGGCTCCCGGCCTATGCGACACAGATACTTACCGAAGCAACCGTGCCCCGAAAGTATCTGCGTCAGCCGACAGGTGAGGGCGCCATGGCTCCTCTCCAGCCACTCCTCCATGACGGGCCTTACCGCCGCGATAACGGCGTGCCCTGCGCTGGGTTGCGCAAGTCGCTCCTCCCATTCAGCCACTAGGATCTGGCGGACCTCAGTCCGATCAGGCGGGTCCTCGCGCTGGTGATACCTTAGCGCAAGGTCTATCGCGTCCAGATCCCAGGGCATTGATCCGGCTAGGAGGCTCGCCGCCTCAAAGGAGATCGTACGATATCCCCGTACCACCTTGATGGCCATCGCACGCTGCGGCCTACGTAGCAGCACGACGTTACAGCGTATCAGGGTGACCGCCCACACTGGGGCCCCATAAAGGGCCATGGACCGTACGATCCCCACGTACAGCCTCCGGCAGGAGTGTTAGGGTTGCCTTGCAACTTCCCCTACTAGCTATACTTGTGTTAGGGTTTCCTTACAACTTCCCCTACTAGCTATACAACGTTTTATTAAAATAACTGATAACCCTTTAAGAGGTCATTGTACTCATCAGTATGAACAACTTTTTACCGTGGGATCAACACTGAAATTGCGAAAAAAAATATCTCGTATTCCCTACATTTTGTCGATATACAGTATGTGAGACACTGCGGTATTTTGGACGAGAAGATATTGCGTAGCTTCCCGAACGCTGCCCAACCGAGTCGGATTCGACGATTGACCTCTTTCTCGAAGTTGGACTTACCTAGCTGGACAGTTTGTCCTAGGTATACATAATCGTCAACAACTTCGAGTGTAGATTCTCCGATGCTTACGGGAATGGGTGCTATATGGGAATTCGACATAACCTTTGTCTTGTCCATATTCATTTTAAGACCCACTCTATCGGAAGCTTTACTGAGGTCATCGAGCATTGTACCGAGGACGCAGGAGAACGAAAGTGACCGACATAGCCCGAAGAATTGCCAAGCTTAAGTGGCAGTGGGCGGGGCACATTGCTCGCAGAAATGATGGCCGATGGGGCAGTAAAGTTCTGGAGTGGCGACCGTGTACTGGAAGGCGCAGCGTGGGTAGGCCCCCCACAAGGTGGACCGACGACATGGTGAAGGTCGCGGGAATCCGCTGGATGCGGAAGGCGCAGGACCGGTCGTTGTGGCGATGCTCGGGGGAGGCCTATGTCCAGCAGTGGACGTCTTTCGGCTGAAATGATGAATGATGATAATGATGATGTTGTATAAATCGGGAGTCGGGAGTGAACATTCTCTGGTTCAGTGGTTACAAACAAGACTTTGGATCTAGAGATTATATTTTAATGTCGGATTCAGCGACAACACAGCCCCGTAGTCGCTGGTCGGATTGAAAGGGAACTTAGTTAAGTATTCTGTTTGTGTGGTTTTTTAGGGTTCCGTACCCGAAGGGTTCCAAACGGGACCCTATTACGCTCGCTACGCTGTCCATCCGTCCGTCCGTCTGTCTGTCACAGGGCTGTATCTTTTGAACGGTAATAGGTAACCGGTTGAAATTTACTCAGAATATGTGATGCTATGAGGTGGCTATGTATCACGACAAATACTAAAAACAAAAAAAAATCTAAAACCAATGTTCTTGTTAAATAGGTGTATCTATTCTGTCGACGAATTATAGGTTGACAAAAGCAGAAACGTTGAAATTAAAATAGTATAATTATTAGTTTGACATAAGTAAGTAGGTATTTAATTTTATTGTGAAAAACTATTTTTAACATTATTCTGGATTTTATATAATTTTATGTTTAGTTAATTTGTCGTCTTACATCATAATATAAATTAGGAATCTTTTTCTTAATGTAAAAAATTCAGACACAATTTAAGATTGTTATTGAATAAATGAATGAATGAAAGGGGGTCCCCATACAAGAAACCTCAAAAAACATGCATTTTTTTCAACGTTTTTGTTCCTGCTCTATCTTCAAAACAGTAATATATACCAGCGTCAAACTTGGTCAGATTATAGTGCATATCATGTACTTTCGCAACAAATACTAAAAATAAGACAAACATAGACATATTGAGAGGTACGGAACCCTTACTGCGCGAGTCCGACTCGCACTTGGCCGTTTTTTTTTTAGTTAACTACTTAGACTCGAATTCGTTTGAATTTTCGAAGATATTTCGACAAATCGCAAAATCACGCAATTTATTTATTAACACCATAAATGAATTATGTATTATTTAAGTAATAATTAACAACTGAAACTGAACACTATTTTCGTACTATTTTTTTATTTAAAAAAAAACACTTGTCATCACAAAATCAACACGACACATTCACGACACTGCGACAAAAAAATCGCAAAAGCATAAAAAATACCTCACAGATATACTTTCATTAAGACAGACAAATTGTAACTGCCGTAAGGGGTGGTCTATATAGGCGTGGCCTTAACAAGCCCCGCCTTGTTCCAGGGGTGTGTTCAGCCACGCCCCTTCACCCCTTGATATAATATTTATAGAATATAAATGGAAGGGGTTAAAAGCCTTTGTTTTCGGTATGTTTGAGAAGACCAGTATAGTTATATAGTTTGTTTTTTGCTTTTTTTGTTAACAAGGGGGTGGAATCGTTGTTACTATGTGGATTTTAGAAACGATTTTTTTTCTTCTCTTTTATTAAAAGACGTTTCTTTTTTAAACAACATAACATCGCCGCACTACGATTGTATCTATCTAATAAATAAATAAATATTTTGGGACATTTTTAATTTTTTGCACAGCACCATCTAGCCCCAAACTACTAGTATAGTATTATATTATCTGTGCCCAAACTAAGCAGAGCTTGTACTATGGGTACTAGACAATGGATAAAATACTTATATACTTTTCTCCCACTTGCTCGGAAATTGGTTCATTATTCAAAAAAAAGAATACAACAATCGGCTCTTTTCCGTATACGCAACGAAATAACAGGCCGGTAATATCCAACAGGACAATAATAGAAATTGCTGGACACTTTTTATTTTTTAAATTATGCTACCGAGGTTTTTAAGTACACACTTACATAAATTAAATGTTTTTAGGTACAAAATATTAAACAGGCTGAATGCGCATTTTTTTTTTCAAAACTTTGAAAATAGAACAAGAACCGCGCGCGGTCGAATAGGTGAGAATGAAAATGAGATACCGTTGAATTAATTTGTGTTGTGTTTCCTCGCAAATGAGAGAAAAGTACTATACAAGTCTCGGCCGAAATAGCAATTAACTGCCTCGTTTAGTTAAAAAGGACTCGGCTTGCGCCTCGTCCTTTCAAAATCACTTGGGAAGTACTCGGCTGCTTCGCCTCGTACTTCCAATATTACTCGGCCGTAAATTGCTTCATTTCAGGCCTCGACAGTAATGTACTATTTTTTTTTGTAAATACTTACTTATATTATAATACATATAAGAAACACCCAGACAAACACAAACACTTATGTTCATCACACAAATATTTGTGTCCTGTGGGGATCGAACCCACGACCTCGTGATCAGCAGTCCGACCCTCGAACCACTAGACCTCAGACGTCGTCACGACTTGCCATGATAGAGGCCATAGTAACACATCTTCTGTAAAAAATCACCTGGCTACCTTTCCATGTGACAGACAGACGGAGAGACGGCATAGGCCGAGTGAAAAGGGGCCCAATTTGCACCCTTTGGGTACGAATCCTTTAAAACTATCTGTACAAAATAATAATTACCAGGTAATACCTGGTAAGTACACCGTACAAGTATTTATAATTTTATGCCTATAGTACAGGCTGCGGCCTAGTTTACGTATCAGCGTCCTTACCTTCCGGAATGTCTTATACCCAATTTTCTAATTATTCTTTGATTATAACTTGTACAAATACTGTATTGTGTGGGTTGCAAATAAATAAATGTATGAATGTATATTATACATCGGTCGACCGCAGATCAGTGGTAACATTTTGACATTGACAGCGCCTTTATTCAATCAATCAATCATTTATTTGCTTGAATACGGGTGTACATGGGGTGATACTTGGGTTAAAACAAAGTTCTTTTACCATATCCTACCTTAACAGGTGTGCAAATACACATGCAATTAAACTAAACTAAATATTAAATTAGGCATACAGTTATCTTTTACAAATATTAAAATTAGAAATACCATTATTACGAAATTTATTAATTATTATATAATTTTATTGTGACTTAACTAATTAATTTAATTACATTTATCATTTATTATTTCTTAAGCAATAAGGGTGGTTTTCTAATTCGAGTGTTACCACTGCCACTGTCATGCAGTCGCCTATACAAGGTGTTGATCTGTAATCGTGCCATATTTCTAGATCTGATGATAAATAATGTGCTTAGTCACCTAAAAATACTTGAAAAATTCTACGATTATTTAGTACCTAAATTTTCACTTAGAAACATAGCGAGGGTTCGAGAATAAATCCTGAACGACTCGGAAAATAAGTCATCGGCGGCATTGTCAAAGGGTGGAAATACCTGCAAATTGTTTTGGTGGTGTCGCATTCATCGTTTTTGTGTCGCACGTGACACACGGGGGGAATTGGTTTGTTTACAAATAGGTCATCCTCCGAGCCTTTTCCCTATTATATTGGGGTCGGCTTCCAGTCTAGCCAGATGCGGCTGAACATCAGTATTTTACACGGAGCGACTGCCATCAGACCCCCGCAACCCAATTACTGGGTAATACTGACATTCGGAGGTTAGACCAGTTGTCAGACTTTCAGGCTTCTGACTACCCGTAACGACTGCCATAGATATTCGTATGACAACCGGGACCGACAGCTTAACGTGCTCTCCGAGGCACGGAGGGGTCTCGATGTGTAACGAAACGGTCACCCATGCACAGACTGACCGCGGCAAGTGCAGCTTAACCTTGCAGATCGTACAATCCGCGCAGTCGTTGCATCGCTACGAGCCCTGTTTACAAATAGGTATTTAACAAAAACATTTTTTTTTTATTGGTTTTTTTACTGATTCGTGTTCAGTATCAGTGGTATAGTCACCTCCTTAAATATGGCACGAATGCAGAGCAACATGTTGTAGGTACCATACGTGCGGGATTCGAACTCGTTGCGCAGAAGTCATTTTCTCAGCTATTGCGCCAATTGTGTCATTGCCGCAATAAAATTCAATTTTCTATCTGACATTGGGATTTGACAGATTTCATACTATTTGACATTAAAATTAGCGGGAAATACCGCGTTGACGAGTTTGGTTTTTACCTTTATTTTATTTGATGCCAATCAGTAATTAAATAATGTTTATTTCTGTCTTAGTAGGTACCTAATTTTTATACAAACCGCAAAATTAATTGACTTGGAAATATACCACGAATAATAACCTTGTTTATGATGTTAAGATTTAATTTTTCCCGCTTTTAAAACAAGATCTTTTACGTTTGTTATGGGCAATATGTTAACTCGTAGGCATATAGGCCTTATAAACGTGTATCATAGTTATTTCATAGAAATTCAATAAAAAATTGTAAGCACGTCCAAACAATTACAAAAAGAAAATAGTCCAATGACCAAATAATAAAATGCCGACACGCGAATAATTCACGATGGTACATCAACAAACATATACCCATCTCGGTCTTTCTTTAGCAAAACTATATCTTCTATCCCTGTCTTTCGTTGAGTAGGTAATGTCATCGTTTGTAGTTTAAAATCGACTCACGCGCATCCGAGCGTTACTAATGTCACAGTTAAGTAAATGTAGTGATACAACAGTTAACTGTTTTATTATTTCACGTTAAGAAGTCATTTTAAACAATTTGTTAGGTATAACTTCATACCTATTTCGGTAGAAAAGGGTAGTCAGAAATGTACAGTTTAACAAAGCAACTAAGTAGTATCCAGGCTCGCCAGTTATAAATGAAGTTTTCTCAGAAGATTTTCGATGTTTTCGAGTGAAATCTCATTTCAATAACGGACAAAGTTAAACTGTATTTCTACAAAACCCTAATCAAACCGTTCTATAATAATTTCCTGAGAAATCTTCATATACAAACAACGTGTTATTGATATAACTGAAAACCTCTTAAGGGGTACTCATACTCATCAGCATGAACAACTTTTACTATGGGACCAACCGCGAAAAAAATACCAGCTGATCCCTAATTTTTTTCGATATATGTGAACACGAATGTAGGGATCAGCTAATATTTTTATATACAACGTGTATCAGAAATGCGTGGTCATATTTGAAGAGCTTATTCAGGGGATGATATCGATCAACTTTTACTATGGGACCAACCCTGAAATCGCGAAAAAAATACCAGCTGATCCTAACATTTTGTCGAGCGACATCGATGATTTAGTAGGGAACAGCTGATATTTTTTTCGCGATTTCAGGGTTGGTCCCATAGTAAGAGTTGTTCTATGCTATGCCCGGAATGAGCTCTTAAAATATGACCACGCATTTCTGAAACACGTTGTATAAAGAATTGCACCACACTATCTCTTCTCATGGGTGTCGTAAAAGGCGACTAAGGGATTCACCAGAGGATGGGCAGTAGCGTTCTCTGAGTATTT
Organism: Asteroscopus sphinx; assembly: GCA_949699075.1. Taxonomy (NCBI): domain Eukaryota; kingdom Metazoa; phylum Arthropoda; class Insecta; order Lepidoptera; family Noctuidae; genus Asteroscopus; species Asteroscopus sphinx. The sequence goes on along the minus strand of OX453031.1, from coordinate 14,595,946 downwards.
AACCAACCAACTGCGATTGCAACCCGCCTGCCAAGCGTGGCGATCATGGCATATCCCCCCAACATATGCTTGGGGGAGACCTATGTCCAGCAGTGGACATCTTTCGGCTGAAATTATGATGTTTCTATAGGCTATAGCGATAGTAGATTTTGACATTTTGTAATACTCATAATAGAGGTACCTACAGGACTAGTGTTTATTCTGTTACTTGTTGTTCATGGTTTAATACTTCATGTGCAACATTTAAAAGAATTGTCTTTCTGTATTGTATCAGCCACATTGTTTCAAATTGATCATGCCACTCGTATAGTATGCGACACGCTACATCCCGCGCGCATACTAATACTTTAGAAAGGCGTACCGTCAGAATAACTGTGTGTATAAATCTATCTAGCTAGATTTGTGTCATAGATATCTAAATAATACGGTAATAGAAGTGGTGAAGGCGCCTGAACTTGTCGCCACGTGCAGGTATCTCGTTGGACACCGGTGCGCGAACCGTTTGCTTGATCACTGTTGAACTTGTGGATGCAAGAGTCACTAAAATTGTATTATGATTATTAAAAATTAAGGCCCTGTCCCTGCACGAATTGTCTCGGGTGAACTGCGGGGACTTCCAGTTTTTGTCATCATTTCTTGAAGTAGGGAGAACGGAAAAAATATATGGTGGAGTTGAGTAGTTTATGTATCCATTTTGAAAGATCGATGCACGATTTAAATAACTTCGCTTGATAGAAAAAAAAACCAAACAGCCAATTTTGGACACTTTGAATTCATTTTATGACGAAAATGTATATAGAACTTGATTTTGAAAGTTACGCGATAAATTTTATCGCAAGCCAAGTAATGCATTTCAGAAAAAAATATTGATAAAATTACATTAATTTAATGTTTTACATAACTAATTGTTATCACGGGCCGGCGCGCCTCAGTGCTCCAGCTCCCCACTGCGCCCCGCAGTCCACTGGATGAGACTCCATAACAGAGGGCTCTCAAACCTATGACTTATCATGTTCAGGATGCTGTTACTGCTCCCACGGACTCTGTTTAGCAGTGAAGCTGCCTTTTTACGCCAGATAGCATCAAAACTATGTGTGCGTGCCTCAGCAAACATATTTGACGCACTGCAGAAGCGTGGAAGCCGCAACAGCGCCCTAAAGGATAGCAGAGAATTGTAGGCTTTTTGGGTATAGCTGAACCACAGGCTCGAGTACAGAGATGTACGTTTATGTAAGTACGCTTTGAATAAAGTAATTTTCACTGCGTCCGTACATCGAGTGAATCTGCGGGCCAGCATGTTCGCCCAGTCCGACAATGCCCTGCGCTCCCTAATGCTAATTAATCCTGTAAAAAATTGCGTATTTATGTGTTGGTACCGGCAAACAAGCGAGACGCGTTCCGATATTAAAACACAGTAGATAACATTTCTATAACCATATTATTTAGAATTCTATGATTTGTTTATACACGCTGAAATTTGAGTCGCTTAAATCCCGAAAAGGGGTAATTGTACTCATCATTATGAACAACTTTTAGTATGGGACCAACCCTGAAATCGCGAAAAAAAAATCAGGTGGTCCCTACATTTGTGTTCACTTAAATCAATAAAATGTAGGGACCACCTGATATTTTTTGCGCGTTTTCAGGGTTGGTCCCATACTAAAAGTTGTTCATAATGATGAGTACAATTACCCCTTTTCGGGATTTAAGCGACTCAAATTTCAGCGTGTATAACCAGTCCATTACTGTCCCACTGCTGGGCACGGGCCTCTTCTCAAAATGAGAAGGTCCACACGCCTTAGTCCACCACGCTGGCCTACTGCGTTTTCTCGATTTAAACAAGGTAGGTACCTATTTAGGAAACCTCTAATAATGTTTGACAAAATTCCACGACCCAATTTTCCCTCTGTTACTATAGTATTATATTATCTGTGCCTCTGTACTGCATTATTAGAAGCAGTTAATTAACCAGCTGTGGGTTGAACGCTTGCCTCCCATGATGGAGGCTCTGAGTTCGAACCCAGCTCGCCTCTAACTTTTCTAGAATTTTATTATCACTTGCTTTAACGGTGAAGGAAAACATCGTGAGGAAACCTGCACACCTGAGAGTGCTCCATACAGTTCTCAATGGTGTGTGTAGTCCGCCGACCCGCACTAGGCCAGCGTGGTGGACTAAGGCCTTAGCCTTCTCGTACTGAGAAGAGGCCCGTGCCCAGCTGTGGGACAGTAATGGGCTGATTATGTTATGTTATTATTCAAAGTCGCTCAGCGAGCTATAGAGCGAGCTATGCTTGGAGTTTATTTGAAGGATAAAGTCCATAACGAGATTATCCGGAGAAGAACCGGAGTGACCGCCATAGCTTGTAGGATCAGTAAGCTGAAGTGGCAGTGGGCTGGCCATGTCTGTCGAAGGACCGATGGCCGTTGGAGCAGACGAGTCCTTGAGTGGAGACCGCGAATCGGCAAACGTAGCGTAGGGCGCCCCCCGCGAGGTGGACCGACGACCTGAAGAACGTGGCTGGGGGGGACTGGATTGATGATGATTTTGATTAATGCATTATTAGTAAGACCCGTGTTCTTTCTAATAAGGATTAAAAAGAGTTGTATGTAGTTACCACAACAAAAAATGTGACAATAGTGGTTTCGTGACCAGACTTATTTCTAGTTTTTACACCTACACAGACAACACTACAAACTACAGTTATTATAATAACTAGTTTGGTAACTCTTTGACACCAGTAAACTCATCGGTTAAGGCCTCAGTAATGATAAGAGGTTATAAAAAGTGTTATTCAAATAACTGAAAACCTTATAAGGGGTCATTGTACTCATCAGTTGACGACGTCTGTGGTCTAGTGGTTCGAGTGTCGGACTGCTGATCACGAGGTCGTGCTCGTGGGTTCGATTCCCACAGGACACAAATATTTTTGTGATGAACATGAGGCTAAGTAGCAAGCGTGTGGATTGTACGATCTGCAAGGTTAAGCTGCACTAGCCGCGGTCAGTCTGTGGATGGGTGACCGTTTCGTTACACATCGGAACCCCTTCGTGCCTCGGAGAGCACGTAAAGCCGTCGGTCCTGCGCCTGATCTCTCTCCGGTCGTGTAGGGACGCCGTCCCATCGGATTATGAGAGTGAGGGAATAGAGAGTACACCTGTGTTTGCGCACACACTTGTGCACTATAATATGTCCCGCGCAGATGGCTAGTCTCCATTGAGATTGGCCGCCGTGACCGAAATTCGGCCGGGAGGACATTATTGTGTTGGTCTGGGTCTCAGGTCTGGGTGTTTATTATGTATTATAAGTATGAATTTCCAAAAAAAAGCATATAAGTATTATATCCATTGTCTAGTAGGTACCTTGAAGGAATAAAGATTTATTCCTTCAAGTCTAGTACCCATAGTACAAGCTCTGCTTAGTTTGGGACTAGATGGTGCTGTGTAAAAAAGTCCCAAAAAAACTTATAGTATGAACAACTTTTACTATGGGACCAAGCATGAAATCGCAAAAAAAACAACTGTTCCCTACATTTTGTTGATTTATTTGAACACAAATGTAGGGAACAGCAGATTTTTTCGCAATCGCGATTTTGTAGTTGTTCCCATAGTAAAAGTTGCTATAGTAGACTCTATAATTCAACGGACTACCGCGGCGCGGCGTAGGCGGTCACCCATCCAGGTTTTTACCGAGATAAGTACCTACCTGACTTCTGTAAACAATGATGGGCATGGCAAGGTAGGTATCATTTTAATAGTTAGTCAATGACCGGTGGACAATTTAACATTCTCTACTTATGGTGAAGGCATTGTCAGTAATAACCTCAGGTTGTAACCTGCTTAGAATATTAATAAGTTTAGATTTTTAGGGTAAGTACCTACCCACTTTAATTTTACTGGGTTGTCATACGAATATCTGGGCAGTCAGTTCAATTCAATTCAATTCATTATTAATTTGCACGAAATATGGTACATAACTGTGGTACATAATTTGTTACAATGCAATAGTTTGTCCACGACATATTCCACATAAGTATTCTACAGGCATGCAAATGTATACACAAAAAAATACAGGGCGCATCTTGTTAAAAATAGAAGAAAACCAAAAAAAAAGAAACACGAATGAATAAGTTTTAACACAAATGAAATTTTTTAATCGCAAATGAAATGTGTAGGACACTAATGATTTGCTAGCTGGACAACATTCATAACCATGATTTTATAAAACAAAAATACATAACAAGGTCTTGAATGAAGCAAGCGATGGTGATTCTAAGGTATCTAAATGAGAAATAAAAACAAGGAAACTTGGATACGTTTTTTGAAGTGAAACTTCTGTATAGACGGGGGGTATTAGGAATTTTTTGTCACGAAAAAGCGTTACGGCCGCATGGAGGGGGTAGACAATATATCGCTTGGCGAGAGACGGCAGCGGCGGAGGGATTAAAAGGCTGATGATGATGATGATGATGGTGATGATGATGATGATGATGATGATGATGGTGAAACTTCTATATATAGAAGATAGATATACAACGTGTCCCAGAAATCAACGTCAAGCCGAAAACGAGCAATAGGCCAAGTCGTGACAGTCATTAGAAAAATATAAAAAAAAATTTTGGTCATGTACTTTTCAAATTTTATGGATTCAAAAAAAAAACTCGAAAAGTGACACCCTGTGATGATTTTTCAAGTCCTGTGGCTACAAATATTAACTTTCCGTCAGTTTTTTTTCTGTGACGTAACCATGAATAACCCTTCTGTAAATTACAGTTAAAAGTTAAAACATAACTACCTCATTTTTAAATAAAATGTTAGATTTTTGCCCAACATTGAATTCAAAATTATTACATCACCCAACTTTAACCGCGTGTAGTGTAAAAAAAAAGTACTACACTATTTTGGCAAGTAACTTTAAAAGATGGCGCGTTTAGTCTGGATTCCAAAATGGTATGCCACTTACTAATTGCTACTTCTTAATTGAGGAAAAAAAAATATTTGTTAGTTTTAGGTGCGTTTGAAATAAAATTCAGTTGTTGGATTTCTTTAGTTATAATTTTTATTAAATCAGATTTACCGAGTTTATATTAAATGTTCGAACTGTTTGCCTTCAGCTGCACATTTGGATATCTCTTACGATACATTCTTGCTGCAGCATTGGCGTTGCATAAGCATTCTCCATAAATGAGATGCATGTTGGCGTATTCCTGTGCGGTGTATCGAGATGGCATGATAACAAACTACACAAAATACGGGATTACGATTAAAACAAGTCCGGGGTCGTCAGAAACAGTGCAGATAAATCAAAATCACAATGCGAATGAAGTCCAATAAACAAAGCCACAGTTGTAAGTATGAAGTCACTACAAATACAAAAGGATGCTTAGAAAACGAAAGAGCGTAACGTGCTGCAGTATTGCACAATTCACCTAACGCATCCCTGTTTCGCCAGAGTGGCGTCTCTATCTGTTTCACTCACACAGACGAAATTATGTGTCAATCCGTCTCGCTCTTAGATAAAAGTAGCGTCACTATCTATCTCGTAAGAGATACCCAAATGCTGAGCGTTATCCCGATCATCTAGTATTTATTAATGTGCAGCTGAAGGCAAACAGTTCGAACATTTAATATAAACTCTGTAAATCTGATTTAATAAAAATTATAACTAAAGAAATCCAACAACTGAATTTTATTTCAAACTTACCTAAAACTAACAATTTTTTTTTTTCCTCAATTAAGAAGTAGCAATTAGTAAGTGGCATACCATTTTGGAATCCAGACTAAACGCGCCATCTTTTAAAGTTACTTGCCAAAATAGTGTAGTACTTTTTTTTTACACTACACGCGGTTAAAGTTGGGTGATGTAATAATTTTGAATTCAATGTTGGGCAAAAATCTAACATTTTATTTAAAAATGAGGTAGTTATGTTTTAACTTTTAACTGTAATTTACAGAAGTATTATTCATGGATACGTCACAGAAAAAAAACTGACGGAAAGTTAATATTTGTAGCCACAGGACTTGAAAAATCATCACAGGGTATCACTTTTTGAGATTTATTTTTGAATCCATAAAATTTGAAAAGTACATGACCAAGATTTTTTTTTATATTTTTCTAATGACTGTCACGACTTGGCCTATTGCCCGTTTTCGGCTTGACGTTGATTTCTGGGACACGTTGTATATATCTTCTTCTATATATTAGGATTTTTCTCTCACGAAAAAGCGTTACGGCCGCGTGGAGGGGGTAGACGATATATAGCGGCGGAGGGAGAGATAGAAAAATGGATGTTTTTTTTGGTTCCGGATTTAATTCAGTTTTTTTGTTTGATAAAATAAAATATGTTTAAATAAAAAATGCATTCATTAAAATCATTTAAAATGTACCTAACCTAACCAAAACATAATTTGCAGTAAACCTGCGAAAAAAAAACGAAATGTATGCTGGGACACATAGTAGAAGTTAAAACTAAAACTTCAACGGACAAGTGGAAAAACGAATCGCAACGGACAAGTGGAAAAACGAATGGCAACTGACAAGTGGAAAAACGAATCACAACAAAATTTTAACTTGAAGTTTTACGGGCTGATTGTTAATGTACTTATTCAATTTGAAAACCTGACCGTAAAACTTCAACTTAAAATTTTGTTGCGATTCGTTTTTCCACTTGTCAGTTGCCATTCGTTTTTCCACTTGTCCGTTGCGATTCGTTTTTCCACTTGTCCGTTGAAGTTTCACTTGTACTATGTGTCCCAGCACACATTTCGTTTTTTTTTATTCAATTTGTATCCAATAAGTTTTTATGACAATAGTTAACTGCAATCTTGATATATCATAATCCAAAAATTCCAAATATTACGTAGCATTATTTCAGCAAAAATGTATTGAATACTTTAATTAATAAAAAAAAAATAACATTTGGAATTTTTTTTTTATGAACAGAATGTAACTTACTTTTTATTATATTTCTATATACAACCTAATTCTTAGCTTATACTAAACCTCTTAAGGGGTCATTGTACTCATCATAATGAACAACTTTTACTATGGGAACAACCCTGAAACCGAAAAAAATATCAGCGGTTCCCTACATTTCAATCAACTCAGCCTATCGCAGTCCACTGCTGGACATAGGCCTCTCCCAAGTTGCGCCACAACGCTCGATCCTCTGCCTTCCGCATCCAGTCCCCCCCGGCCACGCTCTTTAGGTCGTCGGTCCACCTGGCAGGGGGGCGCCCTACGCTGCGTTTGCCGATTCGCGGTCTCCACTCAAGGACTCGTCTGCTCCAGCGGCCATCGGTCCTTCGACAGACATGGCCAGCCCACTGCCACTTCAGCTTACTGATTCTACAAGCTATGTCGGTCACTCCGGTTCTTCTCCGGATAATCTCGTTTCGGATTTTATCCTTCAAAGAAACTCCAAGCATAGCTCGCTCCATAGCTCGCTGAGCGACTTTAAACTTGTGGACTAGGCCAACTGTCAGTGTCCACGTCTCGGCACCGTAAGTCATAGTCCCTACATTTGTGTTCACATAAATCGACATAATTATAGGGAACAGCAGATTTTTTCGAGATTTCAGGGATGATTCCACTGTAAAATGTGTTCATAATGATGAGTACAATGATCCCAGAGATTTAGTATAAACTAAGAATAAGATTGGATATTTGTATAAGTAGGTATTTCTACTAATTTCTTATAGTATATATTTTTAATGATTTAAATAGTGGAAAGAAAAAATCGCTCACGAGCACGATTCGAACCTGAGACTCCTGGCTCAGTACGCCAGTCTTTGGGTGACGTCAGCGATATCTTATTAAGAAACAGTGATTCTTCTTTTTTTTTCCACTATTTAAATACCGATAACACGGTTTTGTGGGCCACAGTGATATTGCAGAATTTATACATGTATGAATAAATAAATAAATACTAAATAAATCGTTAGATTTCGCTTCGCATGCATAAATGCGTTAAAAATAATGAAATATATAATTTAGTCAATCAATTTTTTTTTTGTTGTATTTGCAATCAGTTTATACAATTAAAAAGATGGTTTGAGTGATTTTCAAGGTGATCTACATGAGGATACTTTATTGCGCTAGGCGCTATGTATGGCACGTTTTTAACGTACTTTTGTGTAAAGTTGTAAAACAAAAGTTGTGTAGTTAGACGTCATTTAATACTCATACTAGATTGGTAATCTGAAGGTCAAGCCGCAAGTGCCATATGGTACCCTTTTTTTTTTTTTTTCGCCGTGGGTAAATCCTCATGGACGCACTCCGCCCGGGGTAGGCGGAGCCAGTGTCGGACTCTTACCGACTAAAACCACCACGGTGTTCCTTCAACTACCTTAGCCGGGGGCGTGGGAACCCGTGAGTATTCACACAACCACCCCCGACAGGTCCTGGCCCGCCAAAAGCAGGCGAGCCCCTTCTCCCCGTGCGGCCTAACGTCAGCCGCACCCTCCTCGGTGGCGCACACGGAACACTGCACGCCACCTCATCTTATGGGCCTTTACCAGCTGCGCCAACTACGCCGGCTGTGCCAGCTACGCCAGCTGCTGGTCGGGCAGCAGACTACCCCAAGTCTGCTGCTCGCAGGCCCTACCTCCCGTAATTTTTTATAGAGGTTTTCTTTCTCGCGGTCCGGGCGGTGAAGCCAAGACCCTCGGTCCCAAGAGGCGCGAGAACACTACTCAGCGGGCACTTCTGGGGTTACGAGATCGACGGGGGCAGGGAAAGACAGTCCCTCCGCTGCCTGCCCAGTGGCAGGGTGAGTGCACACCGGGCCCGCCCCTGCTCCTCCACTGTGCCCTCTGCTGATATCAGAGGGACACGTGGAGCAACTCCCCACTGGCCCACAACGGGCCCCTCCCGCGCCAGAATATTCGCCACAGGCAATAAAATCCCCCGAAGGTTAATCCCTCGACAGGATTTTATTGCCTGTGCCCAGGATGCACCGGCCAAACAACTGCCGATCCCTCCAGACGTGTCCAGAAGGACAAGCAGCCGTTAGGCACTCGTGGAGGTTTTCTGGCCAGCACCCCGCCATATGGTACCCTTACATTATACCCTTTTAACCTTTTTCAACTTCGTTACTTTTTTTTAAATTCTAATCAGTCATTTTAAAGACCACGTCATTTGTGTAAAATTCAATTTCATTAGTGTTATGCTAAAAACGACACGAATGAAGTGGCACAAATCAAATTTTGAGCGAAAAATCTGATTTAAAACATCATAGAACATCCTAGACGCCATTTGAAGGAAACAAAATATCCGTGTTTTTAGATACTACCATACGCGCATTATAGTGAATTTAACATAAACATAACATAACATCACGCCTGTATTTCCCCGAAGAGGTAGGCAGAGGTGTATAGTAACACCCACATTTCGCCAGTTATGTTATGGTCCCATTTAATAGGGGGCGAGCCTATTGCCATTAACCGGGCACAAATCCATACTCCGGGCTGCTACTGAGAATTTCCTAATGAAAAAACCCAATAACACTTTGCCCGACCCGGGAATCGAACCCAGGACCCCACGCTCAGCAGTCGCGCTTGCGACCACTAGACCAACGAGGCAGTCAAAAGTTCGAGTTAGTGAATTTATTGTTAAAAAAACTCGTTGTTATACTTATATAAACACGAATGATTGTATTTTTGTCTTGAGCATTGAAACCCAATCATATATAGATTTCTCACCGGAATAACAAAGCGTGCGTCTGCTTTCACCGAATGTTCAGGTGCCCTTGGGGCTCCTCTGCGTATTGCAGGAGTAAGGCATGGGTAGAAATTCACAGGTTTATTTTAATAGATTTTTTTTGTTGATCTACACTAATGATTGAAAAAATTTATGGTATAATGAATCGCAGAGAAATCATGTTCTGCTTTGTGGTAGTTAGTACCTATAGGTGTCACTCGACTTTATGGTTATTAATGTGTAACCGAATGAAATTAAAGTACAATTTCACCAGATCATATTTTTTTTAATTCACTTTTTGTTGAAAAAGCAACAAAAAACCAGGTGCCACGAATGAAAAATTTGACAGTTTTTTTTGATTATCTTAAATATGAAATGTAATAGTGTAATATTTGTAACTGTACCATATAAAGGCATAACATAAGTATCACATCAAATGAGAACTATGTAAATTTCAGCAAAATTATAGAAATTATTTCATGAAAACACTTTTTACGCTTCGTTTGAAATCGACCCCAATACACTTCTATATTTGCAATAAAGACAAGAGCTCTTTAAAAAAAATCTTCTATGGAGTAAAAGCTTTCCTCTATCAACCAATCCCGCAACCACAGATCCGAAACGCACGGGAGAATTTTCTGCATGGTAATCCAGAAATCGATTTGGGCAAGGAGTTGTAAATGAGTGGTGCCATATAAGCACAGCTGCGTCTAAACAGCTCTCAGAATAAGAAGCATCCTTATAGGATGTCAGTCAGTGGGGGCCTGATGTCAGTCACTCCGTCTAAAATATTAATTCAATTCAATTCAATTCAATTTATTTATTTCAGATAAATTACAATAAATTATAAATTATCCATATCTATAATAATAAAATAATAATTTAATAATAATTTTTTAATGTTCAGCCGCATCTGTCCAAACAAAGAAAAAAAAAACTGATTTACATTTTTTATAGCATAGGAATTCCATGGTCAAGATACAACTTTTTCTATCTTTTAAACAAACAAATATGGTTTTTACGTCACTATTATTCAAAATGGCTACCCGATATGGGTTTTAGTTTGAATAGTTTGTTATTTTGCAAATCAATACACAAGGCCATAGGATCAAGCAAGACCTCAATACTTTACTAAGAAACTCGTCTCGCAATGGCCTCAATTTACTAAAATAATATTTTCACGTTTTAGACTAATTTAAACTCTACCTTCAAAGAAATAAGGATCATAAAAACTGCAAATCAAAATGGTAAAACCATTTGAGTTACGTCTCTGACAATGGTATTTGATAATAAAATTAAGGAAAGTCGTCTTTATTTCTATAAAGCAAAGGTTGTTGGATATGTAAAAGTAATTTGGTTGTGTTACATCCGTATCAATTTGCTTGAACAAACCAGATGTCAGTGTTGCAATTTTAATAAAATTTTGCTTGATTGTGGTAAATGTTATTTTTTGGATATTTGATAAAATCAGTCAAGTGTGAGTTGGACTCGCCAATGCCAGTCGAGGATTTTTTACTTATAAGAGCTATTTTCAGGTTACAACCTGAAGAATCTAATCTATCAATAACATGACATTTATCAACTGCATTGATAGCTTCATTAATTAGGTATAAACAAATTTTATGAAAAAAAAAAGGATTCATGGCTTCACAACTTAACAAAGTTACCAAACCTGCCAACCAAGGTTTTAAAATTTATCAATTGCTTTCCATTACTTAGGTTGTAGTTTAACTTTAGAGTTTAGAGTTACTGAAACGATTGTTGTGAATGATATCTAATTCAACATAATCTGATTACGATTAGGTGTGGATGCCGATGTCCGACTGACTGTAACATTAACATTGATATGAATAATTAATAAAGATAAAGATAATTTATTTGTAAAACATGAGTATACAGATCAAAATATATATTGTAATGTACGGTGTTATTAATAAAATAATTATGACCTGTATGTTTTGCTGTAAGTTATGGCGTACTAATTTTTTTTTTTAGAGAATTCCTCTTAAAGTTAAATACATGTCAGATGGAACATTTTTATTGAATATTTAAGTAATTAATATTAAAATTATAGCATAAATAATTGAATAAAATTGAACATAACAAAAACATCATAGTAATATAGTCATAATAATCATCATAGTATTAGTAATTACCATAGTTATATAATAAAAGCAAAGAATCCCTAAGGAACAGAAACAGAAATGTCGTAATATTAGGATTCATTTAAAATAATCGATTAATTTATAATAACCTTTACTTGATAAATACCTTTTTAGGTTTAAATTGTGGAAAGAAAAAATCGCTCACGAGCAGGATTCGAACCTGCGACTCCTGGCTCAGTACACCAGTGCTTTAGCCACTAAGCTACCGTGAACACTGCTCGTGGTATCGAAATTATCCTCCACTATACGCCTTTGGGTGCCGTCAGCGATATCTCATTAAGGAAACATTGTTCCTTAACCAACTCGACTAACTTTGCAGTTAAATCAAAGTCGTATAGATATATATGCCTACCCTTACTGCATTTTACGCATGCGAAGCGAATTCTAAAGATTTAAATTGTGGAAAAAAAAAAAAAAAAAACCTTTTAACCTTTTTAGGTGTTCTTTAAATTGTTTTATATTTAATTGTTTGATTGATTTTGGTATTTTGTTGTAAATTTTTGGTGCCAAACACACAATACTTTGGTGCTTGAATGTTGTGTTTGATCGAACAACGCACAGTCCATCTTTATCCCTACGGTTACGAATAAAATAAATAAAAATAATTAATTAATTATTATTAATTAACTAATTATTGCAATATATTGATATTAATATTATAAGTATTTATTTTTACGACATTTGTATGCCCATGAGGCTGATCACAGAATGAACTTAATTTATATTTAAATACTTCCTATTTGTTACCAGTGAATCACAAATAAATTATTTGGATTTTTGCCCTTTTCAACACCACTGGATGATAAGAGGGTGGCTTTTTCATGGCCAACGACACAACACATTTATTCTATCTAATCTCCAAATATGTGGTATATATCTATATGGATGCATTTTTTAATTTTTGATACCTACAGAGTAGTATAACATTACCAATCACTATTAAGAATCTGTGCCCGGTGCAAATTTAACCTTTTAGATTGGCAACATTCAACACCGAGCACAACAAATGAACAAAATTATTGTTAGTCTGTGACGTAATTTGACGTCGTGATCACTTGTGTCGTGTGGAGATCGTGTTTTTTTAAAATAAAACAAACTTTTTACGTGTTTCTACTACAAAAACGATGTGAAGTGTAGAAAGTGATTTAATAAGTGTTACAGTGAAGTGTTTTGGTGTTAAATATAAGGTTTGTAGCACTTTATAAATGCTATTTGTTATTCGGAACAACTTGTTCCGTCAAGGCGTGAAGGTTTTGTTTGGTAACTTGAGATCTGCGATTATTTTGTCGTGGTATTTTAACTAGATAGTATTTAAAATGACCTACTCGTTTACCGCGTTGTCTGAGAAACCTATGTCTACTTGTTTTGGACTAATATTGGTTAAAAAAAAAAAAAAAAAAACTTATTTGTTTATAATTCGGTGGCGGGATCTGCGGAATTTGATTCTTAGAACAGTCTGATTTACTCATTCATTAGATAGTGAATGAAATTGTTCAGTCTAACAGCTATAGGATCTTTACTTTATTATTGCTAAAGATTGGTAGGTACCTACTAAAATCTTAACTTTAAATAACAGTTTCCGTAAATCATAGGAATCGGCCTAAAGGGTGCCACTGACCATGCATCCAACCATAAAGCAACCGCAACCCCAGGGAGCATCCAACAGTCCGAATGGCGTGGCCGCATTCCAAAATCTGTCCGTGAATGTTAAAAAACGTACCTATGGTATTTCTAGAACAAATCAGGCTTTTTTGGATGTAGTCATTAAGACAGCGTCCGCATGGATCGTCAGTGCCCACCTTAAAGGTCTATACACATCACGGCTTATTCCCGTTGTCCCCCAGTCCAGGATTTTTTTGCATGCCCAATGCCCTCAAGGGGGTGAACGGTACTCGGTAACTAGAATTGCCTGCCCCACTTAAATATTAGGGTTTATTTTTTTATTAAAGTTATATTAGTTTTGGTTTGAAGTCGAAGTTTAACATGAAAGACGTTATATTATTATGAAGACACATTTAATAAGATCACACTGCTTGTTATGTTATCAATATTTACTAGAGATACGACAGCATCAACAGTTTTATTTAATTTTAATTAAATTTAAGGTGAATGCTACAGGGTAGCCCGCGAAATTCAAATTTTTTGGCGTTTTTTGCAAATTGTAGCTTTATTTTGCGTTTTATATCGGTTAAAATATGATCGGCGGAAATAATAACAATATATCTACTGAATTATACTCGTAAAAAATATTAACCAAGCTCTATAAGCTGTACAAGCTCGATAATATTAATTTACGATCAAATTATCGATTTTCAAGCTTGTACAGCTTATAGTGCTAGGTTAATTTTTTTTATGAGTATTATTCAGTAGATATATTGTTATTATTTCCGCCAATCATATTTTGACCGATATAAAACGCGAAATAAAGCTACAATTTGCAAAAAACACCAAAAATTTTGAATTTCGCGGGCTACCCTGTTGCATTCACCTTCACACAGTTTTACTGTTTTACTACATCCATATACATACTGAAATTTAAATCGCTTCTTTCCCGAAAAGGGGTCATTGTACTCATCATTATGAACAACTTTTACTATGGGACCAACACTGAATCGCGAAAAAAATCAGTTGGGTAGGGACCAACATTTGTGTTCACTTAAATCGATAAAATGTAGGGACCGCCTGTATTTTTTTTGCGATTTCAGCTTTGGTCCCTTATTCGGGAAAATTGTTTTAAACGTTGTGGTAACAACTTGACCTTGACACCGTCTTTATTTCATAAGCAGTAAGGGGGTTTCACTGGTGTGAGGACGACTCACAGTCTGTTATTTTGCCTTAGTTGCGGCCATGTCCATTTTATGTTTTTATTCGATAGCTATAGTAACGATAAAGGTTTGGCAGAAAGACCTATGGTATTTTTTTTGTATAATTATAAAGTTATTAAGGTTTCATTGAAAAGTGAGAAAAACAAAATTAATTTTTATTTTCGAAAATTGTTGTAATACATATCTAGTTAGTCCTTTAAATAAAGTAACAGCATAATATATATTTAGATAAAAAAATGGGGCATCGTACCTTTGATATATTAGGAGATTTTTTACTTTTACCGATTAACACAAAACATTTTTTTTTCATGTTTTCTTATCACGGTCGCATCTTATTTTCATTTAAATATATGCGTAATGTTATTGTCAATAATACACTAAAATATGACATGCGTCAATAGCAGGAATACGAAGATAGAGAGTTTCTAAATATTTTTGAAATTTCTATGGAAATAGGGTTGTCGCAATTGAATAAATAAAAAAATTAAATAAAAGTGCCAGATATTTACCAAGTATTTAACTAACTTTGAGTAAACTCTTTCTGGTGTCTTTCTGTGTCTCTTTCTGGGTTTCTGTTGTCTGAAAACAATTACTATAATGTTCTCAATGCTCTAAGACTACAACGATACGTGACGCTAACCTAGCAGTCATCATCGGAGTTTGTCAAAACTTCTTCTGATGATAATACGAGTATATTATCATCAGAAGCGTCTGTTACCAATTCAGTATTAGGAATATCAGCAAAACTTTGCGGTAGTGGATCATGGGTAATAATATTCTCCATTGTCGGTTTTAAGAGTGACAGAACCTTGCCGGGAAGAACGGAACGTTTATTCTTTTTATGTCGGTTGCCAATGGACATCAGCGATAGGAATGGGTCGGAAGACTCTAGCGCGCGGTGAAACAAGTCGAACACTGTTGTTTTGCGATCTAATTTTCGGGTATGATGCTCACGGTCGTAACGCCAAAACTTGTTCCTTGATTCACCGGCTTGTTCTGACAGCATTCCAATGGGTAAGGAAATAGATTCTATTATTTTTGCTCCATGCATCAGTATCTTGTGCAGAGTAACTGACATATAACACCAGTTGTACTTTTGCACGTATTTAACAGCGAGATTTTCACAAAAATATTGAAACTTTTGAGAATCGATTTCCAACTCGCTTGATAATGTCACAAGAATGGTGTGTAAATCCTCAACAAGCCATTCCTCAATTCCAAGAATATCTGCAAATGTTTTCCGGTTTGAATCTGACAATGCAGTACGGGCAGTGTTGCCATCATTGGTTGTTCCTGCATTAGGCCTTACTACATCTACCAGCAAACCCATTTTGTTTCTAATGTCCGTTTGAATTTGTTTTTTTCTTCTTTCCACAATACGACCTTCGGGAGAGTTTTTTGTAACTCTCCATTTTTGCACGTCTGGATCATTTTTATAGCCTAAATGCAACAAAAATTCGAATATTCTGATCCAGGCATGCAGTGGACTTATTCCGTGAAGTAAAGCTTCCTGATTTAATGGTTTTTTTGCCACTTCATCAAGTTTATTAAACTCGGTGCAAGTAGCTCCACAACACGCACACCGTAATTGTGAGCTGGTATTTGTGATGACATTAAAGACTTTTCCGTCAATTATGGTGAGGTATAATTTTGGATCTCCGACAACGACATATCCAGCAGAAATTTCCGAATAAATTTGTGAAAGATTTTTAATTTCTTCTTCTACCCGGTTCCTTTCTTCCAGAATCAGATCTTTTGATTCTGATCTGTATTGTATTTTTATTGGTCGGCAAAATCTAAAAGATTGTGGATTTGGGTTTGACCATAAGACAAAACCATCAAGACTTTTTATGCGCAACGGAATGTAGGTAGTAGCAAAGAGGCAGTGTTCGTCATCAATTTTATCAGAAAACGTTTGCTTATATGTTGACTGTCCTGTGCTACCATCAAAACCCCATGAACCCTCAAAAACGCAGTGAAGTGTATCTAACTGTTTTTGATTGCAATATTCCGAAACCCTTTGGTCGCAAGAGTCAATGATTCGTCGAAACGTGTGCATAAGTAAATCATTTAAAGGTACTTTGGCTTCTCGTTCTGATATTTCAATTTCAACATCAGGATAACAATGTTTTTTAGCTTTTTGTATCTTATAATAGGGAGGGTAAATATTAAATCCTCGAGATTTGGCACCTTGTTGCATGTAGATATAGTCTTCCACTGATAGTTTTATATCAATCATTAAACAAAGAGCTTCATCAGGAGAATAGGGTTTGGGTTCCGATTTTGACTTTATGGTTCCCGCGATTTTTTTAGGCCGAGTTGGACTTTTCAAGCATTCCTTTATTATAAACTCAAACTCCTGAGCAGAACTTTTATTTAGTTTTTCGCCGGTTTCGTCTGTTACTATTCTCGACATAACTTTAATTAGTTTTGAATGAGGTTCTCCGTCAAGCGATTCCTCAAGATCTTTCCGTGCACGGCGCTTTTGGCGATCACTTAAATTTTCATAAAATGTAGATGTGGAACTGGATGAAGCATCAAAAGAAGTTTCAGGTTTCGGATCTATTGAAGGTTCAAGTTCTTGGGGTCTTAAAGTTTTTTGTAAGTCAAAGCTACTAGTTCCCGAAGTCGAAGGATTATTTTGTAATAAATGTGTATTTGATGTGAAACTGGAATGAGCGCCAAAAGAAGTTTCAGGTATCGGGTCTTCAGGTTCTTGGTGTCTTGAAGTTTTTTGTAAGGCATAGCTACTACTTCTCGAAGTTGAAGGATTATTTGGTAATAAAAAATGTGCCTCATCCAATTCTATAATACTTTGTTGTGGTAAAGGACTTTCCTCGATATTCACTTTTGGTATTTCAATATCAAAAATAGTGGAAAGCCAGTGTTTGTTTTTATTACAAAATCGTTTGAAATTCCGTTTACTACTGCGATATAAAGTTTCACATTTACTTAAAAATTTTGAAAGATTGTATTTAAATTCATTGTTTTGGCTATCGATATTGTTCGGAATTCCATTTGGATATAAAGTGTTTAATACGATTAGGCATCGTTCCTCTGAATCGAGATCCAAAGGTCTTTTATGAACCCCGTGCAAATGTGCCTTATCTACCAAAATTTTATAAATTTCCAATTTCGTGAGTGATTTCTTCAGATCCGTGTTCGTGCTTTCGTTGTTAGTCGTTGGAGTTGCCACTCGCTGACCAGCATGAGGGTTGGCGCCCTCATGCCCCCCTTGCATTAAGTCCTCTGGTCGGGGCCCAGAAGGACATCCCCCAGCAGGACGGGTCAGTACCTGCTGAGGCAAAGCAGTGCCATGGGTCTTTGACGGCTCCATGACACCTCACCCCCGCTTCTCCAGATATTATGTATGGAAATTGGGTTTTGACATTCTATCTAACGAGGGCGGACCCCTTCCCAATTCCACATAATATCCTTCATCGAAGATTCATTTTGATGTAAGTGCATGCACTTACAAAACAAAAAAGAATAATAAACAAGATTTGTTTCATGATTTGTTAGTTACAGGTGAATCTAATAAAAGCGTGTTAGTTAAGACATGATTAGACCAAGGATAATGCTTCAGAAATAGTAATAGGAAATTATAATAATTGAAGAAGCAAATTTATTCCGAGCGAAATTGGTCGTTTGTTAGAGGCGCCTACATTAGTTGACAACCCTAAATTAAAACTTTAAAATTGAATATCTCCGAGTTCTTGTGTTCGTTGCTTCTTATTTTTTTTGTGGTAATACTTAGTATTGTACTAAACATTGACACACAAAAATAAAATGCGACCATGTTAAGAATGACCATAAAAAAAAATATTATGAAATCATAGAAAAAATAAAATTGACGCCTAGTAGAACGCATTTTTTTAAGATAAAATAGATGTAATGATGCATTAAGTTAATGGCTAGCGTGCCATGAAACATTTATTGTAAAATGTTCATTATGAGAGCCTAAAACACGTTTCTATTGTTTCTATGGATTTTTCTCGATTTTCGAAATATGTTGAAAACTATGACACATAAAACCACGGGGGTTTTAATAGAAGTTTTGTTTGGTTATTATCTTTCTAAAAGCCTCAAAAAATAAGGATGGCCGCAACTAAGGCAAAATAACAGACTGTGCATCGGTCCTTCGACAGACATGGCCAGCCCACTGCCACTTCAGCTTACTGATCCTATAAGCTATGTCGGTCACTCCGGTTCTTCTCCGGATAATCTCGAGGCGGATACCTAAAAGATAATTTTAAGAACTACCTACATATAAAATTGCGACAATGGGTAGGGGGCATGGGAGAATAAACTTTGGGATCCCCTCATGAGGTACACCCCTTTAGGATCCAGAATCAATCCTTCCCGTCTCCGGGCTCGAAGTTTATCAGTGGTCATCCATCCAAGATGTCTACCGCACCGTGTTTGCTTACCCTCGCAAATCGATCGGGCGCAGTACCTAATTAATTCTACATAAATAAAAGAGTCACGCGTGCAGTTGTTTTCTTAATAATTCTCATTAAAAATCACTGCATAATTCATCATACTCCTGCCCTTATCCCTATTTATTTGGGGTCGGCGCAGCATGTTTTTTTTCTTCCATACATCTCTATCAGCCGTCATCTCCGTGTTCACTTTCTTTCTATTCATATCATCTTTCACACAATCCATCCATATTTTCTTCGGTGTCCCTCTTTTCTTATAGCCATCAACATTCATACTTAAAACTTTCCTCGTAACATGCTCCTCATTCCTCCTCATCACATGTCCATACCATGACAGTCTATTGCTACTTAACTTCTCTGTCACTGGCGCTACTTTCAGACTCCCTCTTACATATTCATTCCTTATCCTATCCATTCTCGTTACACCACACATTCCTCTTAACATTCTCATCTGAGCTGCATGCACTTGCATTTCATTAGTTCCTTTCGTAGCCCAACATTCCGATCCATACAGGACAGCAGGTCTTATCATGGTCTTATAGATTTTCCCCTTGAGTTTAAGAGGAATTCGAGAGTCACATGTAGTTCCCGTGACCTGCCGCCATTTCAACCATCCTGTGTTAATTCGGTGCTTGACTGTCCGGTCTATTTCGCCATCGCTTTGCACAAGTGAACCGAGGTTCCGAATAATTATGTAATTAATATGTACCTAATTACTAATTATAATTAGGCTCGCAAGGTTTTCCGTTTTAATTGAATTATCATAATTAACAGTGTCCTGCAAATAAATACACGTATCGTAGTGCGTTTATAGACCGTATCTTCACACCACATGCACAAATAAGTACCAACATTTGGAACTGTATGTGTTCTGCACGGGAATCGAATTCACGACTTTACATTGTAGCGCAGAGAACACAGTTTTACACATCACCACCTAGTCCGAAACTAAGCAGAGCTTATACTATGGGTACTAGACAATGGATATGATACTTACATACTTTTTTTTTGTAAATACATACTTATAATACATAAGAAACACCCAGACCAACACAAACACTTATGTTCATCACACAAATATTTGTGTCCTGTGGGAATCGAACCCACGACCTCGTGATCAGCAGTCCGACACTCGAACCACTAGGCCACAGACGTCGTCGATATATACTTTATAGAATAGATAGATAGAATGGTTGTAATCACAATTTTACTTGCGATTCATGCGTGGCAACTTTCGAACAAACTACGCCTCCTATATTGACGTAGGCACAGATAATATAGGTAGGTTTTTTTTTTGTTAATTAACTTTTTTCAAAATGTACTTTAAAACAAAAGCTGTATTGTTTCTGCAGCTAGAAACAGCGCAATGAGGCATTTTTGCGGATTTTGTTACAGTATTTACAGAAACAAGTCATAAGGCGTACTGAGAAAGGCTTTGAAATGCCCTGCACTCTAGTGCAGTGTGTTGGCATTGGCACGCGCGGGCCGCCCACTTGTCCATTCAATCTAGGTATCTATTTCTGTGGCAGAAACCAATAGCTCAGCTACTACGCTAATCGAGCTTTCTGATAAATTATTATGTGTGCAAAATATGAAAATGCACTATAAAAAAATACTCCATTGATATCGCAAAAAAAACACAGTTGAAAGTTACACATCGTCTTCCTTGCAAGCAAAAGTGAACCTTAACACAAGGTTTTAGAGCTAATATTTCCGTAACCACCGCATTTGGCAAACGAGTTGGTATTTCACACAATCCGTCAACGAAAGAATTGGCGTAGGCGTAGTGATTGAAAGTTTTAAACGTTACCTTGAATTCGTGAGTTCAATTCTTGGAATCGGAAATAAAATTACCGGATAAAATGTCAGTGTGTATTTTATTGGTAACTAGACAGTCCACTGCTGGAGATAGGCCTCTCCCAATTTGCGCCACCACACTCGGTCCTCTGCCTTCCGCATCCAGTCCCTCCCAACCACGTTCTTCAGGTCGTCGGTCCACATGGCGTGGGGCGCTCTACGCTGCGTTTGCCGATTCGCGGTTTCCACTCAAGGACTTGCCTGCTCCAGCGGCCATCGTTCCTTTAACAGACATGGCCAGCCCACTGCCACTTCAGCTTACTGATCCTACAAGCTATGTTGGTCACTCCGGTTCTTCTCCGAATCTCGTTACGGATTTTATCCTTCAAAGAAACTCCAAGCATACCGCAAGCAACATGCAAGACCAGGGCTCTAATGGTTACTGATCATAATGATCATATTGCTGTCCTACTGCTGGGCACGGACCTCGTCTCAAAATGAGAAGGTAGCCTCAGTCCACCACGCAGACCTACTGAGAGTTTTTCGCACTACACACACCATCGAAATCTGTATGCAGCACTCACGCTCCCTTATTACAAAAGTTAAGACCATATTTAAATCTAGTAATATAGGTTCATAACATATCATCCTCCGCGCCTTTTCCCAATTATGTTGGGGTCTGCTTCCAGTCTAGCCAGATACGGCTGAACATCAGTATTGTACACGGAGCGACTACCATCAGACCCCCGCAACACAGTTACTGGGAAATACTGACATTCGGAGATTAGATCAGTTGTCAGACTTTTGGGCTTCTGACTACCCGTAACGACTGCCATAGATATTCGTATGACAACCGGGCCGACAGCTCAACGTGCTCTCCGAGGCACGGAGGGGTATCGATGTGTAATGAAACGGTCACCCATCCACAGACTGACCGCGGCAAGTGCAGCTTAACCTTGCAGATCGTACAATCCGCGCAGTCGTTGCTCCGCTACGAGCCCCTCACTATTATTCAATAAAAGTTAATAAAATAATAGCGGTTATGTTATAAGCGACAAGTGACCACAAGCATCATGACTCAAAGATCAGCCATCACCTCCTTCGAATTGTAAAGATCGGTATTCCCCACAGCATGAGAAGACAGATGGTTGAAGACAGCAAGAGCGTCTACTAAGTATGCTCATATGTGTAGTGAAAGTTGGGTATGGCAGAAGAAACATGAAAGCAGAATAAATGCAGTAGAAATGAGAGCTTTGAGTAGTATGTGTGGTGTAACTGAGAGATAAAGTAAGGAATAACGTGATAAGGGAGTGTTGTGAAGTCACAGACCACTAAGCCTTGTGGAGTGAAAGAAAATGTAGTGACAAAGATTGAGGATGGTACGTTAAGATGGTTTAGACATATAGGGAGAAAGGACGAGAGAAGATTGACAAATGAGTATACGAAGCGAGGGTTGGAGGGGGACGACCTCGGCGAACGTAACGCAACCAAATCGCGGACGTTCCCAAAAAATGACAGGTTAAAAGTTGGTTAATGAACGCAGACGAAGCGAAAGAGGTGTCAGGAGGATCACAGAAATAGCTAGAATGCTTGTAATCATAATTTTACTTACGATTCATGCGTGGCAACTTTCCGAACAAACTACGCCTTACATTCGACGTCATTGTTTTTTAGGGTTCCGTACCCGAAGGGTGACAAACGGGACCCTATTACTCTCGCTACGCTGTCCGTCCGTCCGTCTGTCTGTCACAGGGCTGTATCTTTTGAACAGTAATAGGTAACCGGTTGAAATTTTCTCAGAATATGTGTTACTATGAGGTGTATCACGACAAATACTAAAAACAAAAAAAAGTCTAAAACCAAAGGGGGTCCCCATACAAGAAACCTCAAAAAACATGCATTTTTTTCAACGTTTTTGTTCCTGCTCTATCTTCAAAACGGTAATATATACCAGCGTCAAACTTGGTCAGATTATAGTGCATATTATGTAGTTTAGCAACAAATACTAAAAATAAGACAAACATAGACATATGTGGTGGTACCTGCGTAAGAAAGACATGCAAAAGTGCATATTTCGCGCACTGTGCGTTGATGTCTTTTTGTAAACTCTCGTAAATTAAAGCAGTTTTTATTGGGTATCAGGACATCGAGAGGTACGGAACCCTTACTGCGCGAGTCCGACTCGCACTTGGCCGGTTTTTTTTAAATTAATTTTGATCAAATGTACTTTACAGCTTTTGTTTCTGCAGTTAGAAACAGCACAATAAGGCATTTTTGCGGGTTTTTGTTACAGTATTTATAGAAACAAGTCATACGGCGCACAGTGTGATAAGATCCCGGTTTTTGTCTCATCGTGTTTTTATTGAGTTAATCGATAGAGTTTACAATTCCGAAGATTAGACTAAAACTCCGGGTTCGCTAAGACTTGAGGTTTTTTTTAAAAAAAATGTCAAAGTTTCGCAATATCCGACTCTTGAAAAATGAAAAAAAAATCATTATAATTTAATGGAAGTACTTATTACAGAATTTATTTATTCTATCGAAAAATGGAATAATAGCCGACCGTTCTACCAATTCCTGTTGCATTAGTATGAATGGGTCGAGAGATATGATTTTTTTTCTCATTTTTCGTTTTCGTTTTTTTATTCATCTAAACCGCCGTAGTAGGTGGTCATTCCTATATCAAAAAATTGCTGATACTTTCTATTATGTGTAGTATTAATTCCAAAACCTAACTCGTTGGTTTCCAGGAGTTATTGGAAATTTTAGTAATATCCGAAATATCCGTACTTAGGGCTGCCACTTCAACCAAAACATAATTTGTTTATTTTTATTAAGTTTTAGCTTCCTTATCACGACCATAAAAAGATATCATTATTTTGTGGCTTAGATGGCAAAGATTGAGTAATTTTATAAAGGAAATTAAAAAACTAATGGAGAAATTGGTATCATGTTGACTGTTACACGTTTTTTGTAAACCGTCTATAAATTCTAACCCAAAAGACTCAACTAATAGTAAATAAAAGAAAATCCTTTCCGATGTCTCATAAGTATATAAATCAACATTAAACATGAGTAATATACCTATATCAACATTTTTGACAATTTATTAAATATTCTTAGTCAATTTAGTTATAGTTATAGTATTAATAAATTGAACAAAAACTCAAATTACCTGACGAAAACGTTTCTACAGTTTACGGAAAACTAATACAAATTAAAAACTCTTTTAAATAATGGGAGAAATGCCGATACATAGGAAATATGAAAAACGAAGACTATGACAGCTGTCATAATAATGAAAACCCACATAACACGGATAACACGATAAAACTAACGACAATATGCTGACCCGAGCCCGCACCAGGGCATTAACAACGAGAACACGCCCAAGATCTCCGGACTCGTCGCTCAGCTCCGCCTCGCAGCCGCCGGAACACATCTCACCAGTGAATCCAGTGATACCGGCCGCTGCAGCCGCGTCGAGCTCGAGCGACGAGTACTACTCCCCGCCGTCGTCGCCACCACCTGTACGCCGTCGGGGAGGAGCCCGGCCACCGATCTGCTTAGGACCCCGAGGCCAACCGGCCCCGAACAGGGTCCCCGCTGCCGGTGGAAATGTGTCGCGCATGAGATGGACACAGTCCATAAATGAAAACGTCATGCGCGCATATTATGGGGCAACAGAGGGGGGAACTAATCTCACCGCGTACCGCGATAGGATGCTCTCTCTGTTTCAGGTGCTTGAGCCAGCCGTCAACGTTTCGGCCCAGCGACTGTCGGATCAGGTGCGGGTCATCCAACGAAACCGTAGGTTGGACGACGTCGTACTTGAGCGGCTTCGCTCTGAAGTGCAGGGCAACCATGCCGTCACCCCCCCGTTGCAGCCCGTGGTACCTCTGCAAATATATTCTGAACCACCACGGCCCACCCACACTGATGCGGACGGAGATGACGAGGTTAGTCCTGCAAGTATACAGTGCAGTGAACAATTGAGGAGCGCTCTGGAGGGTGCGATTCGGGAGTATCGGTCCACACCACCAGAATTAAGACCACGCTTGCCTCGTTTACCCATGCATAGAAAGAATAAGGCGCTAGTGTGTGCTCTGGATTCGTTGCTATCAGACTACTTTGATAGCAGTGAAGACCTCAGTGATACCCACTCGATCCTGTACTGCGCAGCAGTTGCGGCATGTCGTATAGCTCACATCAAGTTTGAAAATAGTGATAGAGCTACACGGCCAAAACCTGCTATACCTGCTTGGCAGTGCAGGATTGAGTGTCGTATTGCAGGGGCCAGAGCACTCATTGGCAAATTAATCTGCTTCAGGGAGGGCAACACTCGTCCAAGAGTGATGCGCTTTGTGAGACGGGCTTTCTCAGGGACTGATATCAGTCCTCAAGATTATATGGCTCGTGTCACAGAGCGCATAGACTTCCTGAAGCAGAAGATGTATGCATGGGCAAACCGAATCAGAAGGTATAAGCGACGTGTGCAGCGATACACCCAAAACCGCACGTTCCAGAGTGACGAAAGGCGGGTATACAGAACCTGGGAGCGCCCTGACCAGGGTGTGAATGGTGTGCATCTGCCAGATGATGATGCTATGAGCTTATTCTGGCGCAGCATCTGGTCGGTGCCCACCGGCCACACCGAAGGCGCCTGGACGCGGGACATTGAGCGGGTGTGTGAACCAATATCGGAAATGGAGGCAGTCCTCATCAGCCCCGAAGACGTGGCCAGCGCAGCCCATCCACTACCCAATTGGAAGTCTCCAGGGCCGGATGGGCTGCACAATTTTTGGCTGAAGTGGCTACGCAGTTCACACGCCTGCTTGGCGTCCCAATTTCAGTCGGCCTTGGAGTCTGGGTCGCTACCCCAGTTTCTTACAACAGGAGTTACCCACCTGCTCCACAAGTCTGGTAGTACCACGGAACCCAAAAATTACCGTCCCATTACTTGTTTACCGACGGTATACAAACTCTTCACATCCATTCTGAGAGCAAAAATTAACCATCATGTTGAAAATAATTCAATCATGTCTGCTTCTCAGAATGGATGTAGGAATGGGTCCCGTGGCACTAAGGAGCTTCTCCTCATCGACATGACTATTAGCCAGCAGGTTCACCGATCCCGAAAGGATCTGTCGACATGCTGGATAGATTATAAGAAGGCCTACGACTCCGTGCCGCATACATGGCTTGTGAGGGTGCTGGAGTTATATAAAGTTAATACAACTCTACGCGCCTTCCTGAGGTCGTGTATGGGGCAATGGAGAACGGTCCTTCGCTATCCAGGGTGTCAGCAGCCTCAAGGTAACGGAGAACCGATAAGGATCGAGCGGGGTATATTCCAGGGTGACAGTCTGAGTCCCCTGTGGTTTTGTCTAGCCCTGAATCCTCTAAGTACATTGCTGGAGGAATCAGGGTTGGGCTTCCAGCTGAGGAGAGGAGGTCAAGTAATATCACACCTCCTCTACATGGATGACCTAAAACTGTTTGCCCCCACTGATTTGCAACTGATTGAGTTACTGAAAGTAACTGAAAACTTCAGTAATTCTATCAGGATGGAATTTGGTGTGGACAAATGTGCGGTCATGCATGTGAAGCGAGGTGAGATTGTGGAATCCGAGGGAGTTCAACTCTCGGATTCTACACTCCTTAGATCCCTCTCCCCAACTGAGACCTACAAATACTTGGGTATGGCGGAGGCGTTAGGTGTCAGCCAGGCCGACATGAGGCAATCGTTGGAGGAGCGCTTCTTTGGCCGCCTGAAAAAGGTTCTAAAAAATCTTTTATCGGGCGGAAACAAGGTGCGCGCCTTTAACGGTTGGGTCATGCCGGTCTTGACGTACTCCTTCGGTATACTCAAGTGGACTCAGACGGATCTTGACGCCCTGGATCGGAAAGTCCGCAAACTACTGACGGCATATCGGATGCATCACCCACGTTCATCAGTGATGAGGCTGTACATCCCGCGGAAGTGTGGGGGTCGTGGCTTTTTAAATGCTAAGACCCTCCACAACCGTGAGGTGTGCAGTCTAAGGGAATATTTCCTTCACTTGGACGTGGGTATGCATCGAGATGTTGTTGCAGTGGACAAGGGACTCACCCCGCTCTCTTTGGCTAAAGAGAACTGGCGCAAACCTGTGGTACTGGATACCAATGACCGCAGGGAGGTATGGCAGAGCAAGGAGCTTCACGGACGCTTCTACCGGGCTCTTCATGGCTCCGATGTAGATTTTCTAGCGTCCGTATCCTGGCTGCGTTTCGGTGACCTCTTCGGAGAGACCGAAGGCTTTGTTTGTGCAATTATGGACGAAGTAATGATGACGAACAACTACCAGAAATATATTGTGAAGGATGGCACGGTTGACATCTGTCGGGCATGCCACCGTCCGGGTGAATCTATCCGACACATTATCTCCGGGTGTTCTCGTCTTGCTAACGGCGAGTACTTGCACAGGCATAACCTGGTAGCCAGGATTATCCACCAGCAACTTGCTCTGAAATATAATCTTGTGGAATCGGAAGTACCGTACTACCAGTATGTGCCCGACCCAGTTCTTGAAAATAGTCATGCCACACTGTACTGGGACCGATCCATCATCACTGACAGGACTGTTGTTTTCAATAAACCTGACATTGTGGTGATGGATCGTTCAGAGCGCCGTGCAGTGATTGTTGATATCACGGTCCCTCTTGACGACAACCTCGTGAAAGCTGAGAAAGATAAACAAATCAAGTATATTGACTTAGCTCACGAGATTGTCGACATGTGGGATGTGGACTCAGCAGTCATTGTACCGATAGTCATCACGGCCAATGGCTTAATAGCCAAGAGCCTCGACCAACACCTAAGGAGGCTCTCGTTGGGCGGCTGGATCAAGGGCCAGATGCAGAAGGCAGTACTCCTTGAAACGGCACGCATAGTGAGGAGGTTCCTTTCTCTGGGGCCCTGACCACCGGTAGCTTGGACCCTGTTCCCGATGCCGGTGGGCTGCTGTTTTTTATATTTTTAAATGTTTTTTATTTATTTAATATTTAAAAATATAAATTATAAGTTTGTGAGATTAATAAAGGGAATAATAATAAAATATTTTATCTTCAGAAAACAACATTCCATAATCATTTTTGTTAGTAACAATGAAAAACTTAAACAACTATGTTAGTAAACACAGATAACAATCATTAATAAATATTAACAAATGTCGAGTCATTGATTCGCACCTCTCACATGTAAATCAATGAAACGACTGAGGACGGCGGTGTCCATCCTTCCCGCTAACATCTTCAGGATTCCATTGCTACTCCCCCGCATCCTCTGCACAACAGACGCAATTTTCTTGCGTATGATGGCATGAAAATCATCCACATGTGCATCCGCAAACATGCCTGAAGCACTACAATACCGAGGGAGGCGCAACAGAGCCCTGAAGATGTTATTATACTGAACTCTGAGGGCATTGTAGGATTTTTGCGTAAAGTTAACCCATAGACCACTCGTGTAAAAACTTTGACAGTAAGCCTTGAATAATGTAAGCTTGACTTCTACCGTACAACGAGTGAATCGATGAGCCAACATATTGCCACGCACCGACAATGCCCTCCTTTCCCTCTCTATATCCGGGTCATCGCGTAAAGTTTCAGTAATAATGTGCCCGAGATACTTAAACTGAGGAACACGGTTCAGCTGAACTCCATTCAGAGTCAAAGGTGGAACACTGTTAGGTCTCTTATTCTTTCCAACCAGAACCATAAACTCACTCTTTTTCTCATTATACTTTAAACCGTGTTCCTCAGCATAAACTTCACATACGCTGAGAAGTTTCCTCAAACCGCCGATTGACGGGCTCAGCAGCACCATATCGTCTGCGTAGCTAATGTTATTAACACTAACATTATCCATTCGGCAGCCGACATGCATGCTGCTCAGCCCCTCAATCAGCTGATTTACATACAAATTAAAAAGTCTAGGAGAGGTTAACCCTCCTTGTCGCACACCACAATTTAATGAGTATTCATCTGAATAAACATTTGCCCATTTTATAATATTTTTCTGATGACCGTACCAATATGAGAACATTTCTATGACCTCCAGAGAAACACCCACCTGTTTCAACTTAGCCCAAAGTAAGTTATAGGACACGAGATCGAACGCCTTAGATAGATCTAGGAAACATGCATAAATTGGTGTTTTTCTTTCAACATAGTAGTTCACAGTATGCTTAAGTGACAAAATCGCCGTTTCCGTTGACAAACCTGATTGAAAACCAAACTGAGCGTCCTGAAGTTGTATGCATCCACTAAGGCGCTCGTCCATTATCCTATCTAGTACTTTTGCAATCACAGTTGCAAGTGAGATTGGTCTATAATTATTTTTGTCCGATATATCTCCCGTACGATTCTTAACAAGTGGTACAACAATAGTTTTCATTAAGTCTGGTGGCAAATATGAATGCCTTATACACAGAGTATACAACATAGACAGCAACCTATGTATGTGAACACCCGCATACTTAAGATGCTCCACACTGAGCCCGTCATGCCCCGGCGATTTTCCTCTTTTCATATTGCCAATAGCCTGACGTACCTCCCCACTAGTAATTCGAATTGGATGTGTAACGCAACAGACATCACTGGTAACAGTGCTAGGTAAGACACACGTTTTTAAAGGTGACTCCACTTTAAAATGATGTTTAAAAACGTCGGCAATATGTTTAGGGTCGGGTTTATAATGGAGACCTGGAGTTAGATTTTAGCCACAAAAAAATTAAAATTAAAAATGAAAATTTTTTCTTTCTTTCATTTTCTTTCTTTCAAATAGCCAACTCCATATTAATTATTAAAAAGTATTTAAAACACCTTCTTATTTTTTCAGATAAAATCTATTCTTATTGTTTTTTTTTCGGATACATGAAAGTGTCACCCCTAAGGAAAATTTTGAATCTCCAATAACTCCTGGAAACCAACGAATTAGGTTTTGGAATTAATACTACACATAATAGAAAGTATCAGCAATTTTTTGATGTAGGAATGACCACCTACTACGGTGGTTTAGATGAATAAAAAAATGAAAACGAAAAATGAGAAAAAAAATCATATCTCTCGACCCATTCATACTAATGCAACAGGAATTGGTAGAACGGTCGGCTATTATTCCATTT
The DNA here is from genome assembly GCA_949699075.1 of Asteroscopus sphinx. Classification (NCBI taxonomy): domain Eukaryota; kingdom Metazoa; phylum Arthropoda; class Insecta; order Lepidoptera; family Noctuidae; genus Asteroscopus; species Asteroscopus sphinx. The sequence goes on along the minus strand of OX453031.1, from coordinate 14,565,853 downwards.
TTCGATAGAATAAATAAATTCTGTAATAAGTACTTCCATTAAATTATAATGATTTTTTTTTCATTTTTCAAGAGTCTGATATTGCGAAACTTTGACATTTTTTTAAAAAAAAACCTCAAGTCTGAGCGAACCCGGAGTTTTAGTCTAATCTTCGGAATTGTAAACTCTATCGATTAATTCAATAAAAACACGATGAGACAAAAACCGGGATCTTATCACACTGTGCGGCGTTCTGAGAAAGGCTTTGAAATATCCTGCGCTATGGTGTATGGTGCTGCCACGCGCGCCCTGCCCACATGGCCATTCTATCTATTTCTGTGGTCAGGATCGTAGCAATCCCTCTCTACCTACCTACCCCAATGGAATACAGGCGTGATAATATGTATTATGTATACAATGTATACAAATTGTAGATGCTTTAAGGTGAATGCTACAGGGAAGCACGCGAAATTCAAATTTTTTGGCGATTTTTTCAAATATTTCGAAATGTATATCGGTCAAAATATGATTGGCGGAAATAGTAACAATATATCTAAGGAATTATACTCATAAAAAATGTTAACCTGGCTCTATAAGCTGTATAAGCTCGAAAATCGATAATTTCATCGTAAATTAATATTATCGAGCTAGTACAGCGAATAGAGCTAGGTTAATATTTTTTATGAGTGTTATTCAGTAGATATATTGTTATTATTTTCGCCAATCATATTTTGACCTATATAAAACGCGAAATAAAGCTACAATTTGCAAAAAACGCCAAAATATTTGAATTTCGCGGGCTACCCTGTAGCATTCACCTTAAATTTAATTAATTAAATAAAAATCACTGGATTGAATTGCATCGCGCAACATAAATCTGTCATTTATTCATTTATAGTAGAGATCGTTCGAAACGCAATCACTATTTCGAGATTATCTCGAAGGAAACGAGAATTGCCGCCCAGCGCTCACGCACACACATGCATCTCAAACCGTGCTCAACCCTCTCAGTTCACATGTCGCGGCATCTTCCAGTAAGTATTGCGAAAACAAATATCCTTCAGGTGTATGGTGTGTGCGTGAGCGCTGGTTGTACACGAAGGAGCATAGTTTTTTTTGGCTTCACTAAGATTGTTTGCAGCACTACGTCTATATTTTTGTGTACATAGATCAGAATAAGTATCTAGCAGCTCTCAATCAATCATATCTCTTCGTAGAGCAAACATTTTTATCGACGATCTCTTGACCTATTAAATGAAATATGATTAAAGCTTTTTATTCACTAAGGCCGGTTACACGCATGATAATTTTACGGCCAAAATTAATATCCAATCTATCCACGATTTGCCCTACTAGAGATAGGAATTTGACAGAAGCTCCATACAAAATATGTCAAATTTCTATCACTAGTAGGGTAAATCGTGGATAGATTGGATATTAATTTTGGCCGTTAATGCTTTTGTGATTTTATCGGAATTCTGCGACTTTTGCTACAACGGCAAGTGTAAATTTTGTCCGTAAATTTCGCGTTGCGTTTCCTAATCCATTCTATTATCAAATCGTTTTGTTTCGTAATAAAACAAGTTTAACAGGATTACATCGCGTATTACTATTAAAATTGGTTTTCTTGACGTTTCGAATGCTTTGCAGCGTTCGTGGTTAAGTGGTCGTTTTGTTTCGTTTGACGGTCAAATTTCACTTCAGAAACGGAAACTTTTGTGAATCAGGCCACAACTCCTCGCAAAAGGACGCGACCGCCTCCCACGCCTCCTCACTGTCGGCCATGGCCTTGACCCCGTCCGGCAGCGAGAGCTCTCCCCCGATTGCTGCATCACACCTATCGCAAGCTGCGTTAAGGAACTTCGTTCCAAAAATAAACCTGAATAAGTCGCATTTGTGTGGAGAGCCTAATATTTTTCCTGTTGCTATCTATAGCAGCTTGTATACCTAGAATTCGTGATGGATTTTTAAAAAAAAGTAAACAATATTTTTACGATATGGAATTCCCCACTTTTTGGAGGTCGGTTACAAAATAATTCTTCTTGTCCTTTTCATTAAACTAATCAACTATATTAATCGAAATATTATGGTTATAAAAGGAAATTTCTTCGAATCGAATTATTATCACTTGCTGTAACGGTGAAGGAAAACATGTTGAGGAAACCTGCACACCTGAGAGTGCTGCATACCTACAGTTCTCGATGCTGTGTGTAGTCCGCCAACCCGCAGTAGACCAGCGTGGTGGACTGAGGTCTAGTGGTTCGAGTATCGGACTGCTGATCTCGAGGTCGTGGGTTCGATTCTCACAAGACACAAATATTTGTGTGATGAACATAAGTGTTTGTGTTGGTCTGGGTGTTTCTTATGTACCTACTACCTATTATAAGTACGTTTTTACAAAAATAAATAAATAATCGTATTATATCCATTGTCTAGTACCCATACCACAAGCTCTGCTTAGTTTGGGACTAGATGGTGCTGTGTAATAATGCCCCAAATATTTATTTATTTATTATGTATTCGCCTCTTGAACGGCTAATAATGATACACCGTATTTATATCCGGTTCAGCTCTACATATAAGGAAATACAACTTTACAATCAATCTCATTATAACTACGCCATTGGCATACGAACAAATGACTATGGAGTAATTACCATAATCGCTACTATATCAGCTATTAATTGCTTATACTATTAGATGTTAAATGACTATGTGAGGGGCAATGTCGGACGTAAAGAATTGCGCCACTCTATATCTTCTCATGGATATCGTAAAAGGCGACTAAGGGATTCACCAGAGGATGGGCAGCAGCGTTCTCTGAGTATTCCAACCAACTGCGATCGCCAACCCGCCTGCCAAGCGTGGCGATTATGGCATATCCCCCCATTTCGGGGGAGGCCTATGTCCAGCAGTGGACGTCTTTCGGCTGAAATGATGATGATGAATGATGAAGTTACTATCGCGTCATAATTGGTACTCTTTCTGTACACACACGATGGCATAATGATTTTTTTTGGCACCGGTCACGCTCGAGCGCCTTGCTTGACGCGGTCTAATTGCAAAATGTCCCAATCAGTTAGTTTTCGAGTCTTCAGATTGTGTGCGCTAGTAACATATCTGTATTGAGCAACAGCTCAATGCCTGCACCGCACTGTTGTCACAGAGCTATTGTGTCGTTCTAAGACACAGAATAGTAATTTAATAACATCCAGAAGTTTAACTAAAATACATTCGCCATCTTGCAAACGCACACATACGTCCACGCTCGTGTAATTGGTATTACGTGGGCTGGGCGGTGCTAGGTAAATAATTTAATAGAAAGAGTATTTTTATAGTACGGTCAACCGAACGCCAGTGTTAACACTTGAATTACGAGAACCACCCTTACTGCTTACGAAAGTAAGGCTGATTCTTGCTTATGGGTAATGAAAAAAAAATGTTACAACTATGACGGTTTAAAATATACGGACAGACGGCGTAATAGTTAGCAATAGCATACCTCAGACACTCAATACAATATAAACGCTAGCACTACCTACATATACAAGATTACGTCTTATACGAACGCACACACACGTGTAAGTTAGGGATGCTCGCCGCTCGTAATACAGACTGGGTTCCTAGCGCTTTTCAGAGATGGCGTGCTTGTATGACATCCATAGCAATCTTGCAGTCCAATTGCCGGCAAACTATGGGTGGGTGCGGGGTCCGGGCGGGACTCCACAGAATAAAGCCTAGGTGGTTTCCACGTTACTCAACCGTTATTTCCTAGTAAAGTGCTAATATTGGCAATACGTCCAAGTTGTAGGGTTTACCCGTAACCGGTTGTGTAATTACGGATCTTGTGGCTTCGATACAGAGCTTCGGTGCTGGCCTGTTATTTAATACGCTAGGTATTTATATTAAAACAAGAATGTCTAGGTATGAGCTTAAAGGAGTTAAACCGTGGCTTTATTTTGACAGGATCACGTATACAAAGTGTTATTGATATAAATGAAAACCTCTGAAGGGGTCATTGTACAGTCTAACAAAGTGGTATCCAGGGTCGCCAGTTATAGATGAAGTTTTCTCAGAAGATTTTGGATGTTTTCGAGTGAAATATCATTCTAAAAACGGACAAAGTTAAACTGTATTTATACAAAACCCTAATCAAACCGTTCTATAATAATTTCCTGAGAAATCTTCGTCTATATCTGGCGATTCTGGATTACTAATTGCTTTGTTAGACTGTACTCAACAGTATGAACAACTTTTACTGTTGGACCAAACCAGAAATCGCGACAAAAATCAGTTGTTCCCTACATTTATTGTGTTCCATAAATCGACAAAATGTAGAGAACTAGGGATCAGTTGTTTTGTTTTTTTGCGATTTCAGGGTTGTTTGTTATGATGAGTAGATTCACTACTTTTTTTTTTTTTTTTTTTTTTTTTTTATATTTGCCTTTAAATATTTGGCAGCTGCGACACACTACTGCAGCTCCTATCGTACTCTTGTACCTTGTTATACTTGTAATAATGTTGCCCAATAATCTTTATCTTTATTAAAGTAAGACCTTACATTATGAGTGACTATTCTATTGAAATTGAATCGTTTATTAAACACGCGGCGTACATCATTAATTCTGTAGCATATGGGATATGAGGCTATTTTTAATCCAGGGACGATCTCAAATTAAACTTTATAGTGTTTTTTTAGTTCTTCATAGATCTAAATATACTTTTACGATGGTCGTTTTATTACTTTTACGGTGTTTATTACTTATTTTTAAGTGGAACGCTTCAAAAATCGGGGTTTTTTGCCCAAGTGGGAATTATAGAGCGCTCCTGTCAAACTAAGAAAAAAATATTTGGCACTAGTCTATGCCTGCGTATGATTCGATTTATCACAGAAAGATGTTATCAGGCATCATGAGTTCTTGACATGAGACTTTCCATCTTCATGTCTCAGTTTGGCGAACCGACTTGCGGTACCATTTAGGCAACAGCCTAGGTGGTATTGCAGCTGTTATGGGCAAAGGTAACCGCTTAACATCAGGTGGGCCTTTAGCTCGATTCGCCATCCTATAATATATAAAAAAACTTTATCTTCCCGGGATAAATAGTAGCCTACGTTGATCCGGGTCTGAGTGCTAAATTTCATCCAAATCCGTTCATCTATTTCAGCGTGATTAAAATACAAACATAAAAAACATCCAGGATAAAAAGTAGCCTATATTTTATTTCGGGTTACGGTCTATCGGTATGCTAAATCTCATACAAATCCGTTCAGCCGTTTCAGCGTAATAGAAGGACAAACGAACAAGTAATCACACAAACTTCCGTACTTTCGCATTTATAATCAGTTCTTTACTGACCTAGCTGATAAGGCACGGGCCTCTTCTCAGAATGAGAAGTCCACCACCCTGACCTAGTGAAAATTGGTAGACTACACACAGCATCTAGAACTGTGTGCAGCACTCTCAGGTGTGCGCGTTTCCTTACGATGTTGTCCTCCTGATCCGCACATGAATTCGAAAGGAGACATCAACAAAAAAACCATTTTCGTAGTAATTTGTTTTTTCCCACGTATTTTAGACGAAAAAACCCTTTAAAACCGCAGCTAAAATAACGAAATATTGATAATATTAATCGCACTTCATTGGAAAACCCAGAGTTAGTTTTTATTACTTGTTGACATATTAAAGGTCATGTTGCTATAATTTAACGCTTTCTGAGCCGGGCCTTGAGTTCTATTTGGCTTGTTATTATAGTAGGCCATGGGACTTTATTGCCCATTACTGTCCCACTGCTGGGCATGGCCATCTTCTCAGAACAAGAAGGATTCAGGCCTTCATGCTGTAACGTACGTGTACGCGCAAGTAGGTGTGACCACAGAATACCTAATAGTACTATCGTACAGAACGGCCACTCACCGCCCCCCGCCAATTTAAGATTCCTCACCCGCACCTCGCACCCACCCGTGGTTTCGCCAGTCGCTATACAAGAAAACTACATCTCTGAAGACTACTGAGAAGCGCTTGGAACCCAGTCGGCACTACGAGCGGCGAGCATGCCTAACTTACACGTGTGTGCGTTCGTATACAGACGTAATCTTGTATATGTAGGTGTTGCTAGTATTTATATTGTATTGAGTGTCCGAGGTGTGGTGTGACTCTCTGTGGTGGCACAGAATACCTAATAGTACTATGTGGTGGTCTTAAATTAACAATTTGGTGGGCATTCACTGATTTTAACCCTATTTTGTCCCGGGGTCTATCTGAAAAATGGCTCTACGTCAAAACTTGTTACTTATGGATAATTTCAGCCATATCCCGTACTTAAACAACAAATATTAAAACTTATCAATTATCAGTCGGAAATAAAGTTATAAGCAATAAAAGCAAAAACATTTTCTCTCTAACACTTTCTGGCCAGTCCTTGAACTCGGCTGTACATTTTATGCTTGGAAAAGATACACACAACACCAATTTGACAGTTTTCTAACTGTATATTGTTTTTTTTGAGAGAAATGTGTCGATTTAGTTCGTCAAAGCGTTTATCGCGAAGTCTCCGTTCGGAGCGAACAACTAGGTAGTATAATTAAAAATTAAATATAAGTACTATAAGAAAAACAACTGTTAATAATTACTGTATAATGCTTCCACATCACATTTCAAAATAAGGTAGGTACACACGGCTACACATCAAGCTGTACATTTCCAGTATAAGCTGACCTCGCATTGTATAGGTTTTCCTTACAACGCGAGGTCAGCCTTTACTGGATTGTACAGCTTGATGTGTAGCCGTGTGTACAACTTGTCCAAGTAAATCATTCAAGAACACTATTATTGGTTTTATATTGAATTTCTAATGGGATACAAATTAATCACAGTAAATCAGGTTAACATCTAAATATCACTATTTATTCCTAAACTCAATTTAAAAGGCTGTATAATTAAATTAATCACAATATCAAGTATAACTTAGGAATTTATAATAACCAAATTATGCAAATACTTTTGAAAGATACCAAGTTACAATATTATCTTCAAGATGTGTCGTCTCGACGAAGCTCAGGATCAAAGTGAGTCTCTCCGTCGTTTTTCCGCCGAGCCGAGCGTTAGTAGTTTTTTTTTTTTAATGGCGTGGTATTGATGTCTTCCTTCATTCTGCCAAGACCACAGACAAGTGCGACAACAGTACCTATACTTCCACCGAAAACTGCGTACAAGCTTCGCTTCTGTCTGTTCGCTTTTATTGTTAGTTTGAGCTATAGATTTCATTTTTATATGTTTATCAATGGTCTGAGCTGAGCTACTTGAGCTAGTGAGTTTGTATGGCCGCTGACAGGGATTTATTTGATTAATTAATGGCTCTAGCTTATTATACTACCTACATTGAACGCAAATAAAGACGATTTGATTTGATTTTGATTTAGGTTAAACGGTGTTGCATAATTTGGCCTCAGGAAACCCGAGTTCTGTAACTCAATATTTTGATTTAGGTTAAACGGTGTTGCATAATTTGGCCTCAGGAAACCCGAGTTCTGTAACTCAATATTTTGATTTAGGTTAAACGGTGTTGCATAATTTGGCCTCAGGAAACCCGAGTTCTGTAACTCAATATTTTGATTTAGGTTAAACGGTGTTGCACAATTTGGCCTCAGGAAACCCGAGTTCTGTAACTCAATATTTTGATTTAGGTTAAACCCTGTTGCACAATTTGGCCTCAGGAAACCCGAGTTCTGTAACTCAATATTTTGATTTAGGTTAAACGGTGTTGCATAATTTGGCCTCAGGAAACCCGAGTTCTGTAACTCAATATTTTGATTTAGGTTAAACGGTGTTGCATAATTTGGCCTCAGGAAACCCGAGTTCTGTAACTCAATATTTTGATTTAGGTTAAACGGTGTTGCACAATTTGGCCTCAGGAAACCCGAGTTCTGTAACTCAATATTTTGATTTAGGTTAAACGGTGTTGCACAATTTGGCCTCAGGAAACCCGAGTTCTGTAACTCAATATTTTGATTTAGGTTAAACGGTGTTGCACAATTTGGCCTCAGGAAACCCGAGTTCTGTAACTCAATATTTTGATTTAGGTTAAACGGTGTTGCACAATTTGGCCTCAGGAAACCCGAGTTCTGTAACTCAATATTTTGATTTAGGTTAAACGGTGTTGCACAATTTGGCCTCAGGAAACCCGAGTTCTGTAACTCAATATTTTGATTTAGGTTAAACGGTGTTGCACAATTTGGCCTCAGGAAACCCGAGTTCTATAACTTAATATTTTGATTTAGGTTAAACGGTGTTGCACAATTTGGCCTCAGGAAACCCGAGTTCTGTAACTCAATATTTTGATTTAGGTTAAACGGTGTTGCATAATTTGGCCTCAGGAAACCAGAGTTCTGTAACTCAATATTTTGATTTAGGTTAAACGGTGTTGCATAATTTGGCCTCAGGAAACCCGAGTTCTGTAACTCAATATTTTGATTTAGGTTAAACGGTGTTGCATAATTTGGCCTCAGGAAACCAGAGTTCTGTAACTCAATATTTTGATTTAGGTTAAACGGTGTTGCACAATTTGGCCTCAGGAAACCAGAGTTCTGTAACTCAATATTTTGATTTAGGTTAAACGGTGTTGCACAATTTGGCCTCAGGAAACCCGAGTTCTGTAACTCAATATTTTGATTTAGGTTAAACGGTGTTGCACAATTTGGCCTCAGGAAACCCGAGTTCTGTAACTCAATATTTTGATTTAGGTTAAACGGTGTTGCACAATTTGGCCTCAGGAAACCCGAGTTCTGTAACTCAATATTTTGATTTAGGTTAAACGGTGTTGCACAATTTGGCCTCAGGAAACCCGAGTTCTGTAACTCAATATTTTGATTTAGGTTAAACGGTGTTGCACAATTTGGCCTCAGGAAACCCGAGTTCTGTAACTCAATATTTTGATTTAGGTTAAACGGTGTTGCACAATTTGGCCTCAGGAAACCAGAGTTCTGTAACTCAATATTTTTCTGCGTAGCCTTTTCGCCACTATGTTGTGACTTGTCAGCTTCCAATCTACCCAGAGTAGCTCAGTGTTTGACTCTCCGATAATTTGGTAACTGACACTGCAACGGTCTGCGTGGAAAAACCGACAGTTTCAGATAAAAACGGTTGGACAAATAGCTGATAACGATTGTTTGTATAAATAAATCAGTGTATCGTTGGCCAGTGCCGGGAAAGAACTTCTCACAAGTGTCATAAGTGTAACAACCCTTGGTTTTTCTTCTGCAGCCAGTCACCAAAATGATCTTCTGGTCTTCAATCTGTGTAGGTAAATCCTTTTTTTTCATACTTTCCTTTTGACGATGTCTGTGGGTTCGATTCCCACAGGACACACATTTGTGTGATGAACATAAGTGGTTGTGTTGGTCTGGGTGTTGCTTATGTATTATAAGCATGTATTTACAAAAAAAATAAAAGTATTGATGTATTATATCCATTGTCTAGTACCCATAGCACAAGCTCTGCTTAGTTTGGGACTAGATGGTGCTGTGTAAAAATGTCCCAAAATATTTATTTATTTATTTCCGATCTGTGGCTTTCTTTGGCTTTGCCTCGGTATTTTAAAGGGTGAAAATAATCATATGCCCTATCCATATGTAGTTTAGCTGCAAACAAACAGAAACTCACTTTGAGTCTACACGAAACTACTAATCTAGTCGACCAAAACAACTAGACATCTGTCAAACATGAAGTCCTCTGCAAACATCGGCCATACAGCCCAATAGACATGTAGCGACATCTATCTCGCTACATGGGAACTAACACTGACGAAGTCGATGACGGATGACACAAGTCCTGAATCGCGCAAGCAGAGTATGACACGCAACTTAGTATAAGACGTGTAATTGAAATAACTGAAAACCTCTTAAGGGGTCATTGTACACACGGCTACACATCAAGCTGAACAAAACCAATAAAGGCTGACCTCGCGTTGTAAGGAAAACCTATACAATGCGAGGTCAGCTTATACTGGAAATGTACAGTTTGATGTGTAGCCGTGTGTACTCATCAGTATGAACAACTTTTACTATGGGTCCATAACTGAAATCGCGAAAAAAATCTGCTGTTCCCTACATTTGTGTTCACATAAATCGACAAAATGTAGGGATCAGCTGTTTTTTTCGCCAGTTGTCTTATCGTCTTGGTCGAGTAGTACATGTGAAATTGAGTTTTTCTGTCAGTATGTCACTACTAAACTAGTGAACAAATGATGAAACTTTCCACATTGATTGCTTGAAAGCTGAAACCTTGAGAAAGAAATAAGACACTTTTAATTACGCGAGCGAGGACGTCGGCATCACCAAGTTTAATAATAAGAATAATAGTGTATTCTTTAAAGCAATGTTTTTCAACCTGTGGGTCGCGACCCCCTGGGGGGTCACTAACACTCTACACGGGGGGTCGCCGGCACTTGGAAATTAAAAGTTTTATAGTTCTTAATATCGCTAAAATTTTAATAAGTACACAAAACGAACGATCATTTGATTCTGTTAATTATATAAATTTTGATATTTTTTTGAGTTGTGTCGTTATTCATGCAAAGCAGCAATATTATGTATACTAAAAAGCCTAACTACCGCTGCCGTCGCTGGCGCAAAGGGCGAGGGGGTCGCAGACATTTGTTTTTAATAAAGGGGGTCGCGCTACGGATTTTTTTAAAACACTACTTTAAAGAAATAAATGAACTGCGAAAATAATATTATCTCTAACGCCCAATTTTCAGAAGACACGTCTCTGATTGGTCGATCGTGGAATACGTCAGTGTTGTGTTGATACAATTTGATAACTAATAATTAATCAACGCAGTGTTATGGCAACGTCCGCCGAACTCGCTCGCGTTAGAAATCCATTGATTTATTGCGCTGTGTTTTTACGTAGTGCGTTGAATCGAAAATAAAGTGTTTTATTTAGAAAAAGTGTGTGCATTAAAGTGAATTATTTTATTATTAATAGTAATAGTGTAAGTGGTTTTTTTCTGCGCTTATTTTAGTTAAAAACAGCAAATGTTTTAACTTTGCTATCGGAGAGCGTTGACGGCTACTATCATGTATTTACAGTTATTTTTTTTTTGTGTTTGCCTTTGACCGCCACCTCATATTTATTTTTGACCAACTATATTAGGTAAGTATGCCAAATGTGTTCGTCAGATAAATGGCTATTCATGAAGGTTATATATATAGGAAATGCTTTACATCGCGGTCCATGGCAACATGGTTGATACCATTCAAAGCTTGGACGAATTAAATATTTACAAATCAAATCAAATCTCTTTGATACCATTATTTTAATTCTATGGTTGATACTTAGTCCAAACAAAGTGACCTTATGACAAGTGTATTAATTCCTACATATTATATCACTTCTTCTATCGTGTCGTCATGAGCTACATAATGATAATAGCTCATGCCGTGGCAGCAGGAGCTCAATGGTTTAGAGAAAAAACCATGAAGCGGATGGCGGGGTCTGAGCTGTCTGAGTTCGCTAGCTACGCTCGCTCACTCGACATCACCTTCGAACCTAACCTGTCCGAGTCAGGGTGCCCCAAATCCTGAGCTCGCTTAGCTCGCTCTTGCATCCTAAGTTCTCCTAGTAACAGTGGTAACATTGTACACACATACAATCAGTGGGGGTAGGTACACTAACTTTCTATGCACCTCGAGGAGAAACGGAATGAACGAAAATGAACCTACTAACCTAAATCTATCAGAGTCGGATCCGCCCATGAAGGGTTTTAATAATAATAATCTGTGGACTCTGTGGTAGAAATTGTCAAAATATTGGAAATTATTGGTGAATTTGAAATATTTTTTTCTCGAAAACTATTAATTTGCGCAACTTGAGATTTTACCTGAAGTCTTAATATAATGTAACCTTTCTGTAAAAAAAATATGAACTTCCAACTTGACGTCAATTAATCCTAAGCTTAGCCCAAGATGGTTGCGGGGCTGACTGCCCAAGTGCCCAGGGTGCGCCGGACGATCAATTAAATAACGTCACTCGTAAAGGCTCTTTTAATGCACCTATTATATCACTGATCTGTGGTGTATTCTTCTCGCTAGGTCTTTCATGTAATTTGTTTTGTTTACATTATTGAAAAAGCTAAAACATCTTTTGTATAAGAACCGGTAAGGGCGAACGTCCTCTCTTTATTAATAGCATCAAAACATAAACGAAATGTCGGATAAAAACGATGCAGCAGCGCGACGTGATCACGTGTCCAGGGGGCCAATTCTTGTAATTTAAAATGTTCAAAATATGGTTCCAATCTAATCTCTACGTCATAAATACAAATACAAATACAAATATTTTTATTTGTTAAACTTGGACTAGATTACATGGAAGGATTTTAGCACAGGCTTACAATTTAAGTACTTATTTAATCTAGTTAAAGAAAAAAAAAATAGATAAATAAAAAAAAAAAAATAAAAAAAAAAAAAAAATAATGCTGTTAGATAAATGTCACAAATAAACGAGAAAACTAGCATTAGTTTTTGCGATATCGTTATCGACACATTTTATATGAGAATTTTACTAGCGCCACCGTGATCGTGATCGGAACTAAACAATAAGAATTGGTCTTCAGGGCATAGCATAGTACGCACGGCTACACATCAAGCTGTACGTTTCCAGTATAAGCTGATCTCGCATTGTACGGAAAGCCTATATATGCAATGCGAGGTCAGCATAAACTGGAAATGTACAGCTTGATGTGTAGCCGTGTGTACAACTTGTGATATGGAGACAAGACTGAAATAGCGAAAAATAAATCAGCCCGTCCATACATTGCGGTCGAATAGGTATTGCACTTATCTATGAAACAGCAGATATTTTTTAAACATATGTCATTACTCATTAATTTCACCAATAAACGGCAATCAGAAACATCCACTGTCAGGAGATTGAGATTTAAAGCATTGAGATTGGTTTGGAAGTTTGGAACTATATTTTGAAAGTTTTTAATTAGGTACGAGAATCGGCCTCCTGAAAGAGCTCTCCTATCCTTCCTATCAGTTGGGTTTTTTGGACATCCAAATTAGATATAACAAAAACATACTTTATTATTGTAATATTATCATACACGGGGTCAAAATGATAAGGAGCGTCCAGCTCGCTAATATAATATATAAATAAGTGTATGTATGCGTCTGTGTATGGTATGTATGACAGACAAATACTTACCTATGCACAGTCTGTTATTTTGCCTTAGTTGCGGCCATCCTTATTTTTTGAGGCTTTTAGAAAGATAATAACCAAACAAAACTTCTATTAAAACCCCCGTGGTTTTAAGTGTCATAGTTTTCAAAATATTTCGAAAATCGAGAAAAATCCATAGAAACCATAGAAACGTGTTTTAGGCTTTCATAATGAACATTTTACAATAAATGTTTCATGGCACGCTAGCCATTAACTTAATGCATCATTACATCTATTTTATCATAAAAAAATGCGTTCTCCTAGGCGTCAATTTTATTTTTTCCATGATTTCATAATAATTTTATTTATGGTCATTCTTAACATGGTCGCATTTTATTTTTGTGTGTAAATGTTTAGTACACTACTAAGTATAACCACAAAAAAAATAAGAAGCAACGAACACAGGAACTCGGAGATATTCATTTTTAAAGTTTTAATTTAGGGTTGTCAACTAATGTAGGCGCCTTTAACAAACGACCAATTTCGCTCGGAATAAATTTGCTTCTTCAATTATTATAATTTCCTATTACTATTTCTGAAGCATTATCCTTGGTCTAATCATGTCTTCACAAACACGATTTTATTAGATTCACCTGTAACTAACAAATCATGTAACAAATCTTGTTTATTATTCTTTTTTGTTTTGTAAGTGCATGCACTTACATCAAAATGAATCTTCGATGAAGGATATTATGTGGAATTGGGAAGGGGTCCGCCCTCGTTAGATAGAATGTCAAAACCCAATTTCCATACATAATATCTGGAGAAGCGGGGGTGAGGTGTCATGGAGCCGTCAAAGACCCATGGCACTGCTTTGCCTCAGCAGGTACTGACCCGTCCTGCTGGGGGATGTCCTTCTGGGCCCCGACCAGAGGACTTAATGCAAGGGGGGCATGAGGGCGCCAACCCTCATGCTGGTCAGCGAGTGGCAACTCCAACGACTAACAACGAAAGCACGAACACGGATCTGAAGAAATCACTCACGAAATTGGGAATTTATAAAATTTTGGTAGATAAGGCACATTTGCACGGGGTTCATAAAAGACCTTTGGATCTCAATTCAGAGGAACGATGCCTAATCGTGTTAAACGCTTTATATCCAAATGGAATTCCGAACAATATCGATAGCCAAAACAATGAATTTAATTACAATCTTTCAAATTTTTTAAGTAAATGTGGAACTTTATATTGCAGTAGTAAACGGAATTTCAAACGATTTTGTAATAAAAACAAACACTGGCTTTCCACTATTTTTGATATTGAAATACCAAAAGTGAATATCGAGGAAAGTCCTTTACCACAACAAAATATTATAGAATTGGATGAGGCACATTTTTTATTACAAAATAATCCTTCAACTTCGAGAAGTAGTAGCTATGCCTTACAAAAAACTTTAAGACCCCAAGAACTTGGAAGACCCGATACCTGAAACTTCTTTTGGCGCTCATTCCAGTTTCACATCAAATACACATTTATTACAAAGTAATCCTTCGACTTCGGGAACTAGTAGCTTTGACTAACCTTCAATAGATCCGAAACCTGAAACTAATTTTGATGCTTCATCCAGTTCCACATCTACATTTTATGAAAATTTAAGTGATCGCCAAAAGCGCCGTGCACGTAAAGATCTTTAGGAATCGCTTGACGGAGAACCTCATTCAAAACTAATTAAAGTTATGTCGAGAATAGTAACAGACGAAACCGGCGAAAAACTAAATAAAAGTTCTACTCAGGAGTTTGAGTTTATAATAAAGGAATGCTTGAAAAGTCCAACTCGGCCTAAAAAAATCGCAGGAACCATAAAGTCAAAATCGGAACCCAAACCCTATTCTCCTGATGAAGCTCTTTGTTTAATGATTGATATAAAACTATCAGTGGAGGACTATATCTACATGCAACAAGGTGCCAAATCTCGATGATTTAATATTTACCCTGCCTATTATAAGATACAAAAAGCTAAAAAACATTGTTATCTTGATGTTGAAATTGAAATATCAGAACGAGAAGCCAAAGTACCTTTAAATGATTTACTTATGCACACGTTTCGACGAATCATTGACTCTTGCGACCAAAGGGTTTCGGAATATTGCAATCAAAAACAGTTAGATACACTTCACTGCGTTTTTGAGGGTTCATGGGGTTTTGATGGTAGCACAGGACAGTCAACATATAAGCAAACGTTTTCTGATAAAATTGATGACGAACACTGCCTCTTTGCTACTACCTACATTCCGTTGCGCATAAAAAGTCTTGATGGTTTTGTCTTATGGTCAAACCCAAATCCACAATCTTTTAGATTTTGCCAACCAATAAAAATACAATACAGATCAGAATCAAAAGATCTGATTCTGGAAGAAAGGAACTGGGTAGAAGAAGAAATTGAAAATCTTTCACTAATTTATTCGGAAATTTTTGCTGGATATGTCGTTGTCGGAGATCCAAAATTATACCTCACCATAATTGACGGAAAAGTCTTTAATGTCATCACAAATACCAGCTCACAATTACGGTGTGCGTGTATTATTACCCATGATCCATTACCGCAAAG
The DNA here is from genome assembly GCA_949699075.1 of Asteroscopus sphinx. Classification (NCBI taxonomy): domain Eukaryota; kingdom Metazoa; phylum Arthropoda; class Insecta; order Lepidoptera; family Noctuidae; genus Asteroscopus; species Asteroscopus sphinx. The sequence continues at coordinate 14,550,100 of OX453031.1, read as the reverse complement.
TTTTGCTGATATTCCTAATACTGAATTGGTAACAGACGCTTCTGATGATAATATACTCGTATTATCATCACAAGAAGTTTTGACAAACTCCGATGATGACTGCTAGGTTAGCGTCACGTATCGTTGTAGTCTTAGAGCATTGAGAACATTATAGTAATTGTTTTCAGACAACAGAAACCCAGAAAGAGACACAGAAAGACACGAGAAAGAGTTTACTCAAAGTTAGTTAAATACTAACACACTACACACCTCTGCCTACCCCTTCGGGGAAATACAGGCGTGATGTTATGTTATGTTTTTTTTTTTTTTTTTTTAGTTAAATACTTGGGAAATATCTGGCACTTTTATTTTATTTTTTTATTTATTCAATTGCGATAACCCTATTTCCATAGAAATTTCAAAAATATTTAGAAACTCTCTATCTTCGTATTCCTGCTATTGACGCATGTCATATTTTAGTGTATTATTGACAATAACATTACGCATATATTTAAATGAAAATAAGATGCGACCGTGATAAGAAAACATGAAAAAAAAATGTTTTGTGTTAATCGGTAAAAGTAAAAAATCTCCTAATATATCAAAGGTACGATGCCCCATTTTTTTATCTAAATATATATTATGCTGTTACTTTATTTAAAGGACTAACTAAATATGTATTACAACAATTTTCGAAAATAAAAATTAATTTTGTTTTTCTCACTTTTCAATGAAACCTTAATAACTTTATAATTATAAAAAAAAACACTATAGGTATTTCTGCCAAACCTTTATCGTTACTATAGCTATCGAATAAAAACATAAAATGGACATGGCCGCAACTAAGGCAAAATAACAGACTGTGCTATGTAGTGATAACTATATAAAATAAGTAATAAATATGATAATTTTGTTTCTACTGTACGATTGTGTAGACTAGACTAGAGATGGGCCAAGTACTCGCTTATTACTCGGTACTCGGCCTACTCGGCAATTTTTGGACTACCCGTACTCGGTCGAATAACTTGGTTCATGTACCGAGTAGTCGGTTAGTAAGAATAATGTGGAATAAAGTGATCATTTATGTCCATTCGATGTTCGAACAGTCAATAAAAACAATCTCATTAGTTATTGACTGGTTTTTACACTCAAGCTGTACTCAAAGCCAGTTGAATAATAGTGGACAAATAATTATGTAAATTCAATTCAGTTGTTTATTGCGCATACTTAAATATGATAATATGTATATTTTAATACACTCAAAGGTCAATGGAGATGCTCGGAGTGTCCCTGCGTGATCGAATCAGAAATGAGGAGATTCGCAGGAGAACGAAAGTAACCGACATAGCCCGAAGAATTGCCGAACTTAAGTGGCAGTGGGCGGGGCACATTGCTCGCAGAACGGATGGCCGATGGGGCAGTAAAGTTCTGGAGTGGTGTCCGGTGTCCGCGTACTGGAAGGCGCAGCGTGGGTAGGCCCCCCACAAGTTGGGCCGACGACCTGGTGAAGGTTGCGGGAATCCGCTGGATGCGGAAGGCGCAGGACCGGTCGTTGTGGCGATGCTTGGGGGAGGCCTATGTCCAGCAGTGGACGACTTTCGGCTGAAATGATGATGATTGCGAATACTTAAAGGTCAAACAGTTGTTACATAGCTGTGTTTTAGAATAATTTTTGTGCAGCTATACTCAACCATTCAGCATGCAATATCTAATAGTTACTTACAGGTTACTTGATACAAAAAACAATTATGATATAAAAATAAATAACTACATACTTACATCTTAATATCAAAAGAATTTACATTTTAATAGGAAAAACAAAGTTTTGAGGCTATTAATAATTATATAAATATATTACTATTTGTGTAAGGAAATCGTACGCAATGTACGCATCCGTTCAACGCAGACCGATGCCATACAAAAATTGTGTTTTCTATGGACTAAAGCTGAATCGAGCTGAATAAATGTAGTTACTCCATAGACTTAAACTGATTACTCCCTAAACGTCGCGGAATGAGAGTGACCGCGAAGCATAATACGAGGCTAGCCGGAAAGGAGTAGTGCAGCATGAAGTTGACGCAACTCCGAATGAAAGTGCATTTATGCGAAAAAAAAAAATTACTCAGAAAATATGTGTATTTTCGATAAAATGGCTCAGTAAAATTATTTCAAAATAATAAAACAATCATCATCCTCCGAGCCTTTTCCCAATTATATTGGGGTCGGCTTCCAGTCTAGCCAGATGCGGCTGAACATCAGTATTTTACACGGAGCGACTGCCATCAGACCCCCGCAACCCAATTACTGGGTAATACTGACATCCGGAGGTTAGACCAGTTGTCAGACTTTCAGGCTTCTGACTACCCGTAACGACTGCCATAGATATTCGTATGACAACCGGGACCGACAGCTTAACGTGCTCTCCGAGGCACGGAGGGGTCTCGGTGTGTAACGAAATGGTCACCCATCCACAGACTGACCGCGGCAAGTGCAGCTTAACCTTGCAGATCGTACAATCCGCGCAGTCGTTGCATCGCTACGAGCCCCTCAAAATAATAAAACAATATTAAGGTAAAATATCATACCAAAATACCAATAAATGTTGGATATATTTAGGAAACTGTTTGAAAATAAACAGTTTCCGAGGTGTTTGGAATTTTTTATGATCGAGTCAAATAAGTGCATTCATGTTTTGGACTTAATAATATTGTCACGACTATCCTTGAGTAACACGTATTATAATTTCAGTACCATAGAGTGAGTAGTTATTGAGGGGGATTCGCATTAGTCTGTTGAATTACGGATTTCGGCCCTCGACTCGGTGGAAACAAAACCAGGTAAAACTAGGAATTCGGTTACTGTACAACTCGGTAAATCTCTACCAGAGACGTATCATCATCATCATCATTTCAGCCGAAAGACGTCCACTGCTGGACATAGGCCTCCCCCAAGCATCGCCACAACGACCGGTCCTGCGCTTCCCGCATCCAGCGGATTCCCGCGACCTTCTCCAGGTCGTCGGTCCACCTTGTGGGAGGCCTAACCACGCTGCGCCTTCCAGTACGCGGTCGCCAGTCCACAACTTTACTGCCCCATCGGCCATCCGTTCTGCGAGCAATGTGCCCCGCCCACTGTCACTTAAGTTTGGCAATTCTTCGGGCTAAGTCGGTAACTTACGTTCTGCGAATCTCCTCATTTCTGATTCGATCACGCAGGGACACTCCGAGACGTATATTCGTGCTAATTTGAATTAATAGAACAGAGTACCTACCTATATTTTTCATTTTACAGGTAGTACGCATACGTACAATACGAGGTCAGCTTATACTGGAAATGTACAGCTTGATGTGTAGCCGTGTGTACAGTCTACTGTGTAACAAAGCAATTAGTATCCAGGGTTGCCAGATATAAATGTAGTTTTCTCAGAAGATTATGGATGTTTTCGAGTGAAATATCATTTTAATAACGGACAAAGTTAAACTGTATTTATACAAAACCCTAATCAAACCGTTCTATAATAATATCTTGAGAAATTTCATCATATCTGGCGACCCTGGATACTAACTGAGACTGTACATATTATAATAAAGAATAATAATAAATATTTCTGGGGCTTTTCTTACACAGCACCATCTAGTCCCAAACTAAACAGAGCTTGTGCTATGGGTACTAGATAATGGATATATAGCGAGCTATGCTTGGAGTTTATTTGAAGGATAAAATCCGTAACCAGATTATTCGGAGAAGAACCGGAGTGACCGACAAAGCTTGTAGGATCAGTAAGCTGAAGTGGCAGTGGGCTGGCCGCGTCTGTCGAAGGACCGATGGCCGCTGGAGCAGACGAGTCCTTAAGTGGAGACCACGAATCGACAAACGCAGCGTAGGGTGTCCCCCCGCCAGGTGGACCGATGACCTGAAGGAGGTGGCTGGGGGGGACTGGATGCGGAAGGCAAAGGACCGAGTGTTGTGGCTTGTGGCGCAACTTGGGAGAGGTCTTATGTCCAGCAGTGGACTGCGATAGGCTTAGTTGATGATTGATACTTATAATACATAAGAAATAAATAAATAAATAATAAATAATTCTTTATTATCGGATTCAAAGATCCATACAAACAAAAACTAATTTAAAACAATAAAACATTATAATTTAAACGAATTAAAAAAAAAAAAAAAAAAAAAACCGGCCAAGAGCATGTCGGGCCATGCTCAGTATTATAGGGTTCCTTAAGTAGGTGTTACAAACAAATCAAATCGAATATTAATCACGGCTATTTTAGTTTTTGCAATAGACGGCAGGATTGGCGACTCAGAGAGTGATGTCAGTAGCCGCTAGATGGCGCTATACAGTGCCAAATATAATACACGGCACTTGACGCCAGCATTGGCGACCCAGAGAGTGTTGTACGACGCCGCTAGATGGCGCCAAATTTAAGAAGTGTGTCGTCAACATAACACAAAGTTACTTTTTGTGATTTTTTCAAATAGAAAGTAGCTAAAGGAGCATTATTTGCTATGATCATTTTTCTCTAAGGTCAATGACCTTTGAACTAGGACGTTTTAAGTATTTTTCAGTTTTCTGTCTATAACTCAAAAAATTATAATCACATTATACTCGAAATAATTTTAAAAGAGAGTTTTCACAAAGGTCTATTAATGTGGAAGATTATAAGTTTCTACGTTGCATAGTTTAGAAATGGCAGGGGGGGGACACATTGCAAGCCACTTTGGTGGGCTATATTTCGCAGTTGGTACACCTGATAAAAAAGTGGTGTATGAAACATTACCTTCATTTTAGTAGACCTATTCAATGATACACCACACGAGGGGGTGCAGCGAAAAAATTTTTTTTTCCCCATTTCACATGTATGGGTGCCACCCCTAAAGAACGTAAAAACAATTTTTTTATTCTTTTAAAATTGAGATCTATATGCAGACTATTTTTTAACAAAATTTCATTTACTTATGTTTATAACTGTAGAAGTTATTAAGCTGTAAAGGATTAGGACAGACGGACAGACGGACAGACGGACAGACGGACAGACGGACAGACGGATAGACGGACAGACGGACGGACATGACGAAACTATAAGGGTTCCTTGTAGGACTTCGGAACCCTAAAAAAGAGAAAAAATTAAGTGGTGTTTAATTTTGATACCACGAGCAGTGTTCACGGTAGCTCAGTGGTCAAGGCACTGGCGCACCTAGCCAGGAGTCACAGGTTCGAATCCTGCTCGTGAGAGTTTTTTTTTTTTTTTTTTTTCTCTTTCCACAATTCATCACATGCGCAAATGTGGTAAAAAATAACAAAATAATATACCTCTTTACGCAGCTATATCCAACCATCTCTTGTACATACGAGTGGCATGCAACCTGTCAGCCAGTTCCCTAATGTTCTCCTGTTTCTACACGTACCAACCCTGCTCATGAATGATGCAATTCGACTTCTCTGTATGGCATTGAATGTGTTCAGCCGTGCCTCCGCAAACATTCCGGAGGCACTACAGTGACGCTGAAAACCCATGAGGTGTCTGTAGATATTATTATACTGAACACGGATGCCATCCAGAGACTTCTGTGTATACTCAGTCCAGAGCTGACACGTGTAGAAATGAAGTACTTTGTCCTCCACGCTGGCGTACTGTCTTTCATCAACAATGGTCAATGCGTGTTCTCGCACTACGCACTACACACGGCATCGAGAACTGTATACAGCACTCTCAGGTGTGCAGGTTTCCTCACGATGTTTTCCTTCGCAAGTGATAATGATCTGACGAGTACCGCAGGCATTTCTATGACGAATAAAGTCCATACGTACATGTTATCAGAGGCATAAAGTAATCTTACAAACGTTTAAAGGAAGTTGTATGAATCAGTTTAGCCAAATATTAGATTACAATGGCTGTCTTGTCATTGAGAATTATTAGGCGGACACCTAATTTAAATTCATGTAGGTATCCGCTAAATCACGCGATGTTTTATTATGGTGCTCCCACACTGCTGTTAAAAAATGTTTAAAAACATTTTCTAACACTAATATGTACTACTACTAAGCCAAACAGCTGCCAAGCTTAAGTGGAACTGGGCTGGTCACATCTGCCGCATGCCGGAGGAGCAATTTTTTTTTTTTTTTATGATGTATAGATCTGCTCTTGACCACAATCTAGACAGCTTTGTCAGGATGTGGTCGACGATGGAGCGAGAAAACCTATTAGGTGCCGATTCACTCTAGCTTTAAAGGCGTTAGGGTTATAAGTGCCCGGAAATACAGATGCCGGCAGTGAATTCCACAACTTGGCTGTGCGCATTATGAAAGAGTCCTCGAAGCGCTTGGTCCTAATAGTGGGGATTTCTACCAAATGTGTGTAGTCCGATGAAAGAAAGGAGATGGCGGAATAAGCTCATGGAGCTCTTGCGCACACTCTCCAAGGTACAGCCTGTAGAACACCGACAGACAAGCAACTGTGCGTCTATTCTATGGGCTAAGCTTTGTAGCTTAGATTTTGCTAACAGTTCATCACCAATTAGCCTCTCAGCTCTGCGTTGAATCGAGTTAAGAGCTATGGGCGAAAACAACCACACAGTGGGTTCCAGACAGCAGCAAACGACAACGCGGCAGACCCAGAAAGAGATGGCGGGACGAACTTGACTCCTATCTGAAGGATTGGCCCCAGAAGGCAAAAGACAGGGACAAGTGGAAAAAGGGAAGGGAGGCCTTTGCCCTGCAGTGGGACACTACTGGCTGATAATAATAAGTACATTTACTAACATATGTAACATTCTGTTAGGAATCATTAGATGTTTTGAGGGCTCCTACACTGATGGATAATGTTTCCAAATATTTGTAACATTTGAAAACATGACATTGGCTCGCAGTTTCGATTAATGTTCCGAAGCGTCTACACGAAAATGAAGAAGGGTTGTTCATTGAATTAGATTATATTTTTGGTTTAAAACAAAGAAAAAGCGCTTTAAATGGATTCGGCAAACGTTAGAGCTAGAGAAAAGTATAGTGGATAAATGTTTACGAAATAAAACTTTTTAACAAAAAAATTAACCGACGGAAACAGAAACTGAAAAGCGAAAAATAACTAATTATGTGTCCGCGCCAAACGAACTTTTAACAAGCAAAGTGCATGCAAGTGCAAGTGGCCGAGCGGAGGACGAATTTTTGGAAAGTTATTGTTTATCGTTGAAAATTTCACGTTGTATTTGATGTTACGTTGTTTTTATTATTTATTTAAAGTAATTTAATGATCTTCGTTGATTGTTTGTTTGGCGCCGACTCATAATTAGCTATTTTTCGCTTTTCAGTTTCTGTTAAATTTTTTGGTAAAAGGTTTTATTTTAAACTTTTTTGTGGTTAAAATCTAACTCCAGGTCTCCATTATGTCGTAGTGTCTAGAACTATATTTATGTGTGCCAAGTTTCAACAGAATCGGTTAACAGGTAAGAATTCAGTGGGTGAATATTACTCATCCCCTGTTTTCTTACCCTTAGGGGTGGATTTTGATTTTTAAATTTAAATGGGACCAACTTCGAGATATACCCTATCCATTAAAAAAATCATCAAAATCGGGCCACTCTGTAAAAAGTTATGCGTGGTCATACATAAAAAAACCGGCCAAGAGTATGTCGGGCCATGCTCAGTATTATAGGGTTCCTTAAGTAGGTGTACAAACGAATCAAATCGAATATTAATCATGGCTATTTTAGTTTTTGCAATAATCGGCAGCATTCGCGACTCAGAGCGTGTTGTTAGTAGCGCCATCTAGCGATAAATTCAAGAAGCCAAATTTAAGAAGTCTGGTTGATGTCAAAGTTACTTTTTGTGATTTTTTCAAATAGAAAGTAGCTAAAGGAGCATTATTTGCCATGATAATTTTTCTCTAAGGTCAATGACCTTTGAACTAGGACGTTTTAAGTATTTTTCGGTTTTCTGTCTATAACTCAAAAAATTATAATCACATTATACTAGAAATAATTTTAAAAGAGAGTTTTCACAAAGGTCTATCAATGTGGAAGATTATAAGTTTCTACGTTGCATAGTTTAGAAATGGCAGGGGGGGGGACACATTGCAAGCCACTTTGGCGGGCTATATTTCGCAGATGGTACACCTGATAAAAAAGTGGTGTATGAAACATTACCTTCATTTTAGTAGACCTATTCAATGATACCCACACGATGGGGTGCAGCGAAAAAAATTATTTTTTCCCCATTTCACATGTATGGGCGCCACCCCTAAAGAACGTAAAAACTATTTTTTTATTCTTTTAAAATTGAGATCTATATGCAGACTATTTTTTAACAAAATTTCATTTACTTATGTTTATAACTGTAGAAGTTATTAAGCTGTAAAGGATTAGGACAGACGGACAGACGGACAGACGGACGGACATGACGAAACTATAAGGGTTCCTTGTAGGACTTCGGAACCCTAAAAAAAAGCGTCGAATTGAGAACCTCCTCCTTTTTTTTCGTCGGTTAAAAATGATGACAAATGTTTTATTTGTTACAATTTATTAACTAACATGAAAACATTTTCTTAATTCAACATCTTCATTGTTATCAAATGTTTGCTAAGAAAATGTTTACTATAGCAGTGTGGGAGCACCATTACATTTCGGCGTATGGTTTCACCATGGACGAATAAAAAAGGGCGGACGGAATCTCGCTAAACAATAAGTAAAGCACTCATAGGAAGACGGCTCGCTTGTAAGTGTAGGCTGGCACCACAGCTGGCACTAACGACTATACAGCCCAATAGACGCCTAATGCTGTGGCTGAAAATAATGCGTACAATAAATTCTGCCACTAGCAACATAGCACTATAACACAGCGGTTTACCTTTATTGTATTTAAGAACTTTATATTATTATTTGTACCTATGTTACACAAATGAATAAATGACTTATGACTAGCATTAATTATTTTACAAAAGAGTTGTCTAAAATTACATATAGTGCTAGGTCAGTTTTGAATGCATTAAATGACCTTAGATTTTTAATACGTGAGGGTATTTTATTATAGAGTTGTGTTCCTTCAAAAGTCATAAGTACTTTTTTTTGCCATAGTTGGTTCTAATTTTTGGTAAAACTAAGAAACTAGCTCGGCGAGTGCTACCTTGGGTAATCTGAGGTATAGGATAGGGTATAGAAGTCTCACCTATTATTTTCTCTGTTTCCAGGGATGTCGCCAACGTAGTATGATGCGGCTGCTAATCCTAGCTGTCACCGTGACAGCTGCCCTCGCCGTGCCCTGCCCCCCGCAATGTAGATGTGGCACCGGAGACGAGCTAGAACGAACCTGCACAGTGGGGGGAGCGAAGGTCACCTTCAATGGAAGAAACAATGAATATGTCAATATTAAATGCTTTGTAAGTATACAGTTTACACTTTAAGTAGTCCGGGGAAGTACCTACTACCACCGTACCTACTTCCCCGCCAAATAGTGATGCTTGCATTGCTGTGTTTCGGTCTGAAGGGTACGGGTGCCGGTGAAATTACAATCACATGAGACTTTCCATCTTCATGCCGTTTGGCGAACCGACTTGCGGTACCATTTAGGCAACAGCCTAGGTGGTATTGAAGTTGTTATGGGCAAAGGTAACCGCTTAACATCGGGTGGGCCTTTAGCTCGTTTCGCCTTCCTATACTATAAAAAAAACTTACTATTACACTTTTATAGATAGCAAGGCGATAGCGGATGTTGACCCCTCCTTACCAATGCATTCTTTCATGTAAACTATAAGTCTATAACCATGCAACAATTATTTCGCGAAACGTGAGAAATTATTATCACTGGCGAATTGTGGTAGTGGCCACGTTGACATCACGGTCGTCGTATAGCAACCGTACGTCGTATATTGATAGATATTAACGATAGATATCCCCCCCACAAGGTGGACCGATGACCTGGTGAAGGTAATGGGAATCCGCTGGATGCGGATGCTATGGGGAGGCCTATGTCCAGCAGTGGACGTCTTTCGGCTAAAATGATGATGATGATGATTAACGATAGATTAGTATAAGTAACGAGTCGGGTCAATGTCCTCTATTGCCATGTTATCCCGGTACTTAATAAATGTTATTTCTTACTTTCTTATCAAGTTTTTTTCTTCTTCCAGGGCACAAGTTTCACCTGTGAGGACCTTCCAGTCCTCAATTTCGGGAACAACCAGACGCTGCCCTCCCTCGGAGTGAGTGGTTGCTCGCCTGCCATACTGAGGTGTGTCAACCGAATGCTTCAGGCTAGTTCTGTGACCACGGTATTCCTGACGAATGAGTCAGAGGCGCTGCTGGACGAGGATGTGCAGGGGCTGGGGGATGTAAAGACACTCATAATTAAGAATGGTAAGAAAAAAGGAGGTTCAGCAACTTTGCTCCGGTCTTAAATAGGATGGGTGACTATTTATAAATATTTTTCTTTGACATTTTTCCACAACACTATCTAGTCCCAAACTAAGCAGAGCTTGTACTATGTGTACTAGACAATGGATATAATACTTGTATACTTTTTTTTTTGTAAATACATACTTATGATACATAAAGACACACCCAGACCAACTCAAATACTTATGTTCATTACATAAATATTTGTGTCCTGTGGGAAATGAACCCACGACCTCGTGATCAGCAGTCCGATACTCGAACCACTAGACCACAGACGTCGTCGGATTTGATATATTCTTGAGATTATAGATAGATTGTGAGGTAAAGAAACTCTGCTAAGGTCAAAATTAAGTTAGTAGTTAATTTCGCTTAATTATTACTTTTTCAATGGCCTGCGAGGTTAAGCAACTTTTCCGCGGTCAAAACTTGGATGGGTGTTCGTTTTTTAGATATTCAATTTAGATCGATTTTGGGTTAGTAATTTTTCAAAGGTATGGATGGGTGACCATTTTTTCTGGCGAAAAATAAGGAGGTTAAGTAACTTTACTGAGGTCAATATTTAGATGGGTAACCGTTTGGTATGAGACTAGATGGATTTTGATGTAAAACAAATTTCCCGCTGCAATTAACTTTGGTAATGTCGAAAATGGGATGCGTGACTTTTTAATGAAATGCCGAGGTTCTGGTTGAATTGAGATCAAGCAATATTGCTTAGGTCAAAATTGGATGGGTGATCGTGACTGACCAACCGTGTGTACGTGTGAACTCGTAGATGCGTTTAAAGAAACTAATTGTTGTTCTGTGCGGAGAACGAATCCGCGACCCATAGCACAGAAGCCGATCGCTCAGCTACGACTACGACTAATGTCGTAGTTTTAAGCTTTTATTGTTAAAAATGTATTATTAAAAGCTTTTATTATGTATTAGACACGTTATTATTAGAAACTTTTATTATTAAAAGCTTTCATGTAGCTTGCTTTGTTGTCTATCCGCTACTACAAATCTTATTTTTATATAGTTTTTAGAAGAAATAATTAACAAAACCAAAAACCCGACTGCGTGTAAAAATAACTGAAAAGATGTAAACAAGACTTGTGTAGGTAAGTTCGTGTGAAAGTATCAAATCAACACGCAGGCTACGTATGTTTTTGGTCATGAATTACATTAGTAGTTCATAGTTCATAGCCTAAGTAGCCTCCGCCTGCGTGTTAATTTGATACTTTCACATGGACTTACCTACACAAGTCTTGTTTACATCTTTTCTGTTATTTTTACACGCAGTCGGGTTTTTTGGTTTTGTTAATTAACTTTTTTATTTTAAACTTTTTAGTTTTGTCATGTTTTATCGCGCTGATTCATTTTTAACGTTAAGTATTTTGTTGTTTTTTAGCATTTCTCTTTCCAAATTACATTTAAACATATAAGTTGTATATATTTTTGTAAAGCATTTATTAAACCCTTTATTTTGATAACACACTCGATAGGTTTCGAAGGGAAAAAAAATTTTAAAGCCATTTAATATGGCGCCAAAAAGCGGCCATTTTGATTTTTGTAATTTTAATATACCCAGTGTCACTCTCACGGTTAAGACGAATCTAACGACACCTCTCAAGCTAAAATCCATCAAGCCGTTTAGGCTACAGAGCGTGCCAAAGAAATATACATACATACATACATACACTCGAAAAACATAACCCTCCTCTGGCGCAGTCGGGTAAAAAAAACTAAAACAAGCAATTTTTTTTTTCATAATATTTTTTTTTTCCAATTCCAGGTTCAGAAAAAACGGTACCAATGGCTGTAATAAAAAGACTACCATCTTTACGAGAAGTGCATATTTCCATGTCAAATATCAGTCTACAAAGCGAGGCTTTTTTAGGAGCCCCCCCTCTGAGGGTGCTCGAACTGTCAGCTGACAAAATTAAAGAAATACCGGACAACGCCTTCGTTGGATTGTCAAAACTCGAAGAATTTCGCTTCTGGGGAAATAACTTTAGCCATCTTGGTCCTGATGCATTGAAAGGTAAGATTGTAATACATCTCCTGGCCTTTTCTCATATATGAATACAGTACACCACGCACCAGTATTTTTTACCCTGCTGTATACAGGGTACTGTGACTGGTTGGACGAGAGACTTATAGAAAGAGGTGTTCAGTTTAGTGCATCCGTTGCGACATTGGCTTCGTCCACCAAAATTGCTCCCCAATATTGGCCCCGTCCACCGAAATTGGTTTCCAATATTGGCCCCGTCCACCGAAATTGGTTCCCAATATTGGCTTCGTCCACCTAAATTGGTTCCCAGCATTGTCTCCGTCCACCAAAATTGCTCCCCTACATTGGCCCCGTCCACCAAAATTGCTCTCCAACATTGGCTCCGTCCACCAAAATTGCTCCCCAACATTGGCCCCGTCCACCTAAATTGGTTCCCAGCATTGTTTGGACATATACGAGAGGAGATTGACGAAACAAGTATACGAAGCGAGTGTTGATGGAAGAGTTGGACGGGGACGACCTCGGCGAACGTACCGCAACCAAAACGCGGACGTTCTCAAAAAATGCCAAGTTAAGAGTTCTCTAAACCGACGAGCATGCATGACGAGGTTAATGGACGTAGAAGAAGCGAAAGAGGTGTGTCAGGGTCGTAGCAGGTGGAAATTCATAGTCTCTGCCTACCGCAATGGGAAACAGGCGTGATAATATGTATGTATTTGTGCAGACAGCAAACTATCAAAAAGCTATCAATTTACTTTAGATTAGCTTAGCTTATCTTTGGCATAGCTTAGCTCTTAGTCTGCAACTCGGGTATTGGTGGATTACTTCCTCGCGACCGCTCGCTACCTCGCACATCTGTAGTGGAAACGCAGCCATATTGTACCAAAAAACTATTAGAATAGAATAGAATAGAAAAACTTTAATTCGAGCAAAAGAACTCATATAGGGTTAGTAACAATTTTATTATCTTAAACCTAGGTGTTAGTATACAGTTATAAATTTTGACACATGTAACTGACAGCAGTGGATTATATATGGACAATACACTCTGTCAGCTATCATGTTCAGAACCCTGTTGGAGCTGGCCATGGCTCGTGCCACCTGTGATGCTGCACGCTTGCGCATTATAGTGTAGAAGCAGTCTACACGCGCCGCTGCAAACATCGCTGACGCACTGCAACGCCAAGGCAGCCCCATCAGTTTTCTGAACGCGTTATTATATTGGACTCGAAGGGCCCCATACGATGCTTGCGAATACTTCTTCCACAAGCTGCACGTGTAGAAGGATGCCCAGAATGCTCTAAAGAGCGTCACCTTTACGTCTGAAGTACAACGTGCAAACCTGCGGGCTACCATATTCGCCCGCACAGACAGAGCCCTCCGTTCCCTTTCGATGTCAGCATCGTCCTTTAAGTCAGTGGTGATCAAATGACCGAGGTATTTGAAGTGTTCCACTCGCTCGAGTGGAACGCCGTTTAGTCGTATAGGTGGCACATCCTGATGATATTTGGTCCCTGCCTCAAATACAATGCACTGACTCTTTCTTACATTATACAGTAACCCATGTTCTGTTACGTACTTTTCACATGTGGTTAGTAATGTCCTTATACCACTGACTGACGCGCTCAGCAGCACCAACCACCAATCACCAGCGCTTAGACACAAGCTTTTTTAGTTACCAAAATTTGGTGTTGGTCACCAATATTGGCGCCAACATTGGCCCTTGCCCTTGATTATGTATTTAATAGATTTTATTTCTGTTTTCAGGTCTAGATTCTTTAGAAACTCTGTCTCTGAACACTAATCACCTAACGGCCATTGCGCCCGGTGCGTTCGCGCATGTACCGAACTTGAAAGATCTATCACTGTTCGGCAATCAGCTTGACGAGCTGCCTGCAGGCGTACTGCATAACCTGCCGCAGCTAGAGAATGTAAGTGTTAACAATTTTTATTATCACCGTTTAAAAAAATAAACTGTTCAAAAAATCATTAGGGATGGGCCGAAATTCGGTAAACGGTTTAAACTAAGTTCGGCAGTTTTACCGAAACTCGGCCGAAGCCAAAGTTTGGTTCATCATCATTATCATTTCAGCCGAAAGACGTCCACTGCTGGACATAGGCTTCCCCCAAACATCGCCACAACGACCGGTCCTACGCTTTCCGCATCCACCCGCGACCTTCACCTACCTGTGTTGCCAGTAGTTACTTACGGCACTGAAACGTGGTCGCTCACAATGGGCCTGATAAGAAGGCTCAAAGTCACTCAAAGGGCAATGGAGAGCGCTATGCTCGGAGTGTCCCTGCGTGATCGAATCAGAAATGAGGAGATTCGCAGGAGAACGAAAGTAACCGACATAGCCCGAAGAATTGCCAAACTTAAGGGGCAGTGGGCGGGGCACATTGCCCGCAGAACGGATGGCCGATGGGGCAGTAAAGTTCTGGAGTGGTGACTGGAAGGCGCAGCGTGGGTAGGACCCCCACAAGGTGGACCGACGACCTGGTTTCTATCATACTTTAACATATTAGACACAAGACAAACTTTAAAAAATTAGTTCAAGCCCACTAGAAAGAAGAAAGAAAGAAAAAGATTTTATTCTTGCGCTCCATTTGACGCACATAGATAGATAGATAGATAGAGTATACTTTATTGTTTGCACACCATAAAAATAAAAACAAAGTACAATACACACATACTACAATACTTATAAATAAATACTTTACAATTTCATGACAAATTAGACACACACACTATTATTACACTACTGATGCTTTTCTGATAAAATACCATTTATTTAAGCAATCACCCTTTAAGTATCACACGTAATTAAATAGGAGAATGTAACCGAAGTTCGGATTCGGTACGATTTCATACCGAACATTCGGCCGAAGTTCGGCTTCGGTGTAACCCACACTCAGCCCATCTCTAATGAGAATCCATTATAATTTTTGACTTTTTTTTAACCGATTTCAAAAAAGGAGGAGGTTATGTATTCGGCGTTTTTTGTTTTTTTTTTTGTTTTTTCATGTATGTACACCGATTACTCCGAGATTTGTGGGCCGATTTACGTGGTTGTTTTTTAGGGTTCCGTAGTCCTACAAGGAACCCTTATAGTTTCGTCATGTCCGTCCGTCTGTCCGTCTGTCCTAATCCTTTACAGCTTAATAACTTCTACAGTTATAAACATAAGTATATGAAATTTTGTTAAAAAATGGTTTAGATATAGATCTCAATTTTAAAAGAATAAAAAAATCTTGGTAACGTTTTTTAGGGGTGGCGCCCATACATGTGAAATGGGGATGAATAATTTTTTTTTCGCTGCACCCCCTCGTGTGGGGTAACATTGAATAGGTCTACTGAAATGAAGGTAATGTTTGATACATCACTTTTTTATCAGGTGTACCATCTGCGAAATATAGCCCACCAAAGTGGCTTACAATGTGTCCCCCCCCCTGCCATTTCCAAACTATGCAACGTACAAACTTGTAATCTTCCACGTTGATAGACTTTTATAAAAACTCTCTTTTAAAATTATTTCGAGTATAATATGATTATAATTTTTTGAGTTATAGTGAGAAAACTGAAAAATACTTGAGACGTCCTAGTTCATAGGTCATTGACCTTAGATAAAAATGATCTTAGCAAATAATGTTCCTTTAGTTACTTTCTATTTAAAAAAAATCACAAAAAGAAACTTTGTGTTATATTGATAACACAAAGTAACAGCGCCACCTAGCGCTAAATTTACGAAGTGTGTCATATCAATATATGACACACTTCTTAAATTTAGCGCTAGGTGGCGCTGTTGGCAAAAACTAAAATAGCAATGATTAATATTCGATTTGATTCGTTTGTAATTAGACCTACTTAAGGAATACTGAGCATGGCCCGACATGCTCTTGGGCGGTTTTTTTATTTGGTAGAGTAAGCCCGCGCGGTGGTCCCATATATATTTTATTGACTTAGGTTGAGCAGTTTTTTAACCAGCTTCAATAAATCAGTTTATTTTAGCTTCGCCTATCTAGATGATCTGCTCATTGGTTCGTGGTTGGTTATTTGTGATTACTGCCTTTTTAGTTTTGAAATATTTTTGTTTTCATTTCTTTCAGATAACCCTCATGTACAATGCTATTGAATTGAAACTCCGTCCAAAAGCGTTATCAAATCTGCCATCTTTAAGGAATTTAAAACTGGAATCTTCACTAATCACCACTTTACCGGAAGATCTATTGACCGGAAATGAAGAGTTAAAAATGCTTTCATTAGTCCAGAACAGAATTACGACACTTCCGGATAATTTCTTTAAAGATTTGATGGGGTTAGAGGTGCTAGATCTGAGCCATAATAAAATTGTTTCGCTCAACACTGGAGTTTTCTCGTCACTGAGAAAGTTGAAGCATCTCAATTTGGATATGAACATCTTAGAACATTTGCCTGAGTAAGTATGATTTTAGTATGATTCCTTTCACACTCTTAAGAGGCTGACAACACCTAAAAAATCAGACCTCTGCGGTCACTGTCGTTTCGTACAGAACTGAAAGAGAGGCAACGAGCCGAGGGACGTCGAATACGCCGCTCAACTTGAATGAAAATTAACAAAAAAAAATTTAAATGAAAACCTAAAACCTTTTTTGAAAAACAGAAACAACAAATGTTTAGATTATTGTCTTTCTCAAATGTTTTCTTAATTTTATTTATAATATTTAGTAAATAATAGAGATTGTTTGCTTTAAAGCATGTTTTAAGAGGTTAGTTTACAATTCTTTTCTGTCGAGAAAACTTCAAGAAAACGTGTTTTGGGCACAATACAGTTTCAGAAAATACGATCAAGATTAACATATATTTTTTTCACTGCCACAAACTGAATAGATACAGCTAGGCAAGGGGGCTCGTGGCTAAGTAAGAACCGTGTGGATTATACGATCTGCGAGGTTAAGCTGCACTAGCCGCGGTCATTTTGTGGATGGGTGACCGTTTCGTTACACATCGAGCCCCCTTCGTGCCACGGAGAGCACGTAAAGCCGTCGGTCCTGCGCCTGATCTCTCTCCGGTCGTGTCGGATTGCCGTCCCATCGGATTATGAGAGTGAGGGAATAGAGAGTACACCTGTGTTTGCGCACACACTTGTGCACTATAATATGTCCCGCGCAGATGGCTAGTCTCTGTTGAGATTGGCCGCCGTGACCGAAATTCGGTCGGGAGGACATTAGATACAGCTAAAAATTTTTTTAAAAGAAGCCAATTTGGGGGATTTGGCTGTTGTCAGCGTCTTAATATACCTGCGACTGCCTACTTATATACAACGTGTATCAGGAATGCGTTGTCATATTTGGAAAGCTTATTCAGGGCATATCATAGAGCAACTTTTCCTATGGGACCAACTCTGAAATCGCGAAAAAAATATCAACTGTTCCCTACTAAATCATCGATGTCGCTCGACAAAATGTAAGGATCAGCTGATTTTTTTTTCGCGGTTTCAGGGTTTGTCCTATAGTAAAAGTTGATCGATAGCATCCCCTGAATAAGCTCTTCAAATATGACCACGCATTTCTGATACACGTTGTATATATATATATATTGTGGATATAATACTCACATTAAAAACAACACACTAACGCAAAGCAATCATTCTTAATTTTTCTCATGTATCTGGTCTGCTCAATGGTATAATAACACCAGGTAGTCTCTTCCCGTGACAGCTAGGTCACGTGATTGCCTCCGTACTACGTCATCGGCCGTGGAGCCAATAGCGGGCTGTTAGCGTGACACACGTTTTTTTTTTTTTTTTTTTTTTTTTAAATTTTTTTTTTTTTAATCATGACCATGGATACATGTCCTTCAGTCGTAATCATTGAACATATTATACTTGTATCCTAGTAAAGTGATGGAAACTTTACTAGGTTTCTGAGGGGATGATGAGATAATACGAAAGTCATGTTTTTCAACTTTGTATCATTTATCCACACTTGTACACGTTAACGAGCACTTAACATTTAATAATCCACCATTATTACACATTAACACTCGAAGAAACACAAATTTTGGAAAATAATAAAAATTCACAACATGATCTTTACGAATTTTCCCGCCAACCTCGTGACACACGTCAGTTTGATGTGCTGCCACTTTGTGAAAATAAATTACCCGAGCAAAATGCATTTTCTCATTTACTTTCTTCTATAAAGAATCACTTTTTAACTAGTAATTTAATATAGTTTCCTTTATTAACTAATTAGATGACACGAGATAACAAATAGTTAGGCTAGTTAGGAATTTATTTTATATTCATTATGAACAAAAATCTCCTTAACAATGGCAACACTGATCGTGACGTAGCTTGGAGGCATCGCGCTGTCATTGCGGGAAGAGAATACCTGGTGAAACATCTTATTATACCATGGTCTGCTCGACGTCCGTATGTCACTGCAGGGATCCAGCAGAATACCAGCGTCAGGTATAATACCTGGCACATGCTGAGCTGGACACCCATTTGGTACAATACTGAGACACATTACATTTTCTTATTGTATTTTTACTTGTATGTCCTGTGTCTTGTTTTTGTACTAAATAAACGTTTTCTCTATCTATCTAATAAAATCGCCCATCATTACAGCCGAAATACGTCCACTGCTGGACATAGGCCTCCCCCAAGCATGTTGGGGTGATATGCCATAATCGCCACGCTTGGCAGGCGGGTTGGCGATCGCAGTTGGTTGGTTAAATACTCAGAGAACGCTGCTGCCCATCCTCTGGTGAATCCCTTAGTCGCCTTTTACGACACCCATGAGAAGTTATAGGGTGGTGCAATTCTTTACGTCCATTGGCAGTTATATACAACGTGTTATTGAAAACCTCTTAAGGGGTCATTATACTCATCAGTATGAACGACTTTTACTACGGGAGAAACAAAGAAATCGCGAAAATAATATCAGCTGTTCGCTACATTTATGTTCACAAAATCGACAAAATGTAAGGAACACCTGATTTATTTTTCGCGGTTTCAGGGTTGGTCCCATAATAAAAGTTGTTCAAACTGATGAGTACAATGACCCCTTAACAGGTTTTCAGATATTTCAAAAACACGCATAAAAAAAAAATTGGTTTACTATGGGATCAACCCTGACTGAAATCGCGAAAAAAACAGTTGTTCCCTATATTTTGTCGATTTTAGTGAACACAAATTTAGGGATCAGCTGTTTTTTTCGTCATTTCAGGTTGGTCCCATACTAAAAGTTGGTCATAACGATGAGTACAATGACCCCTTAAGAGGTTTTGAGTTATTTCAATAACACGTTGTGCTTTATCGATTTATGTGAACATAAATGTATCAGCTTATTTTTTTTCGTGATCTCAAGTGTTGGTTCTTAGTAAAAATTGTTGGTTCATAGTAAAAATTGTTCATAATGATGAGTACAATACCCTAGTGATGTAACGAATATTTGCATTCGCATAATGTTTTGCGAATATGAATATCAGAAAAAAAAAACAATTTGAAGATAATAGTAGGTTAATAAAATCAAAATCCATTAATTTATGTTTTTTAATGCAAGGGAAAGTAACTTAACCTCGTATGCACATTATCATAACTAACCTCAAAATTCACTAGTTTTGTTTCTCGGATAAGTTCTTGTCAACTCAGCAATTCTGGGAACAAAATACAAACGGAATGCACCTCGAGACTGCCACCAAGCCATAGACAATTGGCACCAAATTTGAATAAAAACTGAACATTCCCATTCACATCCACGAATGTTAAAAAAATTACATTCGTTACATCACTACAATACCCTATTCCCACTGTTGCCAGGTCTCCCGATTTTCCGGGAGATTCACAGATTCTCCTAAGAATCTCCCGATCTCCCGATTTTTTACAATCCCTGTATAATAATAGGAATAAGATCAAAACCTGGCAAAAAAACTGCGTAAAATGAAACAGACGGATAAGTTGTGCTGCCCTGAATATTTCCGTCACTTGTTACACAGTGCAGTAAAATACCAAACTGCTTTGATCTTAATATTACAGCTGGAATGTTAGAAAAATATAATACCGGGATTACTCCAAAAACTTAATAATCTATTTAATAATAATAATCACCCGATTTTTTCCATTTTTCCTCAATACATCTCCCGCTTTTTCATAATAAGCCTCCCGGATTTTGAAAATCGGACCTGGCAACACTGCCTTGCCTATTCCAATAACCCCTTTTCGTTTCCAAAACCACCTAAAACTCACCGTGTATATCGTTTATTTTTCTCTTTCCAGCTACCTTTTCTCCGGCCTTCGTAAACTGAACTATGTATCAATAGATTATAACAGGTTGACCACGATTGGAGAGTCAGCGTTCCAAGGAGCGATAGGGCTCCAAACACTATCGTTGAGAGGCAACAAATTGACTTTGAAGCCACCAAATGCACTGTCATACCAATTCTTCGAAGAGTACTCGCCTTTCAACATGTTGGTTGAGCTAAAAAAGTTGGTGCTGAGCGGAAATTTTATCGACACAATGTTCTCCGATTGGAGATACGTGCTGACACATTTAGAAGAGTTAGATTTGTCTTATAACGACTTCTCTTTTTTGCAGGTGAGTTTCTTTTTGTTAACTCATCATCCTCCTGCCCTTATCCCAATTTATTCGTGGTCGGCGCAGCATGTTTTTTTCTCCCATACATCTCTATCAGCCGTCATCTCCGTGTTCACTTTCTTATTATTCATATCAACTTTCACACAATCCATCCATATTTTCTTCGGTCTCCCTCTTTTCTTATAGCCATCAACATTCATACTTAAAACTTTCCTCGTAACATGCTCCTCATTCCTCCTCATCACATGTCCATACCATGACAGTCTGTTGCTACTTAACTTATCTGTCACTGGCGCTACTTTCAGACTCCCTCTTACATATTCATTCCTTATCCTATCCATTCTCGTTACACCACACATTCCTCTTAACATTCTCATCTCAGCTGCATGCACTTGCCTTTCATTAATTCCTTTCGTAGCCCAACATTCCGATCCATACAGGACAGCAGGTCATCTTTCTTTTTGTTAACTAAAAATATAAAATAAATATATACAAAACTGGTTTATCCTACGCGTGTCAGAATCATCATCATCCTCCGAGCTTTTTCCCAATTATATTGTGGTCGGCTTCCAGTCTAGCCAGATGCGGCTGAACATCAGTATTTTACACGGAGCGACTGCCATCAGACCCCCGCAACCCAGGTACTGGGTAATACTGACATTCGGAGGTTAGACCAGTTGTCAGACTTTCAGGCTTCTGACTACCCGTAACGACTGCCATAGATCTTCGTATGACAACCGGGACCGACAGCTTAACGTGCTCTCCGAGGCACGGAGGGGTCTCGATGTGTAACGAAACGGTCACCCATCCACAGACTGACCGCGGCAAGTGCAGCTTAACCTTGCAGATCGTACAATCCGCGCAGTCGTTGCATCGCTACGCGTGTCAGAATATAGTATATAAAGCCTAAAGTATTTCAGTTTTAAGTTGTGTGCGTCCAATTGAGCACAGAAATGAAACAATTTATTTTTGTATAAATAGAAGGAAAGAAAATTTCCTTCTATTTATACAAAAATGAATTTTAATAAAAATACTTATGACATTCTTAACATTATTCAAAATGAGAACAGAATTAGATTCAGCGGTCCGTGAACAATTAGATAAAAAAAAATGCCCATAAAGTGTAATTAGATCATTCAGTTCGCCAGAACCTCAAGATTGTTCTTTTCGAAAGCCAGCACCTCAGTTGTTAAAATTTTAGTTCCGTAATTTAACTTTCCTTTTATTTGTTTTCAGCCGACCGACCTGCAATTTTTAAGCGGCACCATCGTTGTTAATCTACAAAACAACAACATCAGCAGTGTAGTCTTAAGCCATGCGACCCAATCGCCATTTGACCAAAAATCGCCATCTGACCAAAAATCACCAAACAGCTCAATTTTACTCAACTACAATCCTCTAGACTGCGATTGTTACCTCTACAACCTAGCTATGCGGTTACGTGGGGCTAAACCTGAAACTGCTGAACCGAAATTCATAGTAGATAACGCTAGATGCGCCTCGCCACCTCATCTACAAGGGAATTTGTTCAAAAACGTATCACCAAATGACCTAAATTGCGATTTAGAGCCAGAATTTTGTGATAAATCTTGTGTATCTTGTCAAATGAGACCCGCGATGTCCGATTTAGATCTCCATTGTATTACTATTCCGCCAACGTTTACAGATCCAAAAACTTTCGGATTGAATTATACTTCTTTAAAATTGGAAAAACCGCCTACAAGTATTCAGAATTTGAGCCTGCAATTACTTAACTTAACCAACGCAGGTTTGCAAGAAGTACTTTTCAGTCCCTCAGACACAGTTAAAGTTATAGATTTCTCACATAATAATTTAACTAAAATTCCTATGGAATTTTTGGAATCTAATACAGTTTTGTACTTATCCAATAATCCTTTCGAGTGTCAGTGTTGGTTTTCAGAAGAAATAAGCGCTCTTCAAAAAAGTGATTCTGTTGCCGATTTAGGCAGTGTAACTTGTGGTAATGGTGATAAATTGATTCAAGTAGATGTGTTTGCGTTGTGTAGTACGTGGAGGGCGGCTGCGGCAGCCAGCGCAACTTTTATAGTACTAGTTCTGATCGTCTTTTTCACCGCTATTACTATCTATAGATATTCCCACGAAATATTAATCTACATAACCTCAAATGGTCTATTCCCATGCTGCTTCAAAGAGGACCCAGACGAAGCTAGTAAGGAATATGACGTTTTCGTTTCCTACGCCCATAAAGACAGGAAATTCTTCCTGGAGCTACTACTTAAATTAGAAAATGAATTTGGACAAAAAACATGTGTTCACTACCGCGATTGGTCAATCGGTGATTTGATTCCTGACCAAATTAACAAGTCAGTTGAAAATTCTCGAAGGACAGTCATTCTTTTATCGAAAAACTTTCTCGATTCTTCTTACGCTAACATGGAATTTCGTACGGCACACAATTTAGCTCTAAAAGAAGGGAAAACGCGAGTTATTTTGATTTTACTAGAAGAAGAAGTGACGAAACACGAGAAATTATCGGAAGAGTTGAAAGCTTACTTTAAAACTAACACATATTTAAAATGGGATGACCCACAATTCTGGTATAGGTTAGAGCGAGCGTTACCAATGAGAAATAACAAAAAATTCGTTTGGCCTGATTTGTTAAATCAAGCCGGTGACAAAACGGTCAAAAGAGGTCTCGATGTGCATTTGAACAGTGATGGCCAATTGGTCAATGTTGCGATGAAGGAGGCCGTCTGAAATCACTACAACTTGGCAAAAAAAATTGCTTGTAAGATTTATTTACGGCTAAAATTAACAGTCAATGTACGACCTGTATCAAAAATGCGTGGTCAAATAAAAAAAAAAAATTGAATTTGAACTCATTCAGGGAATGCTATTGAACAACGGTTACTACGGCGTCAACCCTGAAATCGCGAAAAATAAATCAACTGTTCCATAAAAATAAATAATGATAATAATAATAGTTCATGCAATACATCTTTGAATTCGATTTTGAATAGAATAGAATATATTTATTTGCATAAAACATGGTATAAAAAGGTGTTATAAACTTAAATATGAGATCATTCATGTTTGTAGGGAACAGCAGATTTTTTCTTGCGATTTCAGGGTTGGTCCCATAGTAAAAGTTGTTCTATGCTATGCCCTGAATGACCTCTCCAAATATGAGCACGCAGTTCTGATACACGCTGTATACATTTTATTTTCGGCCGGTCATTGGGACGTCCTATGTTCGGCATTTGAAGTTTAAGAGTTGATGTGACATTGTGTTTAATAAGTCATACTGGCGGAAATTTATTTCCAAAGGCAGTGGTGTATATCACAGACCTATCTAGGGCCTAGAATTAGCTTTATATGCATTTATCTGTGTAAAAACTAAGAATGTATTCAACAAAAATCTCATTTTTATGTTTAATCTGGGATTCGAGTCTCTTCATAGGCAGCGTACCTTGCAACTATTTGATCGAAAGGCCGCTTAAACTGAATCTCTCTTTGCTTAATTATTAATAATGAGCCATCTTTTTATATTTTATAAGATTTAAAAGAAATCTGAAAAAAATCTAGATTAATTTGGATAATACCGTAAACTGCCCTAACTTTGCCCACAAGCCCTACTTTGCTTAAGGCATTAACTTAATTTTTACAGGCACTGACACTTTATAACTAAACCAAAAGTTAGCGTTGTCATCGTTTTTAAATCTCCCCTAGTACGGAAATCATCTATAATAGTTTACTCAAAAAAAAATATAGGCAAAGTAGGGCTTGTGGGCCAAGTTAGGGCAGTTTACGGTACTTTATATGTCAGTAAACGTGATGTTTTCTAGTAAAAGGGACCTAATACCGGTTTTATGACATAAGTAAGTCACCATCAGCTAACGGTGGAAGCCCTAATCGTAAGTATATACAAAGTAAGCAAGCGTGTTGATCATTGCTCATTGTCTACGAGAACTACGAGAAGAGGCTTCAGCCCTGCATTGGAAATTATAAGCTGGTTCCTATGCTAAGAAAATGTTACGTGTAATTTCTTTGAGCCAATTTGCAGCTTTTATTTTTTTTAATGAAATACAGTCGACAGTTGAAATTTTGTGATACTATTCTTTAAAGAAATGATTTTCGTGTATACGCGATGTAATCCGGTTAAATTTGTTTTATTATAATGTGTAGTGATTGCGAAAACCTAAGAAATGATTAAAGGCAAGTGTTTCTAGGTCTCCCACTACAATAAAAAAATACAATTTCAGTAAGAAGGACGAGCTTGTTTATTTTTCAAATAATTGTCCTAGGTGTCGCTAGAATTTTTCAAGTTGTAAATGGGTCGCGTGTTCAAAAATAATGAAAAACACTGCTTTAATGAATTCTCTTCTTTATTGTTCGTTCGTAACATAGATAATAAATGTCGGTTTTTTTTTATCAGACCTCACTTTTTTTGATGTCGGTTGTACCTATACTTTCAAATATTTTAAAGTACATAACATTTGTAAAATATTGATAAAATATTATTTGCCATCTGATATTTCTAAGACTTTATAATTTAGTTCTTGTACATAAGATTTTTTTTATCAACAGTACATACAGTACAGCTATTTTTATTGTTCATACCTGATTATAATGTAAGTTTTTTTATGTACACAATACTATATTTTTTATGACCGAGGTGCCTTATTTTGAATATATGGTGCTAAATTACTACCTAATTATGTTCATATACCATTTTTATAGCCCAAAACATGTATTTTGTAAAAAAAATACAACACACATATTAATTGTACACGATTTTCATAAACACCTAATTTGCTGGTATTAGGAACCATGTAATTAGGGACAACCCTAATTCCATTTACCGGACAAACAATGTTATATAATTTAAATAAATGTGGGATAATGGGACATATCAATAATATAAAATCTGTAATTACGATATTAAATGAAAGCAATAATTTGATTATTAATAATAGTTAATAATTAGTTATTAAGTAACGTAAGTACACCGATCTGAATATAACTATGATAAATATTATGTTTTAATATATCACACATACAACGTGTAATTGAAATAGCTAAAAACGTCTTAAGGGGTCATTGTACTCATCAGTATGAACAATAAAAAATAATCAGCTGTTCCCTACATTTATGTTCACATAAATCGATCAGCTGTTTTTTTCCGTCATTTTATGGTTGGTTCCATAGTAAAATTGGTTCATACTGATGAGTACAATGACCCCTTAAGAGGTTTTCAGTTATTTCATTAATACGTTGTATAATAAGAAATAACTATTTGTGCAACATACAAATATTTGTTTCGTCCGGGAGTCGAACCCGGGACCCACGCAAAAGCCAATCGCTCAGCAACTGCGCCAATCAAGACTTATTATTACTGTAAATCTTACAGAAATGTACCTCCAGTACAAAACAAGCTGGAGGTTCCGTCGGCTATTTCCGTCAGAGCCGAATTTTGCCGAACGAAATGACGACTGTCTCCGTGGAACATCTCGCTTGTATTGTACTTGAACCTAATTTAAGATTATTTTTAGATCTAAAATAAATAATCTCGGCAGTCTACATACTTTATTAATATTCTAGTCAACCACGACACAATATTTTTTGACTTATCTCAAATACATAATTAATGTACCGTAAAATGATCCAACTTTGCCCACAAGCCTTACTTTGCCTAGGCCATTAACTGAGACTTCGTAACTAAACCAATAGTTAATGTTATCACAGTTATAAAATCAGCTGTAATAGTTTATTAAAAAAACAGGCAAAGTTAATTTCGTAAAAAAAACAATGGTGTGTATAATATTATTATAATTTAAATAAATTCTCTTCTATGACAAACTATGTGAGTTCCAATTCCAAACTTTGCTAAAAATAATTTACTATTAAAATCACATGAGATTTTCTATCTTGTCTTCAGTTTGGTGAACGCGACTTGCGGTACCATTTAGGCAACAGTCTAGGTGGTATTGCAGTTGTTATGGGCAAAGGTAACCGCTTAACATCAGGTGGGCCTTTAGCTCGTTTCGCCATGGTATGCCATAAAATATAATAATTAAATAATAGTGTTCTTGTTTTGAACATTATGATCCAGGGCGAAGCAGTCAAGTTTTTTTCGACTCCTAACTAAACAATTTTATCGAATGGAAAAAAAAATGTTACCTATACTGGGTGTCGGGGAAACGCTTCCGAAAACGAAGATAGGTGATAGTGCTGGTGATTACTGATACGAAACCACGAAAAAAATGCGATTCTTTTTTTAGGTTTTTTTCATATTTTTTTTTGCATTTTTCATACATAACCAGCTTTGGGCAGTTAAATAAAACTGATTTGCAAAAAAACCCCATTTATTTACTTAATTTTTTAAAGTTCGCAATGTAATTCAAATAAAGTAACAGCTGGCGCTAGGGGTGAACGACATCCGCTCGCATACGCAGTCCGTGTCGTAGCGAGCGTAGGTAGGTTAGGTACGCGCGGCATTGATCCCGAGTTTTGTACGCTTTACATTGCGGGTTTGCAAAATACCAAATCACTAAAACAATGAGTATAAGGCTAATGGTTATTGGTATTTTATTTATTTATTTATTTTTTATTTTTTATTAATAATACACCAACAGTTATAAACATCAGACATTATCTTATTCTAATATTACAGGTATATTATCCGATGCTTAAACAAATTAAAGGCGTACATAACATTCATAGGAGCTGTTTTATCATTATGCTTACCCGGTCAAAAATAAAAATAAAGTTTTTAAAAGAAGTACAAAAATAAACTTATAGTTAAAATAAACTTAAGTATTCGATAGTGTTTAGGTAGTCACAGATAATATAATACTATAAGGTAGTATAATAATAGCCTTTCAGTTTCGGGAGCGTTTCCCTGACACCCAGTACACAGATAGTGCCTATACTTTTGAATTCATAGGTACTTTTTATATAAGCTTTAACTTTTTTTATTAGCAACTGTGGATCCTTTGTAAAGTGGACGTTATTTTGATAACTTTAACAATTATCGAGAAAAAAATTGTAAAAAAACTGATTTTCCGTAAATTAAACAATAAAATTCCGTAAATAATTTTAACCGACTGTATTTTTTGTGGGAACTTGTCATAGACCAGTAAGCCTCTAGACGCCGCTTAGCTGGACACCCCCGGTCACAACGCATATGCTCTACCACTGCATATCATACGTCACTCCGCCAATCGGAACGTCACTCGGTCAGCGAGCGGCACCAATCATAAGGAATCATACCACCGAACTTTTGAGCCGACCAATCATAACGCGCCGTCCGCCCCCCTGACCCCACCAACGTTTTACGACTGCGTTTGAATACAAAACTTTGTTTATGCGGAGTCTTGAAGCTTACTGGTCTGTGGAACTTGTATATCATCGTCGTTGCCTCATTCTTACAACAATCATTACTTGTTTTTGTTTTAACATGAAAATAAATATTACAACGTTTAAATACTAACGTTAAAAAAACCAGTTTTTTTTTGTTTTTCCAGTCGATAAAATTAGGTCTAGCTAGTGTTTCACTCAATTCATTTTATGCAGTTAATCAAAACACGCACTGTAGAAGTCAATGTATTGGATTTTTATAAAGAGATTGTTATTAAAATAAGTTTTTCCATTGCATGCAGTTATTTGACAATAATTATATTTTATGAATAAAATATTTTATGAAATAATAACGACTACTGTTTTATTCCGCGATCCTGAATTTATAATGTATTATTAATTACACGAACGAATAAAAAAAGGCGGACGGAATCTCACTAAGCAATATCGTGAAGCACAGAATATAGGTATACTACCCATAGTATGTCGGCTCGCTTGAACGTAATCTGTTTTTACCCGACTGCGCCAGAAGGAGGGTAATGTTTTTCGAGTGTATGTATGTATGTATATTTCTTTGGCACGCCCTGCAGCCTAAACGGCTTGATGGATTTTAACTTGTGAGGTGTCGTTAGATTCGTCTTAATTGTGAGAGTGACACTGGGTATATCAAAATTATAAAAATTAAAATGGCCGCTTTTTGGCGCCAAATTAGGGCTTCAAAAAAAATTTTTTTCCCTCGAAACCTATCGAGTGGGGTATCAAAATAAAGGGTTTTATAAATTCTTTTCAAAAATATATACAACTTATATATTTAAATGTAATTTAGAATGAGAAATGCTAAAAAACAACAAAATATTCAACGTTAAAAATGAATTTGACTTTTCAAAAATAAAACATGATGACAAAACTAAAAAAAATCAAATAAAAAAATTAATTAACAAAAACAAAAAACCCCACTGCGTGTAAAAATAACAGAAAAGATATAAACAAGACTTATCAACACGCAGGCGGAGGCTACATAGGAACTATTATATAATTCATGACCAAAAACATACGTAGCCTCCGACTGCGTGTCGATAAGTCTTGTTTATATCTTTTCTGTTATTTTTACACGCAGTGGGGTTTTTTGTTTTTGTTAATTAATATTTTTTTTTTCCTCAAAAAAAATACATACATTTGGCAGATACAGTGTAGAACATAAATCAGTCTTTGAATCAGTTTAGGTTTTTCTGTACACCGCTTGGTCCGGCCGTTTTCTTACTTGGCATGTCTTTTTGTTAATAATAATGATTACAAAATTATTATTTTTACCTAATTACATGGTGCAGAACTAGTAATTATATTTTATCAGTAGTTATTTGAATCTATAGTATTATATTATCTGTGTTTGAATAAAGAGACGTGCCAAGATTGTTTACTATATAAGTACGAGCTGGCACGCACACATTCACACCCATAGTAAGTCTAACAGCCGCCATTACGCAACAAATCTCGTGTGACGGAAGTCGTCGTGGCAGTGTCAATAATAAAATTAAAATAACGAACGTCTATAACACCGAAATTATAACGGTTTAAGGTGAATGCTACAGGGTAGCCCGCGAAATTCAAATTTATTGGCGTTTTTTGCTAATTGTAGCTTTATTTCGCGTTGTATATCGGTCATAATATGATTGGCGGAAATAGTAACAATATATCTAAGGAATAATACTCATAAAAAATATTAACGTAGCTCTATAAGCTGTACAAGCTCGAAAATCGATAATTTGATCGTAAATTAATATTATCGAGCTAGTATAGCTATTAGAGCTAGGTTAATATTTTTTATGAGTATTATTCAGTAGATATATTGTTATTATTTCCGCCAATCATATTTTGACCGATATACAACGCGAAATAAAGCTACAAGTTGCAAAAAACGCCAAAAATTTTGAATTTCGCGGGCTACCCTGTAGCATTCACCTTAAGAAAAAATATGTCCTTAAGGGGAATTCAGCAGGCTAGTGGCGCCCCCATCAGTAAAACAAATATTACTCGCTGAATACATCATTTATCGAAAATTCGTTTTTAACAATAATTGAAGTAGTTGTAGATAGAAAAAATACTAGTACTATACACCTCTGCCTACCCCTTCGGGGAAATACAGGCGTTATATTATGTTGTTGTTATGTTAAAAAATCATTTTTGTAATAAAATTTGAAAGTGAAAGTTGCAAATTGATAATTTTAAAGTTTACTCCTTGCCTCGATAGATGGCGTTGTTCCCCTCGGCTGAATCGCGCTATGGTTTCGTTACACGAGTTTGGTTGGTGTCTTTTTCCGACATGGTTTCGAGCATAGCAGAATATCTAATAGTACTTACGTACAATTAGTTGCATTTTTGGAATATCTTGTGATGTAACAGTCACTTAAGATTTTAATAGCAAAGTCGTATGGAAATCGAAGAGGGGTCATTGTACTATACTAATTACTTTTACTTCCAGTCAGTTAAGACGCTGACAACAACCAAATAGCCTTCTTTTAAAAACATTTTTTGCTGTATCTATTCAGTTTGTGGCAGTGTAAAAAAAATATGTTATTGTTAATCTTGATCGTATTTTTTAAAACTCTATTGTGCCCAAAACACGTTTTCTTGAAATTTTCTCGATAGAAAAGAATTGTAAACTAACCTCTTAAAACATGCTTTAAAGCAAACAATCTCTATTATTTACCAATTAGAAAAAAATATAAGAAAGACATAGTTGTTTCCGTTATTCAAATAAACTTTTAGTTTTTTATCAAAAAAATATTGTTAATTTTCATTCAAGTTGAGCGGCGCACCCGACGTCCCTCCTCTCGTTGCCTCTCTTTCAGTTCTGTACAAAACGACAGTGACCGCAGAGGTCTGATTTTTTAGGTGTTGTCAGCCTCTTAAACAGACAGACAGACATACTAATGAACACAAATACTTTACATTAGTCATCGAACAAAATTATTAAATTAATAATAATGTTTTCTCCCACTTGCTCGGAAATTGGTCCATTATTCAAAAAAAAGAATACAACAATCGGCTCTTTTCCGTACGCAACGAAATAACAGGCCGGTAATGTCCAACAGGACAATAATAGAAATTGCTGGACACTTTTTATTTTTTAAATTATGTTATTCCTTTCACACTCTTAATATAGGTACCTGCCTACTTATATATATATATATATATATATTTTGTGGATATTATACTTACATTAAAAATAACACACTAACGCAAAGCAATCATTCTTAATTTTTCTCATGTATCTGGTCTGCTCGATGTCCGTATGTCACTGCAGGGATCCAGCAGAATACCAGCGTCAGGTATAATACCTGGCACATGCTGAGCTGGACACCCATTTGGTACAATATTGAGACACATATCACACTTTCTTATTGTATTTTTACCTGTATGTCCTGTGTCTTGTTTTTGTACTAAATAAACGTTTTATCTATCTATCTATCTACCGAGGTTTTTAAGTACACACTAACATAAATTAGGTGTTTTTAGGTACAAAATATTTATCATTAAACAGGCTGAATGCGCATTTCTTTTTTTTCAAAACTTTAAAAATCACATAGAACAAGAACCGCGCGCGGGCGAATTGGTGTGAATGTAAATGAGATACTGTTGAATTAATTTGTGTTATGTTTCCTGGCAAATGAGAGAAAAGTAGGTACTATACAAATCTCGGCCGAAATAGCAATTAACGGCCTCGTTTAGTTAAAAAGGACTCGGCTTGCGACTCGTCCTTTCAAAATCACTTGGGAAGTACTCGGCTTCGCCTCGTACTTCCAATATTACTCGGCCGTTTACGGAAACGGAAAAGTAAAACAGCCATGATTAATATTCTATTTTTTTTGGACATTTTACACAGCATCATCTTCTAGTCCCAAACTAAGCAGAGCTTGTACTATGGGTACTAGACAATGGATATAATACGTATATACTTTTTTTTTTGTAAATACATACTTATAATACGTAATAAATTGATGGATTGATTTGTTTGTATTACACCTACCGGAACGGAACCCTACTAAGCATGGCCCGACATGCTCTTTGCCAATTTTTATAACTTTAAAAGTAAAAATTGCAAATTGATAATCATTAAAGTTTACACCTTGCCTCGATAGATGGCGTTGTGCCCCTTGGCTGAATCGCGCTATGGTTTCGTTACACAAGTTTGGTTGGAGTCTTTTTCCTATTTTGTTCGGGTACAGCAGAATAAATAATAGTACTAACGTACATTATATGCATTTTTGGAACATCTTGTGACGTAATAGTCATTTAAGATTGATAATACTAATA
This sequence comes from Asteroscopus sphinx, assembly GCA_949699075.1. NCBI lineage: Eukaryota > Metazoa > Arthropoda > Insecta > Lepidoptera > Noctuidae > Asteroscopus > Asteroscopus sphinx. The sequence goes on along the minus strand of OX453031.1, from coordinate 14,517,504 downwards.
TGATAGTGGGAATGGGATCAATATCAATGGGAAGTTGAGAACTCCACTCAACTCAACCAATTTAGTGATGGTTTTTCAGAATGTTTAGTTAGTCTCGAGCATAGTATTATTTATATGTCTAGACTCTAGACAGATAATATAATAGTCTAGACTCTTGACTTCTCGAGGTGATGGTGGACTTGGACTGCTACGAGATTTGAATTTTGAGTGCAGACCTCGGATGTTGTGTTGTGGAGGTGCACTTTGAGATAGTGTTGCATAAAAATCGACTATCGATAATCCCCTCCTGAAATCAGTCATACTGTAGATAGTAATGGATGATTTTGAACAATCGATAGTATAGATGTGCCACAGACCAGTAAGCCTCTAGACGCCTATTTCTGCAAAACTGTGGCGTCTGAGGCTTACTGGTCTGTGAGATATGCATAAAGAATTAAATAAATAATGATTAGTGGTTTTTCGATACTATCGATTGTTAGGCAACACTACTTTGAGAGAGAGGGAGTGCAGCCGAAAACGTATTTTCTTTATTCTTTTTTTCATGTCTTCGAGTGAAGGAATGAGAGGATAGCAGTGAAATGAGGTTCCACGCTGCTTACCCTCAAACATGCACTGAATGCAGTCACAACATTGGGGGACTAACCCGGAGACTGCGGGGGCGCCCGAGCTCCCTCAGGAATGCCTCCCGACCGGCACGATGGCGCATTTTTTTCCTCGTAAGTGTGATGAAAAACGTTGAATGAAACGCGTGAGCAATGTTCATTATACTCTTGGCTTTATTGCGCAATCCAGCCTCGAGTATACTGAACATCTTAGCTCACTTGTATCATAATGTACTATTATTTACCACGGTCCAGAAAATAAATAAAGACATGAAACTTATATATTTTTAATAATAAACAATAGTTTTTAGGGTTCCGTACCCAGAGAATGCCAAACGGGACCCTATTACTCTCGCTACGCTGTCCGTCCGTCCGTCTGTCACAGAGCTGTATCTTTTGAACGGTAAAAGGTAGCCGGTTGAAATTTTCTCAGAATATATGTTGCTTTGCTATTACCCCTATTACGGCAAAACCACGGGTAGTAATCTTAGAACAAAAATTTTCAACGTTATGTCTATGATTCTAGATGGGTTCAATAATAGATTTTGACAGTTACTTCGTCCCCCTCGGCCTTCCCCTTCTGGTCTGTATATATTATATAGTTGTTAGTTGTTATATACCTATGTGTAGTATACATGTATAATCTCAATTATTGTAGTAATTCTCTTTGTAATTAACTCTTTGTAAAATGGGCAGTCTAAACTATGTACCTATCCCATTTAAAAGTTGAAATATACTATTCAGTTTTCTACAAAGTTTAATATAACTAAATAAAAACGTACATTAGGAATAACGGTTACGAAATGTTTGTTAACGTCTGCCCAACAAACAAGTCTACTACTAGCCACTAGCACATCAAGCCACTGTTATATGATCACATCAGGTAAGCAAATAATAATATATTTCATTTCAATGTTAAAGTGTAATATTTGACAATGAACTTTTCAATCTGCATGCAGTACACACTACAGAAAACGATTATTTCAGGCTTCTGGGGGCCAAACGAAGCTTAATGAATTGATACACAGGGAAACAAGCCCTTCCCACCAGGGTTCAAATAAAACTAGGAGTTGGGAGATTAATACAATACCGCTTGAATATTATTTATTTATTTATTTATAGAAGTACAGCCACATCACGTACATTAAAATAATCACTATACTCTTAACTAATCTGTAACTGGTCTGATGTACATGACAATAACGGCGTACATAACACTTATAATTATTTGGCTATAGGCTACATAATTATTATTTGTTTCTTTTTGCAAACATAAGTATACTACATGCTACCGCAAGTTGGAAATCATAAAATATCACACATAATGCAATACTATAGGGAAAACTTCTAAGTACTTCTTGCCTATCTGGCCCTTGTGCCCCTCCCAGAAACAAATCCTGGATCTGCCCTTGGCCACAGCAATAAGATTCCATTTGGACCCTTCGGGTGTGGAATCTTAATAATATTAATGCTGTTGTAAAACTAATTTTTTATTATTTCAGATACAGAGATGCCACCGCCTACATACAGTTTTGTTGGAAATCATTTGTTAAATGAGGTAAGCAACAGCTTTTTTCATTTTCTTTAATGGCATTTATATTTAAAAACAAAATAATATGAATTATAATATTATAAGTTGGCCTCAACAAAGTAAGCTGTGTGTGAATGTCACAATCAACTGAGAAATGTTTGAGCATGACGGTAGGCAGGGTAAAGTTCTAAAGACATTTCTATTAAAAAATGGTTCATTATCAGCCCGTTACTGTTCCACTTCTGGGCACGGGCCTCTTCTCAGAAGGATTCAGGCCTGAGTCCACCACGCTGGCCTACTGCGGGTTAGTGGACTAAACACCATCAAGAACTGTATGAAGCACTCTCAAGTGGGTAGGTTTCCTCACGATGTTTTCGTTCACCGTTAAAGTAAAAAGTGACAATCAAATTCTGATTCGCACTTGAATTTGAAAAGCCAGAGGTGTGGGCCGGGTACGAACTCAGATCCCCCTGCAAGGATGGCAAGCATTCAACCACTAGGCTATACTTTAAATTACTAGGTTATAATGTTCATTCCGGGACCCATCTGAAAACCAGTGCGGCAACATTTCGGTGTTGTAGCATATGCTGAGATGGGGCCCTTTTTAGTCTTTTACAGGCATAGACATATAACACATAGACCGATAGTTCCCTTTAACAGATCAGCTTATAGAGACGCACAAAAAAGATCTATGTGTGTGTAAGCGAGCTCACCAACAGGCACACAAGCGCACAAATAATGTTGCAAGTAAATTACATTTTCCCAAAAAAGTAGGGAAAAATAGGTTGCGTTCAGAATTTTGCAGGCAGTGAATAGTAAGATAATCATTTAGCTGTCAGATATTTTTAATTAGATACCTACCTATTCATTTATTTATATATTAAGGCTAAGTTCAGAAAACGTCAACTGAATGATTAAACCATTAAGAACGGGTTTTTGCATTACGAATGTAATACAGGTGGTTTGGCAGCAGCCGCGGCCTCCAACCGCTTAAAGTGCGGCCCAAAGTCCCACCGGCTGTCGACTCGATGCCGATGCGGCAGATTCGGATCCTGCTCGTTAGCGGTTTTCTTAGTAGTAGAAGTAGTAGACTAGTCTTTAGATTTTGCTTCGCATATTTACGCATGTGAAGCGTTAAAAATAATAAAATAAAACACGGTTTAGCTAATGGCAACCCTTAAATAATTTTTTTTTTGGCAAATGCAAAATACGTGGTTCAAAATTATTTAGCATAAAAAAGAAAAGGGTACCAATTTTATTTATCCTAAAACACTACTAATAAAAGTATAGCTTGGCATAAGAGTACATAAAATGGGGGCGCCACTAGTCATACATTGATAAATTAACAACTTTTAAAATCGCGTTTTTGGCAAAATTTTGTAAAGCCATAATCTCATATAAATTCAATTTAAGTGTTTACAGTCAAGACACATCTCTTGCAAGATAAAACACAGATTGACTCAATACTCTTAGAAAATATACAAAAATTATATTATTACATGGAAAATTAGTTCTGATTTTAGACGTTTTTGTCAAACTGTATTTACGAAAAAACAAACATGGGGTAAAATATTTTCCCATCCCTAGCAACATTTTCATTGTTATGGCGTCTGTCAAGTTTATGAATTATTTTTGTGTTTTGACTCAAGATTATAACATGCCAGGTTGTACTTACCCGTGAAATGAGATCTACAAATGTTTTTTGTTATTATGTGACGAGTTGTGACACCCTTTCACTGCACAGTAAGTCATTTTTTTAATAAATTGCGGGAGCGGTTCGCACTAAGACTTGTCCTTGAGCACTGACGTACTGATAGGCTTGGTTAGCCTTTTAAGGCTAACCTGGATTTGCGTCGCTCTGCGTGCGTCTACTGGGTTTCTATGTGTTATATTTATATGTTTACAGGCATATCATTTTTAATTTTATTGTTGATGTGTTATTTTTTCTCGCCTGTAACAAGATTAAAATAATTATTTTATTTCTTTCTTTCATTTTGTTTGATTTATGTAAATGCAATGATAACAATGTAGATATTAATGTAAAACCAAGTAGTTAAAAGCCTTAATTTTCCTTGCAGGTAATGTACAATCAAATAACAGTCCCTTCAACACTGAAGACGATGACTCCTGTGGCTAGGAACATCCTGTGGATGCAAATCAAACAAGAAAATGTAGAATTTTATTCTGATTAGAAATAACGGAAAAAAAAACATAATGTTTATAGGAGAAAATTGAAAAATAAACAGATTTATGTAAAAGTAATGGTTTTTATTTCACTTTCACTATAAAAAATAAAATATTAGCAATGCATGTATAGGTACCTACCTACGCATGAATAAGAGGCAAAAGCCTTGTATCCAAGGCCGAAATTTAAAAACCTTTTGCTTGGTTGGAAGTTGAAAAAAATGTATTATCTGTGCTTGTCATTTTCTATTATTGAGGTTACTCTTTGGTTCCCTATTGACCAAATTTCTTGTTCGGAGATTGTCGTCTGATGCGTAGCATCTCTACTTGGTCTGTGGGCAAAACTAAAAATAATAAACCGGCCAAGAGCATGTCGGGCCATGCTCAGTATTATAGGGTTCCTTAAGTAGGTGTAATTACAAACGAATCAAATCGAATATTAATCATGGCTATTTTAGTTTTTGCAATAATCGGCAGCATTCGCGACTCAGAGCAAAAATTAAAAAAAAATTTTGCATCCCCATTTCACATGTATGGACGCCACCCCTAAAATACGTAAAAACGATTTTTTTATTCTTTTAAAATTGAGATCTATATGTAGACTATTTTTTAACAAAATTTCATTTACTTATGTTTATAATTGTAGAAGTTATTAAGCTGTAAAGGATTAGGACAGACGGACAGACGGACGGACATGACGAAACTATAAGGGTTCCTTGTAGGACTTCGGAACCCTAAAAAAGTAGGGAGACTCGAGTTTTTGTACTACTAATTTGAATTACTAATCCTGTTGTAAGAAGTGGCTTTTTTGGTCCGTCATTTAACAGTAAGTTTACTTATTTTAATTTTTGTTATTGATAGATAACAAAAATATATTGATAGATTTCTATTTTAATTATTTTTGGTTTACCAACAAAACGAGTCAATGGTGTCGATTCTCTTGTTCACAAACTAAACTTATTTTAAACTATCGCTCTCTTTTACTAAAAGTAGATACAAGAAAGGGATGGCAACCATTTTAGAACTGTCAAATTAGTTTACGTGTTACATTTCTTTGTATTTTAGTGGGCACGTTCCGAGATCACGACTAAACTTGTATGGAAATTTTAATTTCGTCTAATTTGACAGCTCTTAAATGGTTGCCATCCCTTTCTTGTATCTACTATTAGTAAAAGAGAGCGATAGTTTAAAATAAGTTTAGTTCGTGAACAAGAGAATCGACACCAATGGCAATTAAACTCAACTAAATTTTTAGTGTAGGTATCTGACCGCGCATCGTGTTTCGCTCGTTCTGCTCTGCGTTGACTCGGGATCACGATTACTAACTAAATTAGTAACTACTAAATTAGTAACTACTAACTGCTATAATCGAGATATCTCGAGACATCTTCATTATCGAATGATTTCATTAGTACGTGGGACACTCAGAAAGTTTTGCGAAACTAAAAAAAATTGTTCTATACGTACATATATTTTTATCAAATCTTTTCAAAGTACTTTCCACCAGCCTCTATACAAAGATTCATGCGCCTAAACCAGTTTTCAAAACACTTTTTCCAGTCCGCCGCAGACACCTCGTTTACAGCCTGCTCGAACGCAGCCAGCGCATCTTCCGGCGACGAAAATTGTATCCCTTTGAGCTGATTTTTTATTTTTGGGAATAAAAAGAAGTCACACGGTGCTATATCAGGGCTGTAAGGAGGGTGACCCAGGAGTTTGACTGGCGTGCTGTCCAGGAAGTCCCTCGTTTTGAGTGCGGTGTGCGCAGGTGCATTGTCGTGGTGGAGCAGTAGCCCGCGGAGCCCTGTGTTTGGTCGCTTGTTGCTTATAACAGAGAAAACTTCTGGCAAACATTTGGTAGTATACCATTCGGCATTAATGCTTCTTTGATCCCGTAAGGGAATTGATACCAAGTGGCCAGTCAAATTAAAAAAGCTAGCGATCAAAATCTTACCCCCGCTTCTAGATCGCTTCACTTTGGTAGGCGTTGGCTCATTTTGAAACACCCAAACAGTCGACTGGCGCTTGGTTTCTGGGTCGTATTGATAAATCCAGGACTCATCACCTGTAACGATGTCGTAAACACGCCGAGACGAGCCTGCTTCAAATTTGTTAAGCATATCACGGCACCATTCCACCCGGGCCTGCTTCTGAGCATCGGTGAGGTTGTGCGGCACCCAGCGTGATACTATCCTCCTCACGCGAAGATGGCTGTGTAGAATCTCGTGAACGCTTCCCGATCCAATCTTCAATATGTGTTGAATCTCCTGATATGTAATTCGCCTATTGTCTTGGATTAAATTTTTCACTGCTAGCACGTTTTCTTCGGTAACAGCCGTCAAAGGGCGACCGCTTCTTTCGTCATCCCCCAAAGTTGGTCGACCGCACTTGAATTCGTTATACCAACGATACACGGTTACCTTGGAAGGGCCTTCATCCATGAATGCCATTTGAAGTCTATCGTACGATTCATCCGGTTTCAGGCGACACTTGAAATCGTATAAAATCATAGCTCTAAAATGTTCCCGGCGCAGATCCATATTTCAGTGAGACACAATACTTTGAATTAACTCGCAAAAAATGTGGAGGGAAATTTTGAAATTGGAACTTACTTATTTTTACTTATAAATAATCATATTTTCGAAAAACATTATAACTGGCCAGTCTCCCATATATAAAAACTTTTTTTCGCAATACTTTCTGAGGGGCCTGGTATATCTCATAATCGCCCACCGCTAGTGGAGAGTTCTCGTTTCGGAGGCCATGACTCACTTTGGGTCGCTGAGCCAGAGGAGTAGGTAAGTAGGTAATTACAGGCACTTTTGAATAGTCAGGCTCTAGTTGTACGGTTCCAAATTGTGGGTCTTATGGAGAAGAACCGGCAAGAAACGCTATGGATGAATTGAGATTTAAAGCATTGGTAGGGTCGTTTCGCTGGTTTTCGGCCATTTAGTGGAGTTGTCAACTTAAAGGCACCAGAAAAAAATATTGCCATTGTGCTAGCCTAGTACTATCAATGTTAATGTATAGTCTACATAGTGTAGTTTCAATTTTTATAATAATTTGGTGCTTTAACATAATACTCTTTTTTATAATAATTTTTAATGTAAAAAATGGGCATTTCGCTAGTTTTCGGCCACAAATTTCAGATTTAGGCCTACATGAATTTTAGTTTTCGGCCACTGCTTTAGATGGAATAGAAAGGTGGTACAAATGAAATATTTATTGTGAAATTATAATAAAATGTATTTTATTAATTGAAAATAATTATTATCAATCAGGTACCATCATAAGTTTTTAGTTAATCTTACCAAATCACTTAGTTTTATACATTAACTTAATATCTTTCTAACTAGTCTTTATTTTTATTTAGTTTTATGGGTCCACTAGATGCCCGAAATAAATAATTTTTAATTTAATTTAATTTATTAATTAAAATACAAATCATCTGATTTAGTATTTGCAGGGTATTTTCACTGTAAATATACTTTTCAGTCGCAGTCTCCATACAATTATTGCTATTTAAAAAATAAGGTATTAAACAATAACTTCGAATATCATAATCAGTCATTTATCATAAAAATTAAGGTCATCATCATTTCAGCCGAAAGTCTAAGACATCCACTGCTGGACATAGGCCTTCCCCAAGCATCGCCACAACGACCGTTTCTGCGCTTTCCTTATCCAGCTGATTCCCGTGACCTTTACCAAGTCGTCGGTCCAGCTTGTGGGGGGCCTACTCATGCTGCGCCTTCCGGTATGTGGTCGCCACTCCAGAACTTTTCAGCCCCATCGGCCATCTGTTCTGCGAGCAATGTGCCCTGCCCACTGCCACTTGTGTTTGGCAATTCTTACCTTCGTTCTACTGCGAATTTCCTCATTTCTCATTCGATCACGCAGGGACACTCTGAGCATAGCCCTCTCCACTTCCCTTTGGGTGACTGAGCCTTCTTATCAGACCCATTACCATTACCAGACCATGTTTCAGTGTCGTAAAACGGTTTGCTCTGGTCAAAGACTTTCGTCTTGAATCTAAGGAGAATCGAAGGAGTTATTGCCTAGCTTCCTGTACGCTGCCTAAACGAGTCGGACTCGACGATTAACCTCTTTCTGGAAGTCGGACCTACCTAACTGGACAGTTTGTCCTAGGTATAAAAAATCGTCAACAACATCGAGTGCAGTCTCCGATATTTACGGGAATGGGTACTAACCTAACAAACCTAACATAACCTACATAACACAACCACCAACATACAGATAATCATAACCTTACAACAACACACACATAACCAGTAACCATATAACATAACCTACACACATGACTTTAACACACAACCTTTGAACGTAAGCTTTGTTTATGATGTTTATTTCTTTCTACTGAGGTCATTGAGCATTGTTCTGAGGTCCTCCATAGTCTCAGCCATGACTACTATGTCGTCGGCAAACCGAAGATGAGTAATGTACTCGCCGTTCATGTAAATGCCTAGCCCTTTCCAGTCCAGAACCATGAACACATCTTCCAATGCCACAGTTAACAGTTGTGGAGAGATCACATCTCCCTGCCTCACACCTCTCTGCAGAAGGATAGGTTTCGAGGCTTGGTCCTGTCGTCTGACTGACACAGTGGCGCTTCAGCACTTCGATGTACCGATAGTCAATCTGGCACCGTTGAAGAGACTGTAGTACAGCCCAATTCTCGATCGAATCGAAGGCTTTCTCGCAGTCCACAAACGCTAAACAGATAGGCAGGTTATATTCTTCGGTCTGCTGTTTGCCGCAGCGTATGTATCTGGTTTACGGTGCTAAAGCCTTTTCGGAATCCGGCTTGTTCGGGAGGCTGGAAGTCGTCAAATATACGCGCGAGACGGTTCGTAATGACCCTCGAAAACAGCTTGTAAACATGGCTCAGAAATGAGATGGGCCTATAGCTCTTCGGTAGAACATTATAGCCCTTTTTGAAGAAGACCACCACATGTCTGCTCCGTGCCGGTGGCGTTCTTCCCTCGAGTATGGCGGAATCAAACCAATTCTGAAGGGCCTTAAAGATCGGTTTTCCACCGCCTTCAAGAGTTCGCCGTTCACCCAGCTCCTTGTTGATTTTGAGCAGTTTCAGAGCCATCCTAATCTCGTACAGGCTGACGGACGTCCGATATGTCTTCGGAATAGTGTCGGATCAATCGAGCTCTTGGGTCGTTCGCCCAATTGGCAGCGGTTTTTATTATTGACGTGTATAGCTGTCCATAGAATTTCTCGACCTCTCTCAAGAGCTCTGATTTGGAGGATACAACTGCCATCCTTGGTCCTCAGTTTTGCTAGCTGGTTCTGCTCAATAGGCAGGTCTATTGCGACGATTTTTGAGCCCTCGTTCTTCTCTATCGCGTCTTTAATACGTTCAGTATTAAATCGGCGTAGGTCGCTTTTCAAGGACTTTGAGATCTTTTATTGCGCCGCCGGTGCTTAGACGCATCATCTGAAGACAGCAGAATCATCTCGCGTCTTTCCGCCATGAGCTCGAGAGTATAGTCAGAGAGCTTTTTGGTTCTATTTGTACGACGGGTCTTAAAGATCCTTGTTGTATCTTGAGTACCTATATGGTGCATTTTTTTTCTTTATTTCCTCAGGCTTTGAAGGAATCATCTGAAATATATTTGAACATCTTCTTCCAAAAACTGTTCGTGAATGACTAATTATTTACTGAAATGGTCGAAAACCAAAGCAGCATTCCGTTTTCGGCCACTCTCACCTTTCATACAATTTTATGTTGGCCGAAAACTGAATCATAATTATAGACTTATTCTAGTTTTCGGCCACTACCGAAATGGGTATTTTAGTTTCATCGTTAATCTGATAAATTGCAGTATTTTGGTGGCCGACAACTGAAAGCTAGTGTCTTCGCAAGCATATGATTCATTATAAATGAAGAGAAGACTAAAAGCGTGTAACTAAATAAATTAAAGAGACAAAAGTATCTAGGCTGAACGCGAGCTAGTTTTCGGCCGCACGGCCGAAAACCAAACATTTGGACAATTTTCCAAGTTACTTTCCGGCCACCTAAATTATTAACTTTGAAATCAAAATATTACACTTATCAATGTACAAATAAAGTAATAAATTATATAAGCAGTGGAATATATGCACATTATTAGATAATCCTAGTAAATACAACAAAAAACTTGCTTTTGAGTGGATCGCGCGCCACTATTTTTTTCGCTCTTTCCCACACTTGTTGACAACTCCAGTGCTGGGGTCGAACTAAGCAATTTATTATAATTCACGTGTTGTGGTTACCTGATCAAGTTATGTTAGAAGATATAATGCAACTATTTGCGGTTATGTTAAACTTCATTTCGTGTGATAAAATGCATTAAAATCGTTATTAAATCAAATTTACTGATTCACCCTAGCCAAAAGGCCGAAAACCAGAGGCGGCCGGCTAACCGGCACAACGACCCTACTATTTTTGAACGTTTTTAGGATTCCGTTGTTCCTACAAGGAACCCTTATAGTTTCGTTTCCCTTATCTGTCCGTCCGTCTGGCCGTCTGTCCGTCTGTCCTAATCCTTTAATAGACATCGTTGTTTACAGCTTAATAACTTCTACAGTTATTTTATTTATTATTTATTTGTACTTAAAACACAATACAGAGCACGAGGAATAACAGCAGGTTGTACAAGATTTAATGACATATTTCCGGCCTCTAAACTAGGTACGCAGACCTGTAGGTCTACTCGCGTTTTACGAACGACAAACGAAGTACGAACTTTCGTTCCGACTGATACTTACATAATAAAGATAGGCACATAAAAAAGGCACAATTAAGATAGACTACGGTTCATAGTCGTATACAATTTACCGGAGATGAGAAAAACAAACGTCAAAACACGATCATCGCATGCGATAAGGGAACGGTGGTTGACCGGAGTAGCAAATTGTGCGATGAATCGTACGATTTATCGAATATCGTTGACCGGGAGTAGACCCCCTGTATCTTAGCCACTTAGGAGTCGGGAGTTTCTACGGCTTCAGTTTTATAATACAACCGTGACATTTCAGTTACTTAACGTAAACAACAGCAAGCGAAGTATGTGTTTGAGATTGGGAGAGTGGATGGGTAGGGTGTTTTTGAGTGAAGGATGATGTGTATCGTGTGTATATGTGTATGGGGTGAGTGTGTAGGGTGGTGGGGGTAAGTGTGCGTGTGTTGTGGTAACCATTTATTCAGATTCTATATTATTACATTAACTATTTATGATTAAAACATAAGTAAATGTTATTTTTTTTAATGGTATAGAGATAGATAGATATCAATTTTAAAAGAAGAAAAAAATCTTGATTACTTATTTTAGGGGTGGCGCCCATACATGTGAAATGGGGATGAAATTTTTTTTTTCGCTGCACCCCTCTTGTGGGGTATCATTAAATAGGTCTACTAAAATGAAGGTAATGTTTCATACACCACTTTTTTATCAGGTATACCATCTGCGAAATACAGCCCGCCAAAGTGGTTTGCAATGTGTCCCCCCCCTGCAATTTCTAAACTATGCAACGTAGAATCTTATAATCTTCCACATTGATAGACCTTTATAAACACTCTCTTTTAAAATTTCGAGTATAATGTGATTATAAGCAAAACATGAATGATCATATATTTAAGTTTATAACACCTTTTTATACCATGTTTTATGCAAATAAATATATTCTATTCTATTCTATAAATTTTAGAGTTATAGTGAGAAAACTGAAAAATACTTAAGACATCCTAGTTCAAAGGTCATTGACCTTAGAGAAAAATGGTCTTAGCAAATAATGCTCCTTTATTTACTTTCTAATTGAAAAAATCACAAAAAGTAACTTTGTGTTATATTGATATGACACTTAAATTTAGCTTCTTAAATTTAGCGCTAGGTGGCGCTGTTTGCAAAACTAAAATAGCAATGATTAATATTCGTTTTGATTCGTTTGTAATTAGACCTACTTAAGGAACCCTGAGCATGAACCCTGAGCATGAATACTGAGCATGGCCCGACATACATGCTCTTGGCCGGTTTTTTAATTAAGTGAATTGGCCGCGAACCGTTTGTTTGATCACTTCTTCTTCTTCTTCTTCGTGTCGACGGTACAAAAATTTACTGATAGTGGCACAGTAATCACACGCTGCTGGCCCAGAAATTTGCCACGTCTTGTGCGTTGTCTGTGGCATCAATAAGGTCACTCAATGTGCAAGTGCTTGGACACAAGGAGCAGCATAGCAAGTGTGACATTGATTGAGGATCAATGCCACACATGCAGGCTGTAGCTGTTTGGTCTATATAGCCCCACTTGCTCATGTTAAGCCTGCATCTGCCTACCTGGGTCCGCAATCTGTTTAGGGACTTCCATATAGGCCAGGGGAGTTTATACCCTACAGGAACACTTGATCACTGTACTGTTTTGGACGCGGAATCACTAAAATTGTATTTTGCAGCATAATCTAACAGCGGAATTGTTTATTTGTTGCGTGATGTGAACTAAGCAATATACGGAATATATCTAGCACGGTCTGGTAGCGGAGTGCAGTGAGGGGAAACGAGTGCCACTCGCATACTTCGCTCGAATTATATATGTAAAAGTTGACACCATACCTCGATAGATGGCGTTGTACCGACCGGCTGAATCGCGCTATGGTTTCGTTACACGCGTTCAGTTGGGTACCTCGAGAGCTTGAATTTTCAGTCGCCTTTTACGACATCCTACGGGATTAATTGTTTTTGTAATTGCCTCTAGGTGTCACAACCTTGAGGTATTATCAATCAATCTATCACTTATCAGTAGGAGAGTGTGTGGGTGGTAGTGGTGTGAACTAGAGGTGAAGCGTATTTACTGGAACAGGTTTTAAGACTAGGTTTCACTCAAGACGTCTCAAGACTAGGTATGTTATCGGCGTCCAAACGCGTATCGAGTATTTAGAAGTATTGACGACTATGGCGAGTCGTATACTCCAAAACGCACACAAACTTACTAATCCAACGGACTCGCTTGACTCGGACGTGCTGAGAGACGCGAACGGAGACGCGTTCGTTGGATGCATGTGTGAGTGAGGTGGAATCCGACCGATAATCAACCCTGCTACTCAATGATAAAGACTGTTTTTGATTACGTTATTTTTGATTGTTTATGTACCTATTTGTAAACCTAGTGTTTTTATGAATTAAAATAAATTGAATTAAATATTAGCTTTAAAAAGCTAACAATCATAAGCCTTATCATATTATGTACCTATTATGTAGGAAAAAAGTGTACAATTTCGAAATTATTTAATTTATTATGTCTTGTTTTTTACATTTCAATAAAATAAATAAATTCAATGGGTTATGTTATTATTGCCAGAACATTGTCTAGATACTAGAATGAAAGCCTAGACTATGAAAACTTCTTCACGGGAAGAAGTATGCGTCTAGTGGTATAGACGCATACTTCTAAATACTCGTGGAACTAGTTTTTGGAACACGTATTTCCACGTACTCGTACTCGTAAGACTCAGTACGTATTTTGCCTAGTACGACTCACCTCTAGTGTGAACCGGAGGCATTTTCAGCCTCCGGAGATTATGCGGAGATTTTATTGAATCACCGGAGATTATCCGGATGTTCTCCGGTTATTCAAAAAATCTATATATATGAGAAGAAAAAACACGCTAAAAAAAATGGCACATTTCATAGCACATTTGGGTGCGTTCTACAACAAATGAAATAACCGGTAGTTTAGTGCAATCACCGATTAGTCTCCGGTACTCACTCCAACCGGTGATTATTCGGTTTTTTGAGAACCGGTTCACACCACTAATCAGTACACCTAATAATTATTTGTTTTCGAAAAATAAGGGGGGCCGAGGTTAGGGAGCTTATGTTGTTACAACAACCCAATGTCGGCCCCTGGTCGAACTCGAAATAAGGCAAATATGAGCAAACTTCTTAACGCCAACGCATTTCTACTTTCTTTATTACTTTCTCTTGAAATAAGTTTTTTAGAGGCATTTAAAATCCGTTATTTTATTGACCGAAGTTCGGCCGCCTATATAATATATCTTACTTAATACAATAATGAACTTTGAAAATTGCGTCGACATTGGGCAACTCGTACCAACCTAAACTCGGCCCCTTTTATTTATTTCAGTAGTATGTCTATAGGGTGTTCAAAAAAACGTATTATAGGATAATGTGTTTATAATTTGTTTGTGGAATAACTCATTATTAATTTGTTATTATTACCAATTTTATGTCTTTTGAAAGATCATTATTGATATTAAGATGATAAAGATTATCTTCTTTACAACGTGCTTTTCTCTCCTTCTACTCCCCTTTACCTAAAGAAACGTTTGGAATTCCTCTGCAACACTCACACGCTATTCCTTAGGTCAGCGGTACTCTAAGTGTGTTCCGCGGAACCCTAGGGTTCCGCGATACCCCTGTAGGGGTTCCGCAAGAATTTAGAAAAAAAAAACAAAACACCTCTCTCTGGTCACTGGTCGAACGTTTTGAATCCGCCCGCCGCGCGTATACTTGTGAGCGCGCAGTCCCTTTGATAAAAGCCGCCTCTGAATTAGACGCTATTGTTGTGAACAAGCGACTTTCGGCTCTATCTTCAAAAGCATAAAGTCGAGATTGTTTACAACGCATTTTTTTGTATTTATATTTTTATTTCCGCTTTTTGTTTATCAAAGGCGCCGACTCGAGTATTTTTGAGAATGTTCGAGTTCGAGTCTAGGACTAAGTATAAAAGCGCTATTATATAAAAAAAGTCGCGCCTCGTCAGTCAGTTGACGATTAGCGTTCGGAGCGATAAGTTCGTACCTACCTACTTACAAGCTGGCTAGCCTGCTGCCTTCTTGTAAGTTCTACTGCCCGCTGTATTCTGATTGTATCAGTTTTGTACATTTCTTCTTTGGACTAAACTTTGTCTCATAAACGCAGTAACGATTGTGCATTATTTTGACCCTACCATCCTGACGTGTAACATTATTAATAAAGAAGAATGGAACGTTGGCTTAAAGGTGTTAAACGTGTTGCAACGACATCTTCTAATGACGCTGAATGTTCAAAAGCAGTACGCGCGGAGAATACAGCAATTACCGATCCAGACGATGATGCCACGACGTCAAGCTCCACGGTTTCAAAGACGAAAAAAAGGAAGTATGATGAATCATATATCAGTTTCGGATTTGTTGATTCCAACGGCTCACCTCTCTGCATGTTATGTAGTAAACTGCTTCCTAATAGTTCCATGGCACCTGCCAAATTACGCAGACATTTAGAAACTGTACACCCCGAGTCTAAAGACAAGAATAAAGAATTTTTTGTTCGTAAAAAAAAACTGTTATTGGAAAGTCAAAAAAATATGATGCATGTAACACAAACTATCAATGAAAAGGCCACGGAGGCATCATATTTAGTTAGCTATCGCATTGCACAAGCAGGTGAAGCGCACACTATCGCTGAGAATTTAATAAAGCCATGTGTGTTAGACATAACAAAATGTATGCTCGATGAAAAATCTGCAAAGCATCTTTCTACTGTACCGCTATCAAACGATACTGTTTCACGGCGAATCCATGATCTGGCAAGCTACGTCAAACAAGAACTAGTTGCACGTCTACAAAAAACACGATTCGCCTTGCAAATGGATGAGTCAACTGATGTCACTGGTCTGGCTATCTTGCTGGTTATCGTGAGATATCCATATGAACGTTCTTTTGAAGAAGACATGCTTATGTGTTCACCGCTGCCCACAAACACTACCGGGGAAGAAATTTTTAATAAAATAAACGTATTTTTTAAAGAAAATAATCTTAGTTGGAACGATTGCATTGACATTTGTACAGATGGGGCCAAGGCGATGACAGGTAAAACAGCAGGAGCAGTATCACGAATAAAAAGTAAAGCGCCTAATTGTAGTTCCAGCCATTGTATTCTGCATAGACAAGCACTTGCGATGAAGCAAATGCCGTCAAATCTAAAATTAGTTATGGATGAAGCGGTAAAAATAATTAATTTTATCAAATCACGACCACTACAATCCCGATTGTTCTCATTATTGTGTGAAGATTATGGCAGCAAACATAAAACACTGCTGCTCCATACAGAAGTGCGATGGCTGTCTCGGGGTAAAACTTTAACAAGGCTATTTGAACTTAGAGCCGAGTTACAAATGTTTCTTTCAGCAGATACAGTTTCTTTTAATTTGAAAGACCGTTTGTATGATAAAACTTGGTTGTTCCGATTGTCTTTTATGGCGGATATCTTTCAAAAACTGAACGAATTGAATTTATCATTGCAAGGTAAACAGACAACAGTGTTCCAGGCCTATAACAAAATAACTGCCTTCAAAAGAAAATTAGATTTTTGGATTATTTGCGTTGGTAAGAGAGAAATAGAAAGCTTTACGTCACTCAGTGAGTTTGTTAGCGATAACGACTCGGAAATGTTTCAAGATGATGTGTTTGAAGAATTGGTCCAATATCTCACTTCGATGCGCGCATCTTTTGTAAAGTATTTTCCCGAAGAACATAATACAAAAATGAAGCTGAATTCATGGATTCATAATCCTTTTTTACCCAACTTGCAAAAGCCCGAAAGTATGTCAAACGAGATATATGAATCTCTTTTAGAAATGTCATCAGACACAAGTATGGAGTCACTGTTCAAAACGACGCCTCTCAACGATTTTTGGTGCAGAATCCGTGATGAATATCCAATGCTTGGCAGAATGGCTCTGAATATTCTTCTCCCGTTCCCAACAACATATTTGTGCGAAACAGGATTCTCAACCTATGCAGCCACGAAAACAAAATATCGCAATAGACTGGACGCCGAACCTGATATGAGACTTCAAATGTCTTCTATCAAACCTGATATCAACCAATTGATGAAAAATAAAAAACAGTTTCATACCTCCCATTAGTTAAGATTTTTTCATTTTTAATATCTTCTATTATTGTACTTGGCATGTGGTTAAAGTAAGTAATAATTAGTAACTGTTACATTGTACTTTTATTATGCTTATATAATAAAGAATACACTTTTAAAAACTATTGTTTTATTGTAGGGTTCCGTCAAGTATTTTGCTTGTCAAAAGGGTTCCGTGACCAAAAAAGTTTGAGAACCGCTGCCTTAGGTCATCAAATAATTTAAGACTGAAAATGCCAATGCATTCCACAATTTTTTTTAACAAATCCATTACGAATTATTTTATTATTTTTAACGCATTTACGCATGCGAAGCCAAATCTAAAGATTTAAATTGTGGAAAGAAAAAATCGCTCACGAGCAGGATTCGAACCTGCGACTCCTGTCTCAGTACGCCAGTGCTTTAGCTACTAAGCTACCGTGAACACTGCTCGTGGTATCAAATGAAATAATTAGTAAGGGTAGGCATATCTATACGACTTTGATCTAACTGCAAAGTTAGTCGAGTCAGTTAAGAAACAATGTTTCTTAATAAGATATCGCTGACGTCACCCAAGACGTATAGTGGAGGATAATTTCGATACCACTTGCAGTGTTCACGGTAGCTTAGTGGCTAAAGCACTGGCGTACTGAGCCAGGAGTCGCAGGTTCGAATCCTGCTCGTGAGTGATTTTTTCTTTCCACAATTTAAATCTTTAAATCCTTTACGGTGCAGGCTGCTAGTTTGTGGAATGCATTGCCAGTGCCTATTAGAAGAGCGCAATCGCTGTCAGTGTTTAAGAAGCTTGTGAAGGAGCATTATATGTCGCTATGAACATCTTTCTTCTCCTGTATGTGGTCGTTTTTAATTACTTTACCGTTGCTTATTAAACATTCAGCAAACATTGAGCAGTGATACTCACAGTACAAACTGCTCAAACACACATCACGGCCTCTAAAACGTGATTGGCTAGTCTGATTGCGTTGAAAGCGGAGGTCAGCAACTCAGCATCCCCCTGTAGAGGGCGCTCAAGTCGACGCCTTTGTCACTGGTCGACTCCTGCTGGGCCTCCCCCGGGCAACCGGGGGTCTCACCTGGTAGGATCTGACCGCCAAGGCGTCGCGTCGTGAAGAAGCGCACCCGTGAGATCGGTGTGCGCGGCGCTCCTACAGGAATACACATAGCAACCATTCACAAAGCTGTGTTGTCCGCCAGACAGCGAGGGTCCAATCCAAGGACATGCCCGTATTCACGGGCATAGATGGCAACCTCGGCAAAAAGATTCGTCCCGTCACCGATTCCTCGCGCCCCCTGGGGCGGGGACGCCGAGCGGACTCAACGGCCAACCCGCCTGCCAGGCGTGGCGATTATGGCATATCCCCCCGATATATTCTTGGGGGAGGCCTGTGTCCAGCAGTGGACATCTTTCGGCTGGAATGATGAAACTATTAACTGGATTTGTTTTATTTTTTGGTCAGATAACGTGAGACTCTGTACGTGGTTTTATTTAATGTCGTATTGTCATCTGCACTTTGTATAAATCCTTTGCCGTCTCCCTGCTGGATTGCGGTTGTTTTTTTTTATGTAGTATAGGATGGCGACACGAGCTAAAGGCCCACCTGATGTTAAGCGGTTACCTCTGCCCACAACAACTGCAATACCACCTAGGCTGTTGCCTAAAAGGCTGTTGCCTAAATGGTACCGCAAGTCGGTTCGCCAAACTGAGACATGAAGATGGAAAGTCTCATGTGAGTCCACGGTGCTCAATAGTTTTCAAAGTCTTGCCAAAAAAGAGTTGAAAGCGGATTACCAAGCTATAGGTGATTTTTTCATCGTAAATTCTAACCAACCCCGTCCTGCACACTTTTTTTGCAGGAAACAACGTCAAATCCGTCATCAACACCGCCTCAGTGATAGCCATGCACAATCATATGCCGATATCTTGCGGTAGACCATGTCGCCACACAGGCGTTGCCAACACCACGGGAAAGCTGCTCCACTTCCGAGAAAAATGCAACGGTGGTGACGAAAAGTGTACGAAGGCCTTCGAGGATGTTGTACAGGAAAATAGCTTAGAGAAGTGGAGGAAACCTGTGTTGGAAGAAATGGGTGAAGTGCTTCAAGAGTTGGACCTCGATAGTCTTGAACAGACAGTAACTGATCAAAATGTACTAGATATAAATTATATCGACTAAACAGCCCAATAAACGCCCCTTTTCTATTACATCTATATGTCGTAGGATAATCAGACAAATAAAAAAATTGTTCCAATTTTAGACGTTTTTGCCAGACTGTACATAGATGTAACATTTAGAAGTACTGTAGCCTACTGTAGGTAAACCTAAAAGATATTACACTAATAAATTCATGAAACGCATAACATAGAGCATAAAGTAATAAATAAATAAAATAATATGACCACAGCGCGATTCAGCAGCCGGGTTGCACAACGCCATCTATTGAGGCAAGAAGTAAACTTTAACTCTAACCTTATTCAAAATTTCTCATCAAAAACATTTAAGATCGAAAGAAAACTACAATTAATGAATGAAAGTACAGCAAGATTTCTTCAATGTAAGATATTTGGTAATAAAATGCAAAAAGTCAGAGTGATGCGCGTAAAAGTTTACACGGTGTCTCGATAGATGGCGTTGTGCCTCCCGGGTGAATCGCGCTATGGTTTCGTTACACGAGTTTGGTTGGTGGGCTCGCGTTTTCAAAAACTCCGATTACACTTGTAAAATTAACGATGAAGGAAAAACATCTAGTATTTTTGAACAATCCTCTGGTGTAGAAGCTTAGAGGTATTATTTATTTTATTTACGGTTATTTGATAGTCGTGGGTCGTTTCGTGATTTCTAGTATTTCTACGAAACGAAACGTAACCATATTTGATAAGATTTCTTACATAACCAGCCCATTACTGTCCCACTGCTGGGCACGGGCCTCTTCTCAGTATGAGAAGGCTAAGGCCTTAGTCCACCACGCTGGCCTAGTGCGGGTTGGCGGACTAATAAGATTTCTTATCTAAGGTCAATTAGCAATTACCCATTTACAATCACATCACATCACATTATGCTCAAAATAATATTAATTTTTACCAAGGTCTATCAACTTGGAAGATTAATTCCTACGTTGAATAGTTCGAATGGAAATGGCTAGGGGGGGGACACATTGCAAGTCACTTTGGCGGGCTAAATTTCGGAGATGGTATACGACACCCGATAAAAAAGTGGTGTATGAAACATTACCTTCATTTCAAGCATGTACAGTTATGTATGTCTGTACACAGACAAACATAACTGTACAAGCTTCTATCTATACTCAAACGTAGAATACGCGTCGCGGGCGCGTTACTCACAGATACAAATGTACTCTGTGACTCACAGTACAAGCCGTCCGAAACACATATTATACGGCCTCTTAGCCTGGGGCGTGATTGGCTCGCTCTGATTGCGTCGTAAGCGCAATTCACACATCTTCATTCCGCTTAATAATAATGATTTCCGCTACGCTCCCGGTTCCGAATCAATGTTTATAAGTGTTTTTGATAAGAAATTCAGAATCAGGTCAGTGTAAGTTTAGGCCTTACTTCGATAGATGGCGTTGTGCCCCCCAGCTGAATCGCGCTATGGTTTCGTTTTACCAGTTTGGTTGGGTGTGTCGCTTGTCATTTTCTGGTTGTGAAATTACAATTACATCTGAGAATGTAAATATTTTTTGTATTGTCTTATGACGTAAAAATCATGAGATTAGAAATAAATAGAATTACAAAAACCGGTCAAGCAAGTCACAAGTGTGTGTTAGTGATGTTAAGTTAACATTGTTAACCAATGACAAATTTCTGCTCCGGTGAATTTAGGTTTTTTTTCACAAATAACCGGTTTTTCTCCGGTTAAAACCTATTAATATAAACAACTTAATTTTTTATCAAATTTTCTATAATATCCAAAGGGATTTCTTAAAGATGGCTAATGATTGGCGAATACAGGTGAATGCGATCGTGTGGAAGGCCCAATTGCCTATATTTGTGCATATTTGCTCGTCCGCTATACGTCGTATTTATATTTTATTTTTATTTACCGGGTATTTCTCGAATTTAAAGACAATAAAGAGTCTGCGTTCAGATTAATTCTGATACACGCCCAATACGGTAGTAAAAAACGAAAAACTACGAAAATGTATCCGATACACACTAGTAAAATAGTGTTCAATCGAGTAACGGTTTTTTAATAAATTAACCGGTGTTTATCGTTTTCTCAAATAACCGGTTTTTCTCCGGTTATATTCGAACCGGTTAACATCACTAGTGTGAGTCAGACTGACGCAGTAAAGGTTTCGTATCACTCATCGACCTGACCCGTCAGTATACAAATGTCTTTGATAAAAACCGATTTAATTTACGAGAGTTTATCAAAAGACATCAACGATCATACGCGAAATGTATTTTTTTAAGCTGGGCACTGACGATGTATCTATTCGGGCGTCGTTTTAATGACGACATCCAAAAAAGCTTGACTTGTTCTAAAAATAACATAGTTTTCAACATTTAATTTTGGAATGCGGCTACGCCATTCACACGTTTGCAAGCATCGTCATTGGCCACCTTTACATCTCTTTCTTACGTAGGTATAACACATATGTCTAAGATTGCCCCATAAAGGTATTATACTGACGTAAGTATAGAAATGTCTTTGGTTTGCCCTGTTTTTAGTATTTGTTGCTAAACTACATAGTATGCACTACAATCAGACCAAGTTTGACGTTGGTATGTATTACCGTTTTGAAGATAGAGCAGGAACAAAAACGTTGAAAAAAATGCATGTTTTTCGAGGTTTCTTGTATGGGGACCCCCTTTGGTTTTTGACTTTTTTTTATTTTTAGTATTTGTCGTGATATACACCATAGTGTTAGATAACACTTTTTACAATAAACTAATGTCTGCATATCATTTATATATTATCATTTACCGAAGGTAAATAAGTCATATTCACTTTCCACCACGAGAGAACTCTGTATTTTTCATGTTAGTCACTTTAACACATGGCATTAATATATAACAATTTAAACTCAATTCACAACTATTGGAAATCAAGGATTTCTACAATCACAGAAAATACTACAAAGGTTACATCAACACTGACCGTTGCAACAATCTGAATGCCCCCACTAATCAAAACCACAGATCTTTTATAGATCAGCAAAGTCGAGTCAATACACGTTCCTTAATTCATTTTTAAGAATATTCCTTTTTAATTAAAAATCTTGGAAAGATATTATAAAAATTAAGTAGGTATCAAAAACAAATAAATATCATTATTATTCATTATAACATTTGGAAATAATTAATTTGACTCGGATATTATTGGAAATAGAAATGAATATAAAACAAATTAATACAGCACAAAAACGTTAAATTAAATCATAAAATAATTCAAAACAAATTGAATAACATAGGCATTCTAACAGCTCGTCCATCCTGATAATAAGTACACGTCCTCGTGTACAGTGCGCGGCATACCCCACATTGACATGCGCAGTGACGCCACGCCAGTGGTACCATCATTGTTCAAGCTATTTGCCGGCTACTATACCTATTATAAGAATGAACTACTTATTTTAGTAATTACTTTTTATTTTCTATATGAATATTATCTTAACAATTTTATTGTTACGTTGGTAAATAATTATTCAATTAGCTTTTCAATAACACATTGCCTTGTGCATAATAAAATTATAAAAAATCAATTACATAATTTTATAGCATCTAATGGGAGAGGCCTATGTCCAGCAGTGGACTGCGATAGGCTGAGTTGATGATGATGATGATGACAGCATGTAATGTATCACAACCTATTCCACATTTATAACAGATTTCAGATACTATGACAAATTACACATTGCTCATTTTATACACACTTTGTGCATTAAACTTTGCACACTTTGTGCATTAACCTCGCACTCGCTAAACAACAATCAATTACGTAATTTCACACCATGTATCACATCTTACAAATACACTTTTGAACACATTTCACCACACTTTACACTTTGCGCGCATTGCGCATTTCATTGACTAATCTTCGCACACTTTGCATGGACCTCGCACATCTTGTGCATTAGACCTCGCACACCTTGTGCATTAGGACTCCCACACATTGTGCATTTAGACACGCACACCTTGTACAGTAAGATTCACACACCTTGTGCATTAAGGCTTGCACACCTAGTGCATTAAGGCTTGCACACCTAGTGCATTAGGACTCGCACACCTTGTGCATTAGGACTAGGACTCGCACACCTTGTGCATTAGGACTAGGACTCGCACACCTTGTGCATTAGGACTAGGACTCGCACACCTTGTGCATTAGGACTAGGACTCGCACACCTTGTGCATTAGGACTAGGATTCGCACACCTTGTGCATTAGGACTAGGATTCGCACACCTTGTGCATTAGGATTCTTACACCTTGTGGATTTCATACTTTATACATACATATACAAGCAAACCTTGCGCTTTGCTTTTATTTGTGTATCGCACACTTTTACAACCTAGCACACCTAGTGCAACTCATACATAGCACACCTTGTGCATAGCATATTTTTATATAGCACACTTTGTGCATACAACATTGCAAACCCTTTGCATCATATTAATTATACATCACAATTTGTGCATCTAATACTTTTTCACACCTTGTGGATTTCATACTTTATACATACATATACAAGCAAACCTTGCGCTTTGCTTTTATTTGTGTATCGCACACTTTTACAACCTAGCACACCTAGTGCAACTCATACATAGCACACCTTGTGCATAGCATATTTTTATATAGCACACTTTGTGCATACAACATTGCAAACCCTTTGCATCATATTAATTATACATCACAATTTGTGCATCTAATACTTTTTCCATAGCAAACCTTACGCATTGAACATTTTTCTATCGATTACTTTGTACATACAACATCGGACACCTTGTGTGTCACACACAATTTACATAGCACACTTTGTGCATCTTATACTTTTTGCATAGCACGCCTTGCGCATTGCACATTTTATATCGCACACTATGTCCATTCATCCACACCACATCTTGTGAATCTGATACATCATACATTGATCACATTGTGAGTCGTATATATTATACATAGCACACCTTGTGAACAGTCTCACCACCATATATATTTTTTACGCACGCAGCAAGCCTTTTTCGGTCTTGCGTTGCCTTAGTCATAATTATATACAATAATTTTAATAATTAGATACCAATCATACGTCGATACTCGTCTAACTGACACTTAGAGAAAGAATCGTCACCCCTTTTTATTGTGTGTACCTTTTAACTATTAACTTACTGTGAAATGAACATACTACTAACTTTGGTAATATATTTCTACTCTGTGTACTCAACTAACTACTATAAGATTTAAAACTCCAATTAACACATCAACAACATATACTTAGGTACTTTTGCAAATGTACGAAGCTAACTGGCCCGTACCTACACCTTGTGCGTCTTATACTGCATAACACACTTTGTGTATTGCATATTTGTATATAGCACACTTTTTGCCTACAACCTGATATATCTTGTGCATCTCACACATTATACATTGTGTAACGTATACATTATAGCACACCTTATGCATCATTTATATTATACATAGCATACCTTGTGCATTAGTATTTGATAATACATGTGAATGTAAGCAATAATAATCATACGGAATACCATGTTTCTGCATCTTACACTGGCAACATAATAAAAGAAAAGCACAAACATATGTTTACTGTTCGTTACGATTTGTTTAAGTACTTCATGTAACTTAACATAACACGCACATAACATCACGCCTGTACCTCCCCGAAGGGGCAGGCAGAGGCGTAATAGTACAACCCACATTTCGCCAGTTATGTCATAGTCCCATGCAATAGGGGGCGAGTCTATTGCCATTGACCGGGTACAAATCCCGACTCCGGGCCGCTACTGAGAATTTCCAAATGATAAAAACCAAATAACACTTTGCCCGACCCGGGAATCGAACCCAGGACCCCACGCTCAGCAGTCGCGCCTGCAACCACTAGACCAACGAGGCAGTCAACTTAATTCATTCATTCTTCAGTCATGTAACTTAATTTTCACTTATTTCTTTCTCTGATGAATCGGCAGTCCCATTCCCGCCAAAATATAACCACATGTATATTTTGACCACTGCATACATACATCCCTTTGTATACAGACGTACCTTTCATAATGAGTCCATTACACACACAATCAATAATACGATATCTTAAGAATTCTTGTCTATCTTGCGGTTCGTCAACATCTTTTGCAACCTCATTATCTTATTTTAGTAACATTATTCGATTGACCGCTCGCATCCTGTTCTAATAAATGTCGACGGACCAAGCGGTGTACAGAAAAACCTCAAGAAAAACCTAAACTGGTTTATGTTCTACATTGTATCGGCCAAATGCATGTATTTTTTTTTTTTTTTTTTTTTTTTTTATGGAAATCAAAATATATAAATAATTAAATAATCTGTACTTTCCTCAATATCCATCCCATGTATAAGATGGGGGTCTTTCTAGTGAGTTTACGGCCAAATAGATCCGAAACGGTCTGATGGTGACCCTCTTGTTCCTTAATATTACTTAACATGGCATTGAATCTGAACCAACCTGTCATCACACAAACGCTCGTCATCACCCCAATTTTGAGGAGCAAGCGAATACAAAACTAACCCGTCGCGCCTCTACCCGGCCACCCGCCCGTGGTAAGGTAAATTTCCATTCTTCTAACCCATTCCAATGTCATATATCAATTTCAGTCATTTAAATTTTATGCCTGTATAAGATTTTGTACATATCCTGATCACATGTAACGTGTCGGCACACCCGTACCAAAATAATCCTTCAAAACTCCGACAGAAATATTTGATTTTGTATTTTAAATATCTTTTTAAAACGATAAATTTTGAGTGAGAGAGCATCCATAAATTTAAATTGTTCCCACTCCAAACTGACCCAATCACTGGAGCCCATGATTGCTCGACTCCAGTTGCTCGGACAACAGCAAGAACAAATCATACGGGTTCTTTCATTAGTTGTGAAAATCAGACTCCAATGGTCGATATGGAAAGTATGAAAGGGCATAGCAATCTTTGGAATGAGATGTAAACAGCCTCGCTTCCTTTCTCATAGAACCCAATCATGAGCACACTCCAAGAGTTCTCTAAACATATTTCTTATCATTAGCTTCTCATTTGTAACATATGGAAAGTATGAAAGGGCATAGCAATCTTTGGAATGAGATGTAAACAACCTCGCTTCCTTTCCCATAGAACCCAATCATGAGCACACTCCAAGAGTTCTCTAAACATATTTCTTATCATTAGCTTCTCATTTGTAACAAGTTCTTGTTATAATAATGTTTGTCCTTTTCATTTCTTTCACTCTCAATGCTTTTGTCTATGCCTATGCGTTCAAACGCACACCATCCACACCCAACATCAAACATAACCTCATACGCCAACCCGGCACATAACCACCACACAACATTGAACAAGTATTATCGTAGTGAACTAAGTTAACAAGTAATATGGATGACGTACTACGTACCTCATACTCATAAGCCGTAGAAAATTCTGTGCACACTGCACAACCCATTAACGTCACTGACCCAAAATACATCATCATCCTCAGAGCCTTTTCCCAATTATATTGGGGTCGGCTTCCAGTCTAGCCAGATGCGGCTGAACATCAGTATTTTACACGGAGCGACTGCCATCAGACCCCCGCAACCCAATTACTGGGTAATACTGACATTCGGAGGTTAGACCAGTTGTCAGACTTTCAGGCTTCTGACTACCCGTAACGACTGCCATAGATATTCGTATGACAACCGGGACCGACAGCTTAACGTGCTCTCCGAGGCACGGAGGGGTCTCGATGTGTAACGAAACGGTCACCCATCTACAGACTGACCGCGGCAAGTGCAGCTTAACCTTGCAGATCGTACAATCCGCGCAGTCGTTGCATCGCTACGAGCCCCTTGACCCAAAATACATATAAATTAAAAATACATAAATATTTTTGGGACATCTTACGCATCACCATTCTATCACAAGCCAAGTAGAACCTGTACTATGGGTACCTACTAGACAATACAGTAGGTATATAAGAAGTATTTTGATAATCCACAAGTTTTACTAAATTGTTTGAATATTCAGTCTGACCTCATCATATTGTTCAAATGCTGGCTACAAACCACCAAACTTTCCGTAATTATATTAAAATATAAAGAAAATTTAAAACAGACGAATAACCAATGGAGCATATCAACGAATTAAGCTATTCAGCGCAGCCCACCAAAAAATAAAAATATACTATGCTAAAATCACTCCGATTCGTCAACTAGTTTTCGAAACATTGTTCCTCTCAAATGTGGGTCGCGGGGCCAGCGCTGGCCGCTATGACGCCACTATACATCTCCAGGCTCACTCCGTTGCATGCCTGCGTTCTACAGGCTAGTGCTACATTTTAAAACTCTCATAATGTGTAAATCACATTGCAAAAATATTTTGTTGTGCTAAAATGCCCGAACTAGGTAGGCAGGTACATAATAAACTAAAAGGACAGCGAGCGCGTCGTGGCTGTGGAGTGGCGTGCCACGAGCCACGACAAACGCGTGCGTGCGGGAGAAACCTCACAGCATCATAACTTCTAAACCACTTGATTAATTTGAACAAAACAGATAGTTATGCATTTTTAGACATTTAGACTCCATTGTGAAAAAGGTTCAAGCGATTCTCTGAACCCACTGATATTATCTATTGAACCTCAGATCTTCTAAATTCTATGCATTGAACATACAGGTGAGAATGATCAAAAAAAATGTCCCTTCTGTGAGAAGTGACCTGGCAAATATATCAACATACAAAATTCCTGGATTCCATAATTTAAATATTAAAACTGTTTTTGATATTGTCCTGGTTATGGTAAAACACATAGAAATTTCATTCTTTCAGCTCACTAGGTATTTGAACTTTTTGCTTTAATCGGAATACCTACTCGCTTCGCGTACTCTTTCAACAAGAGAGAACAACTACTTTGATTATTGTTTTATCATAAGTTTTTCATCCACAAATTTATGTATGACTGATACCGATCACGTGTATTAAGATTTCTTTATGTAAATTTTAATTCCAAACTCACCTGGTTCCTTGTACTTCCTTCGCTCTCCTCGAGAAAACGATTCCATTCGTAATACGGACCTGTGCCGCGTCTTTGATCTTCTGATTCATAATACTCGACCGAGAACGGCGCGTAGTGATCCTGCTTCTGATTTGTTAGATAACACTTTTTACAATAAACTAATGTCTGCATATCATTTATATATTATCATTTACCGAAGGTAAATAAGTCATATTCACTTTCCACCACGAGAGAACTCTGTATTTTTCATGTTAGTCACTTTAACACATGGCATTAATATATAACAATTTAAACTCAATTCACAACTATTGGAAATCAAGGATTTCTACAATCACAGAAAATACTACAAAGGTTACATCAACACTGACCGTTGCAACAATCTGAATGCCCCCACTAGCTTCAGGTCTTCTCGGCGCCCCCGCCAGGGGGCGCGAGGATCGGTCTCGGGATTAAATCCCTTTACCGAGGTCGCCATCTATGCCCGTAAATACGGGCATGTCCTTGGGTTGGACCTCTGTCCAAGCATAATAGCTGTGCGCCGCCTACCGTAAGGCTGGCGGCCAACACTGCTTTGTGAATAGTTGCTATATGTGTTCCTGTAGGAGCGCCGCGCTCACCGTTTTCACGGAAGCGCTTCTTCACGACGCCTTGGCGGTCAGACCCTACCGGGTGAGACCCCCGGTTACCCAGGGGAGGCCCAGCAGAAGCCGACCAGCGACAAAGGCGTCGACTTAAGCGCCCTCTACAGGGGGATGCTGACCTCTGCTTTCGACGCAATCGGACTAGCCAATCACGTTTCGAGCTAAGAGGCCGTAGTATGTGTTTGAGCAGTTTGTACTGTGGGTAACACTGCTCAATGTTTACGTATGAATGCGCGCCCACGCATTCTACGTGTGAGTATAAATGCATGTACATTTATGTGTGTCTGTGTTTAGTGCGCTCCGTGCCTATATTAACTTAGCACACGTCGCGCACTGGGATGCATGTTATGTTTGTAAAGTGCTCAGTGTTTGAATAAGTCACGTGTCATCCATGTTATGACTTACTCAGGCGTCAATCCGGTGGGTGGGAGCGGAAGAGGGCGACCTTGCTGGTGACCGCGGTTGCATGTCCCGCCACTCTCGGTGGCTTAGCCGGTTGTAAACAACGTGGCCATTCCACCGAGAATGACGGGTACCGGGTCCTGTCCAGCCATCAGGGCGTGCAGGACGTCCTGTAGGACCCGGATAACAGCCCCGAGGATATACTTCTTGTATTCCTCGGGCGTTGTGGGCACTCCAAGTCCCGCCGGTGCAGCTCCATTATTGTGCTGCTGCTGGCGCGACGTCTTGGGTTCGTTTTCTGTTTGTGGCGGCGCTTGTGTTCCTGTTTGGGAGGCGCTCGTGGTGGTAGTGGGATTCGCAGCTAGTGGTGGATTCATTTCTGTCCTCACGGCGCCCCCTTTCACGGTGGCAGCAGCAGTGGGGACCTTGGGTTTTTCCGGCGGGGGAGGGGGGTCAAGGTCGCACTGGGCGTCGTGCGCGCCCTGCTCTTGTGCCTTGGAAGCTGCGGGGCGAGCCTTCCGCTTCTTCCCTCCGCGCTTCCTTTTCCTCCGCTCCTGGGGTTCAGTGTTGGCTCCGCGCGCTTTTGGCTCGTTTGCCGCCGCCATAAGCGTCGCACTGTGCGTCTCGTCGGCGCACGGCTGAGGCCTTGTGTCGACCTGAGCGCGTGGCAGGTGCTCAGTGGACTTGGCGACGGTGCCCGCCCACTTGTTGCGTGCCTCTCGCTGGTAGACGGGGCACCTGTAGTTATTGGCAGTGTGAGGGCCTGCGCAGTTTGCGCAGGTCGGCGGCTCTTCTAATGGGCGTGGACAATCTTTCGATGTGTGTTCCCCGCCGCACCGCACGCAAGCGAGCGGGCGGTGACACAGATGCGAGCTGTGTCGGAACAACTGGCATCTGTGGCACTGAGCGGGTCCGCGTTTTCCGCGCCATGCCTCCACCTTGACACCACGCATGCACAACAGCACCGTGATGTCAAAGATCTCCCGAAAGTCCGGCGTCCTTCGGAGCATGGCGTGGAAAACGCAGCCGGGTCTTCCATGGCGCGCCTTTATATGGCGCACGTACTCCGGCTCAAAACCAAGCGCGCGGAGTTCTTCTTCGATGTCTTGCGGTTCCGTGTCTGCCGGCAGCCCCGTGATGGCCACCTTCAGGCTCTTTTCCGCTGGGAGCGAGTACGAGAACCAAGAGATATTCTCTCGCTTCTCGAGGTCCGTCAGGTATCGCTGCACCAGCCGGAATTCGTCTTCTGTCTCCGGGACAAAGCGTATTCCCTGCTGGTAGGGACGGGCACAAGGCGGGCGGCCCAGCTTGTCCCGGATCGCTCTGAAGTGCTGTGCCCAGTTGGGTAATTTCTCAACAATTAAGGGTGGGTAGCGTGGCTTCTTTGTTTTCTTCTGCTGCTCTGCTGCTGTTGCGCTACCACTGGGCACGGCAGTGGGTTGCACGGGGGCTGCGGCAGTAGGAGACGGGCGCGTTGTCATATCCGAGTATGATGGGGTCGGCGTGGTTCGCAGCCTGCGCGGGTCGCGCTGCGGCTGCGAGGCAGCAATGCAGGGCCGCTTTGCCTCTTCAGCGGCGTCCTCTTCCGGGCTTCTTGGTCTACGCTGGGCTCTCGGTTCCAAGTTGAACTCGTAGTCAAAGCCCAGCGTATCTTGAGGCGGCTGGCCTAGGCCTAGCTGCGGAAGTTCAGGCTGCGAACACGTGATGTTCGGTTCGTCCTGTGTGGTTTCCCTCATGGCACGTATGGGCGTAACATAAGCCACGCCACATAGTCCGAACGACCCTGACGACGATATGGAGGCGTCCGATCCCACACGGGACGAACACGCCGACCGCATCGCCGGTGAGTCACGGGCTGAGATGCGAGGTGGTGCGGGTGACGCGTACGCGGCGGGCAAGACTGCTCCAGCCGGTTGCCTCTTCATCCGCGTGGTCTGCTCCGGGGGGGTCCTCCTGGGAGGGGTCTTCTTAGTCTCCAATGGGGCCGGGTTGCTCGACGCAGGCACACGTGTCCGCGGAACAGCCTCGGTCGTGGAGGGCCGCGTCGCTCTCACCGAGCTCGACACCGGCGCACGAGTCGTCGGTGGAGCAGGGCGAGGGGGGGCGCGGGATGTAGACGCAGGCGCGGGCGGGGGCGCGGGTTTAGCGCGACGCGCGGCCGCATTGGGTATCGGTACCTGCATTGGTACCGGACGGAATGTGGTTTGGTGGTGAGGCACCGCATGCTGGCGAGACGTCTTCGCCAGCAGAGCGGGCGCCGCTGGTGCGGCAGCTTGCGCTCGTGGAGGCACAGGGTCCGGGCTGGGCGAACGATGACGGAGCTCCGGCTCCGTCGCCATCCGATCCATCCTTGGCATGCTTCTCGTCGGGTAGATGGGGGGTTCCGGGTCCCCCGGAGGGGGTCGATGCCCCCACTAATCAAAACCACAGAT
Organism: Asteroscopus sphinx; assembly: GCA_949699075.1. NCBI lineage: Eukaryota > Metazoa > Arthropoda > Insecta > Lepidoptera > Noctuidae > Asteroscopus > Asteroscopus sphinx. The sequence goes on along the minus strand of OX453031.1, from coordinate 14,485,566 downwards.
CTTTTATAGATCAGCAAAGTCGAGTCAATACACGTTCCTTAATTCATTTTTAAGAATATTCCTTTTTAATTAAAAATCTTGGAAAGATATTATAAAAATTAAGTAGGTATCAAAAACAAATAAATATCATTATTATTCATTATAACATTTGGAAATAATTAATTTGACTCGGATATTATTGGAAATAGAAATGAATATAAAACAAATTAATACAGCACAAAAACGTTAAATTAAATCATAAAATAATTCAAAACAAATTGAATAACATAGGCATTCTAACAATAGTAACACATATTCTGTGAAAATTTCAACTGGTTATCTATAACAGTTACAAGGAAAGATACAGCCCTGTGACCTTAGATTAATAACACAATAGTTACCTAATCCGCGCGCACAATTTGATGCAACAAAAAGGGCGACTGCCATCCCTTGACTTATACCTATGGACCAGTAATACCTACGAAATAAGCGTGGTATACCTACAATATCCGGGCCACCGTTATGGTGGCCACAGCTAGGGAAGTAAGTAATCAAAACTAAAAAGTATCGATATCGATGCTCGTGTTTCGTACCAGAGATGTGTGCTGATAAAAATCATTTTCAAGTAGTAATAAATAATGCAATTGATATAATTATTATATCAAATACTAAGTTCGGCTGTCCCTAGGACATAAAAAATCAAGCTTCTAGGTCAAGGCAATCATACGGCTATGTCACATTTTGATACTCGCAAACTCACATAAAAAACCTATAGGGTACTTCGCATTGACCTAGAATCATGAAATTTGGCCAATATATCGAAATATCTTCTTTTTTTTTTCAATATATCGAACTCCGATTGGATATTTAAAAATATCGATAGATCGAAAATCTGATATTTAAAAAATATCAACAGCCCTAGTTTGTTTACTTGACAGCTCATGTACCTACTATGGGCCACATTGCGGGGTAAGCGGGGTTGCCACGCGGCGTAGGTATTTTGACATCCCGTAAAGATGTTGCCAAACAGAGAATATACAAATAGCCTGCGATCTCTTTCACCAGACGACATAACACGTTGGTTAACAAGAGACAAAGAATAGTTTCATAATTCAATAACGATTTAGTAGATATTTGTATAAACTAGGTGGATATAGAAGAATGGGCCACTTTCATAGGTTTCTTAATTCAATGCTGCCATCAGACCCCCGCAACACAGTTACTGGGTAATACCGACATCTGGAGGTGAGACCAGTTGTCAGACTTTCATGCTTCTGACTACCCGTAACGACTGCCACAGATATTCGTATGACAACCGGGACCGACAGCTTAACGTGCTCTCCGAGGCACGGAGGGGTCTCGATGTGTAGCGAAACGGTCACCCATCCACAGACTGACCGCGAAAAATTAGAAGAAGTCTGAACTAATTTATTGTAAAATTCAGTTTCTGGGAAATACTGGTTATAGTCAATGAACTTACAGATTACAGCCCAATAGACGCAGACGCATAATGTTGAAGCAATCCGATTGGTCCTACCAAGGCGGCTATTGGTTAATCACTAACGCGGCAATTTTGACGGCTCATGTAAGTGGTCGAATGATTTGAAGATTTCAAGTGGCGAATAGTGGCGACCTACATTAGTGAAATTTCATAGATGTGTTGAGGACATCGGTCACCTGTTATGGGGTGTATGGTCGTTGGTTATAGTATAGGCACAGATAATATAATACTATACTAGTAGTATAGGCAATTTTTTTACAGGAATGAAATTCAAATTTTCAATAACTTACCCCGTAAGCACATTATTTATACACTTTTCATGTCATATTTCAGATCACACACAGAATCAGCATCTGTGAAATTTTTGTGAAGTGTTACTACTATATTATATAAATGGTGGAATATAATAAATAAATAAATATACATGCTGAAATTTTAATCGCTTCTTTGCCGAAAAGGGGTCATTGTACTCATCATTATGAACAACTTCCATAGGATCAACCCCGAAATCGCGAAAAAAAATCAGGTGGTCCCTACATTTTATCGATTTAACTGATTTAAGTGTAGGGACCAATTACTTTTTTTTTCGCGATTTCATGGTTGGTCCCATAGTAAAAGTTGTTCACAATGACCCCTTGGGGTGCATTAAAAGAGCCTCCACGAGTGACGATATTTAATTGATCGTCCGGCGCACCCTGGGCAGTCAGCCCCGCTACCAACCTGCTGACTGGCTTATCTTTTGCCCACGGCATGAGCTTTTATCATTCTGTAGGTCATGTCGACACGATAGAAGAAGAAGAAGAATGACCCCTTTTCGGGAAAGAAGCGATTTCAGCATGTATTTCACTTTTTCGCTGTTAGACTTTGTTATTGATTTATTTTCTTCGTATACAAAGAAAATATAATCACTACGTTTATTCGTATGCAATAGAGATGCAGGTGAGTCAATCGTGAATGATTTGATCTAATATAGTGATGCGACTCGAGTCCACTTTTATTCGAGTGACGTAGGAAAAAAAAGCATAATCATTCCATTTGAATGAAAAAAATATCGACTCAAGTCACTCGCCAATCACTCACTGAGTCATGCGAAACGATGTGTTTTTATTCGTAGCCAAGTGCCGCCCCCATCAGTAAAAAAAATATTACTCGCTGAATACATCATTTATCAGAAATCCTTTAAAAGAAAGTAAAGTACAGGTACTGTAGTTTAATAAGAAACTATTAACTCTGTAAATCTTACGTCATTGAGACTTCAACTGTGCGGTCACGTTATAATCTGCTCCGGATTGATAATCTAAAATCGCTGTAAAAAGTTGTTTTTTCGATCGTGTGCTGTTAATATTTTAATAAACTTACTCTGATTGAAGTGTTTATATAACTTTCCAGACAATCTGAAGTGTTTTTAATGTGTTAAATCTAAAAACAATAATTCGTTTTGGCGGTGAACATAAGTGTTTATTATTCGTTGACAGATAAAACTTACTTTGTGAAAACTACCTGCAATTTACCTGCATTGTGCCATTATCGTAAGCGATTCACTATTTCGCACGGTTTCATTAAGTTCTGATAGCACTTGTTGTGAAGTGTTCGCCGTAACCGTCGCTAGCCGGGTGTTCGTGCGTTCGGATCTTCGCATCGTGAACGTCTTTTTGTAATTATTTCTGTCAGTAAGATTGGTAAAAGAATGTCTGACTGTGTTAAATGTGGATTACCAGTCAAGAAGAATGATAAAATAACTTGTTCTAATTGTAATAAGTTATACCATCACCTATGCGCCAATCTGAGTGTAACAGCGTTCAAGAAGCTAAGCAAAATTGCACGTTCTACATGGAATTGTCCGAGCTGCGTATTATGTAAAGATCAGTCCGCTAATTCAATGTCCGATACCTTGGAAGAAAGCTCTGATGGCGAGGATAATAAGGACAGTGATATCCGGCGTATCATAAGAGAGGAGATTAGAAATACGATGCGTATTGAGATAAAACACATGATTCGCGAACTTAGATCCGAAATGGACGATATTAGAAAACAGCTTGAAGAGTTAAAGTTATCTGGTTCTTTTGACATTTCTCAGGTTAATGATTTAAAAAATGAATTTCAGAAAATGCAAAACGAAAATACTGAGCTTCGCTCTCAGAAGTCTATTATGCAGAATACTATTGCTCAGCTGAAGACGCAAATAAATACCCTGGATCAGAATATGCGAGATGCAAATCTTGAAATTAATGGTTTACCGGAAAACAAAAATGAGGTGTTACCTAATATTATAATAGAATTGGCTAAAGTTGTGTCATATGAGCTCAGTGATTGTGATATAATGAAAAGTACTAGAGTGGCCAGTATGAACAACAATAATTCACGCCCACGCTCTGTGATAGTGAAATTGCGCAGCCCTAGATGTCGCGATGAGTTGTACTCTGCAATCACTAGATATAATAAATCTCATAACGATAACAAGCTGAATACATCCCTTTTGGGCCTCGGTGGTGCCAAAGAACCAATTTATGTATCCGAACATCTTTCCCCGACATATAAATCCTTACATGCTGCTGCACGACTGAAGGCCAAAGAGAAATCCTACAAGTTTGTCTGGGTTCGCTACGGGAAGATATTCGTATGTAAAAATGAGAACTCTGGAAGTATTCTTATTAGGGATGAACAGTGTTTGGAAAAAATTGTTTAAATTAATTTGTACGTAATTTTTTTTCTGTGATTTCATTTAAAAAACACATTGAAATTTTGTTATTCCAATGGGTAGTGTATCAGTATTTTATCAGAATGCCAGGGGTCTTAAGACGAAGTCACGTGAATTTCTTATGTCAATCTTAAATTCTGACTATGACATAATATGTATAGCAGAAACTTGGTTGGATGATTCGTTTTTATCCTCTGAATATTTTGATCATAGATATACAGTGGTGCGTCGTGATCGCAGTGCGCAGTTCAAAGAATTGTATTCTAAAGCGTATGGTGGTGGGTTAATGGTAGCTATTAATAATAAATTTAATTTTGTTAACAAAATAGATTGGCAAACATCTGTTGAAGATTTATGGTTATGTATAAGTGTCGGCAGTATCTGTATAAACCTCTGTCTAGTCTATTTACCTTCTTACATACCTTGCCATGTGTCTAATCAATTTTTTGCTAAGGCTGAGGAAATCTGTATACACCACACTGATTGTACTACATTAATTCTAGGAGATTTTAACCTTCCTAATATCAAATGGCTTAAGGGTGATAACCCCTTTCTAGGTGCTAGTGACCCAAAATCTCTAGCTTTGAGGGATTTCCTAAATGTCACTGGTTACAGTCAAAAAAATTATATTCACAATGAGAATAATACTATCTTGGATCTGATTTTGGTGGATGAGAATTCCAATGTGTCTGTCACCAGTGCGCCCCCACTTAGTAAACTTGATATACACCATCCGCCACTAGAATTAGTGCTTGAAAAGGCAAAATTTTCTAATCTAAATTGTAATATCTTGCAGTCTAAATACATTTTTAACAAAACAGACTATGAGTCATGTGTCCGGGATCTGCGTTTAGTAAATTGGGAGGATTGTTGTCATCAGAATTGCAATGAGTTTGTTCAAGGTTTTTATAATATTTTATGGGAAAGGATTGATAGATATACCCCGAAAGGAAAGCCGAAAAAAAGCTGTTATCCTATATGGTTTTCGCCCTCTTTAATAAAAATTCTTAAAGAAAAACACAAATATAGGATTCGATTTAAAAAGTATAATAATCCTCGAGACTACGATACGTTTGACTCCTTACGCACAAGAGCCAAAAAAGCCATGGAAAACTGTTTCCGACAGTATATAGCGAAAATTGAAAATGAATTAAAGACCAATGTTAAATCATTTTGGCGTTATACTAAATCTAAAAAAACATATAAAGGTGTACCTAACCATGTTTTTTATGGTGACCGAGTGGGGGAGGGAGGCAGTAGCGTGGTAGATCTATTTGCTGAATATTTTTCCTCAGTATACAGTAACAATCAACCACCTAGTCACGTCTTCTCATGTCTTACCACATCCAATTACTGTCTCTCTTCTATAAATATTACGGAGGATGATATTAAAAAAAGTATAAAAAACTTAGATTTGAATAAAGGAGCTGGCCCGGATGGACTGCCTCCTATTTTTATACGTCTCTGCATTGATGCCCTTATAAAGCCATTACATTTAATATATAATAAATCCCTTAAAGAAGGAGTATTCCCTGATTTATGGAAGATTGCACATATCATTCCCATACACAAGTCTGGTAGTTTGAATGACGTGACTAACTATAGACCAATATCCATTATTTCCCAGTTTGCTAAGATTTTTGAAGGTCTCATCTATAACGTAGTTTACACGCATCTCCGTCACATAATAAGTCCCAGGCAACACGGTTTTGTTAGCAACCGTTCTACTACTTCAAACTTGCTCATTTACACTAGTTATATTACTAACACGTTTGAGGCTAGGGGCCAAGTTGACGCTGTTTATACGGATTTTGCAAAAGCTTTCGATCGAGTTGATCATTCAATTCTTTCCATGAAGTTGAATCATGCTGGAATTCATGGCTGTTTGTTGCGCTGGTTTGAAAGTTATCTGAATATGCGTTCTCAACTTGTTACTTTGGAGGGCTACGAATCTGTGCCGTTTATTCCTGGTTCTGGTGTGCCACAAGGGTCAAAATTAGGCCCTTTGCTCTTTTTAGTATTCATTAACGATCTCTTGGAAAAGATATCCTGTGATTGCTTAGCTTATGCGGATGACTTGAAAATTTATCGTAGTATATCAGAATTGAATGATTGTGTAGAACTACAGAACGATCTGAATGTCCTTCAGCAGTGGTGTTTTGATAACAGAATGTCACTCAATGTTAAAAAATGTCAATACATAACATTCACAAATAAAGTAAAATATGTAGAATTTAAATACCATATAGATGGAGCTTATTTAGGCAGAGTTTCTGTCATTCGTGATTTAGGCGTTCTTTTTGATACATCTCTATCTTTTCGCTATCATATAGATAGTCTGGTGATTAAAGCTAATAAAATGCTAGGTTTTATAATTCGTATGTCCAAACCGTTTCGTAACAACAGCAGCATTATTTTGCTCTATAACGCTTTGGTCCGAAGCTCCCTGGAGTATTGTTCCACTATATGGTCTCCTTATTATGTATCTTACGCAAACAGTATAGAATCCATTCAGGCTCGTTTTGTTAGGTATTTGTGTATAAGAAATGGCATCCGTAAAGCTATTCTCGAGTATAATGATAGATTGATACATTTTAAACTATTAAGTTTAAAGAAACGGCGAAATATATGTGACCTACTAATTCTTCACAAAATTATAAACGGCTGCATTGATGCAGAATTGATAAATTATTTTAAATTTAGGTTTAGCAAGCGTGTTATGCGACAGCATCATATATTTGAAATCCCAACCTCGACCTTAAATACTACATTTAATAGCCCTCTTACACGCATGGCAAGATTGTATAATGAAAGATCCATCCAGTTAGATAAGCCTATCGATATATTTTATATGAAACTTGTTTCGTACAGACATGTCCTGATGAACTAATGTTATTTCTCAATGGTATTGTTATTATTACTACATTTATTAACTACATTCTTTAACAGTAACTTTTCAAAATTGTATACTTAATTATTGTAGTCTCTGCTATAACATTTATATTCAATGTCATGCATGCCTATAATTTGTGTAATCACTATGTAAGTTATAGTTTTTAGTGTCTGTCTATATGCACTGCTGTGATTATGCTGTTGGTGTGCTAAATAAATAAAAATAAAATAAAATAAAATAAAATAGTTCGCTGTAGTTGTAGATACAAAATATGCGAAAAACGGCCACTTTAGGCACTTTTTGTATCTACAACTACAGCGAACTATAATTTACAGAGTTGATAGTTTTTAATTAAACTACAGTACCTGTACTTCAATCGTTAAAAAAGGATTTTCGATAAATTATGTATTCAGCGAATAATAGTTTTTTTACGCGCCACTTGGCTACTACATTTTTTAGGGTTCCGAAGTCCTACAAGGAACCCTTATAGTTTCGTCATGTCCGTCCGTCTGTCCGTCTGTCCTAATCCTTTACAGCTTAATAACTTCTACAGTTATAAACATAAGTAAATGAAATTTTGTTAAAAAATAGTCTACATATAGATCTCAATTTTAAAAGAATAAAAAAATCGTTTTTCCGTATTTTAGGGGTGGCGTCCATACATGTGAAATGGAGAAAAAAATATTTTTTTCGCTGCACCCCCTCGTGTGGGATATCATTGAATAGGTCTACTAAAATGAAGGTAATGTTTGATACACCACTTTTTTATCAGGTGTACCATCTGCGAAATATAGCCCGCCAAAGTGGCTTGCAATGTGTCCCCCCCCCTGCCATTTCTAAACTATGCAATGTAGAAACTTATAATCTTCCACATTGATAGACCTTTGTGAAAACTCTCTTTTAAAATTATTTCGAGTATAATGTGATTATAATTTTTTGAGTTATAGAGAGAAAACTGAAAAATACTTAAACCGTCCTAGTTCAAAGGTCATTGACCTTAGAGAAAAATTATAATAGCAAATAATGCTCCTTTAGCTACTTTCTATTTGAAAAAATCACAAAAAGTAACTTTGAAATGACAAACGTCTTAAATTTGGCTTCTTGAATTTAACCCTAGATGGCGCTACTAACAACACGCTCTGAGTCGCGAATGCTGCCGATTATTGCAAAAACTAAAATAGCCATGATCAATATTCGATTTGATTCGTTTGTAATTACACCTACTTAAGGAACCCTATAATACTGAGCATGGCCCGACATGCTCTTGGCCGGTTTTCTATTTTATGTCTGTTATTTGGTTTTATGAATATATCATATTTGCTTATTTTTATTAGCATATTAATATTAATTTAGATATATAAATGTTGCTTTTGTATGATTGACGATGTTTTCGAAATAAAACTTCATGCTTGTCGTTTTAAGCCTCAACTTATTGACAAAAGTATTGTGAGTGTGACATAGAGTTGTGTCACTCATACATGAGGCACCTCAAATGTCCCATACAAAACGACAGAATGTCGCAACACCTCAAAAATATTTTTTGTACCACTACACTGGGACAAACACAAATGAGCCGAGATGTGACAACTTGAAGCATGTACCATGAAAGAACGGCGTTGCTTCATAACTTCACTCACTCGGACCGACTGTGACACTGACGCGTGCATGAATAGGACAATAGGAGGGACTATAGGACAAATGAAGTTCGTAACACTGAATATTTGGAATATTCGTCAATTTTCGGTTGTTTGGTGTCGCTGGTCATAGCCAAAGTTTTGACGGGGTTTTTTTTCGTTTAGTATGATTTAAATTTGATTTCCAATATGATCCTTTTATTTTTGTTTTCATTATTATAATTTTTAAATTAATAATATTATTTTTAAATACCTTAGACTCCAGTTTATTTTTCAATTAATCGGCCGTTTAATCAGCAACACACTATAATTCCCTGGTTCAACGACAGTTTAGCCAAAATTCCAGTACATATTTCGTATAATCGGCTGTTTAAGCAGAGAATTAACGTTAACGAACACTTGTCTTAGGCCGGTCTTCATCAAAGTTAATTATCTGGTTAAACAAACGTTTACCCACGATTCCAGTTATTTTTCAATTAATCGGCTGTTTAATTAAACGCTAGCCTAAGAGCAGTATTCATCAAAGTTAATTCTCTGGTTAAACAACCGTTTACCAACGATTCCAGTTATTTTACAATAAATCGGCTGTTTAATTAAACGCCAGCCTAAGAGCAGTATTCATCAAAGTTAATTCTCTGGTTAAACAACCGTTTACCAACGATTCCAGTTATTTTACAATTAATCGGCTGTTTAATTAAACGCCAGCCTAAGAGCAGTATTTATCAACGTTAATTCTCTGATTAAACAGCCGATTATATTAAAAATGAATTGAAATCGGTGCTAAACGGAGGTTTAAGCAGAAAATTCTCGTTGGTTGCTGATTAAACGGCCGATTATTTGAAAAATATACTGGAATAGTGGGTGTACGGTTGTTTGACCGGAGAATTAACTTTGATGAAGACAAGAGCCTGAGACAAGTGTTCGTTAACGTTAATTCTCTGCTTAAACAGCCGATTACACGAAAAATTTACTGGAATTTTGGCTAAACTGTCGTTTAACTAGGGAATTGTAGTGTGTTGCTGATTAAACGGCCGATTAATTAAAAAATTAATTGGAGACTGGAATTATTAAATGGAATTAACAATGTTGATATTGTATTCTATAACGCAACGCACGCAATACCTTTGCCAACCAATATAAGAATCGGATCAATATCGAAAACGACGTACCTATACTAACTACCTACAATATGACCAAAACTATGCTCATCTGTCGATACTTATATAGTTTCAGAAAATGTATAGTTTCAAAATCCGATATCAAATATCGATATGTAGTTTCGATTTGATACTCGGCAAAAGCTATATTACCCACTCCTATCTTAGACAATATAAGCTCAACTCAATGTATTAATGTATTTCAGTGTATTATATGTATGTCTCAGCAACATGACATTGCCCCAACTCATTTGAAGTGTGACAATGGTGCCGATTCTCTTGTCACAAAATTCTCTAAACTAGACTAAAAATCACCTAAATTTAGTTTAGTCCTGTCAAACGACGTTTTCTATTCTGAAATTCACTTTAAAACTAATTTTTGGTTTGACAAGACCAAAATTAGTTTAGTTATTCAACTTAGTAAAAATTTACATTTTGCTATTCTGTAATTGACGTTTTTCACCTAAAATTAGAAATGTCAACCTAAATCTGACTATTTTTAGAAGGCATCAAAATACATGTCGACTATAATTAGTTACCAACAACTAAAATTGCAAAGCTTATTTTATTCATTTTTATAGTTTTTAGGTAGTTTTAAATAAATAATGGATGCCTACTATGTGGTTGCAGCTGTTGTAGATTCAGCAGAAAGGTAAATTGTTCATGGAAATATACATTGAAATTTATAATTTCGATAAGAAGAGGTACCTATATAATAAAGGTTAAGAAGTACATAAATCCATACAATGGGAAAAAAAAAACTATGTTTGACATTCAATTCTATCATTTTATGCTAATATGTGTACCTAAAAAGCCTGAATTCACAAATTTTCCCTCTTTTGGGGAGAAAGTCGCCAAGGTTGTAATCAGTGTTGCCAGGTCCGATTTTCAAAATCCGGGAGGCTTATTATGAAAAAAGCGGGAGATGTATTGAGGAACAATGGAAAAAATCGGGAGATTATGTTTTTCAACAAAAATCAAAGGTTTTGAAGTAATCCCGGTATTACATTTTGCTAACATTCCAGCTATAATATTAAAATCAAAGCAGTTTGATATTTTACTGCACTGTGTAACAAGTGACGGAAATATTCAGGGCAGCAACTTATCCGTCCGTTTCATTTTATGCAGTTTTTTTTCCAGGTTTTGATCTTATTCCTATTATTAACTTTATACAGGGATTGTAAAAAATCGGGAGATCTTTGTCGAAAATCGGGAAACCAGGAGATTTTTAGGAAAATCTGTGAATTTCCCGGAAAATCGGGAGACCTGGCAACAGTGTTTGTAATCCTGCGTGGTACTTTTTGGCTTATATTCTAATTTATTCAACTTTTCTGAGAAATTTCGTGTCCTGTGTGCTAGAACTTTTTAACCACGTCTTTAAAAAGGGAAATTTAAATTATTGTGATTGCCCATGGAATTCAAAGGTCCTTGCGCTTTTTGCAAATAGCTCTGTTTCTCGTTGTTTAAGATATACAATATGATAAGCTGCAATAATAACAATATATCTCCTTTGATAGGTACTCTTGGGCCCGTATTACAGAAGGTTCCTCAAGTACAGTTTAAACTCCAATCACCTGATCACTACTTAAGGATAGAATCGTTACATGAGTATCGGTCTTATTCCAGAACGGTAATTATTATAAACTTTAATTCAACAACATAACACACGAATTTGACCTGAATTAAAATAGAAATCTCTACTCAAGCGTAGTCTGGACCACACTAGAGTGATTGATTACAGATCAAATCTCTGCTCAAATACCGAAACGGGTGAAAGTATAAAATAAAGCTAAACTCAGCTGAACTTTGATCAATAAATCTCTGCTTGAGGAACGTTCTAAAATCAAAGCTCAACTCAAAACTAGTTTTAAACAGTGATCAACGCTTGAGTATCGTTCTGTAATACGGGCCGTAGAAAATAATAACCTAGCTCTTTAATCTGATCACATTCCAATTTATATATTTTATTGAAAATATAAAACAAAAATGTACTTTATTTCGTGACATGATTTTTTCTTCTTAATTTTAATGATAAACTAATAATTCCAAATATAATTATTATTTAATTTCCTTGTTTTTGTGAACTTTCGGTCATTCCATTCACTCTTTAATAAATTTTTCAAGATGTACTGGTAACACCGCCAATTCAACTTAGATGCGTCAAACTCAATTATTAGAGCTGTCAATAAGTTTTCTAAAATAAGAAAAAGATAAACACAGAATAAGTTTTATGATTTTCTAAACTAAAATTTGTAAATTTTAGTTATAGTTAGGTTTAGGTGGGTCTACAAGAGAATCGGCACCAATGTCTTAATGTATTTCAGTGTATCAAATGTCTCAGCAACATGACATTGTCCCACCTCATTTGAAGTGTGACAATGGTGCCGATTCTCTTGTCACAAAATTCTCTAAACTAGACTAAAAATCACCTAAATTTAGTTTAGTCCTGTCAAACGACGTTTTCTATTCTGAAATTCACTTTAAAACTAATTTTTGGTTTGACAGGACCAAAATTAGTTTAGTTATCCAACTTAGTAAAAATTGACATTTTGCTATTCTGTAATTGACGTTTTTCACCTAATATTAGTAATGTCAACCTAAATCTGACTATTTTTAGAAGGCATCAAAATACATGTCGACTATAATTAGTTATCAACAACTAAAATTTCAAAGCTTATTTTATTAATTTTTATAGTTTTTAGGTAGTTTAAAATAAATAATGGATACCTACTATGTGGTTGCAGATGTTGTAGATTCAGCAGAAAGGTAAATTGTTCATAGAAATATACAATGAAATTTATAATTTCGATGAGAAGAGGTACCTATATAATAAAGGATAAGAAGTACATAAATCCATACAATGGGAAAAAATAAATCTATGTTTGACATTCAATTCTATCATTTTATGCTAATATGTGTCCCTAAAAAGCCTGAATTCACAAATTTTCCCTCTTTTGGGAAGAAAGTCTCCAAGTTTGTAATCCTGCGTGGTACTTTGTACTTTTTAGCTTATTTCTAATTTATTCAACTTTTTTGAGAAATTTCGTGTCCTGGGTGCTAGAACTTTTTAACCACGTCTTTAAAAAGGGAAATTCCAGCTTTTTAAATTAAAGAAATAGTTTATTATTGTGATTGCCCATGGAATTCAAAGGTCCTTGCGTTTTTTGCAAATAGCTCTGTTTCTCGTTGTTTAAGATTTACAATATGATAAGCTGCACTAATAACAATATATCTCCTTTGATAGGTACTCTTAGGCCCGTATTACAGAAGGTTCCTCAAGTACAGTTTAACTCCAATCACCTGATCACTACTTAAGGATAGAATCGTTACATGAGTACACTGACTTAGTAAAAAGATATAGACCCAGTACTACGAACAATCATATGGAAGTCACCAATTTATGTATGTGCGAGTGTCGAAGTATTGCCATTTGATAAATATTTCCCTATTATTTGGTAAAGGAGAGTGGCGAAATTGGATCAAAGAATGTAAAAATTAACGAAGCACCGTTCTAGTGCAATTATATAATAATTATAACTACAAGTTTATAACATATTTATATAAAAAATATTGAGTTAATAAGAGAAGGGAATCGAAAGTTATTGCTAATCAAAACGCAACGCAAACTGGGGTGCATTCAGTTATATCGCCCGACGACTATGGACAATGCACGGCACGGAGCGTTTATTGGGTGTTCGCGGTAACAGTTTGACATTGACAGCGTCTTTTTTTCGTAAGCAATAACGGTGGTTTTCTAATTCGCGTGTTATCACTGTCATGCAGTCTACTGTACTACGACCAACGTACGTTCCGTACGTCGTCGGATGATTTGACTGAACGCACCCCCTGGTTCGCATTACATTCCGATCCACTGACATACATCATACTTTTTATAGCTAAGTATGTACGGTCGACTGCACGTCTTCCACTGACGTTTATTGGGTGTTCGTGGTTCGTGTGTACGGTAACTGTTTGGAAATTGACAGCGCCTTTATTTCGTAAGCGGTAAGGGCGATTTTATAATTCATTTGTTACCACAGTCATGCAGTTGACTGTACTTATGATGTAAATGTAAAAATCTTGTCAATTATTTATCGAAAACATATCACTTGTAGCTAATAACGCCTACTTACAAGGTAAAAAATATTAATGAGTTTCCTTATTGAACGCTATATCTAACAGTGGGTCCCAAATCACATGCAATCTCGCTATTCTCCTTTGTAAATGTTTTACCTGATCTTGTTTAGACACATGTTTCGTCAAGAATCAAGAAAAACTTGAAACATAAATTGTCTAAAGTTATAATATGCAGTACTAAATGAGTATGATATTGTATGGGTTGACAATATCGTATGAATTTGATATTGTTTAAGTATTGTATTGTACCAGTAGTACAAATATACTTAACGCCACCTTAAGTAGCACTCGGAGTTGCGTTCTTTAACGTGTCCTTAACCTTGCGCGGGCTGCCTCGACCTTGCCCCTGACCAACGGCCGCGAATAAAACTTCAGATAAAACACACTAACACAATACTGACATAGAGAAAAAAATTCAAAACGTCGTTTTTGTCAGTCAGTAAATTTTTGAAGCGAAGCTTCTATAACCACGAGGCGCGCGCGGCGCACTTGTCCGTCTTGGGGAGTAAAATGATAGAACGCATCTGTAATAAAACACCGTCACAACTCAAAAATCATGACCATTAGAAAGTCACGTTTAACTCTTGAACTTTAAAGGTGATTTCCCAATAATTATGATTTTTGAGTTGTGACGTTAATAAATATGGTGCGGACCGGCAACACTTGCGTTAGATAAACCCTTGATTCATATAGATCCTAGACTTAGGCCCGTATTACAGAAGCTTACTCAAGTACAGTTTAAACTCCAATCACCTGATCACTACTTAAGGATAGAATCGTTACTTGAGTATCGGTCTTATTCCAGAACGGTAATTATAAACTTTAATTCAACAACAAAACACACGAATTTGACCTGAAATATAATAGAAATCTCTACTCAAGCGTAGTCTGGACCACGCTTGAGTGATTATAGATCAAATATCTGCCCAAATACCGAAACAGGTGACAATATAAATACGGGCCTAACCCGTATTCCAGAAGGATACTCAAGCGTTGATCTCTGTTTAAAACTAGTTTTAAGTTGAGCTTTGATTTTAGAACGTCCCTCAAGCAGAGATTTGTTGATCACAGTTCAGCTGAGTTTAGTTTCGTTTTATATTGTCACCTGTTTCGGTATTTGGGCAGATATTTGCTCTGTAATCACTCAAGCGTGGTCCAGACTACGCTTGAGTAGAGATTTCTATTATATTTCAGGTCAAATTCGTGTGTTTTGTTGTTGAATTAAAGTTTATAATTACCGTTCTGGAATAAGACCGATACTCAAGTAACGATTCTATCCTTAAGTAGTGATCAGGTGATTGGAGTTTAAACTGTACTTGAGGAAGCTTCTGTAATACGGACCTTAGATCTATGTTCATAAATCCTATCATAGTACGTACAGAATCGCCACTCGAATTTGAATAATGGACACAGAGAAATCAACGCAAGCACGGTTGTATGGAGTGACGAGAGACGTGAGAGAGTGGGATAGGGAGGGGGAGGGGGATGGAGTTGGAGGAGGGAGATGGAGTTCTGGGGTGAGGAAGGATTATGAGGGAGTGACATAGAGGTGAGGTGAGGGGGTTGACGTAGATGAGAGAGAGAGCGGGGGGTAGGGGGACAGGAGAAGGAGCGACAAGGGTTGGAGTTCGGAGGCGTCAGTGGGGGTTTGGGAGGGGTTGAGGGATGGATGAAGTCGAGGGGTGAGGGGGGAACTTGAGGGGGGTGATGAAATTGAGAGGGGATGAGTTAGGGTAAGGGTTGCAGAAGAGGGGAAATGTGTTTCCCGCGGGTAAAACTAGATAGTGCTTCGGATTTGGGGAGGGGAGGAACGGAGTAGGGTATTTTTTATGTATGGGTGACTCAGAAGACAATCGGTTAAGGGGTAGCAGAGGGGGTCAAAAATGTGGTCAGAATTCGTATATCTCTGCCCGTTCCCGAGATATCAGCTCTTTAAGGTTCTCGGGTGGCAGGTTCAATTCCCGCCAGCAGTAAGACAGCGTGAGAGTAGGTGTTTTTCCACGCGGGGTGCTGTCCAGAAAACCTCCACGTGTGTCTGACGGCTGCTTGTCCCGCTGGACAAGTCTGGAGGGAACGGCGGTTAGGCCGGTGCATCCTGGGTACGGGCAATAAATATCCTTTGGAGGATCTATTGCCTGTGGCGAATATTTGAATATATCAACTTCTGATATGAGTATCGAAGATTTCTATGCGGTCGTCTGAGTAATTGAACGTCCAAAGTACGCTCCGCGATAATTTATTGGGTGCATAACTGAATGCACCCAATAAATTATCAAAACGAAACAGTATTAGATAGAGATATAAACAATCTCCCATCGCTTGCTTGTAGTTGCGTCTATAAAGTACCTATTATACTGTCTATTGTCGAGTCATGACTTCTTCAAGAAGGTTCGTTACGATATATGGAAGTGTGGCCTTAGCATAATATTCGTACAACATGCGCAGGTGTAACCCCGACATTACCTACCTACACTTTTTTCATACTTAACATGAAAAAAATATTTTATTATAACAACTTTCCATGTTTTGTGTTTGTAGTAAACATGAATGGTACTAATAATACATCACCATTAATCAGAAGAAACCAGCAAAAAAAAATTGAGTGGTAGATCAACGCATGTATGGGGAATGGACAAATCATATCCTGGCAACCCTCGTGCTTTATGTCACTTATGTCAGTCACGAAGTTGTTGATGTTTTGTCATACGTAGTATCTCCTAGTAGTCTGTGTGTTTTGTGTTCAAAGTAACCAAAAAAGTTAAAGTTTAATCATTAAAAAAGGTTTTATTTCAAGTAGTTACAAGTGAAAAGTGATTCCGTGACACTTTTTCTTTATGTTACTGTTTTTTATTCACAGTGCTTACTGGACAATGCCGCGAGACGTACTGTGAGAAAGGGAGCACGGTTTAGGTGTATGTGTGTGCGTGTTTGTACAGGGAGGAGCACGGTTTTGTAGCTTCCATATCATTGTTCGTAGTACTGGGTCTATATCTTTTTACTAAGTCAGTGCATGAGTATCGGTCTTATTCCAGAACGGTAATTATTATAAACTTTAATTCAACAACATAACACACGAATTTGACCTGAATTAAAATAGAAATCTCTACTCAAGCGTAGTCTGGACCACACTAGAGTGATTGATTACAGATCAAATCTCTGCTCAAATACCGAAACAGGTGACAGTTTAAAATAAAGCTAAACTCAGCTGAACTGTGATCAATAAATCTCTGCTTGAGGAACGTTCTAAAATCAAAGCTCAACTCAAAACTAGTTTTAAACAGTGATCAACGCTTGAGTATCGTTCTGTAATACGGGCCGTAGAAAATAATAACCTAGCTCTTTAATCTGATCACATTATTCCAATTTATATATTATTGAAAATATAAAACAAAAATGTACTTTATTTGGTGACATAATTTTTTCTTCTTAATTTTAATGATAAACTAATAATTCCAAATATAATTATTATTTAATTTCCTTCTGTTTTTGTGAACTTTCGGTCATTCCATTCACTCTTTAATATTTTTTTTAAGATGTACTGGTAACACCGCCAATTCAACTTAGATGCGTCAAACTCAATTATTAGAGCTGTCAACAAGTTTTCTAAAATAAGAAAAAGATAAACACAGAATAAGTTTTATGATTTTCTAAACTAAAATTTGTAAATTTTAGTTATAGTTAGGTTTAGGTGGGTGTACAAGAGAATCGGCGCCATTGTCCCACCTCATTATGCAGAATGAGTTACTCATACAAACTCATTGATTTTGCGTGTCCTACCCAACTCTAGTGTGACAGGTGACTCGATCACTCGCATCACTAAACTAAACTAATCTAAAACCCAGTTTTAAATTATAGTATATTTTATTATATGATTTATACAAATCTTATATGATTGTTACATCACAAGATTCTCAAAAATAAGTACGTTAGTACTATTTATTCTGTGCCCGAGAAATGTCGGAAAAAGACACCAACCAAACTCATGCAACGAAACCATAGCGCGATTCAGCCGGGGGCACAACGCCATCTATCGAGACTCAGTGTAAACTTTTACATAATATATTTATATTATTAAGGACCTCCAACAAAAGTTATACACAAAAAATCACAAGTGACAGACACAGGATTCTCTCTGGTGTACCCCTTCACTTACAGGAGGCCACAGCTTATCAATATATATATGTATATCATATCAATCAATTTGTAATTTTCAGTTGTAATTCCCAAAACGATTGTATACTAAGCGTGTACACGAAGAGAAGACAAAGCCGCACTCTTGTTTATTTCGCTCCCAACCACAACAACAGCAGCCAACCAGGTACCTACTAATTACGTATCTCTTTATCATTTTATCATGCAACACTGATCGTGAGTCGTGACGTAGCTTGGAGGCATCGCGGGAAGAGAATACCTGGTGAAACACCTTATTATACCATGCAACTGACATTATCATAAGTACCTATTTCCCTAAGGGAAATGATGCGTACTTCTCAAGTGGGTAGTACATTTATTAGTAATAGGTACTTATGATAATGTCAGTTGCATGGTATAATAAGATGTTTCACCAGGTATTCTCTTCCCGCGATGCCTCCAAGCTACGTCACGATCAGTGTTGCCATTGATTGATATCTTCAATATACTTTAAGGAGATTTTTGTTCATACTGAATATAAAATAAACTCCTAACTAGCCTAACTGTTTGTTATCTCGTGTTATTCATCTAATTAGTTATTAAAGGAAACTGTTTAAAATTACTAGTTCAAAAGTGATTCTTTATAGAAGCAAGCAAATGAGAAAATGCATTTTGATCGGGTAATTTATTTTCACAAAGTGGCAGCACATCAAACTGACAAGTGTCACGCTAACAGCCAGCTATTGGCTCCACAGCCGATGACGTAGTACGGAGGCAATCACGTGACCTAGCTGTCACGGGAAGAGACTGCCTGGTGAAGCATCTTATTATACCATCGTTAGTTGTATATCCTTACGGCAATGTCAGCTTTTCATTTTTCTGAACAAAATTAAACATCAAATGTTGAAATTCATGGTCTTCCTTTTATTTATGACACTATGTTATTTAGCAAGAAATAATCCTTATGATGAAGCCTTTCGATCGGTATGATAAAGCTACAGGGTGATAATTTTTCTCATGGGTTCGATTTCCGGTTCAACCATGTAATTATTTAAATATCTATGAATGCAGTTTAAATTGTTTTTTAAATTCAAATAATTCACACATTTGCATGCATGAAAAATACAGTGACCAACTGGAAACAGTTTAACGGAAATATCTTCGGTTCTTAAACTATAAATTTTACAAAAAATGGTCATCATATCATACTCTTTTAGACAAATTCTCTCTACCAATACCAACTCTAAATCTAAGAAGACTGTGTCTTGATCAATCACTCTTATATAAAATTATTCATAATAAATTAGATTGCAATCAGCTTATGAACCAAATATACGTTCGCATACCTAGTCGTTCCCAAAGAATTCGTGATACTTATACTCATAGACTATTTGCTCCCAAGCTCTGCAGAACTAACGCGGGAGAACGTGCTCCCTTGCGCCGAATTATGGAGTCATATAATGATAATTTTGCCGATACTGACGTATTTGTTATGTCACTCGCCCAATATAAAAACAATGTCACAATAAAATGTTTTGATAAATTTATTGTAAACTCCTTTTTCAAATTATGCATAATTATGCAAGTTTTGTATACCTACATTAATTTTCGCTCATAATTAGATATACATTAATTATATCTGCCAAAGTGCTTGCTGTATTTTTTTTTTTTATTTTTTTTTTTGTAAAATTGTATGTATTATTTTGTGGATAACGGTGCTGGTTGCGTGATTACCTAAGTTTTGTATGATCTTTTTGTTTGTATTATGCATTATTGCGCAATTGTTTGTTGTCCTGAAGAATAAAAAAAATAAAAAAATAAAAAATGATCACTTCACTTTAGTTCACTGACGCTGAGTCTATCATGTCTGTGAACTTAGCAGAGCATTTCCCAGCAGATCAAAAATAAAAGGGAGTTCTCTTCGCATGCAGCTGAGTTCTATAGTTCCTGATACTTTTCAGGAATAGTTCTGGCATTTTACCTGAAAAAAATTCACATGAAAAAATGATCTGCTAACTTCCCGTAGCAGAACATTTTCAGCAGATCAAAATTTAAAGTAAGTTATTTACGTATGCTTAAGTGTTCTATAGTTCCTGATACTTAATACTGATAGTTCTGTCGATTTAACCTGAAAAAAGTTGATTTTAAAATGATCTGCTGCGTCTGGAAGTTAGCAGATCATCTTTTTTTATAAGTTAGGAAATTACTAAAAATGCTCTGAATTATGGTAAAATATGATTGAAATCACTATAGGAGGACAAAAATCTTCGGTTTAACGTAGAATACTGATATAGCGCTCTATGAGGTGAGGCTTAAAACCCTCCCAAAACTCAAGGCAACGTGACAGAAGATCAGGATAGAAGGGCAGAAATTACGAAAACCAATCCTGCAAATTTTTTATGTAACTTTGAGGCTAGAACTCTTCAGTTCTCCATAGACTATTGCTACGACTATAACGTAAAGCACAAAAAACACCTGGAACTCTGCTGATATGGTAGCAAATCAGTAGGGGCAAAGTTAAAATATCGAAAATACAGCATTTTCGGCAGCGTTTATAGCAGAATCCAAATATACATTTCTTTTATTTTTATTTAATATTAGGAGGCTAGAACTCTTTTGTTTTTAATAGCTTGGTAAACAAAGTGTCTGATAGAAGCAAAAATCTGCACAGAACTCACGCTAAAATACCAGCAGAGCATAGGGGAAAAGTTAAAAATGAAAAATGTTGTAATCTTGATTATTAATTTATTTTATGTCCGATATAACACCAGGACGCCAGAACTCTTCTATTTTTAATAGTTTAATAACACAGCTGCCTGAAAGAATCCAAAATCTGCACAGAACCCACGCTAAAATACCAGCAGAGCATAGTGGAAAAGTAAAAAAAAAAACTAAAAAAAAATTATTCGGACAATTTTTTTTTTGATGACTGACATAAATCTAGCAGGCTAGAACTCTTCTCTTTTTAATAGATAAGTAAAGCAGGTGTCTAAAAGACAGTAAAATCGGCACAGAACTTACGCTAAAATACCAGCAGAGCATAGTAGAAAAGTAAAAAAACTAAAATAATGTTGTTCGGACTATTAATTTTTTTTGATGATTGTCATAACTCTAGCAGGCTAGAACTCTTCTGTTTTTGATAGCTTAGTAACAAAACTGTCTGATAGAAGCTTAAATCCGCACAGAACTCACGCTAAAATACCAGCAGAGCATAGGGGAAAAGTTAAAAAATGAAAAATGTTGTAATCTTGACTATTAATTTATGTTATGACTGATATTACTCCAGGAGGCTAGAACTCTTCTGTTTTCAATAGTTTAATAACAAAGCTACCTGAAAGAATCCAACATCAGCACAGAACTCACGCTAAAATACCAGCAGAGCATAGTGGAAAAGTAAAAACATCAAAAATACTGTTATTCGGACTATTTTTTTTTTGATGACTGACACAATTCTAGCAGGCTAGAACTCTTCTGTTTTGTAAAAGATTAGTAAAGCAGCTGTCTAAAAGACATTAAAATCCACACAGAACTCAAACTAAAATACCAGCAGAGCATAGTGGAAAAGTAAAAACATCAAAAATAATGTTATTCGGACTATTAATTTTTTTATATGAATGACATAACTCTAGGAGGCTAGAACTCTTCTGTTTTTTATAGCATAGTAACAAAACTGTCTGATAGAAACATGAATCCACACATAACTCACGCAAAAATACCAGCAGAGCGTAGGGGAAAAGTAAACTAATTAAAAATAAAAGTTATTCCGACTATTAATTTTTTTTGGTGACTGACATAACTCTAGCAGGCTAGAACTCTTCTGTTTTTTATAGCTTGGTAACAATACTTTCTGATAGAAGCTGAAATCTTTACAGAACTCACGCAAAAATTCCAGCAGAGCATAGGGGAAAAGTAAAAAAAATAAAAATAAAAGTTATTCCGACTATTTTTTTTTTGATGACTGACATTACTCTAGCAGGCTAGAACTCTTCTGTTCTTGATAGCTTGGTAATAGAACTGTCTGATAGAAGCTAAAATTTGCACAGAACTCACGTAAAAATACCAGCAGAGCATAGTAGAAAGTAAAAACATCAAAAATAAAGTTATTCCGACTATTAATTTTTTTTGGTGACTGACATAACTCTAGCAGGCTAAAACTCTTCTGTTTTTTATAGCTTGGTAACAATACTTTCTGATAGAAGCTAAAATCTTTACAGAACTCACGCAAAAATACCAGCAGAGAATAGTTAAAAAAAAAAATCTTAAATGTTGTTATTCGGATTATTAATTTTTTTCATGACTGACCAAACTCCAGGAGGCTAGAACTCTTCTGTTTTTGATAGCTTGGTAATAGAACTGTCTGAAAGAAGCTAAAATTTGCACAGAACTCACGTAAAAATACCAGCAGAGCATAGTGGAAAAGTAAAAAAAAATAAAAATGACGTAATCTTGACAATTAATTCATATTATGACTGACATAACTCCAGGAGGCTAGAACTCTTCTGTTCTTGATAGTTTGGTAACAAAACTGTCTGATAGAAGCTAAAATTTGCACAGAACTCACGTAAAAATACCAGCAGAGCATAGTAGAACAGTAAAAACAGCAAAAATAATGTTATTCGGACAACTTTATTTTTTTTTCATGACTGACATAACTCTAGCAGGCTAGAACTCTGCTGTTCTTGATAGCTTGGTAATAGAACTGTCTGATTGAAGCTAAAATTTGCACAGAACTCACGTAAAAATACCAGCAGAGCATAGTAGAAAGTAAAAACATCAAAAATAAAGTTATTCCGACTATTAATTTTTTTTGGTGACAGAAATAACTCTAGCAAGCTAGAACTCTTCTGTTCTTGATAGCTTGGTAATAGAACTGTCTGATAGAAGCTAACATTTGCACAGAACTCACGTAAAACTACCAGCAGAGCATAGGGGAAAAGTAAAAAAATTAAAAATAAAAGTTATTCCGACTATTTTTTTTATTTTTTGATGACTGACATAACTCTAGCAGGCTAGAACTCTTCTGTTCTTGATAGCTTGGTAAAAACACTGTCTGATAGAAGCAAAAATTTGCACAGAACTCACGTAAAAATACCAGCAGAGCATAGTGGAAAAGTAAAAAAATCTAAAATTATCATATTCGGACTATTAATTTTTTTCATAACTGACATAACTCTAGCAGGCTAGAACTCTTCTGTTCTTGATAGCTTGGTAATAGAACTGTCTGATAGAAGCTAAAATTGGCACAGAACTCACGTAAAAATACCAGCAGAGCATAGTAGAAAGTAAAAACATCAAAAATAAAGTTATTCCGACTATTAATTTTTTTTGGTGACAGAAATAACTCTAGCAGGATAGAACTCTTCTGTTCTTGATGGCTTGGTAAATAACCTGTCTGATAAAAGCTGAAATTTGCACAGAACTTACGGAAAAATACCAGCAGAGCATAGTGGAAAAGTAAAAACATCAAAAATAAAGTTATTCCAACTATTAATTTTTTTTGGTGACTGACATAACTCTAGCAGGCTAGAACTCTTCTATTTTTTTATAGCTTGGTAACAATACTTTGTGATAGAAGCTAAAATCTTTACAGAACTCACGCAAAAATTCCAGCAGAGCATAGGGGAAAAGTAAAAAAAATAAAAATAAAAGTTATTCCGACTATTTTTTTTTTTTGATGACTGACATTACTCTAGCAGGCTAGAACTCTTCTGTTCTTGATAGCTTGGTAATAGAACTGTCTGATAGAAGCTAACATTTGCACAGAACTCACGTAAAACTACCAGCAGAGCATAGGGGAAAAGTAAAAAAATTAAAAATAAAAGTTATTCCGACTATTTTTTTTTTTTTTTGATGACTGACATAACTCTAGCAGGCTAGAACTCTTCTGTTCTTGATAGCTTGGTAAAAACACTGTCTGATAGAAGCAAAAATTTGCACAGAACTCACGTAAAAATACCAGCAGAGCATAGTGGAAAAGTAAAAAAATCTAAAATTATCATATTCGGACTATTAATTTTTTTCATAACTGACATAACTCTAGCAGGCTAGAACTCTTCTGTTCTTGATAGCTTGGTAATAGAACTGTCTGATAGAAGCTAAAATTTGCACAGAACTCACGTAAAAATACCAGCAGAGCATAGTAGAAAGTAAAAACATCAAAAATAAAGTTATTCCGACTATTAATTTTTTTTGGTGACTGACATAACTCTAGCAGGCTAAAACTCTTCTGTTTTTTATAGCTTGGTAACAATACTTTCTGATAGAAGCTAAAATCTTTACAGAACTCACGCAAAAATACCAGCAGAGCATAGTTTAAAAAAAAAATCTTAAATGTTGTTATTCGGATTATTCATTCTTTTCATGACTGACCAAACTCCAGGAGGCTAGAACTCTTCTGTTTTTGATAGCTTGGTAATAGAACTGTCTGATAGAAGCTAAAAGTTGCACAGAACTCACGTAAAAATACCAGCAGAGCATAGTGGAAAAGTAAAAAAAAATAAAAATGACGTAATCTTGACAATTAATTCATATTATGACTGACATAACTCCAGGAGGCTAGAACTCTTCTGTTCTTGATAGTTTGGTAACAAAACTGTCTGATAGAAGCTAAAATTTGCACAGAACTCACGTAAAAATACCAGCAGAGCATAGTAGAACAGTAAAAACAGCAAAAATAATGTTATTCGGACAACTTTATTTTTTTTTCATGACTGACATAACTCTAGCAGGCTAGAACTCTGCTGTTCTTGATAGCTTGGTAATAGAAATGTCTGATTGAAGCTAAAATTTGCACAGAACTCACGTAAAAATACCAGCAGAGCATAGTAGAAAGTAAAAACATCTATACTATAATAAAATTGTAAAGGTCGAAAAGTCTGTACATTGAGTTTTTTTTCGCGAAAACCGGCTAGGGAGACTAGAAATAAGCAATAGAACACGAATCAATCGTTTTTAAAATTTATGTCTGTCTGTCTGTCTGTCTGTCTGTCTGTCTGTTTGTTACCTCATCACGTGAAAACAGCTGAACGGATCGTAATGAAACTTTGCATTTGTATTGGTATTAGTCTAACTTAAAATATAGGGTATGTTTTATCTGAATCGGTTGACTAGATCCAGTGATACAGCTTGACCCCTCTATTGTATAAAGTTGCATACAAAGTAGAGGTCATGATTGTTGGTTGTTTGTAGGTTCCTAGAAATGCAACTAGATTGTGTTAGTATTATAGAAAATATAGAATAACATAACATAGGTAGCCCATCACTGTCCCGCTGCTGGGCATGGGCCTCTTCTTGGAATGAGAAGAGTTAAGGAACTGGATATTTAACAATATTGATTCTCATAAATAGATTATCATAACATAATCAGCCCATTACCTACTGCCCCACTGCTGGGCACGGACCTCTTCTCGGAATAAGAAGAGATGTGGTTAGTGGTTCTCGGAACGAGAATAGTTAAGAAACTAGAAAATATAAAATTCAACCCATTACTGTCCCACTGCTGGGTATGGCCCTCTTCTCAAAATGAGAAGAGATGTGGTTATTAGTGTTATAGAATAACTTAACATAATCAGCCCGATTACTTCCCACTGCTGGGCACGAGCGTCTTCTCAGAATGAGAAGAGTTTAGGGCTAATTCTATGAAATTCCATCACCTTAGCCGGTTGGATGTAAAAACAAAATATAGTATGGTAAGTAAATAGTGTAATCGTCTGTGTAGGCGCTCATGTATATTAATTAGAAGACATAGTGTTCATAAATATGACACGATTTTATTTTCCGACATCCACGCGGACGGAGTCGCGGGCACAGCTAGTCAAAAATAAAGTTATTCCGACTATTAATTTTTTTTGGTGACAGAAATAACTCTAGCAGGCTAGAACTCTTCTGTTCTTGATAGCTTGGTAATAGAACTGTCTGATAGAAGCTAACATTTGCACAGAACTCACGTAAAACTACCAGCAGAGCATAGGGGAAAAGTAAAAAAATTAAAAATAAAGTTATTCCAACTATTAATTTTTTTTGGTGACTGACATAACTCTAGCAGGCTAGAACTCTTCTATTTTTTTATAGCTTGGTAACAATACTTTCTGATAGAAGCTATAATCTTTACAGAACTCACGCAAAAATTCCAGCAGAGCATAGGGGAAAAGTAAAAAAAATAAAAATAAAAGTTATTCCGACTATTTTTTTTTTTTGATGACTGACATTACTCTAGCAGGCTAGAACTCTTCTGTTCTTGATAGCTTGGTAATAGAACTGTCTGATAGAAGCTAACATTTGCACAGAACTCACGTAAAACTACCAGCAGAGAATAGGGGAAAAGTAAAAAAATTAAAAATAAAAGTTATTCCGACTATTTTTTTTTTTTTTTGATGACTGACATAACTCTAGCAGGCTAGAACTCTTCTGTTCTTGATAGCTTGGTAAAAACACTGTCTGATAGAAGCAAAAATTTGCACAGAACTCACGTAATAATACCAGCAGAGCATAGTGGAAAAGTAAAAAAATCTAAAATTATCATATTCGGACTATTAATTCTTTTCATAACTGACATAACTCTAGCAGGCTAGAACTCTTCTGTTCTTGATAGCTTGGTAATAGAACTGTCTGATAGAAGCTAAAATTTGCACAGAACTCACGTAAAAATACCAGCAGAGCATAGTAGAACAGTAAAAACAGCAAAAATAATGTTATTCGGACAACTTTATTTTTTTTTCATGACTGACATAACTCTAGCAGGCTAGAACTCTGCTGTTCTTGATAGCTTGGTAATAGAACTGTCTGATTGAAGCTAAAATTTGCACAGAACTCACGTAAAAATACCAGCAGAGCATAGTAGAAAGTAAAAACATAAAAAATAAAGTTATTCCGACTATTAATTTTTTTTGGTGACAGAAATAACTCTAGCAGGCTAGAACTCTTCTGTTCTTGATAGCTTGGTAATAGAACTGTCTGATAGAAGCTAAAATTTGCACATAACTCACGTAAAAATACCAGCAGAGCATAGTAGAAAGTAAAAACATAAAAAATAAAGTTATTCCGACTATTAATTTTTTTTGGTGACAGAAATAACTCTAGCAGGCTAGAACTCTTCTGTTCTTGATAGCTTGGTAATAGAACTGTCTGATAGAAGCTAAAATTTGCACATAACTCACGTAAAAATACCAGCAGAGCATAGTAGAAAGTAAAAACATCACAAATAAAGTTATTCCGACTATTAATTTTTTTTGGTGACTGACATAACTCTAGCAGGCTAGAACTCTTCTGTTTTTTTATAGCTTGGTAACAATACTTTCTGATAGAAGCTAAAATCTTTACAGAACTCACGCAAAAATTCCAGCAGAGCATAGGGGAAAAGTAAAAAAATTAAAAATAAAAGTTATTCCGACTATTTTTTTTTTTGATGACTGACATTACTCTAGCAGGCTAGAACTCTTCTGTTCTTGATAGCTTGGTAAAAAAACTGTCTGAAAGAAGCTAAAATTTGCACAGAACTCACGTAAAAATACCAGCAGAGCATAGTGGAAAAGTAAAAAAAAACTAAAATTATCATATTCGGACTATTAATTTTTTTCATAACTGACATAACTCTAGCAGGCTAGAACTCTTCTGTTCTTGATAGCTTGGTAATAGAACTGTCTGATAGAAGCTAAAATTTGCACAGAACTCACGTAAAACTACCTGCAGAGCATAGGGGAAAAGTAAAAAAATCTAAAATTATCATATTCTGACTATTAATTTTTTTCATAACTGACATAACTCTAGGAGGCTAGAACTCTTCTGATTTTGTTAGCATGGTAACAGAACTGTCTGATAGAAGCTAAAATTTTCACAGAACTCACCCTAAAATACCAGCAGAGCATAGTAGAAAAGTAAAAACATCAACAAAAAAAAGTTATTCCAACTATTAATTTTTTTTGGTGACTGACATAACTCTAGCAGGCTAGAAATCTTCTGTTTTATTATAGCTTGGTAACAATACTTTCTAATAGAAGCTAAAATCTTTACAGAACACACGCAAAAATTCCAGCAGAGCATAGGGAAAAAGTAAAAAAATTCAAAATAAAAGGTATTCCGACTATTTTTTTTTTTATGACTGACATAACTCTAGCAGGCTAGAACTCTTCTGTTTTTTATAGCTTGGTAACAATACTTTCTGATAGAAGCTAAAATCTTTACAGAACTCACGCAAAAATTCCAGCAGAGCATAGGGGAAAAGTAAAAAAATTAAAAATAAAAGTTATTCCGACTATTTTTTTTTTTGATGACTGACATTACTCTAGCAGGCTAGAACTCTTCTGTTCTTGATAGCTTGGTAAAAAAACTGTCTGAAAGAAGCTAAAATTTGCACAGAACTCACGTAAAAATACCAGCAGAGCATAGTGGAAAAGTAAAAAAAAACTAAAATTATCATATTCGGACTATTAATTTTTTTCATAACTGACATAACTCTAGCAGGCTAGAACTCTTCTGTTCTTGATAGCTTGGTAATAGAACTGTCTGATAGAAGCTAAAATTTGCACAGAACTCACGTAAAAATACCAGCAGAGCATAGTAGAAAGTAAAAACATCAAAAATAAAGTTATTCCGACTATTAATTTTTTTTGGTGACTGAAATAACTCTAGCAGGCTAGAACTCTTCTGTTCTTGATAGTTTGGTAATAGACCTGTCTGATAGAAGTTAACATTTGCACAGAACTCACGTAAAACTACCAGCAGAGCATAGTAGAAAGTAAAAACATCACAAATAAAGTTATTCCGACTATTAATTTTTTTTGGTGACTGAAATAACTCTAGCAGGCTAGAACTCTTCTGTTCTTGATAGTTTGGTAATAGACCTGTCTGATAAAAGCTAAAATTTGCACAGAACTTACGGAAAAATACCAGCAGAGCATAGTGGAAAAGTAAAAACATCAAAAATAAAGTTATTCCAACTATTAATTTTTTTTGGTGACTGACATAACTCTAGCAGGCTAGAACTCTTCTATTTTTTTATAGCTTGGTAACAATACTTTCTGATAGAAGCTAAAATCTTTACAGAACTCACGCAAAAATTGCATAGGGGAAAAGTAAAAAAATTAAAAATAAAAGTTATTCAGACTATTTTTTTTTTTTGATGACTGACATTACTCTAGCAGGCTAGAACTCTTCTGTTCCTGATAGCTTGGTAATAGAACTGTCTGATAGAAGCTAACATTTGCACAGAACTCACGTAAAACTACCTGCAGAGCATAGGGGAAAAGTAAAAAAATCTAAAATTATCATATTCTGACTATTAATTTTTTTCATAACTGACATAACTCTAGGAGGCTAGAACTCTTCTGATTTTGTTAGCATGGTAACAGAACTGTCTGATAGAAGCTAAAATTTTCACAGAACTCACCCTAAAATACCAGCAGAGCATAGTAGAAAAGTAAAAACATCAACAAAAAAAAGTTATTCCAACTATTAATTTTTTTTGGTGACTGACATAACTCTAGCAGGCTAGAAATCTTCTGTTTTATTATAGCTTGGTAACAATACTTTCTAATAGAAGCTAAAATCTTTACAGAACACACGCAAAAATTCCAGCAGAGCATAGGGAAAAAGTAAAAAAATTCAAAATAAAAGGTATTCCGACTATTTTTTTTTTTATGACTGACATAACTCTAGCAGGCTAGAACTCTTCTGTTTTTTATAGCTTGGTAACAATACTTTCTGATAGAAGCTAAAATCTTTACAGAACTCACGCAAAAATTCCAGCAGAGCATAGGGGAAAAGTAAAAAAATTAAAAATAAAAGTTATTCCGACTATTTTTTTTTTTGATGACTGACATTACTCTAGCAGGCTAGAACTCTTCTGTTCTTGATAGCTTGGTAAAAAAACTGTCTGAAAGAAGCTAAAATTTGCACAGAACTCACGTAAAAATACCAGCAGAGCATAGTGGAAAAGTAAAAAAAAACTAAAATTATCATATTCGGACTATTAATTTTTTTCATAACTGACATAACTCTAGCAGGCTAGAACTCTTCTGTTCTTGATAGCTTGGTAATAGAACTGTCTGATAGAAGCTAAAATTTGCACAGAACTCACGTAAAAATACCAGCAGAGCATAGTAGAAAGTAAAAACATCAAAAATAAAGTTATTCCGACTATTAATTTTTTTTGGTGACTGAAATAACTCTAGCAGGCTAGAACTCTTCTGTTCTTGATAGTTTGGTAATAGACCTGTCTGATAGAAGCTAACATTTGCACAGAACTCACGTAAAACTACCAGCAGAGCATAGTAGAAAGAAAAACATCACAAATAAAGTTATTCCGACTATTAATTTTTTTTGGTGACTGACATAACTCTAGCAGGCTAGAACTCTTCTGTTTTTTTATAGCTTGGTAACAATACTTTCTGATAGAAGCTGAAATCTTTACAGAACTCACGCAAAAATTCCAGCAGAGCATAGGGGAAAAGTAAAAAAAATAAAAATAAAAGTTATTCCGACAATTTTTTTTTTTTGATGACTGACATTACTCTAGCAGGCTAGAACTCTTCTGTTCTTGATAGCTTGGTAATAGAACTGTCTGATAGAAGCTAAAATTTGCACAGAACTCACGTAAAAATACCAGCAGAGCATAGTAGAAAGTAAAAACATCAAAAATAAAGTTATTCCGACTATTAATTTTTTTTGGTGACTGACATAACTCTAGCAGGCTAAAACTCTTCTGTTTTTTATAGCTTGGTAACAATACTTTCTGATAGAAGCTAAAATCTTTACAGAACTCACGCAAAAATACCAGCAGAGCATAGTTTAAAAAAAAAAACTTAAATGTTGTTATTCGGATTATTAATTTTTTTCATGACTGACCAAACTCCAGGAGGCTAGAACTCTTCTGTTTTTGATAGCTTGGTAATAGAACTGTCTGATAGAAGCTAAAATTTGCACAGAACTCACGTAAAAATACCAGCAGAGCATAGTGGAAAAGTAAAAAAAAATAAAAATGACGTAATCTTGACAATTAATTCATATTATGACTGACATAACTCCAGGAGGCTAGAACTCTTCTGTTCTTGATAGTTTGGTAACAAAACTGTCTGATAGAAGCTAAAATTTGCACAGAACTCACGTAAAAATACCAGCAGAGCATAGTAGAACAGTAAAAACAGCAAAAATAATGTTATTCGGACAACTTTATTTTTTTTTCATGACTGACATAACTCTAGCAGGCTAGAACTCTGCTGTTCTTGATAGCTTGGTAACAGAACTGTCTGATTGAAGCTAAAATTTGCACAGAACTCACGTAAAAATACCAGCAGAGCATAGTAGAAAGTAAAAACATCAAAAATAAAGTTATTCCGACTATTAATTTTTTTTGGTGACAGAAATAACTCTAGCAGGCTAGAACTCTTCTGTTCTTGATAGCTTGGTAATAGAACTGTCTGATAGAAGCTAAAATTTGCACAGAACTCACGTAAAAATACCAGCAGAGCATAGTAGAAAGTAAAAACATCACAAATAAAGTTATTCCGACTATTAATTTTTTTTGGTGACTGACATAACTCTAGCAGGCTAGAACTCTTCTGTTTTTTTATAGCTTGGTAACAATACTTTCTGATAGAAGCTAAAATCTTTACAGAACTCACGCAAAAATTCCAGCAGAGCATAGGGGAAAAGTAAAAAAATTAAAAATTAAAGTTATTCCGACTATTTTTTTTTTTTGATGACTGACATTACTCTAGCAGGCTAGAACTCTTCTGTTCTTGATAGCTTGGTAATAGAACTGTCTGATAGAAGCTAAAATTTGCACAGAACTCACGTAAAAATACCAGCAGAGCATAGTAGAAAGTAAAAACATCAAAAATAAAGTTATTCCGACTATTAATTTTTTTTGGTGACTGAAATAACTCTAGCAGGCTAGAACTCTTCTGTTCTTGATAGTTTGGTAATAGACCTGTCTGATAGAAGCTCAAATTTGCACAGAACTCACGGAAAAATACCAGCAGAGCATAGTGGAAAAGAAAAACATCAAAAATAAAGTTATTCCAACTGTTAATTTTTCTTGATGACTGACATAACTCTAGCAGGCTAGAACTCTTCTGTTTTTGATAGCATGGTAAAAAAACTGTCTGATAGAAGCTAAAATTTGCACAGAACTCACGTAAAAATACCAGCAGAGCATAGTGGAAAAGTAAAAAAAAATAAAAATGACGTAATCTTGACAATTAATTCATATTATGACTGACATAACTCCAGGAGGCTAGAACTCTTCTGTTCTTGATAGTTTGGTAAAAAAACTGTCTGATAGAAGCTAAAATTTTCACAGAACTCACGTAAAAATACCAGCAGAGCATAGTAGAACAGTAAAAACAGCAAAAATAATGAATTCGAAAAACTTTTTTTTTTTCATGACTGACATAACTCTAGGAGGCTAGAACTCTTCTGGTTTTATAGCGGGGTAACAGAACTATCTGAGAGAAGCTTAAATCTGCACATAACTCACGCAAAAATACCAGCAGAGCGTAGGGGAAAAGTAAAAAAAATAAAAATAAAAGGTATTCCGACTATTTTTTTTTTTTATGACTGACATAACTCTAGCAGGCTAGAACTCTTCTGTTCTTGATAGCTTGGTAATAGAACTGTCTGATAGAAGCTAAAATTTGCACAGAACTCACGTAAAAATACCAGCAGAGCATAGTAGAAAGAAAAACATCACAAATAAAGTTATTCCGACTATTAATTTTTTTTGGTGACTGACATAACTCTAGCAGGCTAGAACTCTTCTGTTCTTGATAGCTTGGTAATAGAACTGTCTAACAGAAGCTAACATTTTCACAGAACTCACCCAAAAATACCAGCATAGCATAGTAGAAAAGTAAAAACATCAACAAAAAAAAGTTATTCCGACTATTAATTTTTTTTGATGTCTAACATAACTCAAGCAGGCTAGAACTCTTATGTTTTTGATAGCTTGGTAACAGAACTGTCTGATAGAAGCTAAAATTTGCACAGAACTCACGTAAAAATACCAGCAGAGCATAGTGGAAAAGTAAAAAAAATTAAAAATGACGTAATCTTGACAATTAATTCATATTATGACTGACATAACTCCAGGAGGCTAGAACTCTTCTGTTCTTGATAGTTTGGTAACAAAACTGTCTGATAGAAGCTAAAATTTGCACAGAACTCACGTAAAAATACCAGCAGAGCATAGTAGAACAGTAAAAACAGCAAAAATAATGTTATTCGGACAACTTTATTTTTTTTTCATGACTGACATAACTCTAGCAGGCTAGAACTCTGCTGTTCTTGATAGCTTGGTAATAGAACTGTCTGATTGAAACTAAAATTTGCACAGAACTCACGTAAAAATACCAGCAGAGCATAGTAGAAAGTAAAAACATCAAAAATAAAGTTATTCCGACTATTAATTTTTTTGGTGACAGAAATAACTCTCGCAGGCTAGAACTCTTCTGTTCTTGATAGCTTGGTAATAGAACTGTCTGATAGAAGCTAAAATTTGCACAGAACTCACGTAAAAATACCAGCAGAGCATAGTCATCATTCATCATTCATTTCAGCCGAAAGACGTCCACTGCTGGACATAGGCCTCCCCCAAGCATCGCCACAACGACCGGTCCTGTGCCTTCCGCATCCAGCGGATTCCCGTGACCTTCACCAGGTCGTCGGTCCACCTTGTGGGGGGCCTACCCACGCTGCGCCTTCCAGTACGCGGTCGCCACTCCAGAACTTTACTGCCCCATCGGCCATCCGTTCTGCGAGCAATGTGCCCCGCCCACTGCCACTTAAGTTTGGCAATTCTTCGGGCTATGTCGGTTACTTTCGTTCTTCTGCGAATCTCCTCATTTCTGATTCGATCACGCAGGGACACTCCGAGCATAGCCCTCTCCATTGCCCTTTGAGTGACTTTGAGCCTTCTTATCAGGCCCATTGTGAGCGACCATGTTTCAGTACCGTAAGTAATTACTGGCAACACACACTGGTCAAAGACTTTCGTCTTGAGACACTGCGGTATTTTGGACGAGAAGATATTGCGTAGCTTCCCGAACGCTGCCCAACCGAGTCGGATTCGACGATTGACCTCTTTCTCGAAGTTGGACTTACCTAGCTGGACAGTTTGTCCTAGGTATACATAATCGTCAACAACTTCGAGTGTAGATTCTCCGATGCTTACGGGAATGGGTGCTATATGGGAATTCGACATAACCTTTGTCTTGTCCATATTCATTTTAAGACCCACTGTATCGGAAGCTCTACTGAGGTCATCGAGCATTGTACCGAGGTCCTCCATGGTCTCAGCCATGACTACTATGTCGTCGGCAAACCGAAGGTGAGTGATGTACTCGCCGTTTATGTTAATGCCTAGCCCATTCCAGTCCAGAACCTTGAAGACATCCTCCAATGCAGCAGTGAAGAGTTTCGGAGAGATCACATCTCCCTGTCTCACACCTCGCTGCAGAAGGATAGGTTTCGAGGCTTGGTCCTGTAATCGGACTGACATAGTGGCGTTTTCATACAAAGACTTTAACACTTCGATGTACCGATAGTCAATCTGGCACCGTTGAATAGACTGAAGTACCGCCCAAGTCTCGATCGAATCGAAGGCTTTCTCGTAGTCCACAAACGCTAAACAAAGAGGCAAGTTATACTCTTCGGTCTTCTGTATAACCTGACGCAGCGTATGTATGTGGTCTACGGTGCTAAAGCCTTTTCGGAACCCGGCTTGTTCGGGAGGCTGGAAGTCGTCAAACCTGCGCGAAAGACGGTTCGTAATGACTCTCGAAAACAGCTTGTAGACATGGCTCAGAAGTGAGATGGGCCTATAATTCTTCAGTAGAGCATTATCGCCCTTTTTGAAGAAGAGTACCACCACACCTCTGCTCCATGCCTGTGGCGTTCTCCCCTCGAGAATGACGGAATCAAATAACTTCTGAAGGGCCTTAAGGATCGGTTTTCCACCCGCCTTCAGGAGTTCGGCCGTAATTCCGTCATCACCCTTGTTGTTTTTGAGCTGCTTTTGAGCCATCCTAATCTCGTACAGGCTGACGTCCGGGATATCTTCGGTATAGTGTCGGGTCAATCGAGCTCTTGGGTCATTAGCCCGATTTACAGCGGGTTTCTGGGTGGACGTGTATAACTGTCCATAGAACTTCTCGACCTCCTTCAATAGCTCTGGCTTGGAGGAAACGACTCTGCCATCGTCGGTCCTCAGTTTTGCAAGCTGGCTCTGCCCAATAGACAGTTCTCTTGCGAAGACTTTGGAGCCCTTGTTCTTCTCTATCGCGTCTTTAATACGTTCGGTATTAAATTGGCGTAGGTCACTTTTCAAGGACTTTGAGATCTGTCTATTGAGCTGCCGGTACTTAGTCGCATCATCTGAGGACTGCAGAATCATCTCGCGTCTTTTCGCCATGAGCTCGAGAGTGTGGTCAGAGAGCTTCTTGTTTCTGATTGTACGACGGGTCCTAAAGATCCTTGACCCGACCGTATGGACAGTTTCCACAAACCCATCGTTGTAATCGTCCACTGAGCTCCCTAGGCATTCGAAACGATTCTGAAGTTCGAGCTGAAAGCTCTCGGCGTTTTGGATTTGGATCGGTGCTGGACGGAGCGTAGACTTCATCAGTCGAGATCTTTCCAGCTTGATGTTCAGATTCAATGTGCCTCTTACCAAACGGTTATCGCTTCCGGTTTTGACCGCGTTGATCACAGAGACATCATTGAATATTTGCTTCTTCGTCGACATAATGAAGTCAATCTCATTTTTTGTTACACCATTAGGTCCCAACTAGGTCCACTTCCTGTGCTCACGCTTTCTGAAGAAAGAGTTCATCATATAGAGCCCCTCTTTCTCCATAAAGCCAGCCAGTAGATGGCCCCGGTGGTTCCGATATCCATACCCAAATTGCCCCACTCGCATCTCATCATCGTAGCGCTTGCCCAGTTTCGCGTTGAAGTCTCCCATGACAACAGTGAAGTGAGTTTTAGAGCCATGCATGGCTCTCGAGATATCCTCATACATGGTCTCCACCTCATCGTCGGAGTGTTTTGAGGTCGGGGCGTATACCTGTATAACCTTCAACGAATACCTTTCGGTTATTCTGAGTATAAGGTACGCCACCCTGGTCGAAACACTCTCGATCTTCACTATGTTGTTCACAAGAGACTTATGGACGATAAACCCGACACCGCCCTGGGAAAGTTGATCGCCCTCCCGGAAATAGAGCAAGTTACCGGATTTGAGGATTATCGTGTCCTCCCCCTCTCTTCGGACTTCAGATAACCCTACGATATCCCATCGTAACTTGCTCAATTCTTCCTCGAGTTCGACAAGCTTCTCGTCGGTCCGCAGTGTACGTGTGTTGTATGTTGCCAGGTCCAGTCTTTTTTTGTTATGGTAGCTGGATCTCTGCCGGGGATTCTTCGCACCCCCTGCCCCGCCGTTACCTAGGCCGCTACCGTAACCAGGG
This sequence comes from Asteroscopus sphinx, assembly GCA_949699075.1. Taxonomy (NCBI): domain Eukaryota; kingdom Metazoa; phylum Arthropoda; class Insecta; order Lepidoptera; family Noctuidae; genus Asteroscopus; species Asteroscopus sphinx. The sequence continues at coordinate 14,448,975 of OX453031.1, read as the reverse complement.
ATAGCGGGGCCGCCGGGGACTAGGGGCCGGTTTTTATCAGTGCTTTGCATGTTTGGGGGGATATGCCATAATCGCCACGCTTGGCAGGCGGGTTGGCGATCGCAGTTGGTAGTTTTAATACTCGGAGGACGCTGCTGCCCATCCTCTGGTGAATCCCTTAGTCGCCTTTTACGACACCCATGAGAAGATATAGGGTGGTGGTATTCTTTGCGTCCGGCACCACACGGACGAGAGCAGAGCATAGAGCATAGCAATAATGTTATTCGGACAACTTTTTTTTTTCATGACTGACATAACTCTAGGAGGCTAGAACTCTTCTGGTTTTGATAGCGTGGTAACAGAACTATCTGAGAGAAGCTTAAATAGTCGGAATAACTTTTATTTTGAATTTTTTTACTTTTCCCCTATGCTCTGCTGGAATTTTTGCGTGAGTTCTGTAAAGATTTTAGCTTCTATCAGAAAGGATTGTTACCAAGCTATAAAAAACAGAAGAGTTCTAGCCTGCCTGAGTTATGTCAGTCACCAAAAAAAATTAATAGTTGGAATAACTTTATTTTTGATGTTTTTACTTTCTACTATGCTCTGCTGGTATTTTTACGTGAGTTCTGTGCAAATTTTAGCTTCTATCAGACAGTTATATTACCAAGCTATCAAGAACAGAAGAGTTCTAGCCTGCTAGAGTAATGTCAGTCATCAAAAAAAAAAATTTGTCGGAATAACTTTTATTTTTATTTTTTTTACTTTTCCCCTATGCTCTGCTGGAATTTTTGCGTGAGTTCTGTAAAGATTTCAGCTTCTATCAGAAAGTATTGTTACCAAGCTATAAAAAACAGAAGAGTTCTAGCCTGCTAGAGTTATGTCAGTCACCAAAAAAAATTAATAGTCGGAATAACTTTATTTGTGATGTTTTTCTTTCTACTATGCTCTGCTGGTAGTTTTACGTGAGTTCTGTGCAAATGTTAGCTTCTATCAGACAGGTCTATTACCAAACTATCAAGAACAGAAGAGTTCTAGCCTGCTAGAGTTATTTGAGTCACCAAAAAAAATTAATAGTCGTAATAACTTTATTTTAGATGTTTTTACTTTTCCCCTATGCTCTGCTGGAATTTTTGCGTGAGTTCTGTAAAGATTTCAGCTTCTATCAGAAAGTATTGTTACCAAGCTATAAAAAAACAGAAGAGTTCTAGCCTGCTAGAGTTATGTCAGTCACCAAAAAAAATTAATAGTCGGAATAACTTTATTTGTGATGTTTTTCTTTCTACTATGCTCTGCTGGTAGTTTTACGTGAGTTCTGTGCAAATGTTAGCTTCTATCAGACAGGTCTATTACCAAACTATCAAGAACAGAAGAGTTCTAGCCTGCTAGAGTTATTTCAGTCACCAAAAAAAATTAATAGTCGGAATAACTTTATTTTTGATGTTTTTACTTTCTACTATGCTCTGCTGGTATTTTTACGTGAGTTCTGTGCAAATTTTAGCTTCTATCAGACAGTTCTATTACCAAGCTATCAAGAACAGAAGAGTTCTAGCCTGCTAGAGTTATGTCAGTTATGAAAAAAAAAAATAGTCCGAATATGATAATTTTAGTTTTTTTTTAATTTTCCACTATGCTCTGCTGGTATTTTTACGTGAGTTCTGTGCAAATTTTAGCTTCTTTCAGACAGTTTTTTTACCAAGCTATCAAGAACAGAAGAGTTCTAGCCTGCTAGAGTTATGTCAGTCATCAAAAAAAAAAAAAATTGTCGGAATAACTTTTATTTTTAATTTTTTTACTTTTCCCCTATGCTCTGCTGGTAGTTTTACGTGAGTTCTGTGCAAATGTTAGCTTCTATCAGACAGTTCTATTACCAAGCTATCAAGTACAGAAGAGTTCTAGCCTGCTAGAGTTATTTCTGTCACCAAAAAAAATTAATAGTCGGAATAACTTTATTTTTGATGTTTTTACTTTCTACTATGCTCTGCTGGTATTTTTACGTGAGTTCTGTGCAAATTTTAGCTTCAATCAGACAGTTCTATTACCAAGCTATCAAGAACAGCAGAGTTCTAGCCTGCTAGAGTTATGTCAGTCATGAAAAAAAAAAAAAGTTGTCCGAATAACATTATTTTTGCTGTTTTTACTGTTCTACTATGCTCTGCTGGTATTTTTACGTGAGTTCTGTGCAAATTTTAGCTTCTATCAGACAGTTTTGTTACCAAACTATCAAGAACAGAAGAGTTCTAGCCTCCTGGAGTTATGTCAGTCATAATATGAATTAATTGTCAAGATTACGTCATTTTTAATTTTTTTTACTTTTCCACTATGCTCTGCTGGTATTTTTACGTGAGTTCTGTGCAAATTTTAGCTTCTATCAGACAGTTCTATTACCAAGCTATCAAAAACAGAAGAGTTCTAGCCTCCTGGAGTTTGGTCAGTCATGAAAAAAATTAATAATCCGAATAACAACATTTAAGATTTTTTTTTAAACTATGCTCTGCTGGTATTTTTGCGTGAGTTCTGTAAAGATTTTAGCTCCTATCAGAAAGTATTGTTACCAAGCTATAAAAAACAGAAGAGTTTTAGCCTGCTAGAGTTATGTCAGTCACCAAAAAAAATTAATAGTCGGAATAACTTTTATTTTTATTTTTTTTACTTTTCCCCTATGCTCTGCTGGAATTTTTGCGTGAGTTCTGTAAAGATTTCAGCTTCTATCAGAAAGTATTGTTACCAAGCTATAAAAAAACAGAAGAGTTCTAGCCTGCTAGAGTTATGTCAGTCACCAAAAAAAATTAATAGTCGGAATAACTTTATTTGTGATGTTTTTCTTTCTACTATGCTCTGCTGGTAGTTTTACGTGAGTTCTGTGCAAATGTTAGCTTCTATCAGACAGGTCTATTACCAAACTATCAAGAACAGAAGAGTTCTAGCCTGCTAGAGTTATTTCAGTCACCAAAAAAAATTAATAGTCGGAATAACTTTATTTTTGATGTTTTTACTTTCTACTATGCTCTGCTGGTATTTTTACGTGAGTTCTGTGCAAATTTTAGCTTCTATCAGACAGTTCTATTACCAAGCTATCAAGAACAGAAGAGTTCTAGCCTGCTAGAGTTATGTCAGTTATGAAAAAAAAAAATAGTCCGAATATGATAATTTTAGTTTTTTTTTAATTTTCCACTATGCTCTGCTGGTATTTTTACGTGAGTTCTGTGCAAATTTTAGCTTCTTTCAGACAGTTTTTTTACCAAGCTATCAAGAACAGAAGAGTTCTAGCCTGCTAGAGTTATGTCAGTCATCAAAAAAAAAAAAAATTGTCGGAATAACTTTTATTTTTAATTTTTTTACTTTTCCCCTATGCTCTGCTGGTAGTTTTACGTGAGTTCTGTGCAAATGTTAGCTTCTATCAGACAGTTCTATTACCAAGCTATCAAGTACAGAAGAGTTCTAGCCTGCTAGAGTTATTTCTGTCACCAAAAAAAATTAATAGTCGGAATAACTTTATTTTTGATGTTTTTACTTTCTACTATGCTCTGCTGGTATTTTTACGTGAGTTCTGTGCAAATTTTAGCTTCAATCAGACAGTTCTATTACCAAGCTATCAAGAACAGCAGAGTTCTAGCCTGCTAGAGTTATGTCAGTCATGAAAAAAAAAAAAGTTGTCCGAATAACATTATTTTTGCTGTTTTTACTGTTCTACTATGCTCTGCTGGTATTTTTACGTGAGTTCTGTGCAAATTTTAGCTTCTATCAGACAGTTTTGTTACCAAACTATCAAGAACAGAAGAGTTCTAGCCTCCTGGAGTTATGTCAGTCATAATATGAATTAATTGTCAAGATTACGTCATTTTTAATTTTTTTTACTTTTCCACTATGCTCTGCTGGTATTTTTACGTGAGTTCTGTGCAAATTTTAGCTTCTATCAGACAGTTCTATTACCAAGCTATCAAAAACAGAAGAGTTCTAGCCTCCTGGAGTTTGGTCAGTCATGAAAAAAATTAATAATCCGAATAACAACATTTAAGATTTTTTTTTAAACTATGCTCTGCTGGTATTTTTGCGTGAGTTCTGTAAAGATTTTAGCTCCTATCAGAAAGTATTGTTACCAAGCTATAAAAAACAGAAGAGTTTTAGCCTGCTAGAGTTATGTCAGTCACCAAAAAAAATTAATAGTCGGAATAACTTTTATTTTTATTTTTTTTACTTTTCCCCTATGCTCTGCTGGAATTTTTGCGTGAGTTCTGTAAAGATTTCAGCTTCTATCAGAAAGTATTGTTACCAAGCTATAAAAAAACAGAAGAGTTCTAGCCTGCTAGAGTTATGTCAGTCACCAAAAAAAATTAATAGTCGGAATAACTTTATTTGTGATGTTTTTCTTTCTACTATGCTCTGCTGGTAGTTTTACGTGAGTTCTGTGCAAATGTTAGCTTCTATCAGACAGGTCTATTACCAAACTATCAAGAACAGAAGAGTTCTAGCCTGCTAGAGTTATTTCAGTCACCAAAAAAAATTAATAGTCGGAATAACTTTATTTTTGATGTTTTTACTTTCTACTATGCTCTGCTGGTATTTTTACGTGAGTTCTGTGCAAATTTTAGCTTCTATCAGACAGTTCTATTACCAAGCTATCAAGAACAGAAGAGTTCTAGCCTGCTAGAGTTATGTCAGTTATGAAAAAAATTAATAGTCCGAATATGATAATTTTAGTTTTTTTTTACTTTTCCACTATGCTCTGCTGGTATTTTTACGTGAGTTCTGTGCAAATTTTAGCTTCTTTCAGACAGTTTTTTTACCAAGCTATCAAGAACAGAAGAGTTCTAGCCTGCTAGAGTAATGTCAGTCATCAAAAATAAAAAATAGTCGGAATAACTTTTATTTTTAATTTTTTTACTTTTCCCCTATGCTCTGCTGGAATTTTTGCGTGAGTTCTGTAAAGATTTTAGCTTCTATCAGAAAGTATTGTTACCAAGCTATAAAAAACAGAAGAGTTCTAGCCTGCTAGAGTTATGTCAGTCATAAAAAAAAAAATAGTCGGAATACCTTTTATTTTGAATTTTTTTACTTTTCCCCTATGCTCTGCTGGAATTTTTGCGTGTGTTCTGTAAAGATTTTAGCTTCTATTAGAAAGTATTGTTACCAAGCTATAATAAAACAGAAGAGTTCTAGCCTGCTAGAGTTATGTCAGTCACCAAAAAAAATTAATAGTTGGAATAACTTTTTTTTGTTGATGTTTTTACTTTTCTACTATGCTCTGCTGGTATTTTAGGGTGAGTTCTGTGAAAATTTTAGCTTCTATCAGACAGTTCTGTTACCATGCTAACAAAATCAGAAGAGTTCTAGCCTCCTAGAGTTATGTCAGTTATGAAAAAAATTAATAGTCCGAATATGATAATTTTAGATTTTTTTACGTTTCCACTATGCTCTGCTGGTATTTTTACGTGAGTTCTGAGCAAATTTTTGCTTCTATCAGACAGTGTTTTTACCAAGCTATCAAAAACAGAAGAGTTCTAGCCTGCTAGAGTTATGTCAGTCATCAAAAAAAAAAAAAAATTGTCGGAATAACTTTTATTTTTAATTTTTTTACTTTTCCCCTATGCTCTGCTGGTAGTTTTACGTGAGTTCTGTGCAAATGTTAGCTTCTATCAGACAGTTCTATTACCAAGCTATCAAGAACAGAAGAGTTCTAGCCTGCTAGAGTAATGTCAGTCACCAAAAAAAATTAATAGTTGGAATAACTTTATTTTTGATGTTTTTACTTTTCCACTATGCTCTGCTGGTATTTTTCCGTAAGTTCTGTGCAAATTTCAGCTTTTATCAGACAGGTTATTTACCAAGCCATCAAGAACAGAAGAGTTCTATCCTGCTAGAGTTATTTCTGTCACCAAAAAAAATTAATAGTCGGAATAACTTTATTTTTGATGTTTTTACTTTCTACTATGCTCTGCTGGTATTTTTACGTGAGTTCTGTTCAAATTTTAGCTTCTATCAGACAGTTCTATTACCAAGCTATCAAGAACAGAAGAGTTCTAGCCTGCTAGAGTTATGTCAGTTATGAAAAAAATTAATAGTCCGAATATGATAATTTTAGATTTTTTTACTTTTCCACTATGCTCTGCTGGTATTTTTACGTGAGTTCTGTGCAAATTTTTTCTTCTATCAGACAGTGTTTTTACCAAGCTATCAAGAACAGAAGAGTTCTAGCCTGCTAGAGTTATGTCAGTCATCAAAAAAAAAAAAAATAGTCGGAATAACTTTTATTTTTAATTTTTTTCTTTTCCCCTATGCTCTGCTGGTAGTTTTACGTGAGTTCTGTGCAAATGTTAGCTTCTATCAGACAGTTCTATTACCAAGCTATCAAGAACAGAAGAGTTCTAGCCTGCTAGAGTTATTTCTGTCACCAAAAAAAATTAATAGTCGGAATAACTTTATTTTTGATGTTTTTACTTTCTACTATGCTCTGCTGGTATTTTTACGTGAGTTCTGTGCAAATTTTAGCTTCAATCAGACATTTCTATTACCAAGCTATCAAGAACAGCAGAGTTCTAGCCTGCTAGAGTTATGTCAGTCATGCAAAAAAAATAAAGTTGTCCGAATAACATTATTTTTGCTGTTTTTACTGTTCTACTATGCTCTGCTGGTATTTTTACGTGAGTTCTGTGCAAATTTTAGCTTCTATCAGACAGTTTTGTTACCAAACTATCAAGAACAGAAGAGTTCTAGCCTCCTGGAGTTATGTCAGTCATAATATGAATTAATTGTCAAGATTACGTCATTTTTAATTTTTTTTACTTTTCCACTATGCTCTGCTGGTATTTTTACGTGAGTTCTGTGCAAATTTTAGCTTCTATCAGACAGTTCTATTACCAAGCTATCAAAAATAGAAGAGTTCTAGCCTCCTAGAGTTATGTCAGTCACCAAGAAAAATTAATAGTTGGAATAACTTTATTTTTGATGTTTTTACTTTTCCACTATGCTCTGCTGGTATTTTTCCGTAAGTTCTGTGCAAATTTCAGCTTTTATCAGACAGGTTATTTACCAAGCCATCAAGAACAGAAGAGTTCTATCCTGCTAGAGTTATTTCTGTCACCAAAAAAAATTAATAGTCGGAATAACTTTATTTTTGATGTTTTACTTTCTACTATGCTCTGCTGGTATTTTTACGTGAGTTCTGTGCAAATTTTAGCTTCTATCAGACAGTTCTATTACCAAGCTATCAAGAACAGAAGAGTTCTAGCCTGCTAGAGTAATGTCAGTCATCAAAAAAAAAAAATAGTCGGAATAACTTTTATTTTTATTTTTTTTACTTTTCCCCTATGCTCTGCTGGAATTTTTGCGTGAGTTCTGTAAAGATTTCAGCTTCTATCAGAAAGTATTGTTACCAAGCTATAAAAAACAGAAGAGTTCTAGCTTGGTAACAATACTTTCTGATAGAAGCTAAAATCTTTACAGAACTCACGCAAAAATTCCAGCAGAGCATAGGGGAAAAGTAAAAAAATTAAAAATTAAAGTTATTCCGACTATTTTTTTTTTTTGATGACTGACATTACTCTAGCAGGCTAGAACTCTTCTGTTCTTGATAGCTTGGTAATAGAACTGTCTGATAGAAGCTAAAATTTGCACAGAACTCACGTAAAAATACCAGCAGAGCATAGTAGAAAGTAAAAACATCAAAAATAAAGTTATTCCGACTATTAATTTTTTTTGGTGACTGAAATAACTCTAGCAGGCTAGAACTCTTCTGTTCTTGATAGTTTGGTAATAGACCTGTCTGATAGAAGCTCAAATTTGCACAGAACTCACGGAAAAATACCAGCAGAGCATAGTGGAAAAGAAAAACATCAAAAATAAAGTTATTCCAACTGTTAATTTTTCTTGATGACTGACATAACTCTAGCAGGCTAGAACTCTTCTGTTTTTGATAGCATGGTAAAAAAACTGTCTGATAGAAGCTAAAATTTGCACAGAACTCACGTAAAAATACCAGCAGAGCATAGTGGAAAAGTAAAAAAAAATAAAAATGACGTAATCTTGACAATTAATTCATATTATGACTGACATAACTCCAGGAGGCTAGAACTCTTCTGTTCTTGATAGTTTGGTAAAAAAACTGTCTGATAGAAGCTAAAATTTTCACAGAACTCACGTAAAAATACCAGCAGAGCATAGTAGAACAGTAAAAACAGCAAAAATAATGAATTCGAAAAACTTTTTTTTTTTCATGACTGACATAACTCTAGGAGGCTAGAACTCTTCTGGTTTTATAGCGGGGTAACAGAACTATCTGAGAGAAGCTTAAATCTGCACATAACTCACGCAAAAATACCAGCAGAGCGTAGGGGAAAAGTAAAAAAAATAAAAATAAAAGGTATTCCGACTATTTTTTTTTTTTATGACTGACATAACTCTAGCAGGCTAGAACTCTTCTGTTCTTGATAGCTTGGTAATAGAACTGTCTGATAGAAGCTAAAATTTGCACAGAACTCACGTAAAAATACCAGCAGAGCATAGTAGAAAGAAAAACATCACAAATAAAGTTATTCCGACTATTAATTTTTTTTGGTGACTGACATAACTCTAGCAGGCTAGAACTCTTCTGTTCTTGATAGCTTGGTAATAGAACTGTCTAACAGAAGCTAACATTTTCACAGAACTCACCCAAAAATACCAGCATAGCATAGTAGAAAAGTAAAAACATCAACAAAAAAAAGTTATTCCGACTATTAATTTTTTTTGATGTCTAACATAACTCAAGCAGGCTAGAACTCTTATGTTTTTGATAGCTTGGTAACAGAACTGTCTGATAGAAGCTAAAATTTGCACAGAACTCACGTAAAAATACCAGCAGAGCATAGTGGAAAAGTAAAAAAAATTAAAAATGACGTAATCTTGACAATTAATTCATATTATGACTGACATAACTCCAGGAGGCTAGAACTCTTCTGTTCTTGATAGTTTGGTAACAAAACTGTCTGATAGAAGCTAAAATTTGCACAGAACTCACGTAAAAATACCAGCAGAGCATAGTAGAACAGTAAAAACAGCAAAAATAATGTTATTCGGACAACTTTATTTTTTTTTCATGACTGACATAACTCTAGCAGGCTAGAACTCTGCTGTTCTTGATAGCTTGGTAATAGAACTGTCTGATTGAAACTAAAATTTGCACAGAACTCACGTAAAAATACCAGCAGAGCATAGTAGAAAGTAAAAACATCAAAAATAAAGTTATTCCGACTATTAATTTTTTTGGTGACAGAAATAACTCTCGCAGGCTAGAACTCTTCTGTTCTTGATAGCTTGGTAATAGAACTGTCTGATAGAAGCTAAAATTTGCACAGAACTCACGTAAAAATACCAGCAGAGCATAGTCATCATTCATCATTCATTTCAGCCGAAAGACGTCCACTGCTGGACATAGGCCTCCCCCAAGCATCGCCACAACGACCGGTCCTGTGCCTTCCGCATCCAGCGGATTCCCGTGACCTTCACCAGGTCGTCGGTCCACCTTGTGGGGGGCCTACCCACGCTGCGCCTTCCAGTACGCGGTCGCCACTCCAGAACTTTACTGCCCCATCGGCCATCCGTTCTGCGAGCAATGTGCCCCGCCCACTGCCACTTAAGTTTGGCAATTCTTCGGGCTATGTCGGTTACTTTCGTTCTTCTGCGAATCTCCTCATTTCTGATTCGATCACGCAGGGACACTCCGAGCATAGCCCTCTCCATTGCCCTTTGAGTGACTTTGAGCCTTCTTATCAGGCCCATTGTGAGCGACCATGTTTCAGTACCGTAAGTAATTACTGGCAACACACACTGGTCAAAGACTTTCGTCTTGAGACACTGCGGTATTTTGGACGAGAAGATATTGCGTAGCTTCCCGAACGCTGCCCAACCGAGTCGGATTCGACGATTGACCTCTTTCTCGAAGTTGGACTTACCTAGCTGGACAGTTTGTCCTAGGTATACATAATCGTCAACAACTTCGAGTGTAGATTCTCCGATGCTTACGGGAATGGGTGCTATATGGGAATTCGACATAACCTTTGTCTTGTCCATATTCATTTTAAGACCCACTGTATCGGAAGCTCTACTGAGGTCATCGAGCATTGTACCGAGGTCCTCCATGGTCTCAGCCATGACTACTATGTCGTCGGCAAACCGAAGGTGAGTGATGTACTCGCCGTTTATGTTAATGCCTAGCCCATTCCAGTCCAGAACCTTGAAGACATCCTCCAATGCAGCAGTGAAGAGTTTCGGAGAGATCACATCTCCCTGTCTCACACCTCGCTGCAGAAGGATAGGTTTCGAGGCTTGGTCCTGTAATCGGACTGACATAGTGGCGTTTTCATACAAAGACTTTAACACTTCGATGTACCGATAGTCAATCTGGCACCGTTGAATAGACTGAAGTACCGCCCAAGTCTCGATCGAATCGAAGGCTTTCTCGTAGTCCACAAACGCTAAACAAAGAGGCAAGTTATACTCTTCGGTCTTCTGTATAACCTGACGCAGCGTATGTATGTGGTCTACGGTGCTAAAGCCTTTTCGGAACCCGGCTTGTTCGGGAGGCTGGAAGTCGTCAAACCTGCGCGAAAGACGGTTCGTAATGACTCTCGAAAACAGCTTGTAGACATGGCTCAGAAGTGAGATGGGCCTATAATTCTTCAGTAGAGCATTATCGCCCTTTTTGAAGAAGAGTACCACCACACCTCTGCTCCATGCCTGTGGCGTTCTCCCCTCGAGAATGACGGAATCAAATAACTTCTGAAGGGCCTTAAGGATCGGTTTTCCACCCGCCTTCAGGAGTTCGGCCGTAATTCCGTCATCACCCTTGTTGTTTTTGAGCTGCTTTTGAGCCATCCTAATCTCGTACAGGCTGACGTCCGGGATATCTTCGGTATAGTGTCGGGTCAATCGAGCTCTTGGGTCATTAGCCCGATTTACAGCGGGTTTCTGGGTGGACGTGTATAACTGTCCATAGAACTTCTCGACCTCCTTCAATAGCTCTGGCTTGGAGGAAACGACTCTGCCATCGTCGGTCCTCAGTTTTGCAAGCTGGCTCTGCCCAATAGACAGTTCTCTTGCGAAGACTTTGGAGCCCTTGTTCTTCTCTATCGCGTCTTTAATACGTTCGGTATTAAATTGGCGTAGGTCACTTTTCAAGGACTTTGAGATCTGTCTATTGAGCTGCCGGTACTTAGTCGCATCATCTGAGGACTGCAGAATCATCTCGCGTCTTTTCGCCATGAGCTCGAGAGTGTGGTCAGAGAGCTTCTTGTTTCTGATTGTACGACGGGTCCTAAAGATCCTTGACCCGACCGTATGGACAGTTTCCACAAACCCATCGTTGTAATCGTCCACTGAGCTCCCTAGGCATTCGAAACGATTCTGAAGTTCGAGCTGAAAGCTCTCGGCGTTTTGGATTTGGATCGGTGCTGGACGGAGCGTAGACTTCATCAGTCGAGATCTTTCCAGCTTGATGTTCAGATTCAATGTGCCTCTTACCAAACGGTTATCGCTTCCGGTTTTGACCGCGTTGATCACAGAGACATCATTGAATATTTGCTTCTTCGTCGACATAATGAAGTCAATCTCATTTTTTGTTACACCATTAGGTCCCAACTAGGTCCACTTCCTGTGCTCACGCTTTCTGAAGAAAGAGTTCATCATATAGAGCCCCTCTTTCTCCATAAAGCCAGCCAGTAGATGGCCCCGGTGGTTCCGATATCCATACCCAAATTGCCCCACTCGCATCTCATCATCGTAGCGCTTGCCCAGTTTCGCGTTGAAGTCTCCCATGACAACAGTGAAGTGAGTTTTAGAGCCATGCATGGCTCTCGAGATATCCTCATACATGGTCTCCACCTCATCGTCGGAGTGTTTTGAGGTCGGGGCGTATACCTGTATAACCTTCAACGAATACCTTTCGGTTATTCTGAGTATAAGGTACGCCACCCTGGTCGAAACACTCTCGATCTTCACTATGTTGTTCACAAGAGACTTATGGACGATAAACCCGACACCGCCCTGGGAAAGTTGATCGCCCTCCCGGAAATAGAGCAAGTTACCGGATTTGAGGATTATCGTGTCCTCCCCCTCTCTTCGGACTTCAGATAACCCTACGATATCCCATCGTAACTTGCTCAATTCTTCCTCGAGTTCGACAAGCTTCTCGTCGGTCCGCAGTGTACGTGTGTTGTATGTTGCCAGGTCCAGTCTTTTTTTGTTATGGTAGCTGGATCTCTGCCGGGGATTCTTCGCACCCCCTGCCCCGCCGTTACCTAGGCCGCTACCGTAACCAGGGATAGCGGGGCCGCCGGGGACTAGGGGCCGGTTTTTATCAGTGCTTTGCATGTTTGGGGGGATATGCCATAATCGCCACGCTTGGCAGGCGGGTTGGCGATCGCAGTTGGTAGTTTTAATACTCGGAGGACGCTGCTGCCCATCCTCTGGTGAATCCCTTAGTCGCCTTTTACGACACCCATGAGAAGATATAGGGTGGTGGTATTCTTTGCGTCCGGCACCACACGGACGAGAGCAGAGCATAGAGCATAGCAATAATGTTATTCGGACAACTTTTTTTTTTCATGACTGACATAACTCTAGGAGGCTAGAACTCTTCTGGTTTTGATAGCGTGGTAACAGAACTATCTGAGAGAAGCTTAAATAGTCGGAATAACTTTTATTTTGAATTTTTTTACTTTTCCCCTATGCTCTGCTGGAATTTTTGCGTGAGTTCTGTAAAGATTTTAGCTTCTATCAGAAAGGATTGTTACCAAGCTATAAAAAACAGAAGAGTTCTAGCCTGCCTGAGTTATGTCAGTCACCAAAAAAAATTAATAGTTGGAATAACTTTATTTTTGATGTTTTTACTTTCTACTATGCTCTGCTGGTATTTTTACGTGAGTTCTGTGCAAATTTTAGCTTCTATCAGACAGTTATATTACCAAGCTATCAAGAACAGAAGAGTTCTAGCCTGCTAGAGTAATGTCAGTCATCAAAAAAAAAAATTTGTCGGAATAACTTTTATTTTTATTTTTTTTACTTTTCCCCTATGCTCTGCTGGAATTTTTGCGTGAGTTCTGTAAAGATTTCAGCTTCTATCAGAAAGTATTGTTACCAAGCTATAAAAAACAGAAGAGTTCTAGCCTGCTAGAGTTATGTCAGTCACCAAAAAAAATTAATAGTCGGAATAACTTTATTTGTGATGTTTTTCTTTCTACTATGCTCTGCTGGTAGTTTTACGTGAGTTCTGTGCAAATGTTAGCTTCTATCAGACAGGTCTATTACCAAACTATCAAGAACAGAAGAGTTCTAGCCTGCTAGAGTTATTTGAGTCACCAAAAAAAATTAATAGTCGTAATAACTTTATTTTAGATGTTTTTACTTTTCCCCTATGCTCTGCTGGAATTTTTGCGTGAGTTCTGTAAAGATTTCAGCTTCTATCAGAAAGTATTGTTACCAAGCTATAAAAAAACAGAAGAGTTCTAGCCTGCTAGAGTTATGTCAGTCACCAAAAAAAATTAATAGTCGGAATAACTTTATTTGTGATGTTTTTCTTTCTACTATGCTCTGCTGGTAGTTTTACGTGAGTTCTGTGCAAATGTTAGCTTCTATCAGACAGGTCTATTACCAAACTATCAAGAACAGAAGAGTTCTAGCCTGCTAGAGTTATTTCAGTCACCAAAAAAAATTAATAGTCGGAATAACTTTATTTTTGATGTTTTTACTTTCTACTATGCTCTGCTGGTATTTTTACGTGAGTTCTGTGCAAATTTTAGCTTCTATCAGACAGTTCTATTACCAAGCTATCAAGAACAGAAGAGTTCTAGCCTGCTAGAGTTATGTCAGTTATGAAAAAAAAAAATAGTCCGAATATGATAATTTTAGTTTTTTTTTAATTTTCCACTATGCTCTGCTGGTATTTTTACGTGAGTTCTGTGCAAATTTTAGCTTCTTTCAGACAGTTTTTTTACCAAGCTATCAAGAACAGAAGAGTTCTAGCCTGCTAGAGTTATGTCAGTCATCAAAAAAAAAAAAAATTGTCGGAATAACTTTTATTTTTAATTTTTTTACTTTTCCCCTATGCTCTGCTGGTAGTTTTACGTGAGTTCTGTGCAAATGTTAGCTTCTATCAGACAGTTCTATTACCAAGCTATCAAGTACAGAAGAGTTCTAGCCTGCTAGAGTTATTTCTGTCACCAAAAAAAATTAATAGTCGGAATAACTTTATTTTTGATGTTTTTACTTTCTACTATGCTCTGCTGGTATTTTTACGTGAGTTCTGTGCAAATTTTAGCTTCAATCAGACAGTTCTATTACCAAGCTATCAAGAACAGCAGAGTTCTAGCCTGCTAGAGTTATGTCAGTCATGAAAAAAAAAAAAAGTTGTCCGAATAACATTATTTTTGCTGTTTTTACTGTTCTACTATGCTCTGCTGGTATTTTTACGTGAGTTCTGTGCAAATTTTAGCTTCTATCAGACAGTTTTGTTACCAAACTATCAAGAACAGAAGAGTTCTAGCCTCCTGGAGTTATGTCAGTCATAATATGAATTAATTGTCAAGATTACGTCATTTTTAATTTTTTTTACTTTTCCACTATGCTCTGCTGGTATTTTTACGTGAGTTCTGTGCAAATTTTAGCTTCTATCAGACAGTTCTATTACCAAGCTATCAAAAACAGAAGAGTTCTAGCCTCCTGGAGTTTGGTCAGTCATGAAAAAAATTAATAATCCGAATAACAACATTTAAGATTTTTTTTTAAACTATGCTCTGCTGGTATTTTTGCGTGAGTTCTGTAAAGATTTTAGCTCCTATCAGAAAGTATTGTTACCAAGCTATAAAAAACAGAAGAGTTTTAGCCTGCTAGAGTTATGTCAGTCACCAAAAAAAATTAATAGTCGGAATAACTTTTATTTTTATTTTTTTTACTTTTCCCCTATGCTCTGCTGGAATTTTTGCGTGAGTTCTGTAAAGATTTCAGCTTCTATCAGAAAGTATTGTTACCAAGCTATAAAAAAACAGAAGAGTTCTAGCCTGCTAGAGTTATGTCAGTCACCAAAAAAAATTAATAGTCGGAATAACTTTATTTGTGATGTTTTTCTTTCTACTATGCTCTGCTGGTAGTTTTACGTGAGTTCTGTGCAAATGTTAGCTTCTATCAGACAGGTCTATTACCAAACTATCAAGAACAGAAGAGTTCTAGCCTGCTAGAGTTATTTCAGTCACCAAAAAAAATTAATAGTCGGAATAACTTTATTTTTGATGTTTTTACTTTCTACTATGCTCTGCTGGTATTTTTACGTGAGTTCTGTGCAAATTTTAGCTTCTATCAGACAGTTCTATTACCAAGCTATCAAGAACAGAAGAGTTCTAGCCTGCTAGAGTTATGTCAGTTATGAAAAAAAAAAATAGTCCGAATATGATAATTTTAGTTTTTTTTTAATTTTCCACTATGCTCTGCTGGTATTTTTACGTGAGTTCTGTGCAAATTTTAGCTTCTTTCAGACAGTTTTTTTACCAAGCTATCAAGAACAGAAGAGTTCTAGCCTGCTAGAGTTATGTCAGTCATCAAAAAAAAAAAAAATTGTCGGAATAACTTTTATTTTTAATTTTTTTACTTTTCCCCTATGCTCTGCTGGTAGTTTTACGTGAGTTCTGTGCAAATGTTAGCTTCTATCAGACAGTTCTATTACCAAGCTATCAAGTACAGAAGAGTTCTAGCCTGCTAGAGTTATTTCTGTCACCAAAAAAAATTAATAGTCGGAATAACTTTATTTTTGATGTTTTTACTTTCTACTATGCTCTGCTGGTATTTTTACGTGAGTTCTGTGCAAATTTTAGCTTCAATCAGACAGTTCTATTACCAAGCTATCAAGAACAGCAGAGTTCTAGCCTGCTAGAGTTATGTCAGTCATGAAAAAAAAAAAAGTTGTCCGAATAACATTATTTTTGCTGTTTTTACTGTTCTACTATGCTCTGCTGGTATTTTTACGTGAGTTCTGTGCAAATTTTAGCTTCTATCAGACAGTTTTGTTACCAAACTATCAAGAACAGAAGAGTTCTAGCCTCCTGGAGTTATGTCAGTCATAATATGAATTAATTGTCAAGATTACGTCATTTTTAATTTTTTTTACTTTTCCACTATGCTCTGCTGGTATTTTTACGTGAGTTCTGTGCAAATTTTAGCTTCTATCAGACAGTTCTATTACCAAGCTATCAAAAACAGAAGAGTTCTAGCCTCCTGGAGTTTGGTCAGTCATGAAAAAAATTAATAATCCGAATAACAACATTTAAGATTTTTTTTTAAACTATGCTCTGCTGGTATTTTTGCGTGAGTTCTGTAAAGATTTTAGCTCCTATCAGAAAGTATTGTTACCAAGCTATAAAAAACAGAAGAGTTTTAGCCTGCTAGAGTTATGTCAGTCACCAAAAAAAATTAATAGTCGGAATAACTTTTATTTTTATTTTTTTTACTTTTCCCCTATGCTCTGCTGGAATTTTTGCGTGAGTTCTGTAAAGATTTCAGCTTCTATCAGAAAGTATTGTTACCAAGCTATAAAAAAACAGAAGAGTTCTAGCCTGCTAGAGTTATGTCAGTCACCAAAAAAAATTAATAGTCGGAATAACTTTATTTGTGATGTTTTTCTTTCTACTATGCTCTGCTGGTAGTTTTACGTGAGTTCTGTGCAAATGTTAGCTTCTATCAGACAGGTCTATTACCAAACTATCAAGAACAGAAGAGTTCTAGCCTGCTAGAGTTATTTCAGTCACCAAAAAAAATTAATAGTCGGAATAACTTTATTTTTGATGTTTTTACTTTCTACTATGCTCTGCTGGTATTTTTACGTGAGTTCTGTGCAAATTTTAGCTTCTATCAGACAGTTCTATTACCAAGCTATCAAGAACAGAAGAGTTCTAGCCTGCTAGAGTTATGTCAGTTATGAAAAAAATTAATAGTCCGAATATGATAATTTTAGTTTTTTTTTACTTTTCCACTATGCTCTGCTGGTATTTTTACGTGAGTTCTGTGCAAATTTTAGCTTCTTTCAGACAGTTTTTTTACCAAGCTATCAAGAACAGAAGAGTTCTAGCCTGCTAGAGTAATGTCAGTCATCAAAAATAAAAAATAGTCGGAATAACTTTTATTTTTAATTTTTTTACTTTTCCCCTATGCTCTGCTGGAATTTTTGCGTGAGTTCTGTAAAGATTTTAGCTTCTATCAGAAAGTATTGTTACCAAGCTATAAAAAACAGAAGAGTTCTAGCCTGCTAGAGTTATGTCAGTCATAAAAAAAAAAATAGTCGGAATACCTTTTATTTTGAATTTTTTTACTTTTCCCCTATGCTCTGCTGGAATTTTTGCGTGTGTTCTGTAAAGATTTTAGCTTCTATTAGAAAGTATTGTTACCAAGCTATAATAAAACAGAAGAGTTCTAGCCTGCTAGAGTTATGTCAGTCACCAAAAAAAATTAATAGTTGGAATAACTTTTTTTTGTTGATGTTTTTACTTTTCTACTATGCTCTGCTGGTATTTTAGGGTGAGTTCTGTGAAAATTTTAGCTTCTATCAGACAGTTCTGTTACCATGCTAACAAAATCAGAAGAGTTCTAGCCTCCTAGAGTTATGTCAGTTATGAAAAAAATTAATAGTCCGAATATGATAATTTTAGATTTTTTTACGTTTCCACTATGCTCTGCTGGTATTTTTACGTGAGTTCTGAGCAAATTTTTGCTTCTATCAGACAGTGTTTTTACCAAGCTATCAAAAACAGAAGAGTTCTAGCCTGCTAGAGTTATGTCAGTCATCAAAAAAAAAAAAAAATTGTCGGAATAACTTTTATTTTTAATTTTTTTACTTTTCCCCTATGCTCTGCTGGTAGTTTTACGTGAGTTCTGTGCAAATGTTAGCTTCTATCAGACAGTTCTATTACCAAGCTATCAAGAACAGAAGAGTTCTAGCCTGCTAGAGTAATGTCAGTCACCAAAAAAAATTAATAGTTGGAATAACTTTATTTTTGATGTTTTTACTTTTCCACTATGCTCTGCTGGTATTTTTCCGTAAGTTCTGTGCAAATTTCAGCTTTTATCAGACAGGTTATTTACCAAGCCATCAAGAACAGAAGAGTTCTATCCTGCTAGAGTTATTTCTGTCACCAAAAAAAATTAATAGTCGGAATAACTTTATTTTTGATGTTTTTACTTTCTACTATGCTCTGCTGGTATTTTTACGTGAGTTCTGTTCAAATTTTAGCTTCTATCAGACAGTTCTATTACCAAGCTATCAAGAACAGAAGAGTTCTAGCCTGCTAGAGTTATGTCAGTTATGAAAAAAATTAATAGTCCGAATATGATAATTTTAGATTTTTTTACTTTTCCACTATGCTCTGCTGGTATTTTTACGTGAGTTCTGTGCAAATTTTTTCTTCTATCAGACAGTGTTTTTACCAAGCTATCAAGAACAGAAGAGTTCTAGCCTGCTAGAGTTATGTCAGTCATCAAAAAAAAAAAAAATAGTCGGAATAACTTTTATTTTTAATTTTTTTCTTTTCCCCTATGCTCTGCTGGTAGTTTTACGTGAGTTCTGTGCAAATGTTAGCTTCTATCAGACAGTTCTATTACCAAGCTATCAAGAACAGAAGAGTTCTAGCCTGCTAGAGTTATTTCTGTCACCAAAAAAAATTAATAGTCGGAATAACTTTATTTTTGATGTTTTTACTTTCTACTATGCTCTGCTGGTATTTTTACGTGAGTTCTGTGCAAATTTTAGCTTCAATCAGACATTTCTATTACCAAGCTATCAAGAACAGCAGAGTTCTAGCCTGCTAGAGTTATGTCAGTCATGCAAAAAAAATAAAGTTGTCCGAATAACATTATTTTTGCTGTTTTTACTGTTCTACTATGCTCTGCTGGTATTTTTACGTGAGTTCTGTGCAAATTTTAGCTTCTATCAGACAGTTTTGTTACCAAACTATCAAGAACAGAAGAGTTCTAGCCTCCTGGAGTTATGTCAGTCATAATATGAATTAATTGTCAAGATTACGTCATTTTTAATTTTTTTTACTTTTCCACTATGCTCTGCTGGTATTTTTACGTGAGTTCTGTGCAAATTTTAGCTTCTATCAGACAGTTCTATTACCAAGCTATCAAAAATAGAAGAGTTCTAGCCTCCTAGAGTTATGTCAGTCACCAAGAAAAATTAATAGTTGGAATAACTTTATTTTTGATGTTTTTACTTTTCCACTATGCTCTGCTGGTATTTTTCCGTAAGTTCTGTGCAAATTTCAGCTTTTATCAGACAGGTTATTTACCAAGCCATCAAGAACAGAAGAGTTCTATCCTGCTAGAGTTATTTCTGTCACCAAAAAAAATTAATAGTCGGAATAACTTTATTTTTGATGTTTTACTTTCTACTATGCTCTGCTGGTATTTTTACGTGAGTTCTGTGCAAATTTTAGCTTCTATCAGACAGTTCTATTACCAAGCTATCAAGAACAGAAGAGTTCTAGCCTGCTAGAGTAATGTCAGTCATCAAAAAAAAAAAATAGTCGGAATAACTTTTATTTTTATTTTTTTTACTTTTCCCCTATGCTCTGCTGGAATTTTTGCGTGAGTTCTGTAAAGATTTCAGCTTCTATCAGAAAGTATTGTTACCAAGCTATAAAAAACAGAAGAGTTCTAGCCTGCTAGAGTTATGTCAGTCACCAAAAAAAATTAATAGTCGGAATAACTTTTATTTTTAATTAGTTTACTTTTCCCCTACGCTCTGCTGGTATTTTTGCGTGAGTTATGTGTGGATTCATGTTTCTATCAGACAGCTTTGTTACTATGCTATAAAAACAGAAGAGTTCTAGCCTCCTAGAGTTATGTCATTCATATAAAAAAATTAATAGTCCGAATAACATTATTTTTGATGTTTTTACTTTTCCACTATGCTCTCCTGGTATTTTAGTTTGAGTTCTGTGTGGATTTTAATGTCTTTTAGACAGCTGCTTTACTAATCTTTTACAAAACAGAAGAGTTCTAGCCTGCTAGAATTATGTCAGTCATCAAAAAAAAAATAGTCCGAATAACAGTATTTTTGATGTTTTTACTTTTCCACTATGCTCTGCTGGTATTTTAGCGTGAGTTCTGTGCTGATTTTGGATTCTTTCAGGTAGCTTTGTTATTAAACTATTGAAAACAGAAGAGTTCTAGCCTCCTGGAGTAATATCAGTCATAACATAAATTAATAGTCAAGATTACAACATTTTTCATTTTTTAACTTTTCCCCTATGCTCTGCTTGTATTTTAGCGTGAGTTCTGTGCGGATTTAAGCTTCTATCAGACAGTTTTGTTACCAAGCTATCAAAAACAGAAGATTTCTAGCCTGCTAGAGTTATGACAATCATCAAAAAAAATTAATAGTCCGAACAACATTATTTTAGTTTTTTTACTTTTCTACTATGCTCTGCTGGTATTTTAGCGTAAGTTCTGTGCCGATTTTACTGTCTTTTAGACACCTGCTTTACTTATCTATTAAAAAGAGAAGAGTTCTAGCCTGCTAGATTTATGTCAGTCATCAAAAAAAAAATTGTCCGAATAATTTTTTTTTAGTTTTTTTTTTTTACTTTTCCACTATGCTCTGCTGGTATTTTAGCGTGGGTTCTGTGCAGATTTTGGATTCTTTCAGGCAGCTGTGTTATTAAACTATTAAAAATAGAAGAGTTCTGGCGTCCTGGTGTTATATCGGACATAAAATAAATTAATAATCAAGATTACAACATTTTTCATTTTTAACTTTTCCCCTATGCTCTGCTGGTATTTTAGCGTGAGTTCTGTGCAGATTTTTGCTTCTATCAGACACTTTGTTTACCAAGCTATTAAAAACAAAAGAGTTCTAGCCTCCTAATATTAAATAAAAATAAAAGAAATGTATATTTGGATTCTGCTATAAACGCTGCCGAAAATGCTGTATTTTCGATATTTTAACTTTGCCCCTACTGATTTGCTACCATATCAGCAGAGTTCCAGGTGTTTTTTGTGCTTTACGTTATAGTCGTAGCAATAGTCTATGGAGAACTGAAGAGTTCTAGCCTCAAAGTTACATAAAAAATTTGCAGGATTGGTTTTCGTAATTTCTGCCCTTCTATCCTGATCTTCTGTCACGTTGCCTTGAGTTTTGGGAGGGTTTTAAGCCTCACCTCATAGAGCGCTATATCAGTATTCTACGTTAAACCGAAGATTTTTGTCCTCCTATAGTGATTTCAATCATATTTTACCATAATTCAGAGCATTTTTAGTAATTTCCTAACTTATAAAAAAAGATGATCTGCTAACTTCCAGACGCAGCAGATCATTTTAAAATCAACTTTTTTCAGGTTAAATCGACAGAACTATCAGTATTAAGTATCAGGAACTATAGAACACTTAAGCATACGTAAATAACTTACTTTAAATTTTGATCTGCTGAAAATGTTCTGCTACGGGAAGTTAGCAGATCATTTTTTCATGTGAATTTTTTTCAGGTAAAATGCCAGAACTATTCCTGAAAAGTATCAGGAACTATAGAACTCAGCTGCATGCGAAGAGAACTCCCTTTTATTTTTGATCTGCTGGGAAATGCTCTGCTAAGTTCACGGACATGAGTCTATCGTTCGTAGCCAACATTACCTATAATTAAACTAAACTAACTTAACTAATTAATAACATAAATATACATAAATGTACTCTATAACATCATAAACTTACATACGATTACAATAAATAAAAACATGAGTAATAATAACTTCTTAGGTTTTCGCGATCACTACACATTATAATAAAACAAAGTTTAACCGGATTAAATCGCGTATATTATTTAAATTGGTTTCCCTGACGTTTCGAAAGCTTTGCAGCATTTCGTGGTGGTGGTTTCGCGATTTAATCCGGTTAAACTTTGTTTTATTATAATATGAGTAATGTCAGAATCAGAAAACATTATCTCTAAGTTGACTAGAATAATAATAATATTATTTAGACTGCCGAGAAAATTTATTTTAGATATAACAATAATCTTAAATTAAGTACAAGTACAACACAAATAAGCTTCCACGGAAATACAGTCACCGTCATAAATATCACGACGAACAGTTTGTAAAAGAACAAACAACATAACATTACATCACGCCTGTATTTCCCCGAAGGGGTAGGCAGAGGTGTATAGTACAACCACATTTCGCCAGATATGTTAAAAAAAAAAAATGTAATAGAAAATGGACATAAAATGGTGAATGGTCTAAGGAATTCCCAAGGTCCCAAGGTTTCCAAGAATCCCAAGGTGGCCGTTGGGAATAACCCCGCTTTTTTCAGTAACATAATTAAATAATACATGTGTTACATTTTTAAATATACAGGAAAAAAAATTAACCAGTGCGCAAATTTTGACAAAATGAACTTAAGGGAATTTTAATAAACACGTATTTTTTATTAGGGTTCCGTACCCGAAGGGTGACAAACGGGACCCTATTACTCTCGCTACGCTGTCCGTCTGTCTGTCACAGGGCTGTATCTTTTGAACGGTAATAGGTAACCGGTTGAAATTTTCTCAGAAATTGTGTTGCTCTGAGGTGTATCACGACAAATACTTTACACCCCATACATTACTCCATACAAGAAACCTCAAAAAACATGCATTTTTTTCAACGTTTTTGTTCCTACTCTATCTTCAAAACGGTAATATATACCAGCGTCAAACTTGGTCACATTATAGTGCATATTATGTTGTTTAGCAACAAATACTAAAAATAAGACAAACATAGACATATGTGGTGGTTCCTGCGTAAGAAAAACATGCAAAAATTCATATTTCGCGCACTGTACGTTGATATCTTTTGATAAACTCTCGTAAACTAAATCAGTTTTTATGGGGTATCAGGAACCCTTACTGCGCGAGTCCGACTCGCACTTGGCCGGTTTTTTTTGGTACGTCTTAGTAATAAAAAATAAAGTTATCGTTTACAAAAGATGTTTACTTTGAAATTTATTTTATGGTCACTCGCCGACGCGGGCGCGGCGACGCGTTTTTAGATATCAGCTGTTCGCTTGCTCGATGCGCCGACGCGACGTAAGTATCTATCTACGCGGGTTACTGACCGCTAATTTTATCAAATTCAAACTAGATTTTTTTAAATTTAGTCCCTGACCTGAAGTTATTTGTAATAGTAATTCCAATTTTTCCTTCATACATGATTGTGTCCATATTTTGCTGATTTCAAGTCGGATAAAAAGAAATAAAAAAGTATAGTACAATTAATGGAAATGTATTCTATTACTTATACGGACCACCAAAAAAAATTTGCGCACTAGTAATTTTTTTTTCCTGTTTTATAAATAAATAAAAAACAACTTCTTAGGTTTTCGCGATCACTACACATTATATTAAAACAAAGTTTAACCGGATTAAATCGCGTATATTATTTAGGATGTTTTTTAATTTCAATAGCCTCACGGAGCATTCTAGGTACATATCGGTTTTCCTTCGCCAGAACTTGTAAAAAAACATCCTAATTTTAATAGAGAAGATGGTTGGCAGCTACCACCTGTTTGGAACCCAGTCCTAAAAATAATCAAGTCCCAAACAGCACGCAACACTGTAAAAGATAATGATATTGTGAGTGATTACTGCGTGCATCGAAACGATTTTAATTAATAATATTGTACGGTAGATTAAAATAATTTTTTAGAAATATTTGTAAAGACGCTTGTCATCTTAGTCTACCTGCGACCACGAAATGCTGCAAAGCTTTCGAAACGTCAGGGAAACCAATTTAAATAATATACGCGATTTAATCCGGTTAAACTTTGTTTTAATATAAATAAAAAACATTTCGAAATATTTACAATAATTATTGTCATGAAAGACTCATTTTACTAGAAAACATCACATTTGTCGTAATCATCAAAAATCTTATCAAAATTAAACCCGTATTTTTTGTGATTACTTTTATTTCCGATCAAATATACTATAGATGCACGGTCTTGTACAAATACAATGTACTAGTAATTATGTTTAAGACAACAAGTACGACACTCCATCCTTTGTTTTGTATGCACATTTGGAGTATAACCAGCCCATTACTGTCCCACTGCTGGGCACGGGCCGCTTCTCAGTACGAGAAGGCCTTAGTCCACCACGCTGGCCTAGTGCGGGTTGGCGGACTACACACAGCATCGAGAACTGTATGGAGCACTCTCAGGTGTGCAGGTTTCCTCACGATGTTTTCCTTCGCCGTTAAAGCAAGTGATAATCGAATATAAATCCGCACATGAATTCGAAAAGTCAGAGGTGCGGGCCGGGATCGAACTTACACCCTCCTTCATGGAAGGCAAGCGTTCAACCACTAGGCTATCACTGCATTTGGAGTATAATTTTCATTTTATTTTTGTACACATTTTAGCATTGTGGCTTGTGTTGTGACACGTCTCACCTCTGAGTCTGAGTCTGAGAGTGAAACTGTGCACACGACTGATTATTGCAGTTTTGATGGGACCGTTTTTCGAGCGGTGATGGTGCATCTATGATATATTAGATCGTAGACTTTTAATTACAGATAAATAACAGACATACTTAATAAAAAAACATGGCTCATTATGTACGTTAAAACAAAAATTATAGATAGAGATTCCGTTTTAGCGGCCTTTCGTCTAATATTTGCATCGATAATACAGCCCAATAGACGCCTTTGGTTGAATATAATGCGTACAATTAATTCTGTTAACTAGCTGAGGTTCAGGAAGCGGGGTACTGCAATCCGATTGGCCCTACCGAGGCGGCTATTGGCTATTCACTAACGCGAAAGTATTGACGTTTCACGTAAGTGGTCGAAACTGGATTTGGAGTTTTCAAGTGGCGAACTACATCAGATCTGTTGACACACATCGGTCTCCTGTTATGAGGCGTCTATTGAGTGTATGGTCGATGAATAGTTGTAAGGTAGGCTGCCGTTATAGAAGAAGTTCGAATTCCAGATCAAACATATAATTGAGATTTTCTTGTTAGTAAAAATCTTAGTTTTTACACAAATTGACGACTTCTGTGGTCTAGTGGTTCGAGTGTCGGACTGCTGATCACGAGGTCGTGGGTTCGATTCCCACAGGACTCAAATATTTGTGTGATGAACATAAGTGTTTGTGTTGGTCTGGGTGTTTCTTTGTGAAAAACACGCAAAAATGCCTTATTGCGCTGTTTCTAACTGCAGAAACGAAAGCTGTAAAGTAATTTTTTTTTTAAATATGACGTCACCATGGGAGGCGTGGTTTGTCTAAAAGTTGCCACGCCTGAATAGCAACTAAAATTATGATTACAACCATTCTATCCACCTATTTCTGTGTCTGCGATATACACCACTGCCTTTGGATATCAATTTCTGCCAGTGTGACTTTTTAAACATAATTAAAATCATCAAATCATAAACGTCCACTGCTGGACATAGGCCTCCCGCAAGCATCGCCACAACGACCGGTCCTTAATTACCTAATTAATTAACAGGACCTGAGACAATAATAATAATGTTACACCATTTAAATATTAATATAATTAATTTTGCATTACATTATTAATAAAACAAGTTTAACCGGATTACATCGCGTATATTATTCAAATTTTTCCTGACGTTTTGAAAGCTTTACAACTTTGATTTTTTGTTTTTTACATTATTAATTTAGCCGTAAATAAGTCATACTTGGGAGAGGCCTATGTCCAGCAGTGGACTGCGACAGGCTGAGTTGATGATGATGAAGTCATACTAGCGAAAATGTTTGGCCAAGTGGTGATTTTAGATGATCTCCTTCATCGCCACATTGACCAATTGGCCATCACTGTTCAAATCTACATCGAGACCCCTTTTAACCGTTTTGTCACCAGCTTGGTTAAACACATCAGGCCAAACGAATTTCTTGTTATTTCTCATTGGTAACGCTCGCTCTAGCCTATACCAGAATTGTGGGTCATCCCATTTTAAATATGTATTAGTTTTAAAGTAAGCTTTCAACTCTTCCGATAATTTCTCGTGTTTTGTCACATCTTCTAGTAAAATCAAAATCACTCGTGTTTTCCCTTCTTTTAGAGCTAAATTGTGTGCCGTACGAAATTCCATATTAGCGTAAGAAGAATCGAGAAAGTTTTTCGATAAAAGAATGACTGTCCTTCGAGAATTTTCAACGGACATATTAATTTGTTCAGGAATCAAATCACCGATTGACCAATCACGATAATGGACGCAAGTTTTTTGTCCAAATTCGTTTTCTAATTTAGATAGTAACTCCTGGAAGAATTTCCTGTCTTTATGGGCGTAGGAAATGAAAACGTCGAATTCCTTACTAGCTTCGTCCGGGTCCTCTTTGAAGCAGCAAGGGAATAGACCATTTGAGGTTATGTAGACTAATATTTCGTGAGAATATCTATAGATTGTAATAACGGTGAAAAAGACGATCAGAACTAGTACGATAAAAGTTGCGCTGGCTGCCGCAGCCGCCCTCCACGTACTACACAACGCAAACACATCTACTTGAATCAATTTATCACCATTACCACAAGTTACTCTGCCTAAATCAGCGACAGAATCACTTTTTTGAAGAGCACTTATTTCTTCAGAAAACCGACACTGACACTCGAAAGGATTATTCGATAAGTATAAAGTGGTATTCGATCCCAAAAATTCCATAGGTATCTTTGTCAAATTATTATGTGAGAAATCTATTACTTTAACTGTGTCTGAGGGACTGAAAGGTATTTCTTGTAAACCTGTGTGGGTTAAATTAAGTAATTGCAGACTCAAATTATGAATACTTGTAGGCGGTTTTTCCAATTTTAAAGAAGTATAATTCAAACCGAAAGTTGCTGGATCTGTAAACGTTGATGGAATAGTAATACAATGGAGATCTAAATCAGACATCGCGGGTCTCTTTTGACAAGATACACAAGATTTATGACAAAATTCTGGCTTTAAATCGCAATTAAGGTCATTTGGTGATACGTTTTTGAACAATTTTCCTTGTAGATTAGGTGGTGAGGCGCATCTAGCGTTATCTACTATGAATTTAGGTTCAATACTTCCAGGTTTAGCCCCACGTAACCTCATAGCTAAGTTGTAGAGGTAACAATTGCAGTCTAGAGGATTGTAGTCGAGTAAAATTGAGCTGTTTGGCGATTTTTGGTCAGATGGTGATTCTTGGTCAGACGGTGATTGGAACGCATGGCTTAGGTTAACACTGCTGATGTTATTGTTTTGAAGATTAACGACGATGGTTTTGCTTAAAAATTGCACGTCGTTCGCCTGAAAACAAATAAAGAAAACGTCAAATTTCGAAAATAAAATGTTAACATAACCAAATATTAAATTTGTCAAAAATTACGCACGCATTATTTTATTCACGCGTCGTGCCTGTGGTTGAGTTACTTATAGCTATTCGCATGCAGGTGAAAGGAAGCCTTCAAACAATCAATCAATCAATCAACTCAGCCTATCGCAGTCCACTGCTGGACATAGGCCTCTCCCAAGTTGCGCCACAACGCTCGGTCCTCTGCCTTCCGCATCCAGTCCCCCCCAGCCACGTTCTTTAGGTCGTCGGTCAACCTGGCAGGGGGGCGCCCTACGCTGCGTTTGCCGATTCGCGGTCTCCACTCAAGGACTCGTCTGCTCCAGCGGACATCGGTCCTTCGAAAGACATGGCCAGCCCACTGCCACTTCAGCTTACTGATCCTACAAGCTATGTCGGTCACTCCGGTTCTTCTCCGGATAATCTCGTTACGGATTTTATCCTTCAAAGAAACTCCAAGCATTGCTCGCTCCATAGCTCGCTGAGCGACTTTAAATTTGTGGACTAGCCCAACTGTCAGTGTCCACGTCTCGGCACCGTAAGTCATGACTGGCAGGACGCACTGGGTTGAAGACCTTTGTCTTCAAACTTTGCGGTATAGGTGACGAGAAGACTCGGCGAAGTTTGCCAAAATGCTGGCCAGCCCAGACGGATCCTTCTGTTGGCTTCTTTCTCAAAGTTGTGTCTACCAAACAAGCAAGCCTTCAAACAGCCTAATATTAATTATTGTTCAACACACATTCTCGTAAAGTGGCTCTTGTTGCACCGCTTTTAGGTTCATAATGCAGCTTTATAACACACGTGTGCTTTTTAGGGTTCCGTAGTCCTACAAGGAACCCTTATAGTTTCGTCATGTCCGTCCGTCTGTCCTAATCCTTTACAGCTTAATAACTTCTACAGTTATTAACATATATATTTTTTTTTTTTTAATAGTCTGGATGTAGATCTCAATTTTAAAAGAATAAAAAAATCGTAATTACGTATTTTAGAGGTGGCGCCCATACATGTGAAATGGGGATGAATTTTTTTTTTCGCTGCACCCCCTCGTGTGGGGTATCATTGAATATGTCTACTAGGATGAAGGTAATGTTTCAAACATCACTTTTTTATCAGGTATACCATCTGCGAAATATAGCCTGCCAAAGTGGCTTGCAATGTGTTCCCCCCTGTCATTTCTAAACTATGCAACGTAGAAACTTATAATCTTCCACATTGATAGACCTTTGTAAAAACTCTTTTAAAATTATTTCGAGTATAATGTGACTATAATTTTTTGAGTTATAGAGAGAAAACTGAAAAATACTTAAACGTCCTAGTTCAAAGGTCATTGACCTTAGAGAAAAAAATTCTTAGCAAATAATGCTCCTTTAGCTACTTTCTATTTGAAAAAATCACAAAAAGTAACTGTGTTATGTTGACACGACATACTTCATAAATTTGGCGCCATCTAGCGGCTACTAACAACACTCTGTGAGTCGCCAATGCTGCCGTCTATTGCATAAACTAAAATATCCATGATTAATATTTGATTTGATTTGTTTGTAACACCTACATATGGAACCCTATAATACTGAGCATGGCCCGACATGCTCTTGGCCGGTATCAAAATTATCCTCCACTTTTTTCCTATTTCGTTTGTGTTCACGGTAGCTTAGTGGCTAAAGCACTGCCGTACTGAGCCAGGAGTCGCAGGTTCAATCCTGCTCTTGAGCGATTTTTTCTTTCCACAATTTAAATCGTTAGATTTCGCTTTGCATGCGTAAATGCGTTAAAAATAATAAAATAAACGAATAGTTTATTTATCACTTTTTAATTAATACCTACAGCTGTTGATCTATTCACAAAAATGTTTAATTTTGTTTAGGCATAAAAACTCTTTGCTGAGATTTAAAAATAAACTGTATAGTAAAACCGGCCAAGAGCATGTCGGGCCATGCTCAGTATTATAGGGTTCCTAATTACAAACGAATCAAATCGAATATTAATCAATGCTATTTTATTTTTTGCAACCAGCGCCACCTAGCGCTGAATTTAAGAAGCTAAATTGAAGTGTGTCATATCAATATAACATAAAGTTACTTTTTGTGATTTTTTTAAATAGGTAGTAACTAAAGGAGCATTATTTGCTAGAATAATTTTTCTCTAAGGTCAATGACCTATGAACTAGGACGTCTTAAGTATTTAGCAGTTTTCTCACTATAACTCAAAAATTTATAATCACATTATACTCGAAATAATTCTAAAAGAGAGTTTTTATAAAGGTCTATCAATGTGGAAGATTATAGGTTTCTACGTTGCATAGCTTAGAAATGGCAGGGGGGGGGACACATTGCTAGGCACTTTGGCGAGCTGTATTTCGCAGATGGTACACCTGATAAAAAAGTTATGTATGAAACATTACCTTCATTTTAGTAGACCTATTCAATGTTTGTGTTTTCACCCCCTTTTCACATGTATGGGCACCACCCCTAAAATACAATATCACGATTTTTTTATTCTTTCAAAATTGAGATCTATATCTAGACTATTTTTTAACAAAATTTCATTTACTTATGTTTATAACTGGAGAAGTTATTAAGCTGTAAAGGATTAGGACAGACGGACATACGGACGGACATGACGAAACTATAAGGGTTCCTTGTAGGACTACGGAACCCTAAAAAGCACTAGTACGATAATGTAAGGTTAAAAGCATGACAGCTGCATTATGATTACTCGTATTATGAACCTAAAAGCGGTGCAATAAGACCCACTTTACGAGTAAGTCTGTTGAAAATATTGTGTTTTTCTTTTCTCTTTGTAGGATACAAAAAACAGCTCACCTGCAGAAGCGAGAAGTTGTTATAAGACAGATCTAACTCTTCTAAATGTGTCAACACGTATATCCAATCAGAGAACATTGTGGCGACATAGTTTCCGCTTAGTTTCAAGTTCTTGAGTTGCTTCAACATATTGAAAGGCGACTGTTGTTCAATTAACCGGTTTGACAGTGTGTTTGGCGGCTTCAGAGTCAATTGATTGTCTATTAAAGATAGTGTTTGTAGCCCAACAGCTCCTCGGAATGCGTATTCACCGATTGTGGTCAATCCATTCTTGTTTATCGTCACATAGTTCAGATCACGGAGGCCGGAGAAAAGGTCGCTGTAAAAGATAAATAAAATATTAGTTTTCTTATAAACCTTATTGAATTTTTTTTGGAGGTAAATATTTTTTTTTTTTTTTTTGACTGCCTTGTTGGTCTAGTGGTTGCAAGCGCGACTGCTGAGCGTGGGGTCCTGGGTTCGATTCCCGGGTCGGGCAAAGTGTTATTGGGTTTTTTCATTAGGAAATTCTCAGTAGCAGCCCGGAGTCTGGATTTGTGCCCGGTCAATGGCAATAGGCTCGCCCCCTATTACATGGGACTATAACATAACTGGCGAAATGTGGGTGTACTATACACCTCTGCCTACCCCTTCGGGGAAATACAGGCGTGATATTATGTTATGTTATGTTACATTTTGTAAACCGCATATCAGTGGCCTGATTCACAAACGTTCGAAAAGTTTCCGTTTCCGAAGTGAAATTTGACCGGCAAATAAAACAAAACGACCACTTCCTGCGACCATGAACGCTGCAAAGATTTCGAAACGTCAGGAAAAC
Source organism: Asteroscopus sphinx (assembly GCA_949699075.1). Taxonomy (NCBI): domain Eukaryota; kingdom Metazoa; phylum Arthropoda; class Insecta; order Lepidoptera; family Noctuidae; genus Asteroscopus; species Asteroscopus sphinx. The sequence continues at coordinate 14,418,033 of OX453031.1, read as the reverse complement.
CAATTTTAATAATAATACGCGATGTAGGTAATTCGGTTCATTACGACACAAAACGGATTCGGAAACGAATCAATCATAGTTCTTTCATTTTACATCAAGTGCTTTGCGACAACAGATGGCTCTCGGAAGAATTTCCGTAAATTTCGCGTAGCGTTTCCGAATCCGGTTCTCGAATAGTTTTTTTTTTCTTAATAAAACAAGTTTAAACGGATTACATCGTGTATATTATTTAAATTGGTTTTTTTTAGAAAGCTTTGAAGCGTTCATTACGTTGGCGGTTTGCTCAGTCTTGCCGCAGCACTCACGCAGTAATATATATATATATTATAATAAATAATAATGATATCCTCTTGATAAACATTTTCAAAGACGACGTTCATTGTTTAACTGTTGTGTTATTTTAATTGACAGTTAAAGTGCCCAGTGCAACTTCTATTTCAGACGTCTTGACATTGGCTCTGACGGAACTAAACTAACATTATCTCCAACGTGTGGACGCTAGGCATAATTTACGGGCCAGTGCAGCCAGTGCTCGTACCAACGTAGGGGCCTACGTGTGGAGCCGGCCTTAAACATGGTTGCATTAAGACATGCCAAGATTGTTTACATAATAAGACAAGTAAGAAAAAAAACAGAGTGTAAATTGATTATTATTGTACTTACTCAGGCAAGGTTTCCAAAATATTCTTATTCAAGTTGAGGTGCTTCAACTTTTTCAAAGAGAAGAAAACCCCAGTGCCAAGCGATTTAATTACATTATCACTCAGATCTAGCACCTCTAACCCTTTTAAATCTTTAAAGAAATTATCCGGAAGCGACGATATCTTGTTGTCGACCAACGATAGGATTTTTAATCTGTCATTTCCGATCAATAGATCTTCCGGTACAGTTGTGATTAATGAAGATTCCAGATTTAAATTCTTTAAAGATGGCAGATTTGATAACGCTCTTGGACGGAGTTTCAATTCAATACCGTTGTACATGAGGGTTATCTGAAAGAAATTAAAAGAAAAGATGATTAATTCAAAACTAAAAAGGCAATAATGACATATCTATTTAAGTATAATAAATAAATAGACAAAGAAAAAACGGTTCAGCACCATTTTCTTCTCTGAAAGAAAGAAAGAAAGAATCATTTATTTGCGTAGAATACAGCTGGTACCAGATATAAAATTGGTGGTTTAGGAACAGTGCTATATTCTGCTTGTATTAATTAAGCATGCAAAAATCCAGTATAGATGAAATAGCTGTTTGTCAACCAAACAAGTTGTTTAAAGCAAATAAAGTTTATTTGAATTTGGAATTTCTTTTTTAGGGTTCCGTACCCAAAGGGTGCTAGCGGGACCCTATTACTCTCGCTATGCTGTCCGTCCGTCCGTCTGTCACAGGGCTGTATCTTGGTAACGGTAATAGATAACTATTTGAAAATTTCACAGAATATGTTGAAAAATTCACAGAATATGTGTTACTATGGTGTATATCACGACAAATACTAAAAATAAAAAAAGAGTAAAATCAAAGGAGGTTCATACAAGAAACCTCGAAAAATATGCATTTTTTTCAACGTTTTTGTTCCTGCTCTATCTTCAAAACGGTAATATATACCAGCGTTAAACTCGGTCTGATTATAGTGCATACTATGTAGTTTAGCAACAAATACTAAAAACAGGGCAAACGTAGACAGATGTGGTGTTACCTACGTAAGAAAGAGATGTAAAAATTCACATTTCGCGTACGTTCGTTGATGTCTTTTGATAAACTCTCGTAAATTAAATCAATTTCTAAGGGGTATCAGGTCGATGGGTGGTACGGAACCTTTATTGCGTGAGTCCGACTCACATATGGCCGGTTTTTGTTTAGTATCTAGCTATTGACAAGCTTTAGTATTATCAATAAAAAAATATTAAAATCGTTTTTCACAGTTTAATTTCGACCATTGGACGACGTCTTGTATGAAAAAAGTCTACAATGGGTTCCCATTAGAGATGGGCCGAATGTGGGGTACACTGAAGCGTCTGAAGCCGAACTTCGGCCGAATGTTCGGTTTGAAATCATACCGAATCCGATCTTATGTATATTTTTTTGGCACAATAAAGAATATTCATTTTATTTTATTTTTCTTCGGTTAATTCTCCTACTTAATAACCTAGGTATATCTATACACGTGACTACGCCGCGATATATGGCCGAAAAAATTGAGGATGCGGGATCGCACCAAAGTCGATAGACGCTGCTTGATGCCGAGTTCTTGGACTATTGTATTCTACTTGTTTTCGCAACCACGTTATTAAACTTCAAACAAAATAAAAAATTGCCTTTGTATGGCGTGCGCTACAAAATTAATTGTGTTGTTTTCAAAGTCGATTATTTATTTTGTTTTAAAGTTAATTTTAACAATGTGGTTGCGATAAGGAACAGATACTGAACTGCTGTGCAAATTATCCGCACTCTTTAAAAATGTATCCTGTATAATTATTGTACTTACCAATTTTGTTTTGACTTCGTCAGTATTAATAATGTCCTCCCGGCCGTATTTCGGTCACGGCGGCCAATCTCAATGGAGACTAGCCATCAGCGCGGTACATATTATAGTGCATAACTATGTGTGCAATCACAGGTGTACTCTCTATTCCCTCACTCTCATAATCCGATGGGACGGCAATCCGACACGACCGGAGACAGATCAGGCGCAGGACCGACGGCTTTACGTGCTCTCCGAGGCACGAAAGGGTCTCGATGTGTAACGAAACGGTCACCCATCCACAGACTGACCGCGGCTAGTGCAGCTTAACCTTGCAGATCGTACAATCCACACGCTTGCTACTTAGCCACGAGCCCCTACGTCAGCATTAAGTAAATACCGAAGTTCTGACTTCGGATTTCGGTAAAACTATCGAACTTCGGTGGAACCGAATGTTTACCGAATTGCGGCCCATCCCTAATGATTTTTTAAACAGTTTATTTTTTTAAACGGTGATAATAAAAATTGTTAACACTTACATTCTCTAGCTGCGTCAGGTTATGCAGTACGCCTGCAGGCAGCTCGTCAAACTGATTGCCGAACAGTGAAAACTCTCTCAACTTCGGTACATGCGCGAACGCACCGGGCGCGATGGCTGTTAGGTGATTAGTGTTCAGAGACAGAGTTTCTAAAGAATCTAGGCCTGAAAACAGAAATAAAATATATTTAATACACAATAATAATTCATTGTCAAGTCTGTGCGTCAGTTAAGTGTCGTACTGCGCTCGCGCAAAGACACTTTTGCGCACTGAGCTGTAAAATTTATAACAAAGCTAATAAAACCTGGTCAATTTACAAACTTACCCTGCACAAGGTCAAGCAAACTCTTAAACTGTGGCTACAGTCTTTAAATTACGACAGTACAGAACAAATAATAATAACAGTTTCGTAAAAACACCCTCTTATACAGTTATGAAGACACACTTGATATCACTTCCTCACACAGTAAACCTTTCACGCATACACAGTAAACCCCTCAAGCGCACACCGTATATCCCCCATGCACACACAATCACCTCTCCCCACACGCAATACCCACAAACGTTCACCCCCACACACACACTCACCCTCACAAAACACTAGCACACGCATTATTACATAATGTTACACACACACATCACTAACATATTTTTGCTAACTTATTCTTTAGTTATAGTTTTTGCATTTAAATAGTTTTATTGCATAAAAATGTAATGTCTTTCTGCACATGGGAGAGGGCACTGACTCTTGTAACACAGGTTTCTCACCTAGCACAGGAGTCAGGGACTCCACACAACTTGTAACAACTTTTTATGTCAATAAAGATTATATTACATTATTGTGTGTGTAGTCAGTTGTTTTAATTTCATACATAAACTCTACTTGCATTATTGTGAGTTTGTTGTTTTATCCAAGGGGCTCGTGGCTAAGTGGCAAGCGTGTGGATTGTACGATCTGCAAGGTTAAACTGCACTAGCCGCGGTCAGTCTGTGGATGGGTGACCGTTTCGTTACACATCGAGCCCCCTTCGTGCCTCGGAGAGCACGTAAAGCCGTCGGTCCTGCGCCTGATCTCTCTCCGGCCGTGTCGGATTGCCGTCCCATCGGATTATGAGAGTGAGGGAGTAGAGAGTGCCCCTGTGTTTGCGCACACACTTGTGCACTATAATATGTCCCGCGCAGATGGCTAGTCTCCATTGAGATTGGACGCCGTGACCGAAATTCGGCCGGGAGGATATTATTATTGTTTTATCCAATCACCAGTCAACCTGTATACAGGAAAAGGCTAGGAGAAATATTACAATCTCACCTTTCAACGCGTCAACGCCAAGATGGCTGAAGTTATTTCCCCAGAAGCGAAATTCTTCGAGTTTTGACAATCCGACGAAGGCGTTCTCCGGTACTGCTTGAATGTTGTCAGCTGACAGTTCGAGCACCCTCAAAGGGGGGGCTCCTATAAAAGCCTCGCTTTGCAAACAGATATTTGACATGGAAATATGTAATTCTCGTAAAGATGGAAGTTTTTTCAATACTGCTATTGGTACGGTTTTATCGGACCCTGGAATGAAAAAAAAATTAAATGAAAAAAAAAATGCACGGAGTTATCTTTTTTTTTAACCGACGAAAAAAGAAGGAGGTTCTAGTTCAATTCGACGCGTAACTTTATTTTTTTTCATATATATGACCACGCATAACTTTTTACAGAGTAGTCCGATTTTGATTATTCTTTTTTTAATGGATAGGATCGGAAACTGGAATGAAAAAAAAGAGGGGTTCTAGTTCAATTCGACGCGTAACTTTTTTTTTTTTTATGTATGACCACGCATATCTTTTTACAGAGTAGTCCGATTTTGATTATTCTTTTTTTTTAATGGATAGGGTACCTATATCTCGAAGTTGGTCCCATTTAAATTTTAAAATCAAAATCCACCCCTAAGGGTACGAAAACATGACTGCATGTCCACTGAATTCTTACCTGTTAACTGATTCTGTTGAAACTTGGCACACATAAATGTGTAGACACTACAACATAATGGAGACCTAGAGTTAGATTCTAGCCACAAAAAAATTAAAAATTAAACTTTGTAACAAAAAATTGAGCCGACGAAAACAGAAACTGAAAAGCGAAAAATAAAATGAAGCTTTTAGTCTTAATAACTATTCTCCTAACAAAATTAATGTAAATAACTAATTATGAGTCGGCGCCAAACAAACAATCAACGAGGATAATTAAATTACTTTAAAGACATAATAAAAACAAAACAACATCAAATACAACGAAATTTTCAACGATAAACAATAACTTTCCAAAAATGCGTTCTCCGCTCGACCACTTGCAACTCGCACGCACTTTGCTTGTTTGTTTGGCGCCGACTCATAATTAGTTATTTACATTAATTTTGTTAGGAGAATATTTATTAAGACTAAAAGCTTCATTTTATTTTTCGCTTTTCAGTTTCTGTTTTCGTCGATTCAATTTATTTTTTCAAGTTTTTTTCTAAAAACTAATTAAGATTTGTAGCACTGGATAGACAACTAAGCAAGCTAAATGAAAGCTTTAAATAATAAAAGTTTACAGAAGAAAAGTTTTTAATAATATTTTTTTTGTTACTGTACAGTATGTAACAAAAACCCTGTTTTTCCTGTGAGCTACGTTATCAGAATCGATATTCATACGTAAGGACACAACTCATTTGGAAACACTTCAATAAAAATAATCAAATTAAATATTAAATCATTATTAATTATAAGTTACTTACCGGATTATATCGCGTCATCATCATCATCATTTCAGCCGAAAGACGTCCACTGCTGGACATAGGCCTCCCCCAAGCATCGCCACAACGACTGGTCCTGTGCCTTCCGCATCCAGCGGATTCCCGCGACCTTCACCAGGTCGTCGGTTCACCTTGTGGGGGGCCTACCCACGCTGCGCCTTCCAGTACGCGGTCGCCACTCCAGAACTTTACTGCCCCATCGGCCATCCGTTCTGCGAGCAATGTGCCCCGCCCACTGCCACGTATATTATTGTATATTATATCGCGTATATTATTTAAATTGGTTTTCCTGACGTTTCGAAAGCTTTGCAGCGTTCATGGTCGCAGGAAGACTAAGATGACAAGCGTCTACAGATATTTCTAAAAAAATATTTTATTCTACCGTTCAATTTTTATTAATTAAAATCGTTTCGATGCACGCAGTACCTAATCACTCACAACGTCACAGTCTTTTTTACAGTGTTGCGTGCTGTTTGGGACTTGATTATTTTTAGGACTGGGTTCCAAACTGGTGGTAGCTGCCAACCATCTTCTCTATTAAAATTAGGATGTAATGTATGTTTTAATATTGATTTAATATTTAATTTGATTATTTTTACTGTAGAGATTTTCCCAATGAGTTGTGTCCTTACTTACGTATGAATATCGATTCTGATAACGTAGCTCACAGGAACAACAGGGTTTTTGTTACATGTTGTATAATCACAGGAACATATCAAACAGCCACCCATCTTATTTAAGACCGGAGCAAAGTAGCTTAACCTTATTTTTCTTACCATTCTTAATTATGAGTGTCTTTACATCCCCCAGTCCTTGCACATCCTCGTCCAGCAGCGCCTCTGACTCATTCGTCAGGAATACCGTGGTCACAGAACTGGCCTGAAGCATTCGGTTGACACACCTCAGTATGGTAGGCGAACAACCACTCACTCCGAGGGAGGGCAGCGTCTGGTTGTTCGCGAAATTGAGGACTGGAAGGTCCTCACAGGTGAAACTTGTGCCCTGGAAAAAGAAAAAAACGGGATTTGAAACCAAGAAATAACATTCAGTACTAGAGTTTGTTCGGGATAACATGGCAATAGAGGACATTGACCCGACTCGTCACTCATACTAATCTGTCGTGTATGTCATCTATCAATTCAAGGGTTACTATGCGACGACCGTGCTGTCAACCTGGCTACTACCATGATACGCCAGTGATGATAATTTCTCACGTTTAGCGAAATAATTGATGCGTGGTTATAGTTGACATGACAGAATGCATTGGTTAGGAGGGGTCAACGTCCGCTATTGGCTGGCTATTCCGCATGAACTATAGGCAATATTCGCTACAGGTGTGTAACTCAGCTCAGAACCGGTTCAAATATGCAGATCAATAAGCTTGAGCTGTTGAGCTACAGCTCAATGACACAATACGCAGCTCAAGGCTCAAAGAATAGTATCTATCTGTGCGACAACATTCGTTGCACGAAAGATAAAAGATCAATAAAAACCTGTTTGAACCGGTGAGCGGGAGCGGCGACAGATATTAGTAGCTAGCTACAGATGCGACAGTGACTCCGGAGCTTAGTTTCACTAAATTGCCGCCCTGCATTTTGTCACTACCATCGCGTGTAGGTAGATAGCTAGCTATAGCTATATTTCTAGGTCGTCGTAGCTCCATATATACTGTAGTTATAGGTAGGTACTTTTTAAGATTAGATTAAAGGAAATAAAACAGGATCATCATCATTTTCATATTATATTTTGTAGGCACAAAGAATGTCAACAACAAAGCTCTAAATTATCATTCTTGGGGATTAGAAATAGCATTAGTTTCACTTGTTTCCTATGACGAAAAGTTCACGCACAATACTGCACTGAAAACAGAAGCGGTAACTCGCGAATTGTCTTATCATTAAACTGTGTCGAATTTGGAGTCTCGAAGAACTCGACTCAAGCTAAAACAGCGAAGATATTACAAGATAATACGATAATACTGGCACTCGATCAGCTGTTAACACAATATTCAAAGACAATAATAACTAGAACGTCATGGCATCAAACACCCCACAGATAAAAAAAATCGAAACCGCGACAGGTGGCGACATGTGGCAGGAAAACGAACTAACATCTGTCAGGGCCCTGGCGGTGAGTCGCAGAGTGAGCGAGCGAGCGCAGCTCAAACAGCTCGAACGATCTGTAAGCTCAGCGACTCGCATCACAGATCATAAATCGAAGTAGATCTCGAGGCAGATACACAAATTGAGCTGATCTGTGAGCCGGTTCACAGCTCCGGCTCACTGACGTGAACCGTGAGCTGAGCTGCAGCTCACGCATTTTTGTTGAGTTACCCATGTCTACATTCGCGTAGGAGTCGGAAAGTAACATGACGTCATACCTACAACCTACTTATCACCACCACTAACTGACGTCCGTGGTTTCATTTCCGTACATATTATCACGCCTGTTTCCCATTGGGGTAGGCAGAGACTATGGATTTCCACCTGCTACGATCCTGACACACCTCTTTCGCTTCATCTACGTCCATTAAACTCGTCATGCATGCTCGTCGGTTTAGAGTACTCTTAACCTGGCATTTTTTCCGTAGATAGTCGATAAAAGTGTCCAATACAACGTGTTATTGAAATAACTGAAACCTCTTAAGGGGTCATTATACTCATCAGTATGTACAAATTTTACTATCAAAAATCAAATCAAAATTATTTATTCTTCAGACAACAAATTGGTCTATAAGGACTATAGGACCAACACTGGAATTGCGAAAAAAAATCGACTGATCCTTACATTTTGTCGATTTATTTGGACACAAATGTAAGGATCAGCTGTTTTTTTTAGTATTATTATACTTACAAAGCATTGTATATTGACATAGTAGTTGTTGTTCCCCTTGACCGTGACCTGAGCTCCCCCGACTACGTAGGTTTGTTGTTGCTGGTCTCCGGAGCCAAGGGCAGCTGTCACAGCGACAGCCAGGATTAGCAGCCGCATCATCCTACGCTGGCGACATCACTGGAAAGAGAAATAGTAGTTAGTAGTAGTAGAACTCCTTTGTGAAAGAGCTCGTCCGGGGAAGTACTACCACCGTACCTACTTCTCCGCCAAGCAGTGATGCTTGCATTGCCGTGTTTCTGTCTGAAGGGTACGGGTGCCGGTGAAATTATAATCACATGAGACTTTCCATCTTCATGTCTCAGTTTGGCGAACAGACTTGCGGTACCATTTAGGCAACAGCCTAGGTGGTATTGCAGTTGTTATGGGCAAAGGTAACCGCTTAAGATCAGGTGGGCCTTTAGCTCGTTTCGCCATCCTATACTATAAAAAAAGAAAAATAGGTGAGACATTAATATAATTCCTAATTTTCAATTTTAATCTAAATGACATGTGACGTAATATTTGATTGTAATTAAGTATATTTGTTTTTAGTGTGATGAAACTGATGAATATACTCGAATAATTGTATAACGGATTACTTACTAATATAGTTAATTAAGTATTACCATAGTGCTGCAAACAACCATAGTGAAGCCAACTAAAACCGTGCTCCTTCATGTACAACCAGTGCTCACGCACACACATGTACCTTAAACCGTGCTCAGTCCTCTCAGTTGACATGTCGCGGCATCTTCCAGTAAGCATCTCGAAAACAAATATCCTTCAGGTGCATGGTGTGTACGTGATCACTGGTTGTACATGAAGGAGCACGGTTTTTGTTGGCTTCATTATGGTGTTCACAGCACTTAGTCTATATGTTTTACTATGTCTGTGAGTATTACTAACAAAAATATGGATCTGTGTATCTGAATTAAACAATAAAAAAATAAAAGACGTGTGGCACTCGGAGGCTGCCGCGGTAAAGCTATTGCATAGCATTTTTTATGTAAATACAAAGAGGAGGTGCCCTAACGCCGAAACTCTAAGCAGGCATGAGTCACCAGATTGCGGGGCGAAGAGGGGAATTACGCATGCGCAGTAACGCCGATACAACTATGCCACCTAGAGGCGATTTGCAGAACTAAAGAGACAAGCGTGATATTTCAAAAAGTCATTAAAAGTTCTGCTATTCATCGATAGATGGCAAAACTAAAAAGTATCACCGCTGTGCCGGTCGGAGTGGGGGGTGTTAGGTTATTTTCGTTACGGTATTTCTGGATTCGGTTTCCACTTTCAGTACCTATATTAAAAAGTACTCTGTGGTCTCCACGGTCAAGGCCCGCGATAGAAGCTATGCAATAGCTTAAAAATGAAATCAAGCCTTAAACATACATAGTAACATAATCAAATGTAACTAAATAAAAATATGATAACTAACATTTTTTTTTTTTTTTAATAATATATATTTTTACACAGCACAATCTAGTCCCAAACTAAGCAGAACTTGTACTATGGGTACTAGCCAATGGATATAATACCTATGTACTTTTTTTTGTTGTAAATACATACTTATAATGCATAAGAAACACCCAGACCAACACAAACACAATGCTCATCACACAAATATTTGTGTCCTGTGGGAATCGAACCCCTCGTGATCAGCAGTCCGACACTCGAACCACCAGACCACAGACGTCGTCAAAATTCTATCGTCACTAGGAAATTGTTACTAACCTTAAAATAAAGTTTATTCTACTACATTTTTCTTGGTCACGTCACGTCACAGGCACCCTGAAAGAAACCCTGAAACCCAAATATTAGATATTGAGAGTTGGAAATAAATATTTGACCTTGCGTCAGCCACAGATAATATAATACTATATCTCATTCAAATAAGAGGCGGACAACATCGTGCAGCGCACGATAAAACTGATTTATATTTAAATATAGCATCAGAAATGATAATATAAAATCGAACAGACAGAGTATTATACAGGGCGTCGCATATGATTCATGGAGGTAGGGTTGCCATCCGTCCGGGTTTCCCCGGATTTGTCCTAGTTTTGAGGGCATCCGGGGAACGTCTTCATTTGTAGTCCGGGACTCCGGGTTTAAAACTTTAAAGTTTTGGGCCGCCCGCGACACGCACTGTGCCCGCACGCCGCGATAAACCGACGAACCGACTGGCTAAATCGTTTTTATTACACTATGTTTAAAAAAACCTGTTGACATGTCCGGGTTCGGGGCTCTAAAATCCGGGGTTTCCACGCGTCTTGTCCAGGTTGCCAAATTTCAGAGGTGGCAACCCTACATGGAGGGAAAGTAGTACTTTAAATTAAAAAAAAAACTATTTAAAATTCTATGCTATATGTATAGTCTATATAGAAGTTTCACTTCAAAAAATCCTTAAATGCAGTATTACTTGCTTTTGAAAATAAAATGAAGCCTTCCTCAGGTATAATGTCCTATTTTCAATATTTAAAGTACTTTCTCGCCATAGCATAGAAATGGGACACGCTGTATGCGAATAGATGCCGCGCAAACAACTATACACTACACACTACTACTAGTATATAATCAGTAATATAACAGAATCATTCGACTTCTGTCTCGTTCACGGAATAGAAAACAAGATGGAAGTGCCACACGGGTACCGCACGCGTGGCACAATTAAGCAGAGATCCGCAACACACAACAACCGAAACAGGTGACAGTATAAAATAAAGCTAAACTCAGCTGAACTGTGATCAATAAATCTCTGCTCGAGGAATGTTCTAAAATCAAAGCTCAACTCAAAACTAGTTTTAAACAGTGATCAACGCTTGTGGATCGTTCTGTAATAAGGGCTTAAGTAAACTTAATGGCACTTGAAGTGCCCCACTTCCACCTGTTTTCAATGTTACGTGGTCTCGGGCACGAATAGCATTGCCATTGCCAGACTCGTTTTTCCAAATATCGGGACTTTAATGAAAAAACCGACAGAGGGCATGTTTATGGCTTAGTATAGGGTCCCGTAGGTAGGTCTAATTACAAACGAATCCTTTTTGACTCGCGCAGTAACCAAAAAACCCGACTGCGTATAAATATAACTGAAAAGATGTAAACAAGACTTGTGTAGGTGCATGTAGGTATATGTGAACTATCAAATCAACACGCAGGCGGAGGCTACGTATGTTTTTGGTCATGAATTACATAAAGTAGTACATAGGTAGCCTTCGCATGCGTGTTGATTTGATAGTTGACATATACCTACATGCACCTACACAAGTCTTGTTTACATCTTTTCAGTTATATTTATACGCAGTCGGGTTTTTTGGTTTTATTAATTAACTTTTTTATTATTTAAACAATAGACAAGCGTAGCAAAAAACCACTTACACTATCACTATTATTGTAAAAATAATTCAGTTTAATTCACCCACTTTTTCTAAACAAAACACGCTTTATTTTTGATAACGGATAAATAACGCGAGCGAGCGCGGTAGACGTTCCCAAAACACTGCGTTTGTCACGGTTTGTCAGTCACCAAATCATCAAATTGTGTATCAACAACACTGTGACGTCTTCAGCGATCGACCAATCAGAGACGTCAGAGACGTGGTGCCCTTTGAAGATTGGCGTTTTAGAGACAATGTTATTTTCGCAGTTCATTTATTTCTTAAAGATAACACTCCGAATACACTATTATTCTTATTATTAAACTAATACCGGCTTCACTCGTTCTCAAAGTCAAGCGTGGAAACACAAACTTGACATTTGAGGAACTTGAGTTTTGCAAAGCGATGAATCTAAACGAGTTTAACATTCCTCAACCCATCTATCTGTTTCTGAAAGGAGTCGGAGAAGTAAAAGATCCCACAGGTAAAACTGTGAGGTTAGCCGATCATGACTTACCAGTTGCGTTAGTGCAAGGTCTTGGAGGTTATCATCACTCAAATATGATTAACGCCGCGACTCATAATCTCTACGAAGAGGTGCCCTCATTGGGTATCTGTGGGGATATTTTAATGGCACAAGCATCCTAAGCGGCACAACCAGTGCCAAACTTTAGAGTACTGCCAGTCCGAACAAGAGCTACTAGCTCACTAGTCGGATATTTCGGTCAAATTGGAGCACGAAAAGAAGAAGTTAGGATAGTCCTGGAGTCATTCGGGATAACCGCGGTAACCGCATAAAGGCGGTGGCGCCTTCAACGAAACAGTCATATCATATTCACTCATATATACAAATGTACTCTGTGGAAACAGTGACCGGCACTAGACTCAACATCAATGTGTTGCAGCGTGTAAGCGACTACATCCTTGGAAGTCCAACTTTCAGGAATGAAAAAGTCAAACTTGACGCACTCACAACAGAAGGAGACGGTGTTTAACTGATTCGATCAGTTCCAACGAACGAAAACATAAACACAGAGACCAAGTGGACTAACTTAATCACTAGGCCAACTTCTGCGAATGCAAACGCTGTAACGACGTTTGGTGCCTCATATATTATGGGATATCAACTCGAAAAGACAGCAATCGCTGACAGCAATGCCAATTGGTGTTGCGTCGAACAAGCGAACGCAGCTCAGCAATGCGGAATACCCGAAGACTGGATTGCGAATCGAAATGCGAGGAGAGCCCTTCCACCGGGCATGGATATTAATCGATTTGTATCGATATCCGACTCTCAACGAAATCGTACAAATGTAATTAGCCCACGCGACACATTACAAACAGAAGGCGGCCACGGCGAGTAGCATCGAGGGTACAGTCTGAAACTTAGTTTTAGTATATAGATATTAAGACAAATAATCCAATTAGATTATTTAAAAAAATATTCAACACTAGTTCTGCACATGTAATTAGGTTACAATAAATACTTTGTGTGTAAAATTGGTCATAATGTTTTTTTAATAATTATTATAGACGAATTGCATTAAAAAGTTTATGCCACGATTGTTTACTAAATAAGCAAGTACCTACACTACTATATTATACACTTCTTTACCTATACTACTCGTACAGATAAAGAATGAAAATGTCGAGCCACGCTTACTGTGCATGCTTAGTATTGGGTTCCGTAGGTAGGTGTCACAACAAGCGAATCAAATACTTTAGTTTTTTAGTTTTAGCAATAGACGGCAGCATCGGCGACTCAGAGCGAGTTTGTTTTACAGCGCCATCCAGCGGGCCTAATTAAGTGTGTTATGTCACCAACATCCACATAGGTAGGTACTTCTTGTGATATATTCATAACTAAGCGTTTGTCTCGGTTTGTCAGTCGTCAAATCAAATTGTATCAACAACATTGACGTATTCAGCGATCGACCAATCAGAGACGTCAGAAAAGTGGTGCCCTTTGAAGATTGGCGTTTTAGAGATAATGTTATTTTCGCAGTTCATTTATTTATTTAAACTAACTAATACCTGCGGTTTCACTCGATATCAAAGTCAAACGTGGAAACACAAACTTAACATTTGAGGAACTTGAGTTTTGCAAAGCGATGAATCTAATCATCTATCTGTTTCTGAAAGGAGTCGGAGAGGTAAAAGATCCCACAGGTAAAACTGTGAGGTTAGCCAATCATGACTTACCAGTTGCGTTAGTGCAAGATCTTGAAGGTTATCATCACTCAAATATGATTAACGCCGAGACTCATAATCTCTACGAAGAGATGCCCCTCATTGGGTATCTGTGGGGATATTTTAATGGCACAAGCATCCGAAGCGGCACAACCAGTGCCAAACTTTAGAGTACTGCCAGTCCGAACAAGAGCTACTAGCTCACTAGTCGGATATTTCGGTCAAATTGGAGCACGAAAAGATTGTATATTAATTCTGGCTATTAGATATCCCAATATTTATCACTTGTTCATATAACCCTATTTACAAGAGTGGAGATAGACCAATCTCAATAGTACCAGCCTTATCGAAGATACCTAGTAGAATATTTTGAAAAAAAAAAACATCTCATTTCGTCCTCTCAATATTGTTTTCGGCAGACCATTTCGCATGTAACCTGGACATTAAAAAAAAGATGACTATCTATGAAGATAATATCTATGATCTATGAGGACTTGGCTAACAAACAAGGGGGCGGTCACCGTCAAACGCAAGTACCTTAAAAATTGATAAAAAAAAACTGACTGCATTCTTTACACACGAAACCAGAGTAGTTAATTGGCACCTGCGTCTAGAACTCGCCGGCATGTGGAAGACCATGGGTCATCCTATCGTGGACATGACGGCGAGCACAGCATGCTGGTTCAGGAAGGGCACGGTGATGAAACGAGGTCTAGAGGAACCTGCAGAAAACATTTTATCAATGAATTTTATGAATTCTGCAGACAGTATTATAAAACCCACAAAAATCGGCACCTGTGATGCAATGATGCGTCTACAACTCGCCGGCAGGTGGAAGACCATGGGTCATCCCATCGTGGACATGACGGCGAGCACAGCATGCTGGTCAGGAAGGGCACGGTGATGAAACGAGGTCTAGAGGAACCTGCAGAAAACATTTTATCAATGAATTTTATGAATTCTGCAGACAGTAATATAAAACCCACAAAAATTGGCACCTGTGATGCAATGATGCGTCTACAACTCGCCGGCAGGTGGAAGACCATGGGTCATCCCATCGTGGACATGACGGCGAGCACAGCGTGCTGGTCAGGAAGGGCACGGTGATGAAACGAGGTCTAGAGGAACCTGCATGTAAAAAAAGGAATTCTGCCGGCAATACTATAAAACCCACAAAAGGTGGCCTACCGTGTCATTCATGCCTGACACACACCCACACGTAAATACCTGTCTGTTACTTTGCCAACGAAAGAAAGACCGCTCACAAGAGATGGAGTCCTGAAGACTTCCAAGGAGTCACACTGGGTAAGACCTTCGAGTTCAACTACCACGTGGATACGATTCATATCATTTCTGATAAGGCTATCATACCTATACTGTCAAAGTGGCCCTATGAGTTCTAAGGCCTTCCGCACCATTCATGGTCAATTCCCAACATGTCCACCCGCAACTACAAAAAGTGTTGTAATGCATTACTTAACCACCGAAATCTTTGATTGCAGAGAGATAATTGTAATTGACAAAGGGCTGATTCCGATGGACTGGAGAGTGATGGTTGCTGTACCGAAAGAAAGGGAATTCAAGCGCGCCGATGCTAGGTGCTATGGGAAAATGACCCCTAAAATGAGTGCCTATCAGGTCGTTACAGAGAAAAATATAGCAGACATAATATTCCGCTACATCAAGCACTAATCGATGATCCTTTCTGAGGAACAACTTGCCAAGATTCTGCTCAGAATGAGCAAACTCGGGGAAGCTCACGATTACATCAACATAATCATAGAATTTTACCTCCTGGTGCACGCATTTCAGGGCGGAGCTTTTGGCACCCCTCTACAAGACTTGTTTGGATTGTCCCATGAGTATAGTCCTATCTTCACTCATGTGTTCCCTATGATATCTGCACTCCTATTCCAAGATGCGCCGTCGGACCAGAACCTGGATGGCACACCTGCGGAAGGACCCCAATGCGTAAGAGAACCTGAGGCGGTTAGAAGGGTTAAGGCAGAAGGGGTGGACCCTGGCCACCATCCTCATCATCTTAATTGCAGCACACTCATGCTACACCACTGCCTTCCTCTTGGGTCAGGCTGATAACCAAGTAATAGTTCTAAGAATAACTTCCAAAGAATACCTGGCGGCAAGAGGGCACACTCCTGAAGAATACACACAGCAATTTCTCCGGGTCCCCGAGCAGGAGTGTGATGAATCTGGTGTAGTTATAAACTTGGAGGTCACGCTTACTTGAATATGGCAGGCGCTATTTCCTAGACGGAGTACAGGTGAGTGGGGCCCTAAAAAAGTCTCTGGAACCAGGCAATCCATACGGTGAACAATAGTGCTTGCAGGATTATTCTCCAGTGGGGCGCCCATTGCAGGGGATGACAATAACCCACTCCCCAGTTACTCCATAACTGCGTTTGAGGCAGCTATAACATTATGGCGCCGTCATCCTGAGTTCGGCCTGGCCTCTAATGATTGGATGACCTGTCTTCTGATGAATCGCCCCTTTGGAGGATATTCTACGGTTATATGTATATGTATATTTTGTATGCATATGTTATATGTATATTTTGAAAAAAAAAACATCTCATTTCGTCCTCTCACTCAATATTGTTTTCGGCAGACCATGTCGCATGTAACCTCGACATTTAAAAAAAGATGACTATCTTCAAGGACTTGGCTAAAGCGTTTGACACGGTCTCCGTCCTACCACAGTTAATAAAGTTACAACGATTTCGTGTAAGGCATACGCAGCTTGAACTTTTCACATACTACCTACTAACCGTTTTCAGAGAGTCAAAGTAAAATATAATTGTAGGGACACATGTAGGTAGGTAAGGCACAGTGCAAGGTAAGCTAAAATGTATGCGAGTGAGACGTATGCACGAACGGACAGTTGCTGCGCACTGGTCCAAGTGAACGATACGTAGTATCCCCTAGTAGTCTGTGAGTGAACGGTTCTCTGAAGGGGTTTTAACGCGAAATATATTCGGTTAACTCATGTCCGACTTTCCTTGAACCCTGAGCCTTCTTGACCAGCAGGTGCAGCGCTCATAAATAGGGATTATCGCAACCACACAACAGTGGTGGCCTAACCCTTAAAAAATTACAAAAAAATACTAAAATACATGCAGAATTGTACCAAAATTCTACTAAAATAAAAATAATAGAAGTTGGAAAAATTATTCAAATAAAACACCTAATTTCAGTTGAAATTGTATTCTAAATAATAATAAAAAATGTAATCTTATAAGATACTAGCTTTTACCCGCGGCTCCGTTCGCGTTAAATTCTGCTAACCCACGTGATGGATCCTGTTAATTCAGTCCAGTCCATACGTCACCCTGTACCATGACAAATATCCTGGGCATAATCTTCATGCGGAGTACATTAAGGTGCACAGAAAAATGCAAGAACTGCTGCAGCTGCTCCAACAAGACACATACAGTAACTTGAAAATGTGGCCCTCACTAGTTATCGGATCTATATTGAGGGACCTACAAGGGTCATCAGAATTCATAGACAAGACATAGACCATCACACAAGATCCCCCCAGCACAAACTTTTTTTAGGGGATCGAGTCACCCTCGTCCGTAGGAGATTACCCCTTTTTCCGAATCCCTACACGTGATGCCTGGGTGGTGCAAATCAGGTGACATACTGGTGGTAGGCCACGGCCGACTGCTTGCGACTTCCCATCGGACAGACGTGCCGCCAAGCGACCTAGTCGTGTTCCGGTACGATGCCCGGTGTAGCCACTTGAGAGAATGGGTTGAAATATTTCATTGTCATTCTCTCACCCACTTGAGAGAATGGGTTGAAATATTTCATTGTCATCCTCTCACCTTTGCCGGGCAAGCGTGTACCAATGTCGACCGCATCATCGCCGAGATGGCGGTCAAACGCAAGTCCGTTATTATTATTATCAGCCTGTAGTGTCCCACTGCAGGGCAAAGGCCTCCCTTCCCTTTTTCCACTTGTCCCTGTCTTTTGCCTTCTGGGGCCAATCCTTCAGATAGGAGTCCGTTAAGAATTGAAAAAAAAACTGACTGCATTCTTTACACACGAAACCAGAGTAGTTAATTGGCACCAGCGAAGCAATGATGCGTCTAGAACTCGCCGGCAGGTGGAAGACCATGGGTCATCCCATCGTGGACATGACGGCGAGCACAGCATGCTGGTTCAGGAAGGGCATGGTGATGAAACGAGGTCTAGAGGAACCGGCAGAAAATATTAACAACATGTTTAAAAAGGAATTCTGCAGGCAATACTATAAAACCCCCAAAAGCTGGCCTACCGTGTCATTCATGCCTGACACACACTCACACGTAAAGGCCTGTTACTTTGCCTACGAATGAGAGACTGCTCACATCAGATGGGGTCCTGCCTGAAGACTTCCAAGGAGTCACACTGGGTAAGACCTTCGAGTTCATCTACCACGTGGATACGATTCATATCATTTCTGATAAGGCTATCATACCTATACTGTCAAAGTGGCCCTATGAGTTCTAAGGCCTTCCGCACCATTCATGGTCAATTCCCAACATGTCCACCCGCAACTACAAAAAGTGTTGTATAGTCCTATCATCACTCATGTGTTCCCTATGATATCCGCACTCTTATTCCAAGATAGATTTGCGCCTCCGGACCAGAACTTGGATGGCACACTTGCGGAAGGACCCCGATGCGTCAGAGGACCTGGTCACCTGAGGCGGTTAGAAGGGTTAAGGCAGAACGGGTGGGCCCTGGCCACCATCCTCATCATCTTAATTGCAGCACACTCATGCGACACCACTGCCTCCCTCTTGGGTCAGGGTGATAACCAGGTCATAGTTTTAAGAATAACTTCCAAAGAATACCTGGCGGCAAGAGGGCTCACTCCTGAACAATACACACAGCAGCTTCTCCGGGTCCTCGAGCAGGAGTGTGATGAATCTGGTGTGGTTATAAAAGTTCATGAGTCCTGGAGGGCACGACGCTTGCTGAAATATGGCAGGCGCTATTTCCTAGACGGAGTACAGGTGAGTGGGGCCCTAAAAAAAGTCTCTTGACTAACCAGTGAGGCGAACCAGGCAATCCATACGGTAAACAATAGTGCTTGCAGGATTATTCTCCAATGGGGCGCCCATTGCAGGGGATGACAATAACCCACTCCCCAGTTACTCCATAACTGCGTTTGAGGCAGCTATAACATTATGGCACCGTCATCCTGAGTTCCGCCTGGCCTCTAATGATTGGATGACCTGTCTTCTACTGACGAATCGCTCCAATGGAGGATATCCTATGGTTCAGTTCCCTCAGTTTGCCCTGCGTGCTACTCAGGACACGCTGAGCATGAGTTTGATGAAACATTTTCTCAAGAATTCCCGTTACCATGTCCACGTGCAATGCTTGTTAAAAACTTCATACCTAACCTACTATCTCAGATTCTAACAAGCTCAAGATCCTAATCAAAGCTGGACACAGACAGTGGCAAGGTGAAGGTTATGATTCAGCGCCTTTCTACAATAACATACCTGTAAACCAGCGGTTCTCAAACTTTTTTGGTCACGGAACCCTTTTGACAAGCAAAATACTTGACGGAACCCTACAATAAAACAATAGTTTTTAAAAGTGTATTCTTTATTATATAAGCATAATAAAAGTACAATGTAGCAGTTACTAATTATTACTTACTTTAACCACATGCCAAGTACAATAATAGAAGATATTAAAAATGAAAAAATCTTAACTAATGGGAGGTATGAAACTGTTTTTTATTTTTCATCAATTGGTTGATATCAGGTTTGATAGAAGACATTTGAAGTCTCATATCAGGTTCGGCGTCCAGTCTATTGCGATATTTTGTTTTCGTGGCTGCATAGGTTGAGAATCCTGTTTCGCACAAATATGTTGTTGGGAACGGGAGAAGAATATTCAGAGCCATTCTGCCAAGCATTGGATATTCATCACGGATTCTGCACCAAAAATCGTTGAGAGGCGTCGTTTTGAACAGTGACTCCATACTTGTGTCTGATGACATTTCTAAAAGAGATTCATATATCTCGTTTGACATACTTTCGGGCTTTTGCAAGTTGGGTAAAAAAGGATTATGAATCCATGAATTCAGCTTCATTTTTGTATTATGTTCTTCGGGAAAATACTTTACAAAAGATGCGCGCATCGAAGTGAGATATTGGACCAATTCTTCAAACACATCATCTTGAAACATTTCCGAGTCGTTATCGCTAACAAACTCACTGAGTGACGTAAAGCTTTCTATTTCTCTCTTACCAACGCAAATAATCCAAAAATCTAATTTTCTTTTGAAGGCAGTTATTTTGTTATAGGCCTGGAACACTGTTGTCTGTTTACCTTGCAATGATAAATTCAATTCGTTCAGTTTTTGAAAGATATCCGCCATAAAAGACAATCGAAACAACCAAGTTTTATCATACAAACGGTCTTTCAAATTAAAAGAAACTGTATCTGCTGAAAGAAACATTTGTAACTCGGCTCTAAGTTCAAATAGCCTTGTTAAAGTTTTACCCCGAGACAGCCATCGCACTTCTGTATGGAGCAGCAGTGTTTTATGTTTGCTGCCATAATCTTCACACAATAATGAGAACAATCGGGATTGTAGTGGTCGTGATTTGATAAAATTAATTATTTTTACCGCTTCATCCATAACTAATTTTAGATTTGACGGCATTTGCTTCATCGCAAGTGCTTGTCTATGCAGAATACAATGGCTGGAACTACAATTAGGCGCTTTACTTTTTATTCGTGATACTGCTCCTGCTGTTTTACCTGTCATCGCCTTGGCCCCATCTGTACAAATGTCAATGCAATCGTTCCAACTAAGATTATTTTCTTTAAAAAATATGTTTAATTTATTAAAAATTTCTTCCCCGGTAGTGTTTGTGGGCAGCGGTGAACACATAAGCATGTCTTCTTCAAAAGAACGTTCATATGGATATCTCACGATAACCAGCAAGATAGCCAGACCAGTGACATCAGTTGACTCATCCATTTGCAAGGCGAATCGTGTTTTTTGTAGACGTGCAACTAGTTCTTGTTTGACGTAGCTTGCCAGATCATGGATTCGCCGTGAAACAGTATCGTTTGATAGCGGTACAGTAGAAAGATGCTTTGCAGATTTTTCATCGAGCATACATTTTGTTATGTCTAACACACATGGCTTTATTAAATTCTCAGCGATAGTGTGCGCTTCACCTGCTTGTGCAATGCGATAGCTAACTAAATATGATGCCTCCGTGGCCTTTTCATTGATAGTTTGTGTTACATGCATCATATTTTTTTGACTTTCCAATAACTGTTCTTTTTTACGAACAAAAAAATCTTTATTCTTGTCTTTAGACTCGGGGTGTACAGTTTCTAAATGTCTGCGTAATTTGGCAGGTGCCATGGAACTATTAGGAAGCAGTTTACTACATAACATGCAGAGAGGTGAGCCGTTGGAATCAACAAATCCGAAACTGATATATGATTCATCATACTTCCTTTTTTTCGTCTTTGAAACCGTGGAGCTTGACGTCGTGGCATCATCGTCTGGATCCGTAATTGCTGTATTCTCCGCGCGTACTGCTTTTGAACATTCAGCGTCATTAGAAGATGTCGTTGCAACACGTTTAACACCTTTAAGCCAACGTTCCATTCTTCTTTATTAATAATGTTACACGTCAGGATGGTAGGGTCAAAATAATGCACAATCGTTACTGCGTTTATGAGACAAAGTTGAAAGAAGAAATGTACAAAACTGATACAATCAGAATACAGCGGGCAGTAGAACTCACAAGAAGGCAGCAGGCTAGCCAGCTTGTAAGTAGGTAGGTACGAACTTATCGCTCCGAACGCTAATCGTCAACTGACTGACGAGGCGCGACTTTTTTTATATAATAGCGCTTTTATACTTAGTCCTAGACTCGAACTCGAACATTCTCAAAAATACTCGAGTCGGCGCCTTTGATAAACAAAAAGCGGAAATAAAAATATAAATACAAAAAAATGCGTTGTAAACAATCTCGACTTTATGCTTTTGAAGATAGAGCCGAAAGTCGCTTGTTCACAACTATAGCGTCTAATTCAGAGGCGGCTTTTATCAAAGGGACTGCGCGCTCACAAGTATACGCGCGGCGGGCGGATTCAAAACGTTCGACCAGTGACCAGAGAGAGGTGTTTTGTTTTTTTTTTCTAAATTCTTGCGGAACCCCTACAGGGGTATCGCGGAACCCTAGGGTTCCGCGGAACACACTTAGAGTACCGCTGCTGTAAACGAATCCCAAGAACATTGCAGTGCACTCTCAGATACCCTTAGGATATAGGATAGGATAACCCTTTGCTGAATCAGCGCCTCGCAAAACAAGCAACATCGTGAGGTGGAACATTAAACCAGCACAAGTAGTCAAGCAAGTTATGTGCACAAATTACTAATGCCAGCTTCATAAGAAGAGTTCAATACAGTTAGTGTTCGGGCGCCGTCGGCTATCATCGGGCGGCGGCTCGGCTGGTGACGTCACGGCGACGAGACAGCGGCGCGGGGGGCGCATTCATGTGCGCGGGCGTGGAAACCAACTGGACTTCGCTACCGAACTTGACGGACGACGCGCGCGCGCACTCAGAGCCAATTCCATTATTTGTACTTGTCGTAATTATTATAACAGTATTACAGTCCGCTGCTTTTAATTTCATAGGCCTTTAGTTAGGTCCCTTACATTTTGGTCATTCGAGCCTCTTCAAAAGCTGCGTTTTGGAAGAACTAAGACGTCGGCAACTGGCTATACGACACGACATTAGTGGACGTTGGACTCGTCGTTTGAAAGCGCGGTGTGATCGTGTCAACGGTTTTTTTCACCGAGCGGGACGAAGTCGTCGTTATTGAACACAAGAAGAGAACTACATCATATGCCCTGAAGTCTTGAATACGACGTCGGTGCATTATATCGACTGAACTAGTCGAATTTCGCCGAGTCATCGCTTCGAGGGATTTATATCAGTTCGTCTTGTGGATAAGGATACGGATATTTTGTGAGTTTGTTCCAATTATTTCCCTTCTATATCCTTTTCGTACTTGTAATAGTGTTTCTTATTTTAAATTCAACCATTTGTGCATTTTTTCCCTCACATATTTGAGTCAACATAGTAGTAATTCTATGTAACATATCTTAATCTCTGCTATTTAATCTGCACACTTCTATTGCGCTTACGCTTTGCATATTGCTAGCCGATTACCATAATTAGTAACGGTTGCATCAGCTGAGCGCACAAGTACATATATCAGCTGGGCGTGTCACGTGGCTCACCGCTGTCTGTCGACCGGTACGATTTCAAGGTCACGCGCCAGTCATAATTAACGGTTTTCTTTCTTTGTGCAGATTTAACTATCAGTAATATACACTGTTAAGCCTTTAATCACTACTTATTTCTATCTTTTTTAACTTGTTTCCACTATGGCCAACGAAGATTTATTAATTAGAAAACGCAGTGCTATGAAAGCAAAGCTTACAAACTTTGGCAATTATATTAGCGTGCTTCTTAGTTGTGAAGCCATTTCTGACTTACAGCGTTTTGAGTTGGAGGGACGTTTAAGTAAATTTGATGCCATATACGATGAATTTGACGATTTACAGTTGCAAATCGAGGTGCTTTCGGACAAGCCAGACGAGGCGTATGCGGAGCGAGCCAAGTTCGAGGAGCGGTACCACGCACTAGCAGCGCAAGCGCGTAGCTTGCTGGCAGGCGCGGTCGGCGCTGGTGATGGCGGGTCTGTAGCGGGCTCGACACGCAAACAATCAGGTGAATCGTTCCAACGTAACTTTATACGCTTACCTAAAATCGATTTGCCTAACTTTGATGGTAGTTATCAGTACTGGCTTGAGTATAGAGATACATATTTGTCACTAATACATAACAGTAGTTGCATAGATGCGATTAGTAAGTTCCACTACCTACGTGCGTCGCTTAAAAGTGATGCGTTAGAAATCATAAAGAATATTGATTTTAAGAGTGAGCACTATGAAATGGCGTGGAAGTTACTATGTGGCCGTTATGATAACAGTCGGCTTTTAGTAAATAATCACGTGCAGGCATTGTTCAATGTTGAACACATTACAAGGGAGTCGTGTCAATCTTTGCGTCGTCTTGTTGACGTTATAAATAAAAATATTAGAGCCCTAAAAACATTGAACGAGCCCACGGAGTATTGGGACACGTTGATTGTATACATGATGTCCATTAAATTAGATTCTGTAAGCAGTAGAGATTGGGAGGAACATCGTAACACGTTGTCGAAATCACCCACATTATCTCAGTTTTGTTCATTTATTAGTAGAAAGGCTGATTTATTAGAAACGTTAGAATTTAATAAAACATCAAGTACAATTAATAATGATAAAGTAGAAAATAGAAATACGACTTTTACAGTTGCAAATAATCAGAGAGAAAATAATCGTAGTCAAAATTCATTCGCTAACAAATCAAAATGTCCCATGTGTAGCAATAATCATCTTCTGTATATTTGTGAAGAATTCCGTAAGTTACCCGATGAAACTCGATTATTAAAAGCAAAAGAGTTTAAAGTGTGCTTTAATTGTTTGCGTCCTGGTCATGTTACTAAGCAATGTAGATTGTCGGGTTGTAAATATTGTAAAGGTAGACATAATACCCTTTTACATATTGATGAACCTAAGCCTACCACTTTCCAAGATCCCATGCCAAGCAGTGTTGCCCTACCCACAGACATTTCCGGAGGTGCCTCTTTACATACTTGCACTCCAGAAAACGTCGTCTTGTCAAGTAACACTTCTATGCAGCATACTACTTCTTCGCATATTTTACTTTCCACAGCGTTGGTGAAAGTGGTGAACAGCCGAGGTGGCAAGGTCAACGCCAGGATCCTGCTCGATAATGGTAGCACAGCCAATTTTATCACGCAGACCCTTTGCGATACGCTAGAATTGCCTAGGCGTAGCACGAGTTCCACGGTAACAGGTATTAACAGTCAGATTACTACTAGTACACAATCTTGCAGTGGCAGCTACAAGGCAAATATTAATTGTTTGGTGTTGCCTGAAATTACAAAAGTGTTGCCAACTGTTTTGATTGATGAACACAAGGTTCCTATACCATCTCATTTAAAACTGGCTGACCCTTCTTTCCATATTCCATCAGTAGTGGATATTCTTGTTGGTGCTGAAGTATTTTGGGATGTCTTAGGTGTTACATCTATTAACCTAGGCAAAAACCAGCCTAAATTACATGAGACTAAGTTTGGGTGGATTGTTTCAGGCCCCGTGGCTCTTCCATTACATCCATCACCAAAAACTCAGTCTCATTTCTGTAATACTTCAGTAAGTGAATTACATAATGGTATAAATTCGCCTGAAAATAGGAACGTTTCTTTTAAATTGTTAGGCCTACATTGGCTTTGGGAATTTTTATATCGTTTTTTCTGTCTAACATTTTCAATTTTTCTCGAATCTAAGAGGCAGATTACAAAGCGTTACATTTTGTCTGTGACCAGTCAAATATTTGACCCACTAGGCCTTGTTAGTTCATGGTTTGTTGAGACAAAAATGCTTATGCTTAAGTTATGGATGGCTAAGTGTGACAGAAATGATTGGGTGTTAGATAAAATAAGTAGATTATGTTATTTTTTGTTAATATACTCCTGTTTGAATATTTTGAAAATACCTTGGTGGATTTTATGTGGTGTTTCTATAACGTGTGAAATCTACATTTTTTTACAAACAATTCTTATCGCACCAGTGTGTATGTAAGATCAATGGACAAGGAAGGATTGGTTTCAGTACAACTATTGGTGTCTAAAACTCGTGTGACACCAATCAAGCCAAGAAACACTCCAAAGCTTGAGTTATATGGAGCATTGTTAGGAACAGGGTTGTGTACTGGTGTGTTTTGTTTGTTATGTTTTGTTCGTAATCGCATTGACAAAATACAGGAGCATACCTACCATACGTGGAGCTACGTGCCGTCTAAAGGCAGGTCTTGTTTCTCGCGGGCTGAAGGCTGACCTTATCAGTAGGTGTTCATTATGGTGGCCTGGTCCTCAGTTTTTGTCAAAAGTTGAAATATACTGACCGAAAATGCCCAATGAGACGTGAAACAGGATCTACCTGAAGTTAATCTTCACACATCACTGATCATTCGTTTCATCATACAATTTACATAATCAATCATTCATAAATTCATTAATTCGTAAATATTCCAATTTAATCAGTTTTAGAGAGCAGTTGCCTATATACAATATTTGTTTATAATTTGAGAAATAATCATAGTAATTACCAAGGTTCCCTTCACGTCAAGAACTTACTAGTGCATTTATTGATATTTTACGTTATTCTCAATTATTTAATTATTTTTCCTGACGAGTATAGTTTATTGCAATCAGGAATGTCATTACCACGTAAGAATATATTTAATTTTTTGGGTCCATTTATAAGCATAGTGTTGACTATCCGGGCCAGTATTTATAGCTGATTGCAAGGGGCGAGGGTGTAAGCTAATAAAGGCGTACCTGTGCATTTTTGTTTGCTTTGCAGTTGAAGCTGTTCATGTCGAGCTCGTTACAGATCTGACCAAGGAAGGCTGACTCGAACTGTTTTGTGGCTCGTCGTGGCAAGCCCCAAAGCATCTTGTTAGATAGCGGCACCGACTTCATCGGTACTGGCTATGAATTAGACAAATGCTTACAAGATTCAAATCTTTGTGTGAATGCACAGTAGGGCATTGAATTTACTTTTGCACCTCCCTACTCTTCCCATTTTAACGGCATTGCTGAAGCTGCCATACGATCTTCTATTGTTTAAAAATGCTTTCAAGGCTTAACGCAATTTTCATAATTATAAGGAGATGGCTACATGTTGACTTAAATAGAGGCAGTCTTAAATTTCCGTCCTCTTACCTCTCTCTCCTCTGATCCTTTAGATTTTATTTTCCCAACACCTTCACATTTTAATTGGACGACCACTCATATCTGTTTCACATCCACAGGTGACTGATATCACCATCGGGAGACTTTATGCAGTATTTTTGGAAGCAGTTTCATTATATGTTTCTCTGCTCCAGCAAAAGACAAAGTGGACATGTTCAACAGGGAGCTGTCTATGCACAGAACATTATACTCAAGAGAAGAACAACAACTTCATACAACTATATTGCTTACATGAGAGCACACTAGCGCGCCCGTTTATGCCATCGGAAACTTTCGTGGAGCGCGGGAATGGCGGGAATTTTGAACAGTTGTTAGTTTATTTTTAATTTCTTAAACCTACAACAAATTTTCATTTTGCAGTTTTTAAACAATGTATGCATTATAAAATGTTTATAATACATACTCGTGCAAGAACAGCAAAATGAAAATTTGTTGTAGGTTTAAGAAATTAAAAATAAACTAACATCTGCATTAAAAATTCGCCGTAATAGAATGTCAAAGAAAACAAAGTTTTAGACATTTTTAATACATTTATTTTTCCTTTCATTGCTTTTAAATGCTAAATAAATTTGCGGCGTTCTCTACTACCGTTTCACAGATATTGTACTGGACGTAGACTGCTTCTTTCATCATAGTATTCCTTAAAATGATGTAAGTATAAGAATGATATAATATTTCAGTGTTTGGATCCGCAAGCATAATATTTTTACAATTAAAGCAACCATATTTTTATTATAAAATTGCAAACTTATGTTTACTTATGTGCTTATGCACATGCTAGCATTTCACCAGAACACTGAGTTATGTATTTCAATCTCTTCATCACCCTCGACATTCAATATAACTAGATAAGATGTAGAGAAGGGTTTACAATTATTTTGTATCACTTATTTTTAATAAATACAAAAAAGTTACCACAATTTTCGATATTCACATGAGTATATACTTAGATTTATCAAGATACTGGTTTAAGCGCTGCAATAAATTGAACTGATGTGGGGTTTGGATTATATCTACAGTTAATTTCTACTAATGTATCCAAATATAAAAGTTATTAAATTGCATTCCTAGATTTGACAATTATTATCCTAAAAATTCTTATATGCCCATAACGGGCTGATTGATGTACCAGGCCCCTCAGAAAGTATTGCGAAAAAAAGTTTTTATATATGGGAGACTGGCCAGTTATAATGTTTTTCGAAAATATGATTATTTATAAGTAAAAATAAGTTAGTTCCAATTTCAAAATTTCCCTCCACATTTTTTGCGAGTTAATTCAAAGTATTGTGTCTCACTGAAATATGGATCTGCGCCGGGAACATTTTAGAGCTATGATTTTATACGATTTCAAGTGTCGCCTGAAACCGGATGAATCGTACGATAGACTTCAAATGGCATTCATGGATGAAGGCCCTTCCAAGGCAACCGTGTATCGTTGGTATAACGAATTCAAGCGCGGTCGACCAACTTTGGGGGATGACGAAAGAAGCGGTCGCCCTTTGACGGCTGTTACCGAAGAAAACGTGCTAGCAGTGAAAAATTTAATCCAAGACAATAGGCGAATTACATATCAGGAGATTCAACACATATTGAAGATTGGATCGGGAAGCGTTCACGAGATTCTACACAGCCATCTTCGCGTGAGGAGGATAGTATCACGCTGGGTGCCGCACAACCTCACCGATGCTCAGAAGCAGGCCCGGGTGGAATGGTGCCGTGATATGCTTAACAAATTTGAAGCAGGCTCGTCTCGGCGTGTTTACGACATCGTTACAGGTGATGAGTCCTGGATTTATCAATACGACCCAGAAACCAAGCGCCAGTCGACTGTTTGGGTGTTTCAAAATGAGCCAACGCCTACCAAAGTGAAGCGATCTAGAAGCGGGGGTAAGATTTTGATCGCTAGCTTTTTTAATTTGACTGGCCACTTGGTATCAATTCCCTTACGGGATCAAAGAAGCATTAATGCCGAATGGTATACTACCAAATGTTTGCCAGAAGTTTTCTCTGTTATAAGCAACAAGCGACCAAACACAGGGCTCCGCGGGCTACTGCTCCACCACGACAATGCACCTGCGCACACCGCACTCAAAACGAGGGACTTCCTGGACAGCACGCCAGTCAAACTCCTGGGTCACCCTCCTTACAGCCCTGATCTAGCACCGTGTGACTTCTTTTTATTCCCAAAAATAAAAAATCAGCTCAAAGGGATACAATTTTCGTCGCCGGAAGATGCGCTGGCTGCGTTCGAGCAGGCTGTAAACGAGGTGTCTGCGGCGGACTGGAAAAAGTGTTTTGAAAACTGGTTTAGGCGCATGAATCTTTGTATAGAGGCTGGTGGAAAGTACTTTGAAAAGATTTGATAAAAATATATGTACGTATAGAACAATTTTTTTTAGTTTCGCAAAACTTTCTGAGTGTCCTACGTATGCAACACTATCATGTAACAACTGTAACTACTAAATCAAATAGAGCTTACTTTACTTAACAAAACAGTTGTGGTAGCAGATCTTGTTTAAACCTCTTTACAGTGTTCGTATATTAGGGCATTTTCGTTCAATGTGTACTGTGTGTACCCAATATTTTAGGATAAATATATGAGTATTTTTTCAGTTTTGTTACATAAATACTCATACCACAACATGCTCATAAATGTAAATAAACAGTTGTTCTAATAACTAAGATTGATAAATTATTCTTAATAAATCATTCTGATATGCAAATCAACAAGATATAGTCCATTTTTCAATAAGATATGATTTTTTGGGACAAGAAAGCGAGTCATGTGTCGCTTTTGTGACATTTTGCAGTTAAGTAATAATAACAAAGTTATTCCTTGTGTCTTACAATTTATGTAAATGATGGCTTCATTCACTTTACCATCGTTCAACTTTTTATAAATCTTTCATCATCATCATCATCATTTCAGCCGAAAGACGTCCACTGCTGGACATAGGCCTCCCCCAAGCATCGCCACAACGACCGGTCCTGTGCCTTCCGCATCCAGCGGATTCCCGCGACCTTCACCAGGTCGTCGGTCCACCTTGTGGGGTGTATAAATCTTTGTTTCGAATTAAATAAATAAATAAATTGTTTTAGTAAATATGAAATACTTAAAAAATTAGGGAGTTCAGTACTTAGTTTCATCTTATTTTACAATTATTACAGTAAAATCACTAAAATAAACTAGTTTAGACCAAGATTACATTATACATTTTTTAAATAAACAGAAAACTATAATAGATGACCTTTGGTTTCTTAATAATTTATACGACAGCGCAAAATGCAAAGGGCACTCTTTATTGTAAATGCCCATTATATTTATTACTAGACTTTGACCGCGGCTTTGCTCTGGTATAATTTGGCTTATCACAGAAAGACTTATCATCACGCATCCCTCGGGAACTGTTTATTTTTAACCGACGAAAAAAAGGAGGAGGTTCTCAATTCGACGCGTATATATATATATATTTTTTTATTTTATTTTTATTTATGACCACGCATAACTTTTTACAGAAAGGTCCGATTTTGATGATTATTTTTTTAATGGATAGGGTACATCTTGAAGTTGGTCCCATTTAAATTTCAAAATAAAAATCCACCCCTAAGGGTAGTAAAACAGGGGATGAGTGTTTGTTCACCCACTGAATTCTTACCTGTTAACTGATTGTTGAAACTTTACACACATAAATATAGTTCTAGACACTACGACATAATGGAGACATGGAGTTAGATTTTAACCACAAAACAATGAAAAATAAAACTTTTTAACAAAAAATTGAACCGACGAAAACAGAAACTGAAAAGCGAAAAATAACTAATTATGAGTCGGCGCCAAACAACCAATCAACGAAGATCATTAAATTACTTTAAATAAATAATAAAAACAACGTCACATCAAATACAACGTGAAATTTTCAACGATAAACAATTACTTTCCAAAAATGCGTTCTCCGCTCGGCCACTTGCAACTTGCACGCACTTTGCTTGTTAAAAGTTCGTTTGGCGCCGACTCATAATTAGTTATTTTTCGCTTTTCAGTTTCTGTTTTCGTCGGTTCAATTTTTTATTAAAAAGTTTTATCTTGGGATAAATCCGGGTTATTATCTACCGTGTGCTAAATTTCATCCAAATACATTAACGGCCAAAATTAATATCCAATCTATCCACGACTTGCCCTACTAGAGATAGGAATTTGACATAAGCTCCATACAAAATATGTCAAATTTCTATCTCAGGTAGGGTAAATCGTGGATAGATTGGATATTAATTTTGGCCATTAGCTATTTCAGTGTGAATAAGTAACAAACATCAAAATCTCTTCAACAAATCTTGACAAACTTTCACATTTATGTTTTTATGATTTAAATTGTTAAAAAAATATTTCTATAGCATTTAGCGTCCTTAACCAACTCTTAGAACTTCATGGCATTAAAATATAATTTAATTGATTGAAATAAATTATATTAGGCCTGGTTGAGGTCATGTTTGTGAGGAATTCCTTCCCTCTGTTTTGATTTGGAGTATGTCTGTTCGCGGAGTCAAACAACTGCTCAATATTTGAAATGACTGTAGCTGTAGCAATGGCGTCTTGCAGTGATTCATCTGAAAGTAAAAATATATATTTAAAAACAATTATTTGATCATAGAAATCAATTATTAATACTGTAAATATCATTGCCATAATCACCAAGCTTGTCTGACGGATCTGTGATAATAATTTACTGCCAAAATTAATATCCAATCTATCCATGATTTGCCCTACTAGAGATATAAATTTGACATATTTTGTATGGAGCTTATGTCAAATTCCTATATCTAGTAGGGCAAATCGTGGATAGATTGGATATTAATTTTGGACGTTAGAGTTATTCACTGTCAGTCAAAGTAAGCGCTGGCAATACTCTTGACAGGATTCCTTTTGCGCCTTTTTACGACATCCACAGGTGGTAAGGAGGTGGTCTATTCTTTTTTTCCCGTGGGCAAAATCCTCATGGACGCACTCCGCCCGGGTAAGGCGGAGCCAGTGTCACTGCCACTGATCTGATTTATGAGAGTTAACCAAGATGCAGTGCGTTGATGTGTTTCAAGATACTACACATGACCGTGATTGCCGTATGTTGTTGAACTATATAGTACGCACTACAATAACACATTCTGATGCTTTTATGTATAGCCATGTTAAGATAGAGCAGGAACTTGAAAAAATGCATTTTTTTCAAGGATTCTAGTATGGGGGACACACTTTGAGCTTAGACTTTTTAATTTTAAATATTATTTGCCATGGTAGAGGCCATAGTAACACGTCATCTATGAAAATTTCAATTGACTACCTTAAAAAGATACAGCCCCGTGACAGACAGACGGACGGACAGCGTAGGCAGAGTAATAGGGTCCCATCAGCACCCTTTGGGTATGGAATCCTAAAAAGGTTTAGACTTACCTCCTTAATGAGTAAAGCTAATTATTTGCTGTGACATGATCCCCCGATCATTAAAAGGCTATTGGTTGTTTGAAATGTCTCCAAAGCCATAAAATTAAAAGCATGGCTAGCTATTTCTGATGTTCGATCTTGATGAGCATGATCTCGGTAGCCATCTAACAGCAGATTTGTAACATCTCTTATAAAGCTTCTGTTTGGGTGTGAGTTCCACTCCTTTTTTGCATCAAGGATCAACAAGATACTTTTCCTCCTCCGTGACTCCTGGAAATGTGCAATTAATAATATCAAAGGACTGTTATTCACACATTTCTGGCTTTCACCAGTAGGTTCTACCATCGAAAAGTCAGAGATGAGAGGCAATGCGCCACCCTTACACGGTTGATATTCCACCATAAGGGTACATATACAAGGGTACAAAGCGTTTTTCTAACACTTTTATTATGCACACCGCTAAGTAGTAGAATGCCTTGCCTTGCTTATCTGTGTTTTCCTATAGGTATAATCTGGTAGTCTTCAAGGCACGAATGGTACACCATCGTCGACTGCACGATCACTTAACAACAGCAATCAAATGCAAGCCCATTTTTTAGTAAAATAATTATATTAAATACAAATTTCATCCAAATCGGTCCAGTCGTTTAGGAGGAGTTAGGTGACAGACAAACGTACAGAAGAATTATATGTATTAAGATTTAAATTGATAAAAATATAAAGATTTTAATTATTTTAAAATAAATATTAAAATTATATATTAAAAATATTAATATTGACTTTTTCCAATTACCTTTTTCAAGCTTGGGCTGTCAAGATGATTATACATATAAATGATGCTGAATATTTAACTCTTCTTTGGATTTGGAATACCGGGATGTACTTCCATTTGCACTTCAACGGTTGACTTTGGTTGCTGAAACATACAAATTCACTACCTTAATTTATTGTATACTATGATACGTTTGAATATTTAGGTGTTTTTATTTCAATTTTGTTTTTGAGAAAATCATTAATACTGCATATCTCCAGTAGGTATAAAGAAAAAAAAAGAAGTAAAAATGATTTATTGCCACAACTAGCCATGCAGTAGTCTGTTTTCTCTCTCTTGTCTTATTTAGTAAACAATCTTGGCATGCCTCTTTATTCAAATAACTATTGATAAAATGTACCTAATTACTAAATCTACACATGTAATTAGATCTAAAAAAAAATATTATTATTATCTCCTTTATTTAGTTATTACCTTATAAATTACATTTTTAAATATTTTTTTATAAAAAGAAAAAAAAACACCTAAATATTCAAACGTATCATAGTATTTTTTTATTTTTTTTTATAGTATAAACAAAAAATATAGGTTCGCCAAACTGAGACATGAAGATGGAATGTCTCATGTGATTGTAATTTCATTAACATAAGTGCAAAATCATTAACATAATGTCTTTTTATAATAGTTATTGACGAATTGTATTAAAAAGACATGCCAAGATTGTTTACTAAATAAGACAAGACAAAGAAAGAAAAAACAGGGTGTAGCTAAGTACAAATAAAAATAACTAAAAAGTATCTTAATTTTAAGAAATCTTATAATAGTGTCAACAATTATAAGAAAAGTAATGCTGCATGTTGTAGCTGCGGCAAAGAGGTTGACAATCAGCATAAAGCAAGTCAATAAAATACTACTCACTTCCGATTGTTGTTCTTCTCTAGATGGATTACACTATTCATTTCAAAATCGGGCTAATATATTTTGAGCTCCGGTAGGAATAGCAAACTTACTTAAGTAATCTTTTTCTGTCACTGCTGGTAAATTGCGAATCATCAAAACATCACACCACCACATAGCATCTTATGCTGTTTGTACTTCTCCAATAATTTATCCAGGCCCAATCATCGAAGAGGTCCAATCATCATCATCGGGATGACAAAATGTTGCTTGCAAACTTTAGTCCTGAAAAATGTATTTGTATGAAGTGTTAAATTCCAACTATTATACCTAGCCTTATTAATTAATGGCACTTTAGTCATCTACTTACATAAGAGACCCATTCATGGACGGGAGAGGAAACCTGTGAAAGAATCTTCCTTTGAGGTTATCCCGTATTTTGCGCACTTTACACTTTTTTTTCCAGCCATGGTGGAAAAACAATCCAAAAGCGTCAGTATCGAACAAATACATATAATGAAATCAATCAGATAAACTACACAAAAGCTTGAATTTCACACTGGAGTCTCTATCTCATAAATTGTTGTAACATAAGGAAAAAGTGTAAATTTCACACTAATGAGTTTCTATCTTTCAGCAAAATTCACAACATTGAACTTTAGGAAACAATCCGGCAGAAAAACAAGATTAATCAGGCATAAATTCGAAATAAAAATTAGGAAAATCCGTATTTTATTTTTTGACAAGTGTAGTAAGTGTTGCCATTTCATAAAAGTGAATCCTATCATAATTTAGGTAATCTTCAAACACTGAAATATACTAAAATGGTAGATATGTATTCAATCGCGCTTGTTTCTACTATCTCATTCTTTCGTAGAGCGCTGTTCCGTTTTTGCAAATCCTTCCAGTGCTGGCATTCGTCGCTTAGGAAGTTGACACCCCCTGTGTCTATGGGAACACTTATCTTGAGTAGAGAGGACAACCGCCATTGATGTGGCCGTTGGGACGAGACACCAAGGTCTTCCCAGAGAGCGACGGAGCTACGCGGGTGTTCGAGTTGAAGACATCTTCACATCAACATCTGCCCTCTTCTGCATTGAATACTTCAACCCCGGGAGACTGTTCGGGCGCCGTCGGCTATCATCGGGCGGCGGCTCGGCTGGTGACGTCACGGCGACGAGACAGCGGCGCGGGGGGCGCATTCATGTGCGCGGGCGTGGAAACCAACTGGACTTCGCTACCGAACTTGACGGACGACGCGCGCGCGCACTCAGAGCCAATTCCATTATTTGTACTTGTCGTAATTATTATAACAGTATTACAGTCCGCTGCTTTTAATTTCATAGGCCTTTAGTTAGGTCCCTTACAGTTAGATACTTCACAAGGAATAATGATGACCGCTATAGATTAAAATTAAAGCAACCATTGATTACGAGAACAAGCAGATAGGTGATAGGTCAAATAATAAACAACAGTGAAGAAAATCGTCCTTTTATTCAAATATAAATGAGAATGTAGTATAAGTCTCGCTGAAAAAATGACAAAAGATCGTCTATAATGCAAGACAAAATAAGAAAGGATGGAAATAAAAAGGTTTAAAGAATTAGACACGTTGTTGCGCAGAAGTGTCAACAGAAGACCTTTCAAAGCTAAGCCATTGATGATAGCTTCCGACTTTCAACCGTTCTCAGTAGCAGAAGACACAGGATTTCGTCAATTTGTGGAACTTCTTAATCCGAAATATACTTTCCCGACGAGACAAAAAAATTGTTGAGCGGGAAATGGCAGACAGGAACCAAAAATTATTTCGTTCAGCCCCCGCACCAGTGTCGAATCAAAGAGCTTTTTCAAATGCAGTATATATTTGCAATTGAAAAGATCTCTCTCTGACCAAGAAAGTAACAGGACAGTGAAAGGAGAATGTAAAAAATAAAAACCGATTCTTCACTTTGATGTCATGGAGGCTACAAGAATATTTCGTAGTCACAGAATACTTAATCAAAATTCACTTTCCGACACTTTTTAAAGAATTGAAAGGCAGATTTTTTTTCATTATAGTCCTGGGAAAACCATGGCTGACGACCACACAGCTTTTACATGGAAAATTATAAATAGGCAATGCGAAAAGATAAGAAAAAGTAAAAAAGAAAGATTTTTCTCGCCGATGCCCTGGAAACCGGTGAAATATTTAGTCCTGACAGAATACCAAATTCTACTTCGTGCCAAATTTCAAAGGACTCACGACGGCAGACTATCTAACCACAGTAACAAAAAAATGCATAAAATAAAAGTGCATTTACCAACGTGCAATAAATAAATACATGGTTAAACGCTTAGCCCATTCCTCCACCGAGATAGAAACAGATATACTTATAGACTGTTTGTCGCCAAAGGAAGTCAAGCAAGGAAGAGGAAGGCCAGGATGTGAGCCGCGCTGGATGGGTCGCGAATACCAATCAGTGCATGCAGTTCTCGCTCGCGGCTCTTCCACCAAAGGCGAGAGTAGGCAGACGGCTGAGTTTTTAGTAGGTGCAAGCCCCACATAACATAACCACGCTGCCTCCCCGGTGACGCGACATGCGACGAGCATAGTCCCCGTCTCAAAAAATGGTGAAAAAAATGCCTTATAAACATACTTTTCAGAACTAAAAAAGCCCCTCCGAGACCCTTGTATGTACAGGGTTCGCGAACCCCCAGTGGATCGAGACCCACACATTGAAAAAAAATTTTTAATTCAACTATCATATCGACACTATAGACATAATAGCAGACAAATCCACATCCCTTGCTTAAGCGAGTGGCCTCACGAATTCGACCAAAAAGCCAAGCGCACCAACGAAGCCTTTACGAAATGCCTGCCACCCAATACTAAGAGCGTAGTCATGCATATCTTGACAACGGAAATATTCGACTGTAAGTAGATCATAGTGACACCGGCATAATAACCCAAGGAGCGCGAATGCAAGGCAGCAGATGCGAGATGTTACGGAAAAATGACACTAGAGATGCGAGCATATCAACTATTACTGAAAAGAACATCTCTGTTATCATCTATAGATACATTACACACCAATCTATGACTATCTCAGAAGAACAGCTAGAAAGAACCCTCCTAAAGGCCCGGAAAGACCAAAAGCATGTGAGTAGCAGCGCGGTTTGAAGGCGGACCTGCGCTAGTTGTAATACAAGGAACGATATGAAACACACGACACATCAAATATTAGTGCGGGCCCGCTGGCGAACTGCGCAGCTCCCTGCTCTACACCCGCTGACGACAAACCGGCCAGCGCGGCGCGTGAGATGAGCAGGGCAGGACGGCGCATCAGTGTGACGTCAAAGCGGTTACGAGGCAGTCCTGTTGTTTTACAACTGACACAACACGTCACACTGAAAGCAGTTCTATCGCGGGCCCACCGTCAAAACGCTTTAAAACTGCCTAACTTTTGGTGTGACGTGTGCCGCGCTGCTCATGCCTGTACGGGCCTTAAGAATGAGCAGTCCAGGCGACAACTATGAGAAATGGTACATTTCGCCAATGGAGAAGGAATAATTTAAGACTGGATGGGACAATGGTACAAAGCAATGGTATTGTAGAGAAAACTTGACAGATTAGAAAAAGAAAAAAACCGGCTAAGTGTGAGTCGGACTCGCGCAGTAAGGGTTCCGTACCTCTCAACAATCTGATACCCCATAAAAACTGATTTAATTTACGAGAGTTTATCAAAAGACATCAACGCACAGTGCGCGAAATATGAATTTTTGCATGTCTTTCTTACGCAGGTACCACCACATATGTCTATGTTTGTCTTATTTATAGTATTTGTTGCTAAACTACATAATATGAACTATAATCTGACTAAGTTTGAAGCTGGTATATATTACCGTTTTGAAGATAGAGCAAAAACAAAATCGTTGAAAAAAAATGCATGTTTTTGAGGTTTCATGTATGTATGGGGACCCCCTTTGGTTTCTGTTTTTTTTTTGTTTTAAGTATTTGTCGTGAAACACCTCACAGCAACACATATTCTGAGAAAATTTCAACCGGTTATCTATTACCGTTCAAAAGATACAGCCCTGTGACAGACAGACGGACGGACGGACGGACAGCGTAGCGAGAGTAATAGGGTCCCGTTTGGCACCCTTCGGGTACGGAACCCTAAAAACTGATGCTTATGGTTTCTTTCGGTTCCTCGGAGAGAGGTCTACTTCGTTTTTTGTGACATACTTAACAAAGTTGAAAGAAACAGAAAACATAAGCTAACATTTTTTTTGACGAGTTGCACCTGTATGAACGGTTTCACCAAGTAGACAGCAGGCACTTACAAAAAACAACATTCCAAAACATTGAGCTGGAAAAAAAAAAACAAATTAAGTGGATCGTTCCACTACGGCTTGGCAACTATGGCGTGTATGCGATAGTGGTTATCTGATACGACTTACAAGTGAAGCCTCTGAAGAACTATCAACTCTAATGATGAACACAGTCGCTCATCTCGCGATGCAGCGCATAGCTAAGTTAGGTGAAAGATCCTCTCCTATCTACGTGACAAGAGTAGGGTATGATGCTGAATGGATAGGAAGACTCCTTCCTATAGAAAATGCGAAAGAAATATGTGAAGCTTATCCTCTATACTGGCAACAAGATCCTGCATACTCCCGTGTCTCTGAACCTAACCACCATGCGACAGACTTGAGGTTGTTTGGTGGGACACCCTTACTCCTGATCACGTGCCGTCGGCCATTAGAGGGCCTCACTCCCTATATAGACTCACAGACTCGGATAAGACACCGGGAATTCGCATTGCAGGTCATGGAGGTGGGAAGCATGATAGAAAATGTTAAGACGGTTTTGGAGCTTAGGGCGAGAATAGGTCTCTAGAATCAAGTGCCTTTCGACATTAAAGAAGCTGTATAAAGCCTGATGACCGCGTCGAACGAGCCTGGATCGATCAGAGAAGCGTTAGTCCCGGAACCCACCAACCCTGGGGTGACGTTCATCAGTCTCCCGGAATCAAAACTGACTGGTGCTAGGATGACGAAGGAAAAGATTCCACTGATGATGACCAACATGATCCGGAAGTCGATGAGATGGGAGAACCTGGGGACGTGGCAGTTAGGCTCTGAGGGACTTACCACGAGTGTTGGTAGAGAAGACCATCTTAACATTGCAAGAACTAGAACCAAACATTGCAACAGTATACTCGGGGATGCCGTCGCACAGACTGCTATGCCCTCCGTTGCAAGATTGCAACACGATACAATGTGGAGCGGCTGGACCACTACACTGTCGTGGATGCAAACAATCTCCGGTACTGCCACCCATTAGGCAAAGAAGGGAACAAACTTTAACATCTGTTTCCAAGAGGACTTCCTATACGGATCATATGTGGTTGTGGGCAGATATGCTTTGCAAGTTTGCAACACTATGCAATGTGGAGCGGTTGGACCACTAT
Organism: Asteroscopus sphinx; assembly: GCA_949699075.1. Lineage (NCBI taxonomy): Eukaryota > Metazoa > Arthropoda > Insecta > Lepidoptera > Noctuidae > Asteroscopus > Asteroscopus sphinx. The sequence continues at coordinate 14,378,304 of OX453031.1, read as the reverse complement.
ACTGTCGTGGATGCACATAATCTCCCGTACTGCCACCCATTAGGCAAAGAAGGGAACAAACTACAACATATGTTTCCAGGAAGACTTCCTATACGGATCATCTGTGGCTGTGGGCAGATACCACGAGTTCGGTGGTTACCAGTGTAGTGTGTGGCTAACCCTACCTCGTATCTTAACGGGCTTGCGTTTGACCGCCACCATTTTAATTCATTAAAGGATAGCCATTGTACTTGACAACACGTCTTTGATTGATACCATACGCCCCATATTGCATGGCGACCCTGCCAGTGCTGCCTTGCGGGCAGCGCTGTGCATGTTGGTTACAATTTTGTTTTTGATAATTTGTGCCTGGACTAATTGGAGCAATGAAGAAGAAAATTTTGATTGGATTGAAACTGATTCGATTCGTACCGGGAGTTGTTCGTGCCCAATGTGTTTCCGGCCGGAGACGATGGTGACTAGGGAGCAGTGTGGAGGAGACTCCGCTACCCTGAGGCCAGCAGACTTGTGCCTCGCATATCCAGATTGGTGATGTGTTTTATTAGTGATGGTGTGGTGTAATTAGACTTAGAAGATGGGCCCATTCTTCTCTAATAGAAATCCAGAGGTTTCCCTAACATAGAAGCCCCTTAGCATACCTAAGAAAAACTGACCCCCAACATATTGGCTGGCCAGAAGTTGGAAATATGGACACATTGGCTTCTCCAGGTTTCACGCGGAGAGATCTCATCAGAGCACCAGATACACATTCTAGCAAGCAGAGCGCCCGTGCTCTGCAGCGTGAATCAAGACATGTTAAGAAAGTATTGGACGAACTTCAAATGACAAGTGATGAATATATCCAACATTTTCTACAGGTACTAAGGAGATGAGCAAACAGGTATCACTCCGACTCTAGAAGAGACATGGGTGTCATCCTAAGTATGGAAGGGAATTTTATTATAAAAGAGGTCATGTTAGTTATTCCATAAAAAGGTTAGCAAGTATTTCCAGTGAAGCATATCAAACAATCCCATTTATTATCAGTCATTTGGCGGGCATATTCTACTCTGGCATGGCATGTGACCACTAAGATCATCTACCTGTGCAAATACCTAGCAATATGTAACATGTTTATAACATGGTAATAAGCATGACAAACCAAATAATAATTATATAATTAGTGTCTGTATATCCACGAAATATTTTTATTTTTTATTTTGCGAGATAAACTTGGGAGTTATGTAGGCTAAGTCCGTAGTTTTAGTAAAAAAATGTGTAGGTAATCTTATATACAATATATATAATATAATACAATATACTTAAGAAATAAGGTTAGCTGTAATCAAAATTGTATTGTATGAACAGTTGCTAATACATCTTCGTTCGGTAAACTTGTGTATTTTTTAAAAGCTCCGGTCTACCCCCAACATAACTGACCCGGATAGTAAGAAAGTAACACGACAATTAAAGGAGAATGAAAAAAAAAACAACCGATTCTTCTCTTTAATGTCGTGGAAGCTAACTCATAACTTTTTTTTATAGTATAGGATGGCGAAACGAGCTAAAGGCCCACCTGATGTTAAGCGGTTACCTTTGCCCATAACAACCTCAATACCACCTAGACTGTTGCCTAAATGGTACCGCAAGTCGGTTCGCCAATCTGAGACATGAAGATGGAAATTCTCATGTGATTGTAATTTCACCGGCACCCGTACCCTTCAGACCGAAACACAGCAATGCAAGCATCACTATTTGGCGGAGAAGTAGATACGATAGTTGTTGAGGACAACCCAAGGATATGATAAAAGAAACGAACGATCTGTTGAAAGGCACTTGCCATATGTATTAAAAATGAAAGTACACTCGTTCCTACGTAGCTCTGTTCTAGGCGACTAATACGTTATTCTTTCTTCAGGCTTCAGGGTTCAGGACGTCAGGATCAGTTCTTCATAGGTTGAGGTCTTGATCTGAAGCGTAGAACGAGTGACGATCGAATGAAATATTGCCCACACAAAATGCCGCTTATTCACCCGCTTAAGTAGTATTCAGCGGGGCACAAGTGGCGCGTAGTGCGCCCTGCGGCTGCTCTGTTCTTCCAACATTTTTACAAGTCATAGCTAGTTGTAGTTATGTATGGCTTATGACCTGTGATTGGTTCATGGTTTATGACTCATCAAACTGTGATTGGCTGATGATCTGTACCTAGCTATAGTGTGATTATAGCTAGATTTCATGCCCTTGTTACTTTGTGCATAACGTTTCAGCTGTGTTAGCACAAGTTTTCAGTTACATTAATTAAGTTCAGGCTTGCGTCCGCAACAGTCTCCCCCCGGCATAGCCTCGCGAGCCTCTCCCTTCTGGTCGAGGACGATAAGCCTTCTTACTGGCCTTCTAAAAATGCCACCCCGAGTTCGCACATCCGCACTCCGCACAACACCGTCCGTACCTACTATCGCGCGCACAACAAGGCCCCGCGGCCACACATTCCGCGGTAATAAGCCGTCAGCGATTATGACGACATTGCCTTCTTTAATTTGTTCAGCGTGATTAGATCTGACGTCACCGCGCGGTGTCAGTGTCGGTAGATACTCTTTCATCCATCTTGCCCAGAATCGATCTGCCAGCGCTTGGGCCGCTCGCCAAGCGCGTTTATCAGCTACGTCACAAGTTCCAGTGACCGGTAGCCCTGCTGATGACCCCAACAGGAAATGATTCGGCGTTAACGCTTCCGCGTCTTCCGGGTTCACAGATACGTGAGTGAGCGGTCGCGAGTTCAATATGTTCTCTATTTCAGCCATTACCGTTATTAATGTTTCTTCCTTTGGCATTCGTTCTTTCAATATTACAGCGAGGGCTGTTTTCACGCTACGTATGAGCCGCTCCCAGGCTCCCCCCTGGTTTGGTGCACCAGGGTCGATGAAACGCCAATCGGTTTCCTTATTAAGGGCGTAATCCTTAAGTTCAGTCGCCCATTCTTTGTAAGCGTTTTTTAGTTCGACGTCAGCTCCACGGAAGTTCGTACCGTTGTCTGACATTATTGTGCGTGGCCATCCACGGCGCGCGGCCATTCTTCTAAGGGCCATGATCGCACTGTCAGTACTGAGACTCGGTAACAGTTCTATATGCACGGCCCTAGTTACCAAACAGGTAAATAACATGCCCCAGCGTTTTTCTCTACGTCTTCCTATAGTGATCGTCATGGGACCGAAACAATCAACACCGCTGCGAGTAAAAGGGCGAGCGTATGCATCAAGCCTTTCGCAGGGTAAGTTTCCTTTCACCGGTATAGGTGGCGCTTTACGTCGCATGCGACACACGATGCATTCGTTCAGCACAGCGCGCACACTCGTTCGTAATCGTAATATCCAAAATCGCTGACGCAGGTTATTGACTACGTGCTCTCGGCCTGCATGCCCATTCTTCTCATGTTCACGCTTTATAAGTAGGCGCGCAAGTGGATGCCTGCCGTCTAAGATCGGTGGCCTCTTCCTGTACTCTGGTACATTCGCTGCGTTGATTCGTCCGTTCAGTCGAATAATTTTATTTTCATACACCGGGTCTAGCTTGCTGAGCCGGCTCGATCTCTCAACGCTTTTTCCTGACGTCAATCTCTTAATTTCTTCAGAGAAACTGTCACGTTGTGAATCTCGTATAAGCATTAGTTCGGCTTCTTCGAGATGACGCACGTCCATCGTTGTCGCGCGTTTACGACATTTTTCTATAAAGAGCAACACGCTTGCCATAGCGCGCAATGCTCGATCATATGAGGAGAATCGTTTCAGGTCCATAACGTTCTCCTCGCCTCTAACATGGGCTACTGTTTCTTCCTCGCCCTGGTTCTCTTCGCTCGGCCACTGTTCTTCCGGTTCACGTAAGAAGGCCGGTCCGATGAACCATCGATCGTGTTTATTGAGGCTCGTTCTGCCATATCTAGTTGCGTCATCAGCTACGTTCTGAGCGGTCGGCACCCAGCGCCATCGTTCAGCGGGGGTAAGTTCGGCTATCTCGCTCAGTCGATGCGCAACATATGGCATATATCTCGCAGAGTTGAATGCAAGCTTATTGGTCTCTGGCGACCACATCATACCCAGCGTCTTGCCATATGGGTGTGCATTCGCACCTAGTTCCTTCGGGGCGTTAGCCTTATCCTGTTCTAGGATATGAGCGAGTAAGTGTGGACGATTCGAATTCCACCCGGCGAGTTCAAAGCCGGCTCGCTCATGAATGCGCTGCACCTCTTTGATCGTGAGGGCGGCGCTTTCTTCAGTTTCAAAACTGTCGACCCAATCATCCATGTAATGGTTCATTGTTATTGCATAGAGGGCGCGCGGGTGCGCGTCTTGACATTCCTCAGCGTTTCTGTTTCTAACGCTGTGAGCTAGGAAGGGTGAACTCCGAGCGCCAAATATCATGGAATTCATCACGTATTTCTGAGGCGGGCTTTTTCGGTCATCACCACGCCACAAAAATCGTTGCGCTGCTTTGTCTTCTGGTCGTATTTTGACTCGCAAGAACATTTCGCGTATGTCTGCCGCTATAGCAATTGGCTTCTCTCTGAATCGGAACAATATTCCGTAAAGCGTGTTCAACATATCGGGCCCGGCGAGCAGTTCGTCGTTCAGACAGCGCCCGCCTGTACTCGCGGCTGCGTCGAAGACAAGGCGCACCTTTCCTGGTTTGTTCGGATTGGTTACAGCGAAATGTGGGAGGAGCCAATCAATTGCGCTGTCGTCTGTGTCCTCGACTCGAGTTGCATAACCCTTCGCCAACAAGTTGTCAACTTGTGACGTGTATGCTCTGCGAAATTCCGTGTTTCGATCCATTTTACGTTCCATAGAGCGCAATCTGCTTAGGGCCATATTATAACTAGGCGGCAGGCGAGTATCGTCTGTACGCCATGGCAGGCCGACTTCGTAACGTCCGTCGACCAATCGCGCTGTTCTATTGAATATTTCTTTTGCGCGCTCGTCTTCCTTCACAGGTTTATTTTTGGATGATATTCCTAGCGCATCGATCTTAAAATGTTCTGTGATTAGTTCATGTAGTTCATCATCATGATCAAATCGTTCTCTATGCTGAGGCGCACGTATGTGCAGTACTGTAGCGCCATCTATTGGGTCTTCCTTCGCCACTATCGTTCGTGGCACCGTACCGTGCACTACCCATCCTAGCATAGTTAGTGATGCGGCCGGCTCGTTCCATTCTCCGGTCAGGAGCTTTCGCGATACTATTAAGTGCCAATGGTCTGCACCTATTAGTATGCGCGGTCTTGCTTGTCCATAGCAAACCTCGTTCCGTGGTAGCTGTTTCAAGTGTTCATAGTTCAAACACTCAGCTGCGATCGCTTGACTGGTAATGTTGAGACTCTTGACGGTTCGCGCCTGTATTGGATGGAAGCTAGTTCGTGCTCCCCGTATCTCCAATGACACGCTCTGACTCTCGGGTTCTTGCCGCGTTTCAGTTAATCCATGCAAACGCAGCGCGCATTTCGTTCCTTGCGCGTTCACTGCTCTAGCGATTTCCTCATCGATCAAGGTTATCGTAGATCCCTCATCGAGTAGGGCGTGAGTTTCAACTTCCAGTCCATCGGGCCCTCTTATCGTGATAGGGCATATTTTTAATAACACCGCGCCAGTTGACATTACGGTGTTAGCCGAGGCGGTGATCTCTTGATCGTTCTGTTCGCCTCCTGGCGCGGCTTGCGGTGCGCTGTGTAGCAACACATGATGAGGATGGCGACACTCATCTATACCGCATTTCTTTGCGGTACAACTGGCACGGCGGTGACGGCTATTCAAGCAACGAAAACATACGCGTGCTTCTTTTGCCCATTCCCACCTCTGTGGTAATGTCATCGCTTCCAGTTTCCTACATTTCACCGTATCATGTTCGGCCCCGCAACATAGACACATCTTTACGTTTTTATTTTCGGTTGCAGTGTACGCAGCTCCGCCTCGCTTCTTGCCTTCCTGGCGTTTAGACGAACTACTGGTCTTAGCTGCTGGCGTATTACGTGCTGGCTCCTTTGTCGAGCTTCCTGCAGCGGAGTACGCGAATCGTACGGCACGGTCAGCTTCTCTCATGAGGAAACGAGACAGCGTAACAATCTCAGGTTCGCTGCGACTTCCATACTCTTCTGCGTAGTCGCACCATCTCGCTCTAATATGCGGACTTAATTTTTCTGTAACTTGCCGGGCCAACATAGGATTCTGTAGGTACCCCTTCTCATCTATACAAGTGAGTACACTGACTATATTCTGAAGCCGTATCGCAAACGCGTTCAGTTCGCTAGCTGTTGTTCCGGGTCGCGGTAACTTTCTTAAGTCGTCCAGCGTTTTATCAATAATGATCTCAGGGCGGCCGTAATACTGTTCAAGTGTCTGCATTATAATTGCGGGATCGGCAGCTGTGCACAATAAAGCTGCTACTGTTTCACGTGCTTCACCTCGTACACATGTTCGGAGACGTGCCAGGTTCTCAGCTTTTGTATAGCTATACATTTTGGTCGAATCTCGCATCGCTGCTTGGAATAGTAGCCATTCGTTCGGCGCGCCGTTGAAGACAGGCAGTTCTTGCGCTTGTCTAGGCGGCGGGCGTTTCAAGGCCATTCGTTCTAAGACCTCGGCTAATCTATCTATTCCTCGTTCTCGGGACCGTGCTGGCGTAGGTGATCTGTCTCGTCTCGGATTGGGCGTAGGTGATCGGTTGCGCCGCGGAGTGTCGATCGTGACTCCTCTTTGTTCTTGCGGCGGTGGCGCATATCTATAAAAAGAGTGGTGTGATCGTTGCCCTTCGTTCTCGCGCTGGTAACACAATGTGGCTCCGTTGTCGTCATGTTCGATACGTCGTCGTTCGTTCTGCGGTGCGCGCTCGGTACGTTCCCCCTGTGGTTCGCACAGGGCCGAGACGCGGACCGCTGATGACATGTCTTCATATGACGTCATGTGGGGTCGTTCTTCCCTTTTGGGTTGTGTGTTATTTAGCCAATCAGCGATTCGGTTGTCCACTTCTATTGTTTCACGGGCGATGACGCTCTCGCGGTCAGTCTCCTCCCGTATAGTGGCGACGTCCAAAGCTAGCCTTTTCTTGATAAGTGCTGCTTCTAATTGCAGCTCTTTTCTCTGGATCTCGGCTAGACGTTCCTGGGCTTCGAATTCAGCTAATCTTATTCGGGCAACAGCGCTGGCAGTTGATCTCTGAGAGCGCACGGACGGCGCCCTCGATCTCCTCTCTTCTCTAGTATCAGGCGCAGCGGCGGCGGTGGTGGCGGCGGCGGCGCGTGACCTTATTGCGGCTATGCTGGGGTCTATTTGTGCGGGTAACGCGGGCACGCGGGGGTTCGGTTCGGCATGCGCGCGCGACGTGGTAGCGGTTTGTGCGGACGCGGACGCGGATGCTTGTGCGGACGGGGACGCGGGGGGGTCTTCGTACACTCTTGCTGTCCTCTCCTCAGCTGCTTGGCTTCTTGTAGTCGGCATCTTCGGCATTTGACGCCCCTAACAGCCCTATCAATCCTTTTGGAGGGCCCGGGTTTAACCAGGATATGCTCCGCCAGGGATGGATACGTGCAGGATTGGACAGGTGGGATCTACCCAGCAGAGGATTGTGCGCACTGTGGGGTGCTCAGGGCCGGTAGGAATACCCGGACCCGTCAGCAGTGCCTACAGTCCGGCCCCCACACCACGCACGACCTTACCGGCGTAGTGTACTGGTTCGGTTCGCGCCTTGAAAAAGGCGCTCTTGATGAACCGGTGGTATCGCACAATACCACACCGCCTTGTTCGGCGTTTACTCTGGCCTCCACCGTTTGACACCGTTAGGTGGCAGAGACACAGAGCCGCGGTCCACCCGCTAAGAAATAGTGACACGTTTTAGACGATCTTTACGTTCGAAGACCACCAGCTGATGCTCGCAGACACGGTCTTTCCTCTTGAGCTCCCGGCGCGAACGTTGACTTGATCTTCACGTTCTTGAGCTCCCGGCACCGTGTTCGTTCTTGGTCTTGGATCTTGAATCTTGCTATTGAATCTTCAATCTTGCTATTGAATCTTCGATCTTGCTATTGATTCTTCGATCCGGCTTCTGAAGGACCAGAAAACTTGGGCTGTTGAGGACAACCCAAGGATATGATAAAAGAAACGAACGATCTGTTGAAAGGCACTTGCCATATGTATTAAAAATGAAAGTACACTCGTTCCTACGTAGCTCTGTTCTAGGCGACTAATACGTTATTCTTTCTTCAGGCTTCAGGGTTCAGGACGTCAGGATCAGTTCTTCATAGGTTGAGGTCTTGATCTGAAGCGTAGAACGAGTGACGATCGAATGAAATATTGCCCACACAAAATGCCGCTTATTCACCCGCTTAAGTAGTATTCAGCGGGGCACAAGTGGCGCGTAGTGCGCCCTGCGGCTGCTCTGTTCTTCCAACATTTTTACAAGTCATAGCTAGTTGTAGTTATGTATGGCTTATGACCTGTGATTGGTTCATGGTTTATGACTCATCAAACTGTGATTGGCTGATGATCTGTACCTAGCTATAGTGTGATTATAGCTAGATTTCATGCCCTTGTTACTTTGTGCATAACGTTTCAGCTGTGTTAGCACAAGTTTTCAGTTACATTAATTAAGTTCAGGCTTGCGTCCGCAACAATAGTAGTACTTCCCCGGACGAGCTCTCACAAAAGAGCTCTAATACTACTAAAAAGACTACCAAGACTGAAAAAATGATAGCCAACAAAAGACAAAGAACCATTAGAATTAGTGGCAGTATAAAAGACTCTTCCATCGGCAGCGGACGAGCTTCTACATGCTTACTACTTGTTAATTCAGTACTAAATTGTGAAATTTAAAAAAAAATGTTATTTCGATCTGAGCCTATTTTGACTGGCGCCCAACGTGGGGCCCAGCTTAAAAGTGCGAGTAATAAATCGAAGCAAAAACTTCCAAGTCTGCCGAAATAAACTACGCGCGTGACTCTCAAGTCTTAAAAACTGGGTAACCGCAAAAACAAATAAGTCGAAATCATGAACGTATTCTCGTGTCGTCATCAGCTGTGTTCTGTGAGTACCGAATTACTGATTAGCATTTCCTAATATTTTTTTGTAAGTTTTATCGATCTGAGTTATTTTGACTTGTGGGTGGAAGGATTAAGACAGAAAGGATGAGTGTCAGTTTGGAATACCACTCTTTGAAACCAGAACAGATTACGTTCGTACGGATATAATTATTCCAATGAAAGAAGCCCAAGTAAAGTGGGAAGTACATATTTCATTAATGAAAAATCTTCATCTGACGGAGATACGACTGACACGAGGAGGCAATTACGCGACAATGCCATTGCCTTACGTCGAGGTATTCGAAGAAGCCAGTAGGAATTAACGCTATGATCGAAAAATTGATTAATTATATAAGAAACTTGGCATTCGTAAGAAACAGATGGCTCCCCCTACCTACATGTTGTGAAATTCAAAAAGAAAGGCCGATTCTTTACTCTCATGTCATGGAAATTCTGAGAATACTTTGATAATAATTCTTCGAAACCAAGAAATTGTCCCTTCAAAGAATCCCTTGCTGTCTTTAAAACCATTTCATCCCACGCCAGTACATAAAAAACACAGACATACTTCATTATTATTTGAAGCCAGAACTTCGGCTGTCTGTAAGGGAATTCGTTTGGCCTGTAGCTAGTCGAAACCTCGCTTATACAACTGCAAGGCAGTGTGAAGTTTGCAGAAACCCAGAGGCAAAACGCTCACTCCTATCTGGGCGAACTGCCGCAACAACGCGTTAATTTAATTACAGCTTACAAGCAACAGAAGATGCATCCAAATGGAATGAATGCCTAAATCCCTTGCAGAAATTCACAAATGTGGGTTTGATGATAAAGTAGAGATACAAATAATCTTCCTCTTAAAACAGATGGAAAAAAAACTTTCAAAGCTATTTGTAGAATGGGGTTCAAATTCGAGAATGAATATTTTCTACACAAGGGTTCAATGGAGTGAAACCGCATTGTGTATATTGAATGAACATAATAAATATATGATGATAAAACTGATGATGAAGATTATGCTCTTACCTCTCCTGGTTTTTTTTATGGGAATGTTGAATGCAGGTTCAACCACAATAGGATTGAAGGCAATATGTGGAATAAATATCCGAAATACTATCGTTCGTTGTCGTATACATATAGTGTTTACAGATTATTCGGAATAAATCCAAGCAAGGAAACAATTACTATTTCCTGAGACCTATGGAGAATATACAAGTTGGTACCAAGATAGGGATTTCGTTGGTCAGTATGATGTAGAAAAGGGTTCTTTAAAACCAATAGGGAAAAATCCACAAGACGATTTCAATGCAATAGCTGCTAACACATAGCAATCAATGAGAACCCACGCAATAAATGTATTTGTACCTATGTCAAGAATAATAATTGGAATTAAGAAAGTAAGAAGATCGTGGAATACAAAATGATGCAAGAAGTTAAGATTTTTGGCTGATGGAGGGATAAAAACTTGGGTGCCAGAAAACCTTTTAATCGGTGAAGCTACTCTTATATTATTTTAAGAACCTAAAAAGTTAACAAAATCTAGAATAGAATTTCAGTAAGGCCAGAAAAGTAAAATACAATTAGTATTTTGTTGTAAATGGTTTTTGTACAAAATATGGAGTAACAATATATTAGGGTTAATTCTTCGTTCCCGTCCATAAATGTATACACATGCATAAGGTGCGAACATTCATTGCTTGCTCTCGAGGTGAGCAGAACATGGAAGGCTTAAGGCACAGTATACCAAATAGTACAGGACACCACGATATAGACATGGATGCAGGCACCAAGTCTGGATGCGAAAAGGAGAAGGGACTAGCAACTGCAGCCCGAACAATAAACAACATGTTCAAAAAAGAGTTCTGTAGACAATATTACAAGACACACAAGACCTGTAGGCGTAGCATGACCGATTCTATGTCTATTCTTCCAAGAGTAGACAAAGCTCTTTCTATACGTCAATATATCTCTTCTTCTCGAGCATGAGGCGACGCGTCGACTCGGGTTTCTACGTAGACAAAGTGACAGATCTTTTTCCATAGCAACGAGAACGTAGCTAGTGCCGTACAAATTCTACCAAATTCTACCATACTATTACGTTTCGTTATCTAGAGAAAAGGTGAATCGAATAAGTTTTGAAACATTTTGTACGTAATTCAAAGCAACAACAATACGCATTTTGTAGTCATGAATGTCAAGGTCGAAGGAAGCGTTTTACAAAGTAGTGATGCGACTCGAGTCCGATTTTACCACTCGTGTCATTCGAGTCATTTTACAATTTTACTCGAGTACTACTCGAGTGATCGAGATGTCGAGTCACTCGAGTGGTTCACGAGTCACTCGATCACTCGCCTCTAACGAGTCACCTGTCACAATACTTGAATTCATTATTTTTTCATTTTGTCAATAAGTTGAGGCTTAATAAAACGACAAGTTTGAAGTTTTATTTCAATACATCGCCAGTCTTACAAAAATCAACATTTATATATCGAAATTGATATTATATGCTAATAAAACTGCCTCGTTGGTCTAGTGGTCGCAAGCGCGACTGCTGAGCGTGAGGTCCTGGGTTCGATTCTCGGGTCGGGCAAAGTGTTATTGGGTTTTTCTTAGGAAATTCTCAGTAGCTGCCCGGAGTCTGGATTTGTGCCCGGTTAATGGCAATAGGTAGTTTTATGCAATAAACGTTTTTATTTATTTATTTATAGGCTCGCCCCCTATTACATGGGACTTACAACATAACTGGCGAAATGTGGGTGTACTGTACACCTCTACCTACCCCTTCGGGGAAATACAGGCGTGATGTTATGTTATGTGTTATGCTAATAAAAATTAGCAAATATGGTCTGTTCATAAAACCAAATACAACATTACGTTATTTGGTGAGTAATTGGCGAGTGAATCGAGTCCGAGTGAACTCGAGTCGATATTTTTTTAACTCGAGTACGTTTTTTTCGATGTCACTCGAGTAAAAGGGGACTCGAGTCGCATCACTATTACAAAGTAAATTAATATTTTTATGACGTGCGTGCAAACAATAAAGTATACTCTATCTACTTTTTGTACCGAGAAAATAAACAGTTCCCGAGGGATGCGCGATAAGGCTTTCTGTGATAACCCGAAGAAGCCGCGGGCATTCAGCAAATTTTCTTATATGTAATCCTACTAATATTATAAATGCAAAAGTATGGATGTTTGTTTGTTTGTCCTTCAATCATGTTCAAACGGATTTGGATGAAGATTAGCACGTAGACCATAGGGTGCATTAACATAAAGGAAACCTTTTTATCCCGGGAAGACACAGTTCCCGAAGGATGCACGATAGTCATTCGATACTTATTACGAATAACACGCGGGCAAAGGCTAGTTTTTGATAATTACTAAGGAGATAGCGACGATAGGAACCCGTCATGTTATTATTGTTGTTCAAAAACTCTAATGACACCAATTTAACAAGAATCTAGTCCTAATAAAACTAAAGAATAATTTTTCTAGGTCTCATGAGATAAGGTTTAAAGAAATTTATTCTCAATAAAAAGTCACTTACTTGAGAACAATATTAACTTAAGCTATGATGGTTTAGTTCGTCGAATTTAAAAATGTTTTTTTTTTTCAAAGAATTGTGGTGTACCCAATTACCCATTCAGTGCATTCATTATTTTACAAAAGAGTTGTCTGAAATTACATATAGTGCCAGCTCAGTTTTGAATGCATTAAATGAGCTTAGATTTTTAATACGTGAGGGTATTTTATTATAGATTTGTGCTCCTTCATAAGTTATAGTTTTTTTGCCATAGTTGGTTCTAATTTTTGGTAAAACCAAGAAACTAGCTCGGCGAGTGCTACGTTGGGTAATCTGTTTTAGTTTGGTGAAAGATATGTTAGTACGGATACGTTTGTTTAGAGCCTTTCGGATTAAAATACACGTGTTATAAGTATATAGCTGATTGATGTTCATTATTTTAGTTTCTTTATAAATGTTATTTGTTGGTGTTAAATATGGATAGTTAAAAATCATTTTTATTACTTTATTTTGTGCAATTTGGAGATCTGTTAGTTTTGTTTTAGCGGCATTGCCCCAGATTTCAACAAGATATTGGAGGTGTGGTTTAACCAAAGCATGTGATGTAGACTAATTTCTTCTATTTGAAGAGAAACATGTCTACCCCTAACTGTCAAAAGTAGAGAAAATATGTTTGTCATGCTCGACGTTGTAGACATGTGTCGATCGAAGTATAGAAACATTTCTTTTCTTCATTATTGAAATCGGCATGCTACGGACGGAAGAAATCTTTCTACAATACGTCATTTTGTCTATTCTTCCGTCGACATAAGCTTTGTCTACAGCGGTCATGCTACGCCTGCTGGCCAACTCTCAGTCGACACCCATGAGTATGTGCGATCAAGCTTATACACAAATGGGGTCTAGATAGGTCTATTTAGATTCACCCATTGGGTGCCACCCGTCTGCCACGTACTCGCGGGCGCCCCCTTGCACACGCTGTAGACGCTGCGATGGCTGCGGTCGCTCTGCCATCTGCTGAAACATCTGGTGCTTATCAGCCAAATGGAAGGTATATTCTTCTATGGCGATGTCGTTTTTTTGCCGTGCCACTCAATCTTATTTATTTATTATATTCTTTATTGTACATACAACATACACCAAACGAAAACAATGACAGTAGTTTACAGAAAGATCGTGAAAGGTTGTGAATGCCATGCATTACAGTTCTCGCGGCTCATCCACCCAAGGCGAGAGAAGGCACACGGCTGAATTAATAGTAGGTGCGAGCCTGACATCCCACATAATGACATTGCTTCCCCGGTTGATGACAGGCGACAGGCATTTTCTCCGCCTCAAAAAAAAAAGTTCTCCAATTATAAGATTGCAATTAGGGAACTGGATGTGGAAGGCAGAGGACCGAGTGTTGTGGCGCAACTTGGGAGAGACCTATGCCCAGCAGAGAACCAAGTGTTGTGGCGCAACTTGGGAGAGACCTATGTCCAGCAGTGGACTGTGCTAGGCTGAGTTGATGATGATGATGAATTAGCTAGCAAACCACTTCGATTACAGCAAGTGGAACAACCACCAAAGTCTTGATTACCTACCCTACAAGTAAAAAATTACATCTTAGACTAGGGCGTAACAGAAGAGATGAAAGGTCTCAGACAAAAATGAAGCTCACCAGTCACCATAATCCTACATAAACGAACAGGATTTAAATCTAACCAGATTACCGCGTTCCAGATTCTGAATTTCCGATACTCTTTTTATATCCACACAGATTCGTGTCTGGAGTTTTTACGGATTTCTGAAAAAATCAACATGATATAGAAGAAGGACCAAAGAAAAGTAAAAATATTTTTTTCTCACTAATGTCACGGAAACTAAGAGATTTTCGAGATGACAGAATACTAATGATTTTACTCAGTTCTCGATTAACACTACCAAAAATTCGAGACGACGTGGAACCTGAACCAGGAGATTACTGTCATTATGACCAATAAGGAAAGAAACCGTAGACCAGTTTCACATTATTATCAATATTGTGTGACATCAATGTGAAATCCAAGGATGTACTCTGGGTCAAGGAGATAACCAGGTGATAAATATAATCCAGCCCAAAGAAGAACAGAAGAGACCTTTTTATTACATAAAACTCTTCTTAACACAAGACCATCTTTTCAAAAGAACCTGAGGCTGAAACATAATACTCAGGAAACATGAAACAGAAAGTGCACACATAAAGATGCAGCACGCCGCATAGGCTATGCATGCAGTGAAAACATGTTTAGCCCATTCCTCCACCAAGATAAAAACAGATAAAACTTCATGGAAGATTTCTCAAACTCAAACAGGTATCTATCTTCATGCAAAAAATCTTAAAATAAGCTTCTTGGCGCAGGTTCTCCAAATATCAGAAGTGTGGAAGTGTAATGTGGATTATGAGAAGTGGAATAACCATCAGAGGAAATCTTCCACTGCCCCAGTGTTCAAAGTGATGGGTCAATTTCTGGGTTATCCACAAAAGTGGAATTTGAAGAGGGCGTTACGTATCTGGTCTTATTACAATCTGATAAAGACGACTTAATTAGAAACGGCTATGATAAAATAAAAGGTTTCAAGGTTTGCCTCATTTTAGTGGTGCTTCTAGTGACTGATTATATTTTAAATCAGCATTTATAAAATCACAATCTGACTTTAGTGAGACCGAAAACATTGCGAGGTAGGCATTGCATAATTCTGGGGCCGAATGATATAAGGCTGTGTACAAAGCCCAACAACACCGACGTGCATGTGTACAGCTTCAGGATAGACATAGCGATCATGACAGAGCTCGGGCTCCAGTGCGGCTGGGATAGCACGTTCAGGCGGATCGTGAACGTCGAACAGGCCCCTTTGGGTGGGGTTAGCCCCCACCCCGTGGGTGCACACGCGTGACTTCACGGCGGGCGAGTATAGCATAGTGTCACCGTCCGTCGCGGCCATAAGGAACCTCGAGAACCCAAACCTGCTTCAGGGCAAGGCGTGGCATAAGCCGTGGCGCCAGGTAACCCAACCAACGCCAGGTAAGGAAAGCCAGGTACCGCGAACAACTACCTGTACAGCAGCATGTCAATTGGGGCTCTGCCGCCCCGGCCAGGGAGGGGTAGGGCACAGGACAAAGGGGAGCCGGGTTTTCCGGACGAGGCGCCCACATCGTCGCCCGCTGCGACAGATGCCATTACGGTCGCCGCCGTTGTGGGCGCGCAGCCGGGCCCGTCCACCACGAAGGCAGGGGGTTCTGTGACGACGGCGGAGGTTAATGCCGACCACGTGGCGCCGCAGGACGCACAGTAGACCTGGCGCCCATCAAGAAGATGGAACCCGACTGGACGTGGATTCCATCGCATTGTAGGCAAAAACAGAGGGACCTGGTCAGCCAGATGGAGCCATGTTGCCATGAGAAGGGCTGGGGGGCAGGCCCGCGCACCGTACTCGCGTGGATGCGCGCGCCCGCTTGTTGCTTCAAGCCGTTCGTCGCACACAGACTCGCTGAACTGGTAGAGACCACATCGGAAGCCGAGTGGCGCTGGGTACCCACCACCCTCAACGTTGCCGACGACGCCACGCGCAACACCCCGGCTGACTTCACGGTCGCTCATCGCTGACGGGTTTAATGAAGGTGGCTTTAGGGAAAGCCCTTTGTGAAAATATCCTTCCATTTATAAAAGAACAAACAATGACTTACACTGAACTAAAAGTCACAAAGAGAGGAAAACTATAATATTATCAAATTCGACCTTCCAAAGTAGAATCAGCTACAGCGCCATCAACTAACCGGCCCTTATTCTCAGAGCTAGACAAATTGCATGGCACCCAGAAAATGTATTACGACTCATACTTATGGTTGACAGCCGTATGTATAGTTTTACTCAGTTCTCGATAAACACCCCCAAAATCGGAGAAAACGGGGAAATTTAACCAGGAAATTACTGTCACTATGACAAATATGGAGGTTTCGAAGGAATGCGTCAGAAACCGTAGACCATTTTCACAATTATTATTATCAATATTGTGTGGCAACAATGACGAGTCCGAGTGGAGACTGCGAATCGGCAAACGCAGTGTAGGGCGCCACCCAGCCAGGTGGACCGACGACCTGATGAAAGTAGCTGGGGGGACTTGATGCGGAAGGCAGAGGACCGAGTGTTATGACGCAATTTGGGAGAGGCCTATGCCTAGCAGTGGACTGCGGTTGCGTTGATGTGGCATCAGTGCGAGATTATGGGTCAAGGAGATAATCAAGTAATCAAAATCAACAGAAGAGACCTCTTTATTACATAAAACTCTTGACACAAGACCATATTTTCATGTTTACGCAAATTAATATATTCTATTCTATTCAAAAGTACAGGGCTGAAACCTAAAACTCAGAAATCATGGTACACAAGGAAATTCTATATAAAAATAAGACATTATCAAGAGCGAAGAATCAGACATAAAGATGCAGCATGCTGCATAGGCTATGCATGCAGTAAACATGTTTAGCCCATTCCTCCACCAAGACAAAAACAGAGAAAACTTCATGGAAGATTTCTCAAACTCAAACAGGTATCTTCATGCAAATAATCTTTAAATAAGCTTCTTGGCACAGGTTCTCCAAATATCATAAGTGTGGAAGTGTAATTTGGATTATGAGAAGTGGAATAACCATCAGCGGAAAGCTTCCACTGCCCCAGTGTTCAAAGTTATGGGTAAATTTCTGGGTTATCCACATCTTATCGAAAGAAACCACGAATTATTCGAAAACGGTTTAATTGAATACAACAATAGACCCGATCTCATGCAGCTATCAGGAGACATCCTATTGAATAAAAAGGACGCGAGAGTATGTTGGCAAGGACAAGCTGGTGGTCTAGAAGGCCTTAGACAAAAAGGATGGAGCGTTGTTAAGGTAAGTTTATACGAAGACAATTTTGCGGCGTCAGAATTTCGATGCCATTGACTGGCGTCGCACGACGCAGGACGGTGGTTTGTACGGTGCTAATTTTAGCACCAATCTTCCACGCAGTTACAGGTTTTTTCTTGTGATGATCACAAGTTGGCATCTTAAAAAATATATCAAACTTCAACATGCATTCCAATAACCGAACCAATGGTTTGAGAAAAATCCGGGAAGGAAGCCTAGTAACATTCAAGAAAACCCTAACTTTGGCAGAGATAAGGAGGGGGTTAATAGTATGGGTTAGAACATGATGGAATGGATTAGGGATCTGGCTAAATGTTACCTTTATAAATTGGTATTGGCTATTCAAGAAAAAAATCGACTGACTGGGTTTCTTATTAAGTTGATATTGGGAAAAAGGATGACCTCATAATACCTATGCATTTGGTCCCTGTACAAGAAGGGACAATAGATTAACCTCCGTTGACACTGATTGAAGGCGGGAAATGCCAAAAGCACTGGAGGGTCACCGGCGTAGTCCACTGGAGTTCCCGGAGCTTCTTATTTGTGCTGAGGGTGGCCACCGTGTGGTTTTAGTCGGTAGGAGTCCGACATACCCCTCCACCTTTCACAGACGGGGAGCATCATGAGAATTTCCACCCGAAAACAGAAAAACGGGGGTGAT
The DNA here is from genome assembly GCA_949699075.1 of Asteroscopus sphinx. Classification (NCBI taxonomy): domain Eukaryota; kingdom Metazoa; phylum Arthropoda; class Insecta; order Lepidoptera; family Noctuidae; genus Asteroscopus; species Asteroscopus sphinx. The sequence continues at coordinate 14,360,156 of OX453031.1, read as the reverse complement.
AAATTAAACGAGTGACCGAATCGGGAAACTCTGTTTTTGGAAAGTCGAAAGATGAAACTGCTATACATATACTAGCAAAGATAATTTAAAACGAAGTATCCCACAAAACCTCGTAGTGTTAAAAATATATCTAATTAACTGTGTGCACATTCGAGTGTGCAAATAAATTTATGAAAGGTCACTTGGGGCTCTCCAATAGGTATAACTGGTAGGTCCTGTACCCTGCAAGCAAGTGGCGATTATCAATTATGATTTTGACACAAACAAGACTGCGATGTAGTTAAAAACCTGTCAAACCTTAAAATTCGCAGGGAGCGCATCCTTGAGCAAAAGAGACCCGTCTCATATTTAGGATCATCAATTCCAGAAAAAAATACTAAACCAAAATGGACTGTAGTCAAACCACCCAAGTCATTAAGCTTAAGTGTATGGATCAGAGCGTCAATATCGTAAACTTAATCAACAGAATCATTGAGAAGAACCTACAGGCCTTTTCTCAGATGTCCCGAGACATTTCACGAGAAGAGTGATGTGGTTAGAACCATGGAGGGAGTTACGAGGTTAGGAACCATGGAGGGAGTTACGAGGTTAGAACCATGGAGGGAGTTACGAGGTTAGATGCATGGAGGGAGTTACGAGGTTAGAACCATGGAGGGAGTTACGAGGTTAGAACCATGGAAGGAGTTACGAACATCGTTTTAAAGCATCGTCACAAGAAAGGTCAGCATTACTCTCTATCACTAAAAGTAAAAACTTGCTGCATTCACATGTTAATATTATCCAAACCAAATTGGGAGTTCTCATCGCTGTCCGGTATTATGTAACCTTTGTATTAAGCGAAAAATAGAAACGGTTTTATATTTATATACCGTCAATCGAATTGTGTAATCGATGGTTAGGGAGAGGTACTCCGATAGGAAAGTGGAATTTTCAGAGAGCGTTACAATCTGATAAAGACGACTTAATTAGAAACGGATATGATAAAATAAAAGGTTTTAAGATTCTGACTGTGCATGAAGCGCAAGGTCAGACTTCCCGCACGTTCGGTACTGCGCACTGCACAAAGGTAATGCAATCGTCGCGATAAGTAGACACACTAAGGCCCGTATTCCAGAAGGATACTCAAGCGTTGATCTCTGTTTAAAACTAGTTTTAAGTTGAGCTTTGATTTTAGAACGTCCCTCAAGCAGAGATTTGTTGATCACAGTTCAGCTGAGTTTAGTTTCGTTTTATATTGTCACCTGTTTCGGTATTTGGGCAGATATTTGATCTGTAATCACTCAAGCGTGGTCCAGACTACGCTTGAGTAGAGATTTCTATTATATTTCAGGTCAAATTCATGTGTTTTTTTGTTGAATTAAAGTTTATAATTACCGTTCTGGAATAAGACCGATACTCAAGTAACGATTCTATCCTTAACTAGTGATCAGGTGATTGGAGTTTAAACTGTACTTGAGTAATCTTCTGTAATACGGGCCTAAGAGTTTAGCCTATTAGTGATGAGGAGATATCCTCACTAAGTGGGTGTCGGTTGTTGTGGGTAAGAGCGAAATGGAACTGAAAAGGTGGAATGATCTGCGCAAGTCGCAGTGCAATGAAAACTTGTCCGCTGTATACTATTGTGAACCCAAGTTACTTTTAAGACCTCGAACGAACACTAAGTATTCATGCAGCGAACAGCAAGTAAGTACACAATTATGGAGCTAATCATAATAACTCTTTTGATGTAGGTAAAGGTCAATCAAAGAACACAGTTTAGGTATGATGGAGCAGGGGTGCTGGCCAGAAAACCTCCACGTGTGTCTGACGGCTGCTTGTCCTTCGGGACACGTCTAGAGGGAACGGCAGTTGTTGGGCCGGTGCACCCTGGGCACGGGCAATAAGTCTCCTTTGGACCGGGGGACCTTTTTGCCTGTGGCGAATATTCTGGCACGGGAGGGGCCCAATGTGGGCCAATGGGAAGTTGCTCCGCGTGTCCCTCTGAGAAAGCAGAGGGCACTGTGGAGGAGCAGGGGCGGGCCCGGTGTGCACTCACCCTGCCACTGGGCAGGCAGCGGAGGGACTGTCCTTCCCTGCCCCCGTCGGTCTCGTAATCCCAGGAGTGCCTGCTGAGTAGTGTTCTCGCGCCTCTTGGGACCGAGGGTCTTGGCTTTACCGCCCGGACCGCGAGGAAGAAAACCTCTATAAAAATTACAGGAGGATGGGCCTGCGAGCAGCAGACTCGGGGTAGTCTGCTGCCCGACCAGCAGCTGGCGTAGCTGGTAAAGGCCCGTGAGGTGAGATGGCGTGCAGTGTTCCGTGTGCGCCACAGAAGAGGGTGCGGCCGTAGTTAGGCCGCACGGGGAGAAGGGGCTCGCCTGCTTGTGGCGAGCCGGGACCTGTCGGGGGTGGTTGTGTGAATACTCACGGGTTCCCACGCCCCCGGCTAAGGTAGTTGAAGGAACACCGTGGTGGTTTTAGTCGGTAAGAGTCCGACACTGGCTCCACCTACCCCGGGCGGAGTGCGTCCATGAGGATTTCACCACGGAAAAAAAAAGGTATGATGGAGCAATTCCAGATTCCGCAGTTAATGACGTGAAAAATGACCAACTGATTGTAGTAGAACTGATTTTACAAAATAAATGAATTGAATTGAAGCAAATGGAAACATTGAACATCTTAGATGTTATAATTATTGATCCGACCAAAACTGACTTTAAAGAGAAACAATATCCGACATTGGAGCCAAAGTTGAAAAATTTAATGCAACTTAGCAGAATGCAATGTCGGTGAGACGTTGCTGGCCATGCCTAAGCGTAATGCTAACGAGCCTTTGCTGATGAATGAAAACCGGGTGGTGCTTTAGCCAAGTTGATAGTGTTTGAGGCATGATAAAAGCTGGATTTGAAAAATGGGTTTGATATTATAGAACCCACTCCCGCTCTGCTTCTGAAATAGTTATATAAACAACCCCCTAGTCACCCTAGTACGGCAAAACAGGTCAAGTCGGAGCGGCCGATGGAGGAATGCGCTACTATGTTCGATTTCATGGTTAAAGACAAGTTGAAACCACCATTGGAAGATAGTGCCGCATTTAAATATCCTGATGAGCAGGCAATTGCTTATCATACAAAATAACGTAAATGCTGTTTTGTGTCCAGTTTTTGCTGACGCTTGTTATAGACTTAACTTTTTGTCTAATTTTAAGTTCGAGACGCTGGTGAGTAACAAAAAATTTGACGTTGAATCCTAGTGGAAAACTACTAAAAAGATAGAAAATGATTTTTCAAAGTATGACAAGCCTCAACAAGTGACTTAGTTTTTGAAATGAAAGTGTATAAGAATGTTGGAAATTTCTGAATATAAAAGGCAGATTCTTGACCTTAATGTCATTGAAATTGGAAACCTAGAGTATACTTTGTAGTCACAAAATACTTAGTAAAAAGTTTGGTCTAACTATTCAAAGGTCTAACAATGGCAGATGACCTGACAACTTTAACAAAGAAAATAATGGACAAAGCGAAAGAATAGGAAAAAGTAAAACACATTTTTCTCACAGATGCCATGGAAATCAAGAACGCGACAGAATATTTGATAAAAATTCTACTTCGTGCTTTTTTCCAATTACTGCAGTCATGCGTCAAACAACCTGCACGAATAATCTCCAGAGATTTGTTGATTTTACAAATTACTTGTCTTATACATCCGACCGTTAGGGCTGGAATTTTATTTTACAGGGTTTAGCAAAAATGATGACCACCTGTATTGACTCCAACCGATGAGATTAAGAAACTGATGCCAAAAACAAATACAGGTCAAGAAAAAGAAAAGCAATTTTGGGGAAACCTACTGTTCTAATTACAGTCATTCAAGTGGCAGGTGTCCCGAACCAGACCACTTGCAAGGGATTGTGGCTTAAAAGATTATTTGAGACTGTCTGACCACTAAACCTTATGCTCCAATCCCATCTAGAAAAGTTCTAAGTACCGTGATTAATAATCCAGCCACAAATTGAAAATAATTCCTTTCAAGTATAAACGATGAAGGCCTAGACAAGGAAAGTTTGATAATTAGTTTGAAAGGTTAAGAAAGGGAAGTAAAGAGAGTCGGTTGTCTGATCGAAGTACACTTCGTTCCCCTCTTCAAAGGATTGACGATGGCTGATGACTTGACAACAGTCAACAAGAATATGATGGATAATTCATCAGGACAAGGCATTAAAGACTATTCCAGAGTATGTAATGCCAACTATGTTGATTATGAGAAGTGGAATAATCATCAGAGGAAAGCTTCCACTGCCAGTGTTCAAAGTGATGGGTCAATTTCTGGGTTATCCAAATCTTATCGAAAGAACCCACGAATTCTTTGAAAACGGTTTAATATTTTATAACAATAGACCCGATCTCATGCAGGTATCAGGAGACACCCTATTGAATAAAATGGACGCGAGAGTATGTTGGCAAGGACAAGGATTTTGTCTAGAAGGCCTACGACAAAAAGGATGGAGCGTTGTTAAGGTAAGTTTATACGAAGACAATTTTACGGAGCCAGACGTAGTGATTATATACTCTTTGGCGCCAGGATTTCGCCGCCAGGTGACTGGCATCGCACGACGCAGAACGGTGGTTTACACGGTGCTTATTTCAGCGCCAGTCTTCCGCACAGTTACAGGTTTCTTCTTGTGATGACCACACGTTGGGATCTCAAAAAAAGAAGAATTCGGGACAAATCCGGAAGATAAAAAACAATGTAGGTATAATAATTAATAACACTATCCGCGCACTATAATATGTTGAAGGAAGAGTTATTTAAAAAAAACTAAATGTGGACGACAAAGCCTCGGCTTTGATTTTGAAACAATTAAGATTGGAAGATCCATCAGAGAACGGTTAGCGTTACAATAGACGGCAGATATTTTGATGAACTACTTTCTTTATAACTATTCGGCGTCAAGATACTATGATAACAAAGTGCAGACACGGAGGCGCGCCAATGATTGACATGACAAGTTTACACGAGTTCGAAAAAAAGACGCAGGGTATGCGAGAGACGGGCGCAGGTCACTGGCGCCAAAAAATAGACGCGTGCCCTACTCCGTGCTAACGCTCGCAAAATTGTCTTCGTATAAACTTGCCATTACTCTCCTTGCAATAAGAAGAGAGGCACTTGATCAAAAACTGATGTTACATAATAACTTCTTAGGTTTTCGCGATCACTAGGTACATATTATAATAAAACTAATTTTAATTGGATTAAATCGCGTATATTATTTAAATTGGTTTTCCTGACGTTTCGAAAGCTTTGCAGCATTTCGTAAATGATTTAATCCGGTTAAACTGATGTTACTTTAGCGCAAGGAGACGATCAGGTCATATGCACAGGATATAAATTACAGCCTCAAAGGAATGACAATGAATAAGTAAAATACTACAATGAACTCAGTCGTCGCAGGGACAAGGCCATAGCGTCACAGTCTGGCAAAGACAGAGTCCCGGACTCCTCTTAGTCCTCCACCGTGCAGCTCGTTTTAATATTTCAGGGTATAGTAACAGGGAGAGATTCTCTCAGAAGAGAGATAGTAGATATAACCTTACTATTAACCAAGACAGGAGCGGAAGGTACCCTCAATCAGGTAAAGCTGGTGTGGGAATACTCATCTCTCAAAGCCGTACAATATATGGATCTATTCATAAAGTCCCACTGTCGGGCGCTTGAGATACCCACAGTCCTAGATCAAGCGGTGGATCTCAGAAGTGAGTGGTCCGTGGCTATCGCAAACGACCTTCAGCTCCCATACAGTCGTGTAAGAGATCCAAACTCACATCAGGAGCTCAATCACGCTCACTATCCGGACCTGTATTACGCCGCAATTGCATATGCGAAATCACAGAAGCTGATGGGTGAGAACTTCCAATGCTCACAAGCTCACCACGCAGCGAGTGTTGTGCTAATAGACAAGTATGTAACGAGGATGGCGGAAACAGAGCTTGGCGAGCTTTCTGAAGAGACCAAAGGCAAACTAGTTATTCTAGGGTACCTGATAGGAAGAAGGATTATTTACAGAAGGGTTACTTTACAGATGCCCAACGCAAAGAAGAACATAATCAATGTCAGACCCCGAAGAATTTCTAAATACGATTGACACTGAGAGATTCCCTTGGAATAAGATACCAGTTCATGAAAAAGAGAGGGAAGGTAAACTGAGTGACTGAAGGCTCGGCTTTTTGGCCTGTTGACTCTGGTTAAGAGGTCGTAACATTTTAAGAGAAATTAATAGCCAATCATTTATATTCTTATTTTCCTGAAATAACAATGACAGATGATGAATTTTCAGTAGAGAAGAAACTTCATAATTTCATCAAAAGGACAAACCACCTATTCTATAAGCTTAGATTTCTCAAAATGGAAGTAAATAAATAGATGGCATCATGACACACATGAAAACCACTCTCCTAGACAGAAGATGCAACGAAATGGAATGAGTCTCTGTCACCTGCATTTCATAAAGCATCGTTGATAATATTAGAAAAAAAGGCACAGGATTTGCACTGTTCAATAGAAATGCCAAGATCACTTTTCAAGCACGAAATCTAGTTAGACCCAGAAATAAAAATTATAAAGGGAATGAAAAAACTAGAAGAACTCGAGGACACTTTAATGAATTAAGAAGCTACAAAGAAAAATAACCTGCTGTGAGATACGGTAAATCAACCCCAGGCATGCTAATAGGAATTTTAAACATAGCTAAGTATCTAGCACAACTACTGGACATCATGGATTCACATGAATGAAGTATATATGTAGAATGCATGAGATCCAGTGATGACTCAACAACCAAAGTACCTATCAGAAAGTGCAGAGAGTTAAGGTGGCCACTGACGATGCTTCCAACCGTACGAATGGCGTGGTTATATTCCAAAATCTGTCCATGAATGTTTAAAATGTATACTATTTTTAAAACGACGTCCTGGAATTCCAATCGGGTAGAAATCCACCAAGCCACGCCCCTTGGACGTCATCGCGTTGTGGTTTTGGAGTGATCGTCAATGCGAAAAACTTGCACTACGCCACCCGGAAGATGTCGAAACGCTCCGTGAATGTGCAAAACTATGTCCATTTTTATTTCATTCCGCGTTGCGCCGCCGCATACGTAGCATCTCTAGTACGTCTGTGGCCGCCGCAAGTGAAGGACGCAGATACTCGGCCCGCATTTTTGCAACATCAAAACTTTAGGCTATATGTGCAAGTAGTTCACGCATTTAGTTTACCTGTATTTCTATCAAGTACCTACAATGACGTGAGCGCGTTGATGAAATTCTAGAACCAAGAACGTATACGCGATGGATTGATCGTCAGTGTGCTAAAAAATAGGACGTCTTTTTGTTACCTTAAAGGTGGGCACTGACGACGTAACCATTCCGACGTCGTTTTAATGACCACTTCCAAAAAAGCTTGACTTGTTCTAAAAATAACGTGCATTTTTAACATTCACGGACAGATTTTGGAATACGGCCACGCCATTTGCATGGTTGCAAGCATCGTCAGTGGCCACCTTTATATATTTACTTGACAAGTATTTCAAGTCCAGACAAAATGTTTTTGCTTTACAAAAGATTGCACAGTCCAGTTTTTATTTTAAACATGCCATTGAACAAAAACAGAATCAACTAGCTGGGACATTACATCTTGTTCCACTTTTCAGCGAGAGAATAATGCCAGAGCCAGACGTCATGAACACCGTCCACGCTCTTAATCATTATAACCAAAGATGATAACATTGTGAAAAGAAACTTCAATACCCCATCTCAGTCCCTGGTTATAAATGATGAATGATGACACCTACCTTTTTGAAATCTAATAAAATCTTCCCTGTTGACCCGCAATTTGACCTGATAGTTTATAGATGATAAGGCAGTCTCCTAGGGCATTGATGTTATTAAATGAAATAATCCAGACTAAATATATAAGGTCATTCTGAACTCTGATCGACATCGACATTCCTCAAGTCAGAACTCAGAAATATCAGACCCTGAAGAATTTTTAAATAAGATTGACATTGAGAGTCCTTTGGAATAAGAAATCAGTTGGAGTTCATGAAAAGGAGAGAGAAGGTAAATTGAAGGCTGTAAAATTGTAGAAGCCTAGTTAAAACAAATGTTAGTTTTTATTTTATTAATTGTAAAATATTCGTGTGTATATTGTTTTTGTTTTTATTTTTGTGTGTTAATTTGTAATGTTTGTGTTTGTGGTGAAACTTTTGTTGGCAGTTTGCGTGGGGTTGCAGTCCCACTGCAAACAGAAGCGTCCTTTAGGTAGAAAGGGAAGTAACGTTGTGTAATGGCCCTGTAACTGAAACACATTAACAACTACACTAAGAACCAGAATCTCACAATGAACTCGCTAACTAAAGTTTTAGCTAGTAGCACCATAATGCCGAGTCTTCTCGTCAAAAGACGAAAAAAGACTGAGAACACGCTTCGACCTTTAACTAGTACCGGCTGGAACGGGTTCGTCGAGCGAGATGTCCGGCGGTGCTAATTTTGATCACGTTCTGTTTGAAATATATGGTGTTTATGGTGTAGTATAAATGAAATGAAATGTGAATACCGATGTGAAGTTAAAAACACCAATGAAAAGAAGAACTATAGATAGAGATCTACACGTTGGAGGAGTTGAGGATTTTTTCAATATGACGTATGTAGGAATATCCCGACGCGCGAAACAACCTACTTTGCTTAGTCTTATTTTGAAGAGCATGGCTCCCAAAGAAGTGGAGATCTATGTAAACCAGTACGGTGACAGAAGATGCCACAAAATGGAATGAGTCTCTCACCAGCAATATTCTAGTAAAGAAAGCAATATTATTCAGTAACATGAAAATCACTCTCCTAAACCGAAGATGCCACAAAATGGAACGAGTGTCAGTCACCTGCTATTTCCGACTGAAGACGTGAACAACCAGTTTAAGGATGATTTTATTATCAGTTACATTAATCATCACAAAGAATGGCCTGATCTCGACGTCTCAGGTCTTAATCATTTAAAAATCCATAAAGGTTCTTATTCCGTAAGAGTACACTAAAGAAAAGAAAATCCAAAACCCCATCTCAGTCCCTGGTTATAAAAGAGGACACCTATCTCTGGTAAAAGTAAAATTTTATGAAATCTTACCTGCTGATTCGAAGTTCGATCTTATTTAATTTATAGATGACAAAGCAATCTTGAGAATCGATGAGTTAATAAATGAAATAACCCCGAAAAAACGTATAGCGTCATCCTAGAACAGATCCCTGCTATTGGCATTCCTCAAGTCGGTAATATCAGACCCCGAAGAATTTCTAAATACGATTGGCAATGAGAGATTCCCTTGCAATAAGATACCAGTTGGAGTTCATGAAAAAGAGAAGGAAGGTAACCTGAGTGACTGAAGGCTCGGCTTTATGGCCTGTTGACAAGAGAAATTAGTTAATTGACGATCATTTATTTCATAGAAATAACAATGACTGACGACGAGTTATCATTAGAAAAGAAAAGTCTGAATTTTATAAAAGAAGGGACACACTCCCAATTTCTATTTCAAGTTTAGATTTCCCAAAATGGAATACAAATATGAGAAATTATGACACATACATTTTTCCAGACTCTATGAGATGTTTGGATTCTCAATTTGTTTACCAGATCAAACGAAACTGGTTCGCACCCAAAGACATTAAATACTTATATTTAATCTCTTTGTTCGCACCAAAGTAAACGCAGCCTGTAAAAATAAAAAATTCGCGCAAATGAAATTGCAAAATACATGTTTGTCTTATAATTCTTATAAGCTATTACGTTACGGCTTTATTTTTGAATTTAAGAACTCATCAAGAGTCAAAACTATGTTATAGATATCAAATGATGGATGTAATAAAATTTTGCGACAAAAGTCAAAAATTTAAATTTATTAATTGATTAATTAAAGAAAGTCGGAAATTGACTTCAAAACCGGCCCTTAGAGATTAGATCTATGACCCACTAGCTTGTGCATTGGATATGTAACTCTCAACAACGGTGCTGTTGTCTGCGTACCCAAAGGTAGGGTAGGGGGTTTTAGCAGATCGTTGATATGCAGCAAGAACAACGTTGCGGAGAGTAAATACTGACCCCTGAGGGACTCCAGCATTAATAGCTAGCAGGTCAGACGGGCACCCGTCAACGACAACTCGGATCAACCTGTACCTCAGAAAGTCTGATATTCAATTAAACAGTCCAGTAGGTAGGCTGAAAGAAGTTAGCTTGCTAATTAAGCTATCGTGTCATACCCTGTCGAAGGCCTTCGAGATGTCAAGGGAAACCACAGAGTACATTGTAATATACTGAAATATAGACCAATCATCAACCTCAAAACAGGTAACCGCTTACTAGCGCCATCTGATACTTTTAGTGCGAAACTGCTGTTAGTACATCAACTAAACTAAAAATTAAAAATGCAAAAAGAGAAACACACTTCTTAAGGATCGAACTCACGTCCTGCGTTCATAAATCTAACCGCAGGATCGCACTGCTACCAACACTCATATCCATACTGCGAATTTTAGCACTATACTTAACCAGTCAATATGTGAGACGCATACCCAAGGAGATCCCTGTGATCCCCTGAAGGTTTACACTAGTAGCACTTTATGATGGTGCTTGTGGCAGCTTACATAATACTGGGTGTCAGGGAAACACTCCCGAAACTGAAAGGCTATTATTATACTACCTAAACACAATCGAATACCAATAACCATTAGCCTTATACTCATTGTTTTAGTGATTTGGTATTTTGCAAACCCGCAATGTAAAGCGTACAAAACTCGGGATCAATGCCGCGCGTACCTAACCTACCTACGCTCGCTACGACACGGACTGCGTATGCGAGGATGTCGTTCACTCCTAGCGCCAGCTGATATTTTATTTGAAGTACATTGCGAACTTTAATTTCTTTTGTAAGTAAATGGGGTTTTTTTGCAAATCAGTTTTATTTAACTGCCTAAGGCTGGTTATGTATTAAACATGCAAAAAAAATTAAGTCTTTGTTTCCAAACATCTTTTCAGCCGGTGTATGGAAATTAAGACTTGACAAGACTTAAAGCATTTGGATCAAAGGCATGGGTTCATATTTTACCAAAACAAGATAAATTACTACATAGAGCGAAAGAAATGAGATTTATGGGATACAGTTTTTAATATTGAAAGGGGGTGTTAGGGATAAATAGACTTGTATCCAAGTTAGTACAGTAAGGGTGGGTTCCCAACGAGTCACACCAAATCGTGTCACAGTGTGACTCGATGGGAATTTTTTTTCCCAACGTGTCACACTGTGACTCGTTGCAACCTTTTTTCCGAGAGGATTCCCAGCGAGTCCCACCTAGTGTAACAGTGTGACACGTTGGGAAAAAATATCCCAACGAGTCACACTGTTGCATACTATAAGTGTAAAGTTATGGAGTTAGCTCAATGATACTAAAAATACCATTTAATTCATTTATTAATGGACCAAAGGTTAAGAATACAAAAGTGCGAGGGAGCACACGCGGAGACCGCTTATTAGGTACTAACGACTCGTCCGATGAATTTAAGTAAAACTGCTAATTCCGCAATCTGTACAGTGTCACCGTACATGCTCCCGGGCCAAAAAGATACAAAAAGATAAAAAGAGATTATACATCTTCTAAAATAAAGCTACATTTTTTAATAACAGGAGATGTAGCTTTATTTCGTTTAATACTAGTGCCTGCACTGACATCCACTTCACTAGGCTGACGGTCAGCCGTACTCTGCTTTCGCGAAAACACTACACTATATGTCGCAGTTTGAGGCTGCGGTAGTTCTCCTGACGAAGCTGTTCGTCTCCTCCTCCACAGAAAGTATGTAGCCACTACAAGGCCCACACCTAGCAAGCCGTAACAAAGTGTAAATTGATGAATGTCATGCGTAGATAGAGTGTCATCTGGTGGAATAGAATTGGCGGATTTCAATTGCTCTATTTGTTTTCCCAGATTAACGAATGTACTGTTCAATAGGTCGACAGATTGTGTAGATGTGTAGTGAGATAACGATATATTCACAATGTGATTTATCTCTGCTATCTGTCGGGTTAAGATCTCTGAGCTGGATTTAATTGTATTCGCCGATTGAGCGTGTGAAAATAAAGTAAAATCTTTACTTTTTATGACGCATTTTGGTTCCAGGTCAATTATACCAGATCCTGATAGTTGTTTCGTAGTAACTTGATCTTGACAAATTATCCTGACTGAATACGTATTACAGCAAAAATAAAAGTACCGAGATGGACCATTTAGTTCTAGCCACATATCTTGGCACGGAGATCTAGTTACAATGCATTGTTTTAATCGGCTGTCAAGCTTGCAAAACTTTTCATCTATAGATAAATGATTAATTGGTTTATTGATGTGACACAGATAAGAGTGTTCACTATGCAGGCATAACTGAAGCTCCAAAAACGACATGATGAAGAAAGAGTCCTTTCTTAAGTTGATAGCAATGAATTCAGATATTGGTAGGACGCTGATCCTATCATCCTGGACTTGTCGAGGAACTGGCAAGATCTTGTAGATTTTGTAGTTATCTCTGCTGGTCAAAGGAAAAGTAATCTCAAATATGAAGTATTCTTCCATCATTCTGGCTTTAACTTTAAGCATACTATAAATATGTTTTAAATCGGATTGTATGTTGTCCACGGGTAAAGTTAAATCTTTTGCTAACTGTCCCGAGATGAACTGTAGCTCATGTTGTAGCTGCTCTGGAGTCAACAGGTGAGTGTTAAACTTCCCATGATAAATATCCGTGATAGTGTCCAGCAGGGTGTCTTGAATTCTTTTAAGGTTCTGAATTAAGTTAATAGCTGTAAGTGCTGATAAGGTAAAATCTTGCGTTTTGGCCAAACTTTCAACTTCTTGTTTTATTGTAATAACAGCATTATCTAACTGATTTAAGTGTTTGTTTATTGTTTTATGTTGAAATTGAATAGTTTGCTCGGTACGTTTTAAAACGTTATATTCAGCCTCGACGACTGAGGTCTGATTTCTTATAAGATTAGTAAGATGCCGCTCATTTTGTTTTATAAGTTGGATGTCCTTTTTGTATTGTTCCGCAAATCGTTCATCTAATACGCCGAAAAGGCTGTTCGCTACGTAACCTATACCATTAATAAGTCCGCGACGCTGTCTGCTACGAGCGTCAAAATGTTGATTCAGCATAAGTTGGTTATAGTGCTGCAATTCTTTGTAGTCGTGATTTAATTGATGTGTAATCATACTACAATGACCTTTATCGCTTATGGATGAGCAGAGTTTATCCAAATAATTTAAAAACTTAGTTGCAGCAGTATTTCCCTCCCAATAGGGCTCCATGTCATAGTAAACGATCAAATTCCATTTATCTCGAATTACTTGCATGTTGTCTATCGACTCAAAATATAAAGAATTGTTGCTAGGTGGAACTGATATGTTAAACGCTGCTCGAGATAATGTTATCAAAGAAGCAAATAAGATTATTGATATTCCTACCGAGACAAAATTAAATCTGGCTGTGCTGGTTTTCTTCTGAGATTCAGGCTTTTTCTTGCTATTATTTAGCACAGAATTAACTTTGCTTGAGGTGAAATTGGCCTTTGTTTCTTGATTAGTTGTGTAGCTGATTCGTTCATTCTCCAATCTTTGATGAAACATAACATTATTTAATGACTGTGGTCCTTGCCACCACAGGGCTTGATTTCTCAACTGAGAGGCTAAAATTCCTCTGCTGGCTGCACCTGCTGGGTTGTCTTCCAACTTGACATATTGCCAGCAGCTTGGCTTCATTATTTTAATTTTGCTTTTAGTTCTATTCGAAACGAAGGGTTTCCAGCGCCTAGGTTTACCTTGCAACCACCCACGAACAACCATTGAGTCCGTACACCCATATATCCGAATATCAAGCTCGCTTGAATAGTTAATTATTTTATTCAGTAACTTAGCTAATAGATATGCTCCACTTAACTCTGATCTGGGCAAAGATATGCTTTTGGAAACATGTACTAATCTTGGTTTATAAACAATCAGTACCACAGATGACTCATTTGTTTTGCTTCGTATTTGGTAAAAGGATTTTTCTAATATTTTAGCTGCCTCAGGGAAATTAAGTCGTTCATCTGAGGCCAGGCGCTTCAGAATCATCATGGCTAAGACTGGCGCTGATTTTGTGCCATAAGTGACAATTGTAAGAGAATATGTTTGAAGAGGTTGATCCAGTACATATCTCCACATTATTTGCTGATATTGTTGGTCTGTTTCACTCAATAATATTTGACGATTCATTTTTTTGATACCAGAAGTGATAGCAAACCGATACTGATGCCTTTTAGATATAAATCCTTGTAGATCCTGCTGTATATTATGTCCTTTTAGGTCAGTCATATTGTATTCACTGGACGTCCTTGCTGATGCATTAAACACGACGCGTAACTTCGTAGTTGCAGATTCCGTGCGGGGCACGGACTGATGCGGCAAGAAACATGATAGTATTAGCTTATTGTTTATATAATTACTCGGCACCATACGACCTAAGGCTATGTTTTCACTTATAAATGCTTTATTATATTGATCTGCTAAATTAGTTTGCTTGCTATATTTAAGTTCCAAATTTTGAAACTGTACTGTAGCCATTTCTTCAGATGAGCCCAACTTTTCATGAATGTCAGGTTTCAATGGCAACTTAACTTCATACCGCCCATCTTCACGACTTTTTGTGGTTGATAAATAGGAGTCAAGACATTTCTGATCTTCCACCAATAAATTTGACCCTTCGCTAATATCCTCAATTTCTCGGAATTGCTGAATATCCTGGTAGTTGCTCAGGACAACGTTACATTGTAATGAGGACACTTGACCACCTCCATATATGATCCACCCTAGCTGAGTTTCTTGTAAAACTGGCTTTGATGAGTTTTCGCCCTTGAGCAATCCTCCTAATAATATTGAACCATTAACTTGCGCGCTAAGCAACAAGTCCACTGGCCCGCTAATGTTAAAGTATGGGTCAGCTAATTTTAAAGTTTCTATGTATGACCAATCCGATGTGTCGAACGATTTATATGGCATATCTTTCAGTAAATTGTTCATGATAAGTACATCGGTGGCAAACGTAACATCATTATACGTCGACTTACAAGTTATTGTGATCATGCCCTTACAGTTGTTTTCGACTTCCCCTACGCCGAATATCATGCCGCTAAACTTTGATCTTGGTAATCCTAATTTTTGTGCAGCACTCTCTCTGATAAGGGAAACTTGAGATCCTGGATCTATGAGGGCTCTTAAAACGTGACAGGATCCATCACTTGCTAAAACTTTAACTAATGCTGTTGCCAGCAATACTTCACTCGTACCAGGATCGTTTTGAGAGACATGTGCTGTTATAGGCACGTGTTCTGCTTGATTTAGGTCGGTCGTTAACGTTGTTATTATAGCTGCATTACTTGTTTGCGATATATTTTTTAAGCATGCGTCATGTAAAACTGAGTGGTGATTTCCTGCGCATTTGCGACATCGCCTAACGGAAATGCACTGCTGACCATTATGGTCGAACAAACAATTTGTGCATAATTTTAATTTTAAAACAGTGTCTAATTTTGCTTGATTAGGCAACTCTAAAAAATTAACGCAATTAAATAATGAATGTTGTTGACCGCAAAGCTGACAACTAAATGTTGACACGTGTAAGGCTTTTGTTTCCAATTGAGGCTTGTAATTTTTGGCGAAATTAGGATTGTATCGCCTTATCTTTTGATTTTCAGATTGATAATGATTGCTGGATGTATAACTGTTAGATTTCGGTGCTGCTTGATCTAGCTTCCTGCGAGAAGTTTCTAGGCTGGTGAACTTACTCTCCAAGTAATCCAAAAATTCTTGCAACACCGGTAGCTCTCTCGAATTCTTCAAGGAATCGATGTAATCTCCGTAGGTTTCGCTATCCAGCTTCTGTGTTAATAAGTGCACGAGAAGCGGATCCCAAGTGCTGATATCAACCCCTAAATTCCGAACGGCATGTAAGCTTTCCAGGGCAATGTCATGCAACTTTTTAATATGACCCAGTGATTGCTGCTGTGAACTGGGTAAACCTAGGAGAGTATTCATGATAGTAGAAAAAATTAGCTTTTTGTTGTTATACCTATGATTTAGGATTTCCCAACACGTACTGTAGTTATCAGAACTGATGGGAAGATGCTGTATAAGTCTTTCCGCCTCGCCCCTTACTTTGCCCTTCAAAAATTGCATTTTTTGCGCGTGGGACAAGGAAGGGTTGTTATGGATCGTTTCGGTAAAGAGATCCTTAAACGATGTCCATTGCTGATAATTGCCTGAAAATACTGGTATATCAATTTTCGGCGTAGAATGCTCTCTATGTGATACACTCCAAAGCTTTTTGTTGATAGTTTTCTTCAGATGAAAATATGATTGCTCATGCTTGCTATAAATTGCTTCATATTCTTCATCTTCTCCACCGATCTCGCAATCGATTTCACAGTGAAGGGAATCGATTTGTGACCAGCGCGCTTGTAACGTTTTTAATGCGTCCTCCATTTCCCATTTTTCGGACATGGAGTCCAGATCGATAAAACCGGCTGATCTTTTAAATGCTCTAAAATTTGCTGCTTGTTTACGAATCATATCGTCTGTTTTGCTTGTCGAGCCTCGTGACTCCATGACACGATGACTGCTTGGCTTAGATTGCTGCTCATAACCTGATAGCCCTGCTTCTTCGGTATCTGGTTGAGTACTCCTAACGGCCTTTAATGGCGTCTGCTTGCTAGATAATTGAAGGCGTTGCTCGTTGATTAAAGTCTTGGCGGCTGTATAGACCTTGCTCAATTCTTCATGCTCAGAATTGACAAAATACATATGATCTCTGACCCCAAACTCACAAATAGATAAATGATTGTTTTGAAAATCCGACCAATACTTTTCCAACAACTCTAATCGCCTTTTAAAATAGTCGTCCGATTTCCTATCGGCGCTATCCTTTTTAAGATTAATCGGTATTTTCTTGATAAGTTCGATCAGTTCGAGTTGCTGATAGTAAAGATCCTCCATTACGCTGCTTGCTAGTTTATAAAAGGAAAGATCTTACTTGTATGCTCTTGACTGATTCTGCTTTGCTGTTTTCGAACTCCGTCTTCCGAAGCTCTGCTGATACTGGACACTGACGTCCTGCTGCTGTAGATGCAGCTGCTGCTAATACCGATGTGCTGCTGCTCAGGATGCTGATTTCCTCGTGCTTGAGGCGCTGATTTCCCACTGCTGACACCCCAATGCTCGGGATGCCCTTTAACTCGCTAGTGGAAACTAGGTTCTGGAACTCCACACTTTGCTGCTAGGGTATGGTGTCCAAAACGATATGCTAAAGTTCTGCTGCTAAAAACTATGTTCAAAGTTCACACGTAACACTGTAAACCAATGTGCTGATTGCTGCACGAGTTCACTCACAAGTTAGTCAATACACGTCACTCCACGGAGAAAAACGAATACTTAAACTCGCGAGGACCCGCACGATAGCTCGAAGGACCATGTAAAGTTATGGAGTTAGCTCAATGATACTAAAAATACCATTTAATTCATTTATTAATGGACCAAAGGTTAAGAATACAAAAGTGCGAGGGAGCACACGCGGAGACCGCTTATTAGGTACTAACGACTCGTCCGATGAATTTAAGTAAAACTGCTAATTCCGCAATCTGTACAGTGTCACCGTACAATAAGTAAGTAGTGTCTACTGTCTGTGAAGTCTGTGCCCTTTTCTTTTCTTCTCTCTGCAACCTTGATGGAAAATTTGTGTAGGTATTGTCTTCATTACCAATTTTATTAAAGAATATAAGGGAAAGGCCGTTAAAAAGGGATTATTTCACTATAGCTTTTCGTCCGATATTTATTTAATATGAAAACGATAAGTCACCTGTAAAATTATTATTTTCCTGCATTAAGGAAGTTCTAATCTAGTTGTTGAAATGCCACAAACATCTAAAATACATTTTCTTTGTATTTTTTTAAATAAAATATTGTGGGAACATAACATTTTCTAGAACAAATAAAAGTGTCCCAAATTTTCACCCTTGTACAAATATTATTGAATTTGGACATTTCGTTGTATTTCAATTGAAATTTATAGTTTATCTTAATGATTATCGCCTTTTCTAAAATATGACATATATTACGACCGTTTTGATAAATGAAACAATGTATATTTTGGGAAATTACATCGTGTCCGCATATTTAAAGCTTTTAAGTTACTTATTTTATGTTACCAAAATTTTCCCAAAAAAATATCAATTGAGCAGTACAATCTGCTTTGATACCTTGGCTACACTATTGTCTATGATATCTGTGCTACATAATTATCACTAGTCAGCCATTTTTGTGATTGTGCATTATTTAGTTTGGTAAGGTGCAGATATTTGTCGTCGAAAAAAATTGTACTGATTAATTTAAATGAAAATATTAATATTTTACTTGAAAACACAAATTATATAATTAATGTAATGTTTAAAGTATAGTTAGAAGCTGCGTACGCGCCTATATTTACGTCGTAATTCCGTAAAATTGAGAATGTTTGACGAGAGGTCAGGTTTTAAGTTACTTTTATGTGACTTATGTTACAATTTTTTAAATTACGTAACATAAAAGTGGTATAAAGCTTGAAAAATTTGTTCTGAAAATGCCTTTAAAAACTTTTAAGTTACCAGCTACCTTTACTTTATAGTTACTTTTATGTTTACATGAGGCCAATTTTACGGCCTTACCCATAAACGATATCAAACATAGCAAGGAGTGAAGGTTGAACAAGGAAAACTTCAAATGAAGTCAGAGCTATTAATAATGATCGAATGATAGAAAGGTTTATTGATCTGTCACCTTACAAATTCCTAGGTGGCAACATTACTCAATTTTCAAAGATAGGAGACTTAAAAAGTGGTGAAAATTGTGGAAAATAACAAGGAAAACTTCAAATGAAGTCAGAGCTATTAATAATGATCGAATGATAGAAAGGTTTATTGATCGGTCACCTTACAAATTCCTAGGTGGCAACATTACTCAATTTTCAAAGATAGGAGACTTAAAAAGTGGTGAAAATTGTGGAAAATAACAAGGAAAACTTCAAATGAAGTCAGAGCTATTAATAATGATCGAATGATAGAAAGGTTTATTGATCGGTCACCTTACAAATTCCTAGGTGGCAACATTACTCTATTTTCAAAGATAGGAGACTTAAAAAGTGGTGAAAATTGTGGAAAATAACAAGGAAAACTTCAAATGAAGTCAGAGCTATTAATAATGATCGAATGATGGAAAGGTTTATTGATCGGTCACCTTACAAATTCCTAGGTGGCAACATTACTCAATTTTCAAAGATAGGAGACTTAAAAAGTGGTGAAAATTGTGGAAAATAACAAGGAAAACTTCAAATGAAGTTAGAGCTATTAATAATGATCG
The DNA here is from genome assembly GCA_949699075.1 of Asteroscopus sphinx. Taxonomy (NCBI): domain Eukaryota; kingdom Metazoa; phylum Arthropoda; class Insecta; order Lepidoptera; family Noctuidae; genus Asteroscopus; species Asteroscopus sphinx. The sequence continues at coordinate 14,340,669 of OX453031.1, read as the reverse complement.
AATGATAGAAAGGTTTATTGATCGGTCACCTTACAAATTCCTAAGTGGCAACATTACTCTATTTTCAAAGATAGGAGACTTAAAAAGTGGTGAAAATTGTGGAAAATAACAAGGAAAACTTCAAATGAAGTCAGAGCTATTAATAATGATCGAATGATAGAAAGGTTTATTGATCGGTCACCTTACAAATTCCTAGGTGGCAACATTACTCAATTTTCAAAGATAGGAGACTTAAAAAGTGGTGAAAATTGTGGAAAATAACAAGGAAAACTTCAAATGAAGTCAGAGCTATTAATAATGATCGAATGATAGAAAGGTTTATTGATCGGTCACCTTACAAATTCCTAGGAGGCAACATTACTCTATTTTCAAAGATAGGAGACTTAAAAAGTGGTGAAAATTGTGGAAAATAACAAGGAAAACTTCAAATGAAGTCAGAGCTATTAATAATGATCGAATGATAGAAAGGTTTATTGATCGGTCACCTTACAAATTCCTAGGTGGCAACATTACTCAATTTTCAAAGATAGGAGACTTAAAAAGTGGTGAAAATTGTGGAAAATAACAAGGAAAACTTCAAATGAAGTCAGAGCTATTAATAATGATCGAATGATAGAAAGGTTTATTGATCGGTCACCTTACAAATTCCTAGGTGGCAACATTACTCAATTTTCAAAGATAGGAGACTTAAAAAGTGGTGAAAATTGTGGAAAATAACAAGGAAAACTTCAAATGAAGTCAGAGCTATTAATAATGATCGAATGATAGAAAGGTTTATTGATCGGTCACCTTACAAATTCCTAGGTGGCAACATTACTCAATTTTCAAAGATAGGAGACTTAAAAAGTGGTGAAAATTGTGGAAAATTTCGAAATCAACCAAATTCGGAATATGTAACAACAGGATGTTACCAAACAATAATAATAATAATCCTCACCTCAACATTCTCCTTCCTGGAAAATTAAAAATTATGGTTGATGTTAAGAGAAACACACTCAAACTTTTTCTGATGAAATGATATGTAAGAGTCATAGAATGATCCGTTGTTTTAACATAAAAGAGACCATAAAAGAAATGTTTTATTATTATCTATGTAACATAACTACACTTGTTGAGAAAATCATTAAAAAGGACTTTATTTGGAAGAATACATATTTTAATAAGTTCCTTGGAGCGGCATCTCGCCAAATGTCATTAATGGCAAGGGGAATTATAGAGAGATTGATAGACAGTATACAAACTAACTATCATTTTATTTGCTTTCTCTATTGTTTTTGTAATAGTTTTTTGACCCAAGACAAGGACAACAAGGACCAATAGACAGTGTACAAACTATCATTTTATTTGCTTTCTCTATTGTTTTTGTAATAGTGACCCAAGACAAGGACAACAAGGACCACTAGACAGTGTACAAACTATCATTTTATTTGCTTTCTCTATTGTTTTTGTAATAGTGACCCAAGACAAGGACAACAAGGACCAATAGACAGTGTACAAACTATCATTTTATTTGCTTTCTCTATTGTTTTTGTAATAGTGACCCAAGACAAGGACAACAAGGACCAATAGACAGTGTACAAACTAACTATCATTTTATTTGCTTTCTCTATTGTTTTTGTAAGACTGACCCAAGACAAGGACAACAAGGACCACTAACTAACCTATTATTTACCAGATGGTACTGTAATTGACTTTGCTGCTGAGAAGGGAATCTTTTCTTACAGTGATGAGAATAATAACTATTATTCAGGACCTGTTGGGGGTGGTTGTGAATACTCACGGGTTCCCACGCCACCGGCTAAGGTAGTTGAAGGAACATCGTGGTGGTTTTAGTCGGTAAGAGTCCGACACTGGCTCCGCCTACCCCGGGCGCAGTGCGTCCATGACCCCACGGCAAAAAAAAAAGGACTCTATCCGCCTGCCGCGCTGCGCGCGCGCCGCCTTTATTATATAGTGTGCGAGAAGACCGCGCTATACGAAACGCGCGTACGGGAACGAGATGGGTACGTTCACGGCATTGGCTTTGTAAATATTTGTTAGAAATCTGTATCCCTAACAACAGGAACCACCCGGCTATGAGGGAGAAGGCGCTTTATACACGATGATGGCGGGGATACAGACACGAGGAGAGTCACGGTAACGGTCTCATCCAATTTGAAAGTAGAATGAATGTGGCTGTCGCTGAAAACCGGCGCTGTGTCTTTGCTTCGTGCATGAGGCACAGCAATATGCTGAGCGGTGGCCGTTTTGCGCGGATGTGACGCATATCTTACCACACTTCTTGGCTCTGTACCTGTATTTGTTTTGTGCGTCACTTTTGAAGCAAATAAATATTTTTACTTTCTTTCTTAATGACAACCAAAAATTCACATTTATTAATTTGAGCAAATGTTTGTTACCAAGGTTACCAAAGATTTTTTTTCCATAGCGTTCACAAAACTGTCTCATCTGATTTAAAGGTAGAACAACAACCATCAATTCACATTATGAAGTTGACCAAACATTTGTTACCAGACTGTTTTCCATAACTTTCACAAAACACTCATCAGATTTAATTTTTTCAATGATGTAACATCAGTCACAGCTTACCATGACCTAAATTGCTGACACTGAAGAAAACTTTGTGAAATCCAGACGGAAACCAGGTTTTTCCTCAGGGTTTCTGAGGAAAAATCTGGTTTCGGCCAAATTAGTAAAAAAATATAAAATAATGAATGTTAATTTATTTCAATTCATATGTATAACTAACCAGTTGTTGAAAAAACTACCAACACGATGAGCCTGAAAGCCTGTATGGCTTCACCCGGACATTTCCACGAACCAGGGCCCCCAATCTTTTCCAATATTATGACAAATCTCAGAAAACCTGGACGAATGGCAGCCCTAGACAGAGCCATAGAATGAAGCATGATGTTTCTTCTCAACTTTAAGAAGCTCTTTTATTTAATTAACTTCATAGTCCATTGCCCGATATAAATCTTGCAAATACATTTTGAGTCAGTTCCAGCTCTCCGAACAGACCAACAATATCTATGTTAACATACCTTTCAATAGAACAGACTGTAATTTTTTACACACATTTAGATCCAATGACAACACAATAAAAAATAATTTATTTTACAAAAATAAAAATAAGTTTATTTTTATTTATTTATAAATATTTGACTTTTGATACTCCCTTTTAATTCTTCTGGAGACACCACAAGACAAAGCTCATAATATCATAAGGCCCATATTCCAAAACTATGCTCAAGCATGATTTTTTTTTCTAGATTCTTGCTTGAGCATCGTTCTATGAACAATTGTATAAAAATAATTGTCTCCTACCCTACCCCTGATCAAGGGCAAGTGTACAGACAACAAAACGTAGTGATTATATACTCTTTGCAGACAACATTATGAAACAAAATACAACCAAACTTTTACAAAATATAAATGACAATGTACAACAAAGGCGATCAAGCTACCATGGAGGACACATTAGCTCAACTCAAACACAAATTTTTGACCAGCAAACATTTGAGGGATAAGAATGGAAATTTTGTTTTTCACGAGCAGAACCAAGAAGCAAGAACGCCAAGAACCAACCACCATAATAATCAAAATTCACATTTTGCTACACATTTTTAGCATTATTCTAAGTACCAACGATTTAAGACTGACTAATTTTAAAAACCTAACGAGTTGTGTACATTTCTAGGTCAGAGTGTCGCCTTAGGGGCTGGACTAACAGTGGCCAACTGACTTGAACTGACTGACTGAACTGACACTCAGCTACTGGCTACTGACCGCAGTTCTTCCTCAGTCCATAATCTCAGACTAAACAAACACCGACTATAAACAATTATATCATTTCCTTCCAAGTATAACAGTAGCTTAACTGTATTACATCCTCTAAGAACTATAAACGCAACTTGAGATTTTAACTACTTTGTAGGTAGGTACCAAGAATGCAAACGTCTGAACAAATGATGTATGACTCGTGGACCCACTGGCTTTGTAGTTTTTAACATGACTTAACAACTCAACTCACACACAAATCACAAATAGTTATCATCGAAATTGATAGAATACAGTTTACCTTTACAAAAATTCGCCGGAAAAACTGAGCCGAACAATCTGGAGCCATTTTCCAAATGAAATTTCCTGAATACTTTTACAACGATACCTACTATTATACGAAAAACCAATTTGAAAATATGTGATTATAATTATTAACTAGTGAAATTACCCAAGAAAAGCAATTTCTATATTTCTTCAACAATCCATGAAAAAAAGGTTTATTATAATTCTATGAAAAAAGTACCTATCAAAAAACCCGACCAACAGAGACAGCTGATCAAACGGAAAAGGAAAGGAAGTTTTAATTAATTGAAACCATTGATAATTAATTAATTTTTTTTTTTTTTTTAATTTTAATTTATTCATGACCATGGATACACGTCCTTCAGTCGTAATCATTGAACATATAACACTTATATCCTAGTAAAGTGATGGAAACTTTACTAGGTTTCTGAGGGGATGATGAGATAATACGAAAGTCATGTTTTTCAACTTTGTACCATTTATCCACACTTGCACACGTTAACGAGCACTTAACATTTAATAATCCACCATTATTACACATTAACACTCGAAGAAACACAAATTTTGGAAAATAATAAAAAATTCACAACATGATCTTTACGAATTTTCCCGCCAACCTCTGAAACCATTGAAACAGACCAGTGTTGACAGACAAAACAAATGAAATTACTATGCAGTGTTGCCAGCATATAGTTATGCAAAAAGCCTACTAACCACCTGAAAACCATAAGCTTTTTTACTTTTTTAGCGTATATCATGATGAATCATGATACATGACGTAAAGAGACAACCGCAAAAAAAAAATGTTTATGATATTTAATGAAAATTTAATGTGGGTGTTAGGTACAATTACACACCTCTGCCTTCCCCTTCGAGGAAATACAGGCGTGATGTTATGTTATGTAATGTTGTTATTTAATGAAAAGTAAAGGAAAATTTAGTCGAACAAATAAATCAATAATTTAGTAAGAACAACATGTTTTTGAATAAAAAAAAGAAACATTATTCATTTTGTATAGACAAGACCGACTCTTCCAGACTAACCTTACACAAATAAATGGCATGATAATATTTTTTGCAATAAACAGGTGGTAATGTTAATGTCTACAGGAAAAGTGCGTTTTATAATAACTGCATGATTTTTTTTTTTTTATTCTTTATTTCTCACCAAACTGGAACTGTCTGTGACTGGATCATGGAAATAAATCTGTTTAAAAAGTGTTTCTCCTTCTGAATCAACTAAAGTAGACTGCGAAGGTGACCTATTTCATTATTCTACTCTCTGTCTACGATGATTATGAACTACCCGGTGGGTGTAGCAGTGTGACCACGTTTTTTAGAGATTCTACAACAAGTTATATTGAATTCTAATAAGATAATACCGCTCCGTTTACTGAAAAAATACGACAAAATCTATCAGCAGCAAATAATGGATTTCCTTAAAATTCAGAACGGCAAAGTTGCTTTTTCGTCTTCATTGTTTTCGAATAAAACAAAATTTATGTCATCCACGTTTGTAAGTGAATTAACAAATAAACGATAAGCAAAATAAATTCTAAAAGAATTTTACAAGAGTAAAGTACCTATATAATATCTATAGTGTTATAAGGTGAGGATACTGGCAATTATAATAAGCTCATTATTATTATTGTCATATGCTCGATTTTCTTTTTCCTGTACCTTTTGACTGCAAAGCAATGAAAAAACTTTGGGGGCAACACAGAATCACAGATGAATGATAAACCCGATTTTGTCCACGGCTTTGCCCGCGTCAAACTTGGCTTATGAGAGAAAGACTTATCGTACATCCCTCGGACACTGTTTATTTTTCCGGAATAAAAGCCTATAAATTGCAATCTGGATTATGGTATATCTGTGTGCAAAATTTCGTTCAGCCCTTTTAGTGTGATTGAGTAATAAACATCCAAACATCTTCACAAGCTTTCATATTTGTAATATTAAGTAGTATATTCACAATAACCATAATAAATTTAAATTGCTCTGTATGTTGAAATCCAATAAGAGAATTTCAGCCTACAAAATGATTACATCTCGTATCAAATCTACTAAAAGTGTAGAATTCTACTAAGGGTGGTCACATTGGAACTTGGAAGTTGAAAGTCCCCAAGATTCAAAGGACGAAAGCAGTGTTGCCAAGTATCAGAGACGGCAAAGTTTGGACAATCGGGCACAATTCGCATCGCAATGTAAATTCGTACGAATTGACACCGCATATTCTATAGACCCCTAGTATTATGTTCCTTGCTATAGACACAATATAGACAAGACAATGGAATCAAATAGAAGCGCGCGCACTGTGCATAGAGTAACTTTGCTTTGCACTTAGCACTGTGGGCTGATACCACCCTAATTATTTTGCAGCTTCGGCGTCGGCCATTGAGGTAATATGTACTACGTACAGTCTAACAAAGCAATTGGTATACAGGGTAGAGATATAAACGAAGTTGTCTCAGAAGATTATGGATGTTTTAAGCCCGTATTACAGAAGGATACCTACTCAAGCGTTGATCTCTGTTTAAAACTAGTTTTGAGTTGAGCTTTGATTTTAGAACGTTCCTCAAGCAGAGATTTATTGATCACAGTTCAGCTGAGTTTAGTTTTATTTTATACTGTCACCTGTTTCGGAATTTCAGCTGAGATTTGATCTGTAATCACTCTAGTGTTGTCCAGATTACGCTTGAGTAGAGATTTCTATCCAATTTCAGGTCAAATTCGTGTGTATGTGCGTTGTTGAATTAAAGTTTATAATTACCGTTCTGGAATAAGACCGATACTCAAGTAACGATTATATACTTAAGTAGTGATCACGTGATTGGAGTTTAAACTGTACTTGAGGAAGCTTCTATAATACGGGCCTTAGAGTGAAATATCATTTTAATAACGGACAAAGTTAAACTGTATGTGTACAAAACCCTAATCAAACCGTTCTATAATAACTTCCTGAGAAATCTTCATCTATATCTAGCGACCCTGTATACTAATTGCTTTATTAGACTGTAGGTACTAGAGTAGACATTACGAACAAAAAATATCGCACAACTTGCTAACAGAGCCAGCGGAGCGCGAGCGGGGCGTGTTTATATTCATGCGCGCAGACGCGACAGTCTGTTCATTCTGCCCACTTGATACCTGTGTGTACACAGGATCAGCACACCACAACAAAAACTATTAAACGACTATACTACTACTACCACTACTACAACTATTACTAATTAAACAGAAACACAATATTTTAATTACCTTTATAACTAATGTATAGATATTATTTATTTATTTGTTCAGTGGTATACATGACAACACATTCTAATGATGTAATCATACACTCATTAGAGTGAAGAGAGTGAGAGTCAGTTAAGTTCGGTTTGTTTCTGCTGTTTAATATGGTAATTTACCTACACTTTGATCAGGTGAGGTTACCCTGTATCCATCCATACTAATAATGGTACCCAGTCCATCACGCGCGTAACGTGCCTTTTCGTGCATCGCATGTCATGGTCAAGATTAGTGCGATTAATAAACAAAGTTATGAAAAATACCTATTACCTGATCAGTGATCATCATCAATTCATTAAATTTATGTAAAATGTTGACCTGAAGAACGTGACTGGACGCGGAAAGCAGAAGACCGAGTGTTGTGGCGCAACTTGGGAGAGGGCATTGTCCAGCAGTGGACTGCGATAGGCTGAGTTGATGATGTAAAATGTCACCAATGAATGACAAATCAAAAAGAAAACTACTTATAATAACTTCTTAGGTTTTCGCGATCACTACACATTATAATAAAACAAAGTTTAACCGGATTAAATCGCGTATATTATTTAAATTGGTTTCCCTGACGTTTCGAAAGCTTTACAGCATTTCGTGGTCGCAGGTAGACTAAGATGACAATCGTCTTTACAGATATTTCTAAAAAAATATTTTAATCTACCGTACAATATTTATTAATTAAAATCGTTTCGATGCACGCAGTATTCACCAAGGGCGGATCCAGGGGGGGTCATGGGGGTCATGACCCCCCCCCCCCCCCCCTGGGCCTAGGTCAACCACAGTTTATTTCCTGGTTTAGGTACATAATTTACTAAAAGAATGTTCATTGAATGAATGAATGTATGTGGAACATCGATATTAGTAATTCGTTTTTAGGGTTCCGTAGTCCTACAAGGAACCCTTATAGTTTCGTCATGTCCGTCCGTCTGTCCGTCTGTCCTAATCCTTTACAGCTTAATAACTTCTACAGTTATAAACATAAGTAAATTGAAATGAAATGAAAATTTGTTCAAAAATGGTTTAGATATAGATCTCAATTTTAAAAGAATAAAAAAATCTTGATAAGTATTTTAGGGGTGGCGCCCATACATGTGAAATGGGGATGAAAAATTTTTTTTCGCTGCACCCCCTTGTGTGGTATATTATTGAATAGGTCTACTAAAATGAAGGTAATGTTTCATACATAACTTTTTTATCAGGTATACCATCTGCCAAATACAGTTCGCCAAAGTGGCTTGCCATTTCTAAACTATGCAACGTAGAAACTTATAGTCTTCCATATTAATAGACCTTTATAAAAACTTTCTTTTAAAATTATTTCGAGTATAATGTGATTATAAATTCTTGAGTTATAGTGAGAAAACTGAAAAATACTTAAGACGTCCTAGTTCATAGGTCATTGACCTCAGATTTTTTCTGTGATCAATGAATGAATCATTGTGATTTCCTTCCAATGTGCGGCCGGACTAAATCAACCTTTCAATACTTTCAACCGACTTCAAAAAAAGGAGGAGGTTCTCAATTCGATTGTATTTTTTGAAAGCAGTAAGGGACACTAACTTGTGACATGTATGGTGCTAGGTAGTACAAAAAATATATAATTGAAACTATCGACATATCGATAGTTCATAGGTCATTGACCTCAGATTTTTTCTGTGATCAATGAATGAATCATTGTGATTTCCTTCCAATGTGCGGCCGGACTAAATCAACCTTTCAATACTTTCAACCGACTTCAAAAAAAGGAGGAGGTTCTCAATTCGATTGTATTTTTTGAAAGCAGTAAGGGACACTAACTTGTGACATGTATGGTGCTAGGTAGTACAAAAAATATATAATTGAAACTATCGACATATCGATATATTTTGAGCAATCCATATGCGAAACGGTTTCATTTTCACGTACACAATATTTTTTTATCTAACACATAATTATTTAAAATAACACATTATATAGAAAATGGGGTATTTACTGCATGTTATTAATGTATTACTAAATAATTTTAAGAATAACTTCTATGAAAATAAGCATTATGAAAGTAGTATTGTCCTGCAGATACTTACCTGTGAAACGTCTCTTTCTTTGGGTTATTGATGTAAATTACACAGCAGTATAACACAGAACACTACACCATTACGATTATTGATATTAATTGGATAAAATACAGAACGATTGTGAAATAAATCATAAAATAATACGAGATTATATTTTGATGGGAAGCTATGGGAGATTACAATTTTCAAAATCGGTTCGACTGACATTTTATTATGTCTCTTTCTAGCATATAGGTTTTTTCGTAAAGATCGGTATCTCAGTCGCACACTGTAGTGGTCTATTACGTTAGTATAGAAATGTCTTTGGTACAAACTATCATTTTATTTGCTTTCTCTATTGTTTTTGTAATAGTGACCCAAGACAAGGACAACAAGGACCACTAGATAGTGTACAAACTATCATTTTATTTGCTTTCTCTATTGTTTTCGTAATAGTGACCCAAGACAAGGACAACAAGGACCACTAACCTATTGTTTACCAGATGGTACTGTAATTGACTTTGCTGCTGAGAAGGGAATCTTTTCTTACAGTGATGAGAATAAACTATTATTCAGGACCTGTCGGGGGTGAATACTCACGGGTTCCCACGCCCCCGGCTAAGGTAGTTGAAGGAACATCGTGGTGGTTTTAGTCGGTAAGAGTCCGACACTGGCTCCGCCTACCCCGGGCGGAGTGCGTCCATAACCCCACGGTAAAATAAAAAAACCGGCCAAGAGCATGTCGGGCCATGCTCAGTATTATAGGGTTCCTTAAGTAGGTGTAATTACAAACGAATCAAATCGAATATTAATCATGGCTATGCTTTTTTAGTTTTTGCAATAATCGGTAGCATTCGCGACTCAGAGCGTGTTGTTCCGTGTTCCGTAGAATGAAGCATGATGTTTCTTCTCAACTTTAAGAAGCTTTTTTATTTAATTAACTTCATAGTCCATTGCCCGATACAAATCTTGCAAATACATTTTGAGTCGGTTCCAGCTCTCCGAACAGACCAACAATATCTATAACATACCTTTCAATAGAACATACTGTAATTTTTTACACACATTTGATCCAAGGATAACACAATAAAAATAATTTATTTTACTAAAATAAAATTAAAAATAAGTTTTATTTTTATTTTGCCGGCGAATAAATATTTGATTTATGATACTCCCTTCTAATTCTCCTGGAGACACCACAAGACAAAGCTCATAATATCATAAGGCCCATATTCCAAAACTATGCTCAAGCATGTTTTTTTTTTTTTCTAGTTTCTTGCTTGAGCATCGTTTTAGGAACAATTGTATAAAAATAATTGTCTCCTACCCTACCCCTGATCAAGGGCAAGTGTACAGACAACAAAACGTAGTGATTATATACTCTTTGCAGACAACATTATGAAACAAAATACAACCAAACTTTTACAAAATATAAATGACAACAAAGGCGATCAAGCTCATGGAGGACACATTAGCTCAACTCAAATACAAATTTTTGACCAGCAAACATTTGAGGGATAAGAATGGAAATTTTGTTTTTCACGAGCAGAACCAAGAAGCAAGAACGCCAAGAACCAACCACCATAATAATCAAAATTCACATTTTGCTACACATTTTTAGCATTATTCTAAGTACCAACGATTTAAGACTGACTAATTTTAAAAACCTAACGAGTTGTGTACATTTCTAGGTCAGAGTGTCGCCTTAGGGGCTGGACTAACAGTGGCCAACTGACTTGAACTGACTGACTGAACTGACACTCAGCTACTGGCTACTGACCGCAGTTCTTCCTCAGTCCATAATCTCAGACTAAACAAACACCGACTATAAACAATTATATCATTTCCTTCCAAGTATAACAGTAGCTTAACTGTATTACATCCTCTAAGAACTATAAACGCAACTTGAGATTTTAACTACTTTGTAGGTAGGTACCAAGAATGCAAACGTCTGAACAAATGATGTATGACTCGTGGACCCACTGGCTTTGTAGTTTTTAACATGACTTAACAACTCAACTCACACACAAATCACAAATAGTTATCATCGAAATTGATAGAATACAGTTTACCTTTACAAAAATTCGCCGGAAAAACTGAGCCGAACAATCTGGAGCCATTTTCCAAATGAAATTTCCTGAATACTTTTACAACGATACCTACTATTATACGAAAAACCAATTTGAAAATATGTGATTATAATTATTAACTAGTGAAATTACCCAAGAAAAGCAATTTCTATATTTCTTCAACAATACATGAAAAAAAGGTTTATTTTAATTCTATGAAAAAAGTACCTATCAAAAAACCCGACCAACAGAGACAGCTGATCAAACGGAAAAGGAAAGGAAGTTTTAATTAATTGAAACCATTGAAACAGACCAGTGTTGACAGACAAAACAAATGAAATTACTATGCAGTGTTGCCAGCATATAGTTATGCAAAAAGCCTACTAACCACCTGAAAACCATAAGCTTTTTTACTTTTTTAGCGTATATCATGATGAATCATGATACATGACGTAAAGAGACAACCGCAAAAAAAAAATGTTTATGATATTTAATGAAAATTTAATGTGGGTGTTAGGTACAATTACACACCTCTGCCTTCCCCTTCGAGGAAATACAGGCGTGATGTTATGTTATGTAATGTTGTTATTTAATGAAAAGTAAAGGAAAATTTAGTCAAACAAATAAATCAATAATTTAGTAAGAACAACATGTTTTTGAATAAAAAAAAGAAACATTATTCATTTTGTATAGACAAGACCGACTCTTCCAGACTAACCTTACACAAATAAATGGCATGATAATATTTTTTGCAATAAACAGGTGGTAATGTTAATGTCTACAGGAAAAGTGCGTTTTATAATAACTGCATGATTTTTTTTTTTTATTCTTTATTTCTCACCAAACTGGAACTGTCTGTGACTGGATCATGGAAATAAATCTGTTTAAAAAGTGTTTCTCCTTCTGAATCAACTAAAGTAGACTGCGAAGGTGACCTATTTCATTATTCTACTCTCTGTCTACGATGATTATGAACTACCCGGTGGGTGTAGCAGTGTGACCACGTTTTTTAGAGATTCTACAACAAGTTATATTGAATTCTAATAAGATAATACCGCTCCGTTTACTGAAAAAATACGACAAAATCTATCAGCAGCAAATAATGGATTTCCTTAAAATTCAGAACGGCAAAGTTGCTTTTTCGTCTTCATTGTTTTCGAATAAAACAAAATTTACGTCATCCACGTTTGTAAGTGAATTAACAAATAAACGATAAGCAAAATAAATTCTAAAAGAATTTTACAAGAGTAAAGTACCTATATAATATCTATAGTGTTATAAGGTGAGGATACTGGCAATTATAATAAGCTCATTATTATTATTGTCATATGCTCGATTTTCTTTTTCCTGTACCTTTTGACTGCAAAGCAATGAAAAAACTTTGGGGGCAACACAGAATCACAGATGAATGATAAACCCGATTTTGTCCACGGCTTTGCCCGCGTCAAACTTGGCTTATGAGAGAAAGACTTATCGTACATCCCTCGGACACTGTTTATTTTCCCGGAATAAAAGCCTATAAATTGCAATCTGGATTATGGTATATCTGTGTGCAAAATTTCGTTCAGCCCTTTTAGTGTGATTGAGTAATAAACATCCAAACATCTTCACAAGCTTTCATATTTGTAATATTAAGTAGGATGTATTCACAATAACCATAATAAATTTAAATTGCTCTGTATGTTGAAATCCAATAAGAGAATTTCAGCCTACAAAATGATTACATCTCGTATCAAATCTACTAAAAGTGTAGAATTCTACTAAGGGTGGTCACATTGGAACTTGGAAGTTGAAAGTCCCCAAGATTCAAAGGACGAAAGCAGTGTTGCCAAGTATCAGAGACGGCAAAGTTTGGACAATCGGGCACAATTCGCATCGCAATGTAAATTCGTACGAATTGACACCGCATATTCTATAGACCCCTAGTATTATGTTCCTTGCTATAGACACAATATAGACAAGACAATGGAATCAAATAGAAGCGCGCGCACTGTGCATAGAGTAACTTTGCTTTGCACTTAGCACTGTGGGCTGATACCACCCTAATTATTTTGCAGCTTCGGCGTCGGCCATTGAGGTAATATGTACTACGTACAGTCTAACAAAGCAATTGGTATACAGGGTAGAGATATAAACGAAGTTGTCTCAGAAGATTATGGATGTTTTAAGCCCGTATTACAGAAGGATACCTACTCAAGCGTTGATCTCTGTTTAAAACTAGTTTTGAGTTGAGCTTTGATTTTAGAACGTTCCTCAAGCAGAGATTTATTGATCACAGTTCAGCTGAGTTTAGTTTTATTTTATACTGTCACCTGTTTCGGAATTTCAGCTGAGATTTGATCTGTAATCACTCTAGTGTTGTCCAGATTACGCTTGAGTAGAGATTTCTATCCAATTTCAGGTCAAATTCGTGTGTATGTGCGTTGTTGAATTAAAGTTTATAATTACCGTTCTGGAATAAGACCGATACTCAAGTAACGATTCTATACTTAAGTAGTGATCACGTGATTGGAGTTTAAACTGTACTTGAGGAAGCTTCTATAATACGGGCCTTAGAGTGAAATATCATTTTAATAACGGACAAAGTTAAACTGTATGTGTACAAAACCCTAATCAAACCGTTCTATAATAACTTCCTGAGAAATCTTCATCTATATCTAGCGACCCTGTATACTAATTGCTTTATTAGACTGTAGGTACTAGAGTAGACATTACGAACAAAAAATATCGCACAACTTGCTAACAGAGCCAGCGGAGCGCGAGCGGGGCGTGTTTATATTCATGCGCGCAGACGCGACAGTCTGTTCATTCTGCCCACTTGATACCTGTGTGTACACAGGATCAGCACACCACAACAAAAACTATTAAACGACTATACTACTACTACCACTACTACAACTATTACTAATTAAACAGAAACACAATATTTTAATTACCTTTATAACTAATGTATAGATATTATTTATTTATTTGTTCAGTGGTATACATGACAACACATTCTAATGATGTAATCATACACTCATTAGAGTGAAGAGAGTGAGAGTCAGTTAAGTTCGGTTTGTTTCTGCTGTTTAATATGGTAATTTACCTACACTTTGATCAGGTAAGGTTACCCTGTATCCATCCATACTAATAATTAGAGATCCACCGAATATTCGTTTGGTATTCGGTATTCGGCGTATTCGGCATCTTTTCCACTATTTGTATTCGGCCGAATTATTCGGTTTTGTTGCCGAATGTATTCGGTTCAAGCATTTATATTTTCTTAGCTACATGACATGGTGTAGAACTAAAAGACAAAACTTCTTAATATGTAAGATTTATAAGTCAAAGAAAACATATTTATTTCTTAACCTATAGTTAGCATCAACATTTATTTTTAAACCTCAAAACAATATTTATTTTTAAACTTTACATCAACTTTTTTTTAAACCTTCAATCAAATCAACATTTCTTTTTAAAACTTATATCAACATCAAGTTTATGCGGCAAAACAATGTAATAGTAAACCGAATAATTCGACCGAATATCCAGTTCGGTAAAGGTTAAACCGAATAATATTCGGTATTCGGTTATTCGGTGAAATCACTATTCGGCGCATCTCTACTAATAATGGTACCCAGTCCACGCGCGTAACGTGCCGCTTCGTGCATCGCATGCCATGGTCAAGATTAGTGCGATTAATAAACAAAGTTATGAAAAATACCTATTACCTGATCAGTGATCATCATCAATTCATTAAATTTATGTAAAATGTTGACCTGAAGAACGTGACTGGACGCGGAAAGCAGAAGACCGAGTGTTGTGGCGCAACTTGGGAGAGGGCATTGTCCAGCAGTGGACTGCGATAGGCTGAGTTGATGATGTAAAATGTCACCAATGAATGACAAATCAAAAAGAAAACTACTTATAATAACTTCTTAGGTTTTCGCGATCACTACACATTATAATAAAACAAAGTTTAACCGGATTAAATCGCGTATATTATTTAAATTGGTTTCCCTGACGTCTCGAAAGCTTTACAGCATTTCGTGGTCGCAGGTAGACTAAGATGACAATCGTCTTTACAGATATTTCTAAAAAAATATTTTAATCTACCGTACAATATTTATTAATTAAAATCGTTTCGATGCACGCAGTATTCACCAAGGGCGGATCCAGGGGGGGTCATTGGGGTCATGACCCCCCCCCCCCCCCTGGGCCTAGGTCAACCACAGTTTATTTCCTGGTTTAGGTACATAATTTACTAAAAGAATGTTCATTGAATGAATGAATGTATGTGGAACATCGATATTAGTAATTCGTTTTTAGGGTTCCGTAGTCCTACAAGGAACCCTTATAGTTTCGTCATGTCCGTCCGTCTGTCCGTCTGTTCTAATCCTTTACAGCTTAATAACTTCTACAGTTATAAACATAAGTAAATTGAAATGAAATGAAAATTTGTTAAAAAATGGTTTAGATATAGATCTCAATTTAAAAGAATAAAAAAATCTTGATAAGTATTTTAGGGGTGGCGCCCATACATGTGAAATGGGGATGAAAATTTTTTTTTCGCTTCACCCCCTCGTGTGGTATATTATTGAATAGGTCTACTAAAACGAAGGTAATGTTTCATACATAACTTTTTTATCAGGTATACCATCTGCCAAATACAGTTCGCCAAAGTGGCTTGCAATGTGTCATTTCTAAACTATGCAACGTAGAAACTTATAGTCTTCCATATTAATAGACCTTTATAAAAACTTTCTTTTAAAATTATTTCGAGTATAATGTGATTATAAATTCTTGAGTTATAGTGAGAAAACTGAAAAATACTTAAGACGTCCTAGTTCATAGGTCATTGACCTAAGAAAAAAATGATCTTAGCAAATAATGCTCCTTAAGTTACTTTCTATTTTAAAAAATCACAAAAAGAAACTTTGTGTTATATTGATATGACACACTTCTTAAATTTAGCGCTAGGTGGCGCTGTTTGCAAAAACTAAAATGGCAATGATTATTATTCGATTTGATTCGTTTGTAATTAGACCTACTTAAGGAACCCTATAATACTGAGCATGGCCCGACATGCTCTTGGCCGGTTTTTGAAAATCGGAATGGAAAAACAATATTCCAAACAGAAAAGCTCTTAAATCTCAAGTCAGTAAATATTAACTGGGTTTGCAAAAAAATACTAAAAAATTCGCGCTCGCTTCGCTCGCGGTCGACCTCTATTTCGTTGCCTACACATACTTTTGTCACGGAATATCTATGCTTTTGTGAAGAGCTAATCAGTTTGTTCGTGAACAGTCAAAATAATTTCGCGCTCGCTTCGCTCGCGCTTTTCTTTCTGCGTACTAAACGTACGAACGTATGTTGTAAGCAGCCATTCTGTAGTTAAAAGAGACAGCCAAACTGAGAAAAAGTTCGCGCTCACTTCGCTCGCGCCAGTATACATTGTTTTTTTTGGCATATGGGTTAAGTAAGTATTCCGTTACATTAATATTCTACGAAGAAAAAATCTAAAGCTCTAATAGAATTCACTTAAATTCATGTTTTAGCAAAAATTACGAAAATCCTAGAATGTTATTGGTTGAATGAAAGATATAAATAAGTACGCGACCCCCCCTGACCCAAAGGCTGGATCCGCCCTTGGTAATCACTCACAATATCATTATCTTTTACAGTGTTGCGTGCTGATTGGGACTTGATTATTTTTAGGACTGGGTTCCAAACAGGTGGTAGCTGCCAACCATCTTCTCTATTAAAAATAGGATGTTTTTTAATTTCAATAGCCTCACGGAGCATTCTAGGTACATATCGGTTTTCCTTCGCGAGAACTTGTGGTTTATCAAATCGAAGAAAATGGTTGGGTTTGTCTACGGCATGTTACTTATAATTTCGTATTAAAAAATAAAATACAAAGAATACCGTAAGTTAATATAAAATACGAGTAAAATACAGCCATTCGGTATTATAGATAGGTAACAACTTGATAGTGTCACGTCTGCGCTTAGACTTTCACCGAAAGTCCGAAACATGGCCGCCACCGCTGTGACGCATCAAGTGAACACAATTCACAATTTTATTGATAAAATTAAATTAAATAACGTTTACTTAAAGATAATATTTAGAACTTATTGATGAAAAGTCACTCCTTGACTTTTACCTAGGTTTCTCGAGTTGTTAGAACTTAGAACAGTATCTCAATGAACATGAAGGCATATTTACGTAATAAAACTTAGCACTTTGTTACGTCACGTTGCGGCAAGCAGCCTGGCACAGACTGAGTTAGAGTGCAGGAGCTCTAAGGCGTGTTACAAACAATTGATTTGAGGCGTCAACTCTAGTACGTAGTACATATTACCTCAGTGGCTTCGCCACACATTTTTTGCGTCCTATAATCTTATGGAAATGAAGCCGCGTGCACTACGAAAAACGTCGGTTGGCAGAAAAATTTGGAAAGAGAATGTTGTACATTTTGTATTTTTTTCAAAATTTTCTGTTTCTTCGAATGATAATGTGTAATAATGGTGGATTATTAAATGTTAAGTGCTCGTTAACATGTAGGTACAAGTGTGGATAAATGGTACACAGTTGAAAAACACGACATTTCATATTTTCTCATCCATCCCTCGGAAACCTCTAGCACAAAAGTCAAACTCATGTATGATGTACTGCTGAGCTATGTAACACCACAGATAATATAATACGTAACATACACACACCGACTTAGCGGGTGGACTCGCACACCAATTGTTCCAGCCGTTCCAGCCACTGTTAGTGAGTGTGTTGCTCGAGCGCGCATTTTATGAAGCTTTACTTCTGTATTCTCGGTGTTTTGTGCCTCTATCTCTAATAAAGTTTCCAACACTTTATTAGTCTCTTTTACGGTGGTAGATGTCAAATCTGTGCTTTTACTAAAGACGTGGCTAAAAGTCTATAGCAACCAGGCCATAAAACTACTTCACAAATCAAATTGACACTGACTGCAGTGTTGCCAATGCTACAGCAATTACCCATTGACTTTAGGTTTATTAATTCAATGCAATTACCATGTTCTATGGTTTTCAGGCCAAAAAATTACAAAATCCACGGCCTACCGCCATGAAGTTGGAGTAAATATTTACTCCAACTTCATGCCTACGGCTGTAACCCCAAGCCATGCCGTAGCAAAATCTACGGTCAGCTTTGACGGTAATCATTTATCTATATCCATATACATAAATTTTTGCTTGTGAATTCGAATTCCAACCATGCAAAGTTGTCTGTATATGTTGTTGTATATGGACGGGGATTTCTCGATAAGATGACCCATTTAAAATAAAATATTGTTCTACTTTTTTTCCAAAAAACGAAAAAAATTACGTACAATGAATATCGCACGAAAAACTTAAAAACAATTTTGCCATCAGCCAAATAGCTGATGGTGAAACGTAAGTTTCCTTTTTTGACAGTGCTTCAGCCGACCGTTGATCTCTTTCCCTATAAACACGGCTTTTCTACAAAACATTGAAACATACACGGCCGCTTAAATTTTTCATTGGCCACACCGACTGACTGTCACAACAAAAAGTTTTCATTTTTCATCTACGTCAATCAAAACATTACAGCATTTACAGCAGTTGTGCAGCAGTTGTTTGCAACATAAAAATTTATTGAATCATGGCTGAAGACAGCAAGGAATTTCTACTTCTACCTCATCATGGGCAACGGCCTCTATGTACATCACGTTTACCTTACAGACAAGGTAGAAAAATGACAGCGGTTAAAGTAAGGAAACTGTTTTTCGGCATTTATCTTTATTTTAAAGGTTCAATATTTATCATGTTATGTTGATAAGTGATCGTGCGATGAACGATGGTGTACGTTTGCCCAGCAAAGGCCTATTAAGTCCCATAAGCGACCTAAAAATCTACTCTAACCTATAAAGATTGACCTTTAAACATAAATGTTAGAGCACTCAGCACATACCCTGGTTAATATGTAATTGAATATAGTGTTACAATTTTATAACCAATGTGTGCTTGTCAGGTAGTCCAGAGCGGGTATAGGAAATAAAACCAACAAAGACTACCACTGAGAGTGCATTTAGGTAGGACTTCGGATTAATTGACGTCGAATTAAGGGGGGGTGGCGGGGGAGGGGTAGAACCCCCTCTGTGAAGGAAAAGTTGCAGAACCCCCCCCCCCTTCCGAGATATTAATTTTTTTGTTTTATAATTTAAGTTGAATTTTCTGTCGGAAACATCTATTTCAGGGGGGAAAGAGGTAAGGGGAAAACGAAACCCCCTTTCTGAGTTATGGCTTCAGCCCCTCCCACCTCTTTACGAGATTTTTTCCCAAGTTTTTGAGGTTCAAAAAATGATTTACAAGGTGAAAAAAAAAGACATTTTTGTAACCTAACCTCAAAACACTAAAAGTTGCTTAAAAGGCGTAGTCGGAGCCCCGCTTCGCGGGGCTCAATGGTTTAAAAAAAATAACCAAGAAGGAGATGGTGGGGTCTGAGTTCGCTCGCTTCGCTCACTCACTAGACCCCACCATCCCCTTCAAACCTAACCTGTCCGAGTCGGGGTGCCCCAAGTCCCGAGCTCGCTTCGCTCGCTCTTGCATCCTAAGTTCTCCTAGTACCAGTAGTAACATTGCCTTTTGTACACACATACAATCAGTGGGGGTACACTAACTTTCTATGCAACTCAAGGAGAAACGGAATGAATTAAAACGAATGTCAGCCTTAACCTTCTAACCTAAATCTATCAGAGTCGGATCCGCCCATGAAGGATTACAATAATTTGTGGAATCTGTGGACTCTGTGATAGAAATTGACAAAATATTGTAAATTATCTGAAATTATTGGTGAATTTGAATGATTTTTTTCGCGAAAAGTATTGATTTCCGCAACTTGAGATTTTACATAAAGTCTTAATATAATGTAACCTTTCTTTAAAAATATATGAACTTCCAACTCAATGTCAATTAATCTAAAGCTTAGCCTGCATTTACTTTGTGTGTTAGTCAGAATCACAACAAGAAATACAATAATATCTATAAATAATTATAGCCTATGCCCGTGACTTCGGCCCTGTAGTATTAAAACTAAAAAAAGTAATCTATATTTTAATCCAGGACAATTGGTCCAGTAGTTTTTATGTGATGCTCAAACAGACAATAATAGTTATTACTAATAGTTAGAATTAGGATTATTGGGTCAGGAATTTAAACAAGTAACGTTTTCACAATTACTAACTTTTATTCTTTTAATACACATGTTATAATAACACTTGTTACTTCATACAGTGATCCAGCGCGACTGCCTGCTCGAGGCATCCCCGCCATTAAATGTGGAAGATGTCGTCATGTGTCAAACCATCCCACCATTTAAGTGGGGAGGCCTCAATCAAATCAGTAGCTAGTAAAAAGTCAATTGATCTACTGAAATACATTGACAAACTATTTAATTACTAATAAATTCGGCTAACAAGATATAATTTAAATAATTAATTAATCAACCATCAAAAATATAACAAACAAATTAATTAGTCAGTGCTTAACTTTCTAATGTAGATAGATTGATAGACTATTATAATACTTTATAAAACCAAAGTAGACAATACAACATCTTTAATATACTAGGACCTTACAGCTCGGCCATCCTACTTCATGCGAGTCCCATCGCATTGCTTTTTCAAGCGAGTCCCATCGCATTGTTTTTTTTATAACAACAATTCTGTCATCAAACATTACAATAACAACTACAACATACATACATTAATAACATTTAGAACTAGCACGCTTAGCTCACAATTAATCATCAATACTTACTTTATTACTACTACTGTTTTTACTTTTACTACACATTATTCAAAACATACATAATAAATTATTGCTTGTAATCATAATCAAATATTGTACATAACTTAATACTATGGAGCCTTCTTTTATAGTGTCAACATGAGCTACATAAAGTTAATAGCTAATGCCGTCAGCAGGTTATATAGGTCTCTAATACACTAAAATAGTCCTACAAAAAAATAAGTCCGCAACACCGTACTTCTAACTTTTATATTTTAACAGAAAAAGCACACTAAGCCGGTGGGTCTACTCTAGAATCATGAAATTTTACACAGGAGTTCCTTATTGCCGAGGTGAGCACTAAGAAAGGGGTTTTGAAAATTCACGCCCTATGGGGTTAAATACGGGGCTCAAGACCTCTCTTAACTACTACACTTCCTAATCAAAGCGCAGATCATTATTGCATGTTTTTTTAACAACATAATGTAGATTTCTGAATTTCACGCACGCGAAGCCACGGGCAAAATCTAGTTAACCAATATTATAAAGAGGAAATATTTGTTTGTTTGTAAACGATAAAGGTTGGAACTACTGAACTGATTTGCTTTATTCATAAGTAACATAGGCTACATTTTATTTCAGTACTCGGGTGAAGCTGCTGGCACAGCTAGTTATTAATGTATCAGGCCTCTGTGAATGAATGTCCCAACAAAATGGGATGTACTAACAATCCTCTACTACGTATACATAACATAACCGTGTGTCTTCAGCAGTTACTTTCTATACTCGTTTTGGTGTCTGATCATTACCTGGTGTTTTGTATCAGTATATTATCAGATCCAATTGTCGTGTTTCCAAAACAATTAGTGGTCTGATGACCAAGCCGGTCACAATTTCTGCATTTTGCAGGAGGCTTATCACATTTAAAACTTGGGTGTGCAACCTCGTTGCAATTGTAACATTTTAAATTAGATTTGGTATTCATACCTGGTTTTAGATGGGTCTGGTCGAATCAGTTTACTTCCAAATCGTTGATCGTATGGTTTCCGCGTAGTCTTGAAGGTCTCTGCTCTGATCACTTTTAACAGTCCTAAAATACTTATGTACCTGTTCAGGTTCATCCAACTTAGCTGCCTGAGCGCCAACCTTCACAGCACGATCCTCTTTTTCATACCGAAGGCATTCTACTACCTGCTATATCCTTACTCCTTGATACTGCATAATCTGATTCTGACCCATTTCCTCGAATTCTTCTCTCCCTTGATTGGTCATATTACCGATATTCCTCAACCCTTAACCTTGGGTTTCTTTTATATTGGGTCCCTTACCTTGGGACCCCTTTCCAATCTACCCTTTACCTCGGGTTTCACTTCCATCGGGCCCTTTACCTCGGGTTGCCTTTCCATTAGGCCCTTTACCTCGGGCAGATATGCAGAATAAACAAAGTTGGGAATAGCACACAGCCTTGTGGGACAGCATCCACGGGCATCAATTCAGAGCATGAACCGTCAGCCACGACCTTAATGCTCCGGTCCGTAAGGAAGGTGGCTATCCATGAACATAATCTCTCGGGAAGTCCGTACGCAGGAAGCTTAAACAGAAGAGCTTTGTGTCAGACCCGATCAAAAGCCTTCGCTATATCCAAACTAACTACTAAGGCCTCTCCCTTGCCCTCCACCGCCTCTGCCCATCGGTGTGTTAGATACACAAGAAGGTCACCAGCTGAACGACCACTACGAAAACCATAATGGCGGTCGCTTATCAACTGGTGGTCCTCGAGGTAATTTAGTATCTGGCGGTTAATTATACTTTCCATTACTTTGGAAAGTAGGGAGGTGATGGTGGTGATGATGGTGGTGATTTACGACGCAAAACATAAAATAACAGATGCAATATACATTAATCTCAATCTCCTCTCAATCGATCCCGTTAATTTTGCCAAATAAATCATTGTGTTTTTTTTTTTTTTTTTAAATCTTTTAATTTAGATTTTAAAATTAACTATCTTTAAAATCTAATGTAGTTCGCAACACCTACAATCGGTGTACTTACATAATCATCATAATAATCTTTCAAATTTAAATACATTTATTGTGGATCACAGGTTCATAAGATGTATACAAATTAATATATAAGGATCAGCCATTTCCCGCCTTTGAGGCATATAATCATAATTAATTAAATAACATAACATAATATACATTAATAAATAAACAACAATTTTTTTAATTTCATTCTTAAGCATGTCCAATTGATTTACCATCAATAAATCAAATATCTATTGATCTATTTCAACAAGCTTCTCGTAAAGTTTATTTTTAAATCTTTTTTTATATCAGTAATATTTCGCAATGAAAGTGGAAGATTATTTACAATACGCGGACCCATACAAAAAAATGCTCTCATTTAGGAAATAGTTGCGTTTTACTGAATTTAATTTTATGAATATTGCTGTTTCGTATATGTTCATAAAATGTGGCTTACATGAATCAGTTTGTTGTAGATCGCAAATAGATCTAATGCAACGTTTTTAACATAACTGGCGAAATGTGGGTGTACTGTACACCTCTGCCTACCCCTTCGGTGAAATACAGGCGTGATGTTATGTTATTTTGTTGTTGCAACGTTTTTGGGCTCTAAATGCACGTTCTTTTTCTACAGAGTTGCCCCAAAAATATTCCATAACGTATCTAGTTGTCGCAGCTTAACCGTGATAGGCAAAAAATCAGATTTTTATGTTATTTTTTTGTGCTTGCCTTGCCACTTGCTTATATATAGATATATTTTAATACAAAAACAGCACAATCTTGATCATTTTTTAGGTACATACTTTGTCAAGTTTGTATCCTATTTATCAAATTAAGAAACAAAATTCCTTTATTTATCTGTAAAGGTAATTAAAATCAACTATCGATAGCCGAGTATTCAATATAAATATCGAATTTTACGAACCCTGGTAATTACACAAATAAAAACACGGATGTTATCAGTACTACTCTACTCTACTTACTCTCTCTCTACTCTGAAGAGATCTCTGTAGAGTTTTGCTAAGCAAGAAATTGTCACTTGTGTTGCTGATTCTAAGCTGCAGGATCAACAAAATAGTTTTATCTGTTATTCAGCCTTAAGCCTTGTAGTTTGCAGAGTTAGTTCATGTTGAACATTGATGCGCAAGTTGTGCATTGATATTTTATTGCGATATATTGTGATTATTTTACTATTTATATTGTATTCATTTTAGAATGTGTTAATGTTTACTAACTAAATCAATATTCATTTATCTGTTATTCAGCCTTAAGCCTTGTAGTTTGCAGAGTTAGTTCATGTTGAACATTGATGCGCAAGTTGTGCATTGATATTTTATTGCGATATATTGTGATTATTTTACTATTTATATTGTATTCATTTTAGAATGTGTTAATGTTTACTAACTAAATCAATATTCATTTATCCTGTTGTTTTTATAATGTTACTTCTGATGAATAGATAAATAAATAAAACAAATAAATGTTTTTGGGACACTTCTACACAGCACCATCTAGTCCCAAACAAATAATAACTAGATAATAGTAGATAATTGGTTTATGGAATTATGTTATTCATGTTTCTTATTACGATTCTGTACCAATATACATTATTAATCATGACTTATAGCAAATTACTTATGTTACTTTTCTTTAGCTTTTCTTTTTATTTCACAATCTCAGTCTCTGTACTCTACTTCGATCAATAATTATCATTTTATTACTACAGTCATACATCCTTACCTTAATTGTAAATAACATTTTAAGAGTAGGTACACCGACGAAAATAAAATTAGTAACAACATTAAGCATTGAGCATTTTACGTTATGCCTTTGAAAAGGTTTTAAGAGAAATATTTAATATATTTTTATTTATTTGATAATAGTAAACTATGTCTCCACATAGCGAAGACAACACTGATGCACAAAAGTGTCTGCTGTATGGCGCCAGTGTACCAGTGTTAGAAGGACTTGAATACAACGCTGTTTAAAAAAAAGGTTACGATTTTTTTTTTTTTTTAACTAGAGCGTATTACAAAATTAATGGTTTTCGAACGAAAAAGATTTTGTCAACTATTAAAATGATGATACCTAATAATGTATTTATTTGACTTCTGATTTATTGATTTTAATTTTTAATTACGGACTTTACATATTTTTTTAATTACAACATAATGTCTTTTGATAATGAAATATATAGTATACTTAATAATATTCAAAATACATAAAATTTTCGTCGTGCTTACACATTTAACAATTTTTTTTTTTTTTTTTTTTTGCTTGCCAACTAGTAAAATATGGTTGAACTTTATTTATTATTTTTACCACCATGTAATGTACCATGTACCCATATTTACAAAATTAGATATAGTTATTTATCTTTAAAAATTAATGAAAGTATTGACTTTAATCATTGTATCATTTCAATTAATGATTCACATGATAAATTATAACGATATACGTAACCAGAAAATAAGAAAAGAAAAAAAAAGGTACTTATTAACTCTTTAACTGTTGAACAGTAAATATTGGAATTTAATTACAAAAACAACACATGTTGATCAGAATAACTACAGTTTTACACCTTCCAAGAAAAATATTTTGTTACAAATATTTTAAGTTACGGAAATAATAATTTAAAAAAAACACGGTAATTTACTTAAAACGGGGAAAGAAAGATCAGATATTTAATCACGTTACTTACGTTTTCCGAGCAGTGGACGTAGCAAGAAAATGTGGAATTTTCTTTGTGTTCCCACTTCTGACCTATTGGGTCAGGAATTTAAACAAGTAACGTTTTCACAATTACTAACTTTTATTCTTTTAATACACATGTTATAATAACACTTGTTACTTCATACAGTGATCCAGCGCGACTGCCTGCTCGAGGCATCCCCGCCATTAAATGTGGAAGATGTCGTCATGTGTCAAACCATCCCACCATTTAAGTGGGGAGGCCTCAATCAAATCAGTAGCTAGTAAAAAGTCAATTGATCTACTGAAATACATTGACAAACTATTTAATTACTAATAAATTCGGCTAACAAGATATAATTTAAATAATTAATTAATCAACCATCAAAAATATAACAAACAAATTAATTAGTCAGTGCTTAACTTTCTAATGTAGATAGATTGATAGACTATTATAATACTTTATAAAACCAAAGTAGACAATACAACATCTTTAATATACTAGGACCTTACAGGATACATCAATTGTAAATAGAGGTGTGTAACTCAGCTCAGAACCGGTTCAAATATGCAGATCAATAAGATTGAGCTGTTGAGTTGCAGCTCAATAACAAAATACGCAGGTCACGGCTCAAAGAATAGTATCTATCTGTACGACAACGTTCGTTGCACGAAAGATAAAAGATGTGCATATCACTAAAACCCTGTTTGAACCGGTGAGCGGGAGCGGCAACAGATCGGCGGTGAGTCGCAGAGTGAGCGAGCAAGTGCAGCTCAAACAGATCGAACACTCTGTAAGCTCAGCGACTCGCATCACAGATCATAACTCGAAGTAGGCAGATATACAAATTGAGCTGATCTATGAGCCGGTTCACAGCTCCGGCTCACTGACGTGAACCGTGAGCTGAGCTGCAGCTCACGCATTTTTGTTGAGTTACCCATGTCTAATTGTAAAGTAATTAATTCTTAAAAGTATTATGATAAATTGTTAAGATAATTAATTTTGTAATTCGAAATATGCTTGGAAATTGCTGTTACACGGATCTCTTGCTAATCATGTTATTTGTTTCTCAACAGGTATACTCAATAAATAATGAATCAAAACATCTTTTGGTATTTGGCGTGCCATCTCTGAATTTGCGTCAAGAAACAAAAGCATTATTCTCTAAATTTGGAAAACTACAACTTAACATTACAAAGTACCCTTCCGAACAATTCACAGAAACGTACCATGCTGTGTACGAGAGTATACAATCCGCAAGAATTGCAAAGAAAATGCTAGACACAAAGAACTTTTATGGAGGTAGTTTACACATATGCTACGCTCCTGAATTAGAAACTATAGAGGAAACCGAAGAAAAATTGTTGTTACGGCAAAAAAATGTTGTAGCCAGGCTAAAGAATTTGCAAAAACCAACAGCAATACTAGAAACTGATAGTCCTTCTAAAAATTTAGAAGTAAATATTAAACAGAAAAAATCTGTTGATGGAAAATTGTATATGGGTAACGAAAATGATATTCAAATAGGTAAAAGAAAAGACACCGAAATTAAATCTACGAAACGATTTAAGCGAAGAAAAACTCCAAGAGATACTACCATTGCTGACAACGATCAAATAAATGCTGATTCCACAAACAAGTTGTATATTGAGTCCGAAGCAACTAATTCGCTTAATAGCGTAAGTAACAAGTTTTATATTGAATCCAAACCAACTAATTCGCTTAATAGCTTATGTGATCCGGCCTCAAGTAATATTGAAGTGGTAGATATAACATCAGCTGATATTGATGTTGTTACGAATATAAATGAAAGCTTAAATTATAATAACTTTGGTAAAGAAATAATAAGAGAAGTGCCTTATAAGCCTGTCAATAAAATAAGATTTAATTTAAATAAAAAAACGTGATCAATTTTGTTTTAGTTTTATTTCTTTGTGTAGGATGGTTAACCACGGTGTCATAAACGTTTTCGTGCCCTCAGCGGCAAGTCTTCTGTAGAAGACAAATATTGTATGGAGATTAGTACAAAGTTGTGAAGTTGTGGCACTGAGGGCATGAAATTATTTGTCTTCTATAGGTGTCATTGAAATGAAATAAAATGTTTATTTGTACGAATCATGGTACATACTGGTGTTACATAAATAATAGTTCTGCATGTTCCGCCAGCCAGCTGGCGTACAAAATTAGATAGGTACCTACATGAATTTCTTTATAAACTTGTTTTCAATTATTATCACAAATTAATAATATTAAATTATTCAATAAATGGATTTAAAATGTCAACAATTATTACATACACGTCAAAAATAATATTAAATTGATGGTGAAAAGTTTTAAATACCGGGTAAGTAAGTGCGAGTCGGACTAGTGCACTAAGGGTTCCGTTGTACTATACTTAATTGTCAAAATGCCAAACTTATTCCTCAGATAAAAGTTTACTGACTATTGAAAGACCGACCCTAAAACTGTTAAATGTTGTTTGTTTGTTTATATGTTTGTATGTGTGTTTGTTAGTTCGTTTGTTCGCCCATAATAAAAAAAAAGTTCTGCTTTTTTTCCACCTTCCTGGCTTATGTGCTAAACTACATTACATACCATATTTTTACTAGTTTCCATAATAAAGGTCATAGTGAAAAATGTTCTGTGAAAACGACAACTAAAAACAGTAATATTTCTGTTAAAAAGATACAGCCCTGAGACGGACAGACAGACAGTGGTGTCGTTTCTGTTGTTCACGAACTAAATTAACTTATTTTAAACTATCGCTGTCTGTTACTAATAGTAGATACAAGAAAGGGATGGCAACAATTTTAGTGCTGTTAAATTAGTTTACGTGTTGCATTTCTTTGTATTTTAGTGGGCACGTTCCGAGATCACGACTTAACTTGTATGGACATTTTAATTCCGACTAATTTGACAGCCCTAAAATTGTTGCCATCCCTTTCTTATATCTCCATTAGTAAAAGAGAGCGACAGTTTAAAATAAGTTTAGTTTGTGGCCAAGAGAACCAACAGGTGATTTTTTAATAATTTGTAACATTATTTTACTACTACCAACAGTCTTAATGTTTGCGCCTGACAGAATAATCATATTACAAAACTTACTACAACACATTGCTGTTCTAAAACTGTATGGCGCGGGCGTTGATAACTTGTTCTGTCATTCGCATAAACTAGGGTGGTGCAAATCAGTTGACATACTGGTTGTAGGCCACGGCCGACGGCTTGCGACCACCCAAGTATGTTCTTGTATCTCCTATTAGTAAAAAAGAGCAATAGTTTAAAATAAGTTTAGTTCGTCAACAAGAGAATCTGGCGTAGACATAGGTAGTCATTCGTATGACAACCGGGACCGGCAGCTGCTTTCCGAGGCTTGGAGAGTTCTTCGATGTTTAACGAAACGGTCACCAATCCATGGACATTGGTTGAGTGTAAGTCATAAGTAATTTATTTAATAACTAAATACATGGACCGCCCGCGGCTAGGGTAGCTTAATCAATTATTGAAATAATGTGCATAAGTATGCATAACGAGGTTTCAGGATCGTAGCAGGTGGAAATATTTAGTGTCTGCCTATCCCAATGGGAAACAGGCGTGATGATGTGTATGTATGTATGTAAAAGAAAGAATGTAATGTGACAGAATATAGACGAAGTGCTTCGAACAATCATAGTGAAGCCAAAAAAACCGTACTCCTCGTGTACAACCAGCGCTCACGCACACACATGCTCCTCAAACCGTGCTCACCCCTCTCAGTACACTGTCGCGCATCGTCCAGTAAGCATCGCGAAAGCTAATATCCTTCAGGCGTATGGTGTGTGCGTGAGCGCTGGTTGTACACGAAGGAGCACGGTTTTTTTGGCTTCACTGTGATTGTTCCCAGCATTTCGTCTATATTTTTACTGTTTGTGTGTCACAGGGAGAGATGGAAAAAGTAATTTTATTATTTATTTATTTATCATTTAGTGCGTGAAATATGGTACAGAGGATATTATAAATAAAATATATGTTCCACATATGAAAGTTATGAAAGTTTATTGATTAATTATTTACATCTAAGAATCAGGAAAAGATTATAATAATCATTTTTAAAGAAATAAAGAGAACATAGATCAGATTATAGTCATAAAACACCTTTGTGAAGAGAAATAAAAATCATTACAACATAATGTAATGTTTTAATTTTTAAAATTCTTCAACCCAAAGGATATTATATATATTATTATGATTCGTTCGTAGCATTCGTCGACATATCAAAATACCTAATTAATAAAAACGTCTTAAAACTAACTTTTGAACACGCTTAATAAGACTCCAAAGTTCTGCCAGAAGGCCCGGGAAGCGAATTATTAAGTTTTTTTCAAAACGTATGACTAGTGGCGCCCTAATTTTTTCCGATCTGATTTTATCTGATTTGATCAATTTGAACCTGAAAAGGGGTCATTGTACTCATCATTATGAACAACTTTTACTCTAGGACCACCCCTGAAATCGCAGAAAAAAAAATCTGTTGGTCCCTACATTCGTGTTCACTTAAATCGATAAAATGTAGGGACCACCTGAGGTTTTTTTCGTGATTTCAAGCTTGGGCCATAGTAAAAGTTGTTCATAATGATGAGTACAATGACCCCTTTTCGGGAATTAAGCGATTAAAATTTCAGCATGTATACGGAACTACTCCTCGTCGGGATACTCTTCGGCAGCCTCCTCCTCTTGCTCATCAAACTCTCCGTCGTCTACTCCTACTTCCTGTAATAAATAAAAAGATACATCATGATTTTAACACACACGCGTTCAGTTCGCGCTCATCATCATCATTCATCATTTCAGCCGAAATATTCCACTGCTGGACATAGGCCTCCCCCAACCATCGCCACAACGACCGGTCCTGTGCCTTCCGCATCCAGCGGATTCCCGCGACCTTCACCAGGTCGTCGGTCCACCTTGTGGGGGGCCTACCTACGCTGCGCCTTCCAGTACGCGGTCGCCACTCCAGAACTTTTCGGCCATCCGTTCTGCGAGCAATGTGCCCCGCCCACTGTCACTTAAGTTTGGCAATTCTTCGGGCTATGTCGGTTACTTTCGTTCTCCTGCGAATCTCCTCATTTCTGATTCGATCACGCAGGGACACTCCGAGCATAGCCCTCTCCATTGCCCTTTGAGTGACTTTGAGCCTTCTTATCAGGCCCATTGTGAGCGACCACGTTTCAGTACCGTAAGTAATTACTGGCAACACACACTGGTCAAAGACTTTCGTCTTGAGACACTGCGGTATTTTGGACGAGAAGATATTGCGTAGCTTCCCGAACGCTGCCCAACCGAGTCGGATTCGACGATCGACCTCTTTCTCGAAGTTGGACTTACCTAGCTGGACAGTTTGTCCTAGGTATACATAATCGTCAACAACTTCGAGTGTAGATTCTCCGATGCTTACGGGAAAGGGTGCTATATGGGAATTCGACATAACCTTTGTCTTGTCCATATTCATTTTAAGACCCACTCTATCGGAAGCTCTACTGAGGTCATCGAGCATTGTACGGAGGTCCTCCATGGTCTCAGCCATGACTACTATGTCGTCGGCAAACCGAAGGTGAGTGATGTACTCGCCGTTTATGTTAATGCCTAGCCCATTCCAGTCCAGAACCTTGAAGACATCCTCCAATGCAGCAGTGAACAGTTTCGGAGAGATCACACCTCTCTGTCTCACACCTCGCTGCAGAAGGATAGGTTTCGAGGCTTGGTCCTGTAATCGGACTGACATAGTGGCGTTTTCATACAAAGACTTTAACACTTCGATGTACCGATAGTCAATCTGGCACCGTTGAAGAGACTGTAGTTCGCGCTCAGCGGTATCGATTCTCTTTTTTACGAACTAAACTTATTTTAAACTATCGCTCTCTTTTACTAATAGTAGATACGAGAAAGGGATGGCAACAATTTTATAACTGTCAAATTAGTTTACGTGTTACATTTATTTGTATTTTAGTGGACACGTTTCGAGATCACGAATAAACTTGTCTGGAAATTTTCCGACTGATTTGCACCACCCTAGTTTATGCGAATGACAGAACAAGTTATCAACGCCCGCGCCATACAGTTTTAGAACAGCAATGTGTTGTAGTAAGTTTTGTAATATGATTATTGTGTCAAGCGCAAACATTAAGACTGTTGGTAGTAGTAAAATAATGTTACAAATTATTAAAAAATCACCTGTTGGTTCTCTTGGCCACAAACTAAACTTATTTTAAACTGTCGCTCTCTTTTACTAATGGAGATATAAGAAAGGGATGGCAACAATTTTAGGGCTGTCAAATTAGTCGGAATTAAAATTTCCATACAAGTTAAGTCGTGTTTTCGGAACGTGCCCACTAAAATACAAAGAAATGCAACACGTAAACTAATTTGACAGCACTAAAATTGTCGCCATCCCTTTCTTGTATCTACTATTAGTAAAAGAGAGCGATAGTTTAAAATAAGTTAAGTTCGTGGGCAAGAGAATCAATAGGTGATTTTTAATAATTTGTAACATATTTATTTTATTTATTTATTTATTTGTACACCAAAAAGCATCATAATAATATGAAGTACACAGAGACTTATGAATTAGTTGTACAACAGTGACAGTCACAAGTCGAACGCCAGACCCCTGAACTAGGCAAGAAGTCTGTGTCTTAGGAGTCAATGTCCCCCAAAATTACAGCGACATACAACTATAACATGTTTTAACAACAGTCGTGCAAGTATATCCTTGAAACAGTTACCAAAATGTTACGTAACTACATACAGTAATTCTTATTTATTTATTTATTTATTTGGCTCTTCAACAATGAGTACACTGTACATGAATTATTTTTTTTCACATTTCAAACTTAATCTAAGTGCCCCATTACTTACAGAAGAGCACCGCATGCCATAAATTAAGCGCAATTAATATTAATACAAAAATTAGTTACATAAAGCAACAAACTTACAGAGATTCAAATAAAGAATAAATTAATAAATTAAATAATTATTATTAATAAATTATTCATGAAATTATTACAATAAGATTTTCAGTCTCGTCATATGACAACTTTTACAACCACTTGGTTAGTATATAGTAGTATATGTTTACGCCTGACAAAATAATCATAATTATTATAACACTTAATAAAACACATTGCTGTTCTACAACTGTGAGGCGCGAGCGTGGACACAGGTTCTGTCATTCTCATAAACTGGGTGGTGCAAATCAGGAGACATACTGGTGGTAGGCCACGGCCGACGGCTTGCGACCACCCACCGCGCGAAGTCGTGCCGCCAAACGACCTAGTCATGTTCCGGTACGATGCCCGGTGTAGCCACTAGGGAGGATGGCTCGACATATTTCACTGCCATCCTCTCACCTTTGCTGGGCGAACGTGAACCATCGTCGACCGCACCATCGCTTAACATCAGGCGAGGTGGCTGTCAAACGCAAGCCCGTCAAGTATAAAAAAGCTGGTTTTGTTACCATTGAAATGCGCTTGACTGTACAACCACAACGGTTTAGTCACACAATACTTCCAGCAGTAGTTAGGCCAGTTCACGTAACTAAAGAAGCTCAGTTGCAGTTAAGTTTCGATCAAAACAATGCTTTTCGTATTCTCTATATCTTCGGCGGTCGCTGTTAGAAACGAACTGCAGCGTCACTGCAATTTGATCGGCGCCTCATGAAATTACGTGAATTAGGTCCTAGTATTAGTTCCACGTTATAACACAGCAATCATACTAAGTGTCAACCTCTTTGCCGTAGCTATGACATGCATTGTTAGAATCGTTACTCTTCTTATAATCTTTTTCTATTAGATTTTCGAAAATATAACGAACTTTCATAGTTATGTTATTATTTAATGCATGTCTTGTTGTGGCAATAAAGCTTTTTCGGACTTCTGACTTCCCGTAACGACTGCCATAGATTTATGACAACCGGGACCGACAGCTTAACCTTTTTACCGCCACGGCATCGTAAAGGTTTTCGTGCCCTCAGCACCGCGTCTTCTATAGAAGACAAATATTGTATGGCCGTTGGTACAAAGTTATAAAGTCATAGCGCTGAGGGCACGACAACATGTCTTCTATAGATGTCATAGGCAGTGAAAAAAAACATTTAAGTATTATATCTGTCTTGTCTTAGCTACGCTGGATTTTGGATTCCCTTACCTCATACTGCTGGTATTCGGAAACTAGGTCATTCATGTTACTCTCGGCTTCGGTGAACTCCATTTCATCCATACCCTCACCGGTATACCAATGGAGGA
This sequence comes from Asteroscopus sphinx, assembly GCA_949699075.1. Classification (NCBI taxonomy): domain Eukaryota; kingdom Metazoa; phylum Arthropoda; class Insecta; order Lepidoptera; family Noctuidae; genus Asteroscopus; species Asteroscopus sphinx. The sequence continues at coordinate 14,306,425 of OX453031.1, read as the reverse complement.
AAGCCTGGAACAAAAAAATTGGGTATGAACAAAAACTTTAGGTGCTACTACATACATACATATGTACATATTATCACGCCTGTTTCCCACTGGGGTAGGCAGAGACTATGCATTTCCACCTGCTACGATCCTGACACAACTCTTTCGCTTCATCTACTTCCATTAACCTCGTCATATATGCTCGTCGGTTTAAAGTACTCTTAACCTGGCATACGCGACGCTACTATCGTAATATCCCCAATTATCGACACTTTAAGGGACGATCACAAGTATTTTTTTAAATACATATTTGGTTTCGTGATGATTTTTTATGTACTTTGGTGCACTATGTAACAGTTCAATGTTCAATAGATAATAAAGAAAATAATATAATAAATAATAATAAAATAATATTTAACCGTAAACCAAATTATAATTTTGCTCTTATTTTTGAAGTTGGTTTTTTTGTCAAACAATGGGGCACTGTCGGTAACTGGGGATTTTACTATATAGTCATATATTACAAGAAAAAACCTAAAGTAGTATATTATTATTATTGTATTGTCATCTTCGTACGTCACCTACCTTTCTCCGGAACATGACGGTAAATTGTTCTGATATCCTCTTGAAGATCTCTTGTATGGCTGTGGAGTTGCCCACGAAGGTGGCGGCCATCTTGAGTCCCCTCGGGGGCACGTCACACACTGCTACCTTCACGTTGTTCGGGATCCACTCCACAAAGTAACTGTGAACGTATAGAGTGCCCAGTAGGTATATTTAGCAGCTTTTTTAGGGTTCCCAAAGGGTGCCTATTACTTTACCAACGCCGTCTGTCCGTCCATCCATATGTCTGACAGGGCTGTATCTTTTAACAGTAATAGTTAGACAGTAGATTTTTTAACAGAATATATGTTAATTAAATCCGTAACGAGATTATCCGGAGAAGAACCGGAGTGACCGACATAGCTTGTAGGATCAGCAAGCTGAAGTGGCAGTGGGCTGGCCATGTCTGTCGAAGGACCGATGGCCGCTGGAGCAGACGAGTCCTTGAGTGGAGACCGCGAATCGGCAAACGCAGCGTAGGGCACCCCCCCGCCAGGTGGACCGACGACCTAAAGAACGTGGCTGGGGGGGACTGGATGCGGAAGGCAGAGGACCGAGCGTTGTGGCACAACTTGGGAGAGGCCTATGTCCAGCAGTGGACTGCGATAGGCTGAATTGATTGATTGATATGTTACCATTCCGTGTGGTGCCGGACGTAAAGAATTGCACCAAGTTCTCATGGGTGTCGTAAAAGGCGACTAAGGGATTAAGGGATTCACCAGAGGATGGGCAGCAGCGTTCTCTGAGTATTTAAACAACCAACTGCGATCGCCAACCCGCCTGCCAACCGTGGCGATTATGGCATATCCCCCCATTGGAGGAGGCGTATGTCCAGCGGTGGACGTCTTTCAGCTGAAATGATTATGATGATGTGTTATCATGGCCTCTATCATAACAAAAACTCAAAAAAATAAAAAAGTCTTAACCAAAAGGGCGTACAACCATACAAGAAACCTCGTAAAAAGCATTTTTTTAAACGTTTATTGTTTCTGCTCTATCTTCAAAACAGTACTACATATTATTATGTACAAGCACCAAACTTGGTGTGATTGCAGTGCATACTCTATGGTGAATGTTACAGGGTAGCCCGCGAAATTCAAAATTTTTGGCGTTTTTTGCAAATTGTAGCTCTATTTCGTGTTGTATATCGGTCAAAATATGATTGGCGGAAAAAATAACAATATATCGATTGAATAATACTCATGAAAAATATTAACCTAGCTCTATAAGCTGTACATGCTCGAAAATCGATAATTTGACCGTAAATTAATATTATCAAGCTTGTACAGCTTATAGAGCTAGGTTAATATTTTTCATGAGTATTATTCAGTCGATATATTGTTATTATTTCCGCCAATCATATTTTGACCGATATACAACGCGAAATAAATCTACAATTTGCAAAAAACGCCAAAAAATAATAATTTCACGGGCTACCCTGTAGCATTCACCTTAACAGCAAATGATATAATAAGACAAACATAGACATGTGTAGTAAAAAAGAAACGCATAGTTATGTTCATGTTTCACCAACAGTGCAGCATCAGGAGTTGATGTCCATCAAGACATCAACGCGCAGTGCTGCACTATTGGTGAACTCTCGTAAGTGAAACCAGTATCTACGGGGTATCAAGTCGATGGGTGGTACGTAACTACGGAACCCTTAGTGCGCAAGTGTGACTCGCACTTGGCAGTTTCTTAAATTGTTGCCTAGATTTTTTAGTTTAATGTTAATTTTTTTGGTGATATTGTGCTTTACTCTAGGTGGAATTAAATATTTTTCTTTCTTCGTATTTGTTACCTGGAGTTCTTGTCCTGTATGCTCAGCATCTGCTCGTCCACGTCCTTCATGGACATGCGTCCTCGGAAGATGGCGGCCACCGTCAGGTAGCGGCCGTGCCGCGGGTCGCAGGCCGCCATCATGTTGGCGGGACTAAACATCTGAGCTGTCAGCTCCGTTACGGTCAAGCAGCGGTATTCCACTGCGTTACGCGCCGTCAGGGGGGCAAAGCCTGTGGCAGATACAGGAGTGCTGGTTAAGGGGGTACGGGTGGCAGCTGCCCAGCCTCCAGGTACAATAGCAAAGCAAAAGATGGTGAGGTCCCAGAATAATCATGTGCATTAGTTACCATTGTCCTGATTTGTGTCCCTAGAAATAATGGCTTACTCTATAATAAGTATAGTATCTTAATTTAATGTTAAGGACCATATGACGCCCTATACTAATATTAGCTTGGCAACATCTGTGCCGTGGACTGACAGACAAACAGGGCACATAAATAGGTAGTAGGCAGGTAGGGACTCATGTGCAACAAAGTAAAGACATTACATTGCAGAAAAAACACCAAGGTATTTTTACCAATTAATTCACCAAGTTATGAAAATTCTTTAATTGAATGTCAAAGTAAGTACCTATAACGTATCTTTATCTTTAAATAAAACGGGCTACAAAATAAATCAAAAACATAATACCAACCTACTTAAACTTACCTATGTAAATATATAAATTATAAAAATATAAATCGCACAGTTCGCACCTGGCATGAAGAAGTGCAGCCTCGGGAACGGCACCATGTTGACGGCCAGCTTCCGAAGGTCCGCGTTCAGCTGCCCCGGGAAGCGAAGGCAAGTGGTCACGCCAGACATAGTCAGCTGTAACAAATCTTTGACGTCAATTACCGGCTCAGTTTGAAAGAAAGGAAGAGAAACGGTTGGCACTGGGGGACGGTCGACAGAAGCGAACCACCGTACCTACTTCTCCGCCAAACAGTGATGCTTGCATTGCTGTGTTTCGGTCTGAAGGATACGGGTGCCGGTGAAATTACAATCACATGAGACTTTCCATCTTCATGTCTCAGTTTGGCGAACCGACTTGCGGTACCATTTAGGCAACAGACTAGGTGGTATTGAGGTTGAAAAAATGCGAAGCTTCTATGCATGGTCAAACGTGGATAGAACGCGAGCGTGATTTAACTGTTATATTTTGTCTCGGTTTTTGCGAAAAAAAACCTGACGTCAGCGTCACCGTTAACTCCCCCTCTATCAGCACGCGGCTGAACTACTGTCTCGAACACACACATAGCCGTGCGCTTTGACGTTCTATCCACGCTGGCTTACGGGAAAAATTAATATCCAATCTATCCACGATTTGCCCTACTAGAGATAGGAATTTGACATAAGCTCCATACAAAATATGTCAAATTTCTATCTCTAGTAGGGTAAATCGTGGAGAGATTGGATATTAATGTGCGGTCGACGATGGTTCACGCATGCCCAGCAAAGACCTATTCACTCGAGTCTTGAAAGACACCAGCGGTATGCTTAAAACTAAAAAAGAGATTGACCACGCTAACTCTGCAGTGAAATTATAGCAACATCGTAAAAATAACTATCAAAATTTCCGTAATAATCTTATTATTCCAATTGCTGCATTGGAATAATAAGATTATTACGGAAATTTTCTTGCAGAGTTTTTCTGAACCTGCACCTACTTAAGTAGTTTGAAAAAAACTCCACATTGGAATAATAAGATCCTTACAGAGATGTTTATAGTTATTGTTTACGGTGTTGCCATAATTTCACTGCAGATTTAGGCCCGTATTACAGAAGGTTCCTCAAGTACAGTTTAAACTCCAATCACCTGATCACTACTTAAAGGTAGAATCGTTACTTGAGTATCGGTCTTATTCCAGAACAGTAATTATAAACGTTAATTCAACAACATAACACACGAATTTGACCTGAAATATAATGGAAATCTCTACTCAAGCATAGTCTGGACCACACTAGAGTGATTACAGATCAAATCTCTGCTCAAATACCGAAACAGGTGACAGTACGTGGGACACTCAGAAAGTTTTGCGAAACTAAAAAAAATTGTTCTATACGTACATATATTTTTATCAAATCTTTTCAAAGTACTTTCCACCAGCCTCTATACAAAGATTCATGCGCCTAAACCAGTTTTCAAAACACTTTTTCCAGTCCGCCGCAGACACCTCGTTTACAGCCTGCTCGAACGCAGCCAGCGCATCTTCCGGCGACGAAAATTGTATCCCTTTGAGCTGATTTTTTATTTTTGGTAATAAAAAGAAGTCACACGGTGCTAGATCAGGGCTGTAAGGAGGGTGACCCAGGAGTTTGACTGGCGTGCTGTCCAGGAAGTCCCTCGTTTTGAGTGCGGTGTGCGCAGGTGCATTGTCGTGGTGGAGCAGTAGCCCGCGGAGCCCTGTGTTTGGTCGCTTGTTGCTTATAACAGAGAAAACTTCTGGCAAACATTTGGTAGTATACCATTCGGCATTAATGCTTCTTTGATCCCGTAAGGGAATTGATACCAAGTGGCCAGTCAAATTAAAAAAGCTAGCGATCAAAATCTTACCCCCGCTTCTAGATCGCTTCACTTTGGTAGGCGTTGGCTCATTTTGAAACACCCAAACAGTCGACTGGCGCTTGGTTTCTGGGTCGTATTGATAAATCCAGGACTCATCACCTGTAACGATGTCGTAAACACGCCGAGACGAGCCTGCTTCAAATTTGTTAAGCATATCACGGCACCATTCCACCCGGGCCTGCTTCTGAGCATCGGTGAGGTTGTGCGGCACCCAGCGTGATACTATCCTCCTCACGCGAAGATGGCTGTGTAGAATCTCGTGAACGCTTCCCGATCCAATCTTCAATATGTGTTGAATCTCCTGATATGTAATTCGCCTATTGTCTTGGATTAAATTTTTCACTGCTAGCACGTTTTCTTCGGTAACAGCCGTCAAAGGGCGACCGCTTCTTTCGTCATCCCCCAAAGTTGGTCGACCGCGCTTGAATTCGTTATACCAACGATACACGGTTGCCTTGGAAGGGCCTTCATCCATGAATGCCATTTGAAGTCTATCGTACGATTCATCCGGTTTCAGGCGACACTTGAAATCGTATAAAATCATAGCTCTAAAATGTTCCCGGCGCAGATCCATATTTCAGTGAGACACAATACTTTGAATTAACTCGCAAAAAATGTGGAGGGAACTTTTGAAATTGGAACTTACTTATTTTTACTTATAAATAATCATATTTTCGAAAAACATTATAACTGGCCAGTCTCCCATATATAAAAACTTTTTTTCGCAATACTTTCTGAGGGGCCTGGTATAAATCTAAACTCGGCTGAACTTTGATTAATAAATCTCTGCTCGAGGAACGTTCTAAAATCAAATCTCAACTCAAAACTAGTTTTAAACAGTGAACAACGCTTGAGTATCGTTCTGTAATACGGGCCTTACAGCCGTACGTGTTTCCAATAGTAAGATTAGCGTTTAGACCTGTTGCTATTATAATTTTGGTAGGCGTTGTAAGTAACACCACCTGTTTTTTGTTACTCACCGACACAAGATGGTTCAGATCTCCGTATGTGGGCGAAGCCAGGCGCAGCGTCCTGAAGCAGATGTCGTACAGAGCTTCATTGTCGATGCAGAATGTCTCGTCCGTGTTCTCGACGAGTTGGTGGACGGACAGCGTCGCGTTGTACGGCTCAACCACCGTGTCAGATACCTGGGAAAGTAGTTAGTTTAACTTTTACTAGACTATAAAAAATAAAAAATAAAATGTCCTCCCGGCCGAATTTCGGTCACGGCGTCCAATCTCAATGGAGACTAGCCATCTGCGCGGGACATATTATAGTGCACAAGTGTGTGCGCAAACACAGGTGCACTCTCTATTCCCTCACTCTCATAATCCGATGGGACGGCAATCCGACATGACCGGAGACAGATCAGGCGCAGGACCGACGGCTTTACGTGCTCTCCGAGGCACGAAGGGGTCTCGATGTGTAACGAAACGGTCACCCATCCACAGACTGACCGCGGCTAGTGCAGCTTAACCTTGCAGATCGTACAATCCACACGCTTGCTACTTAGCCACGAGCCCCTTAACAAAAAAAAGTACAAAAAGTTCATTTATTATTTTAACGCATTTTACGCATGCGAAACGAAATCTAACGATTTAAATTGTGGAAAGAAAAAATCGCCCACGAGCAGGATTCGAACCTGCGACTCCTGGCTCAGTACGCCAGTGCTTTAGCCACTAAGCTACCGTGAACAATGCTCGTGGTATCGAAATTCTCATCCACTTGGTACATCTTTAAATCATCTTTTTTTTTAAATCGTTAGATTTCGTTTCGCATGCGTAAAATGCGTTAAAAATAATAAATAATTAGTAAGGGTAGGCATATCTATACGACTTTGAATTAACTGCAAAGTTAGTCGAGTCGGTTAAGAAACACTGTTTCTTAATAAGATATCGCTGACGTCACCCAAAGATGTACCAAGTGGATGAGAATTTCGTTACCACGAGCAGTGTTCACGGATAGTATTATATTAGCTGTGACGGTAGCTTAGTGGCTAAAGCACTGGCGTACTGAGCCAGGAGTCGCAGGTTCGAATCCTGCTCGTTAGCGATTTTTTCTTTCCACAATTTAAATCGTTACAAAAAGATTATTTTCCGAAATGAAGAAGATCCATGAAAAAACTTTGGAATTGGTTTTTTTCAAGAGAAGTACTAAACCAAAAATATTATAAGATGGTTGTCGTTAAATATAAGTCCATATTATTATTTTCTGCATAATTATTTTTGTTTTTACTTTAATTATCCTATCCTATCCTACTTAATATTATAAACGTGAAAGTTTGTAAGGATGTATGGATGTGTGGATGTTTCACGCAAAAACTAATGTGGGGGATTTTTATGATATTTGGCATACAGATAGAACATAACCCGGGTTAACATATAGGCTACTTTTTATCCGGGGGAGATGAACAGTTCCCGGGGGATGCGCGATAAACGACATTCACGCGGGCGAAGTCGCGGGCATAGGCTAGTAATAAATATATGACTATAACACGGATTAAAATATCGACTTTTAACCCTAAACAGTTCCTGAGGGATGTGCGATAGAGAAGTCTTTCTTTGATAAACCGAATCATACGCGGGCACACCTTTTTCCTTTTTTTCTTATTTTTTTATAGTATAGGATGGCGAAACGAGCCACCACGGCCCACCTGATGTTAAGCGGTTACCTTTGCCCATAACAACTGCAATACCACCTACACTGAAAAAAAAACTTGATAACATTAATAAAAAAAATGTTTGCAGCTATCAAGGAACTTGTTTATATACGAGCACATAAAGTAATATGATTATGGCAATAAAGTTATGTTGATTGTGCAACAGACAAGTTGTCTTAATAAAATCAAACAAAGTAGGTAATTGTTAATGCAATCAAGTTTGGTTATCATGCCAATGACTTCTGTTGATTGATGTTGTTGGCGCCTACGCTAACATGAATAGCAATAAGTGTTTCGCAGTACTTTATCAGGCGTTGATTTTTATTTTAACAATTTTCATTAAAACTACCTACCATCACTTTTTATATAAAACATCTCAAGCATTCATTGTTCGTACAACAAAATCATTGTAAATCCATGTTTTAATTGAAATACAAGTATAAAAGCCATTCCAAGGGTTTCATTTATGTCCAATACGAGACATAAATTGTGGCGACCGCGACATTACACCTGCAAAACGAAAAATTAAAGAAATACGAAGTCCGGCTAGCTTGACCAATTAAGCTACCGATTGCTGTGTTCAAGAAGACGATATTTTGGAGATTTTCGAGGCCCAGCCATTGCAGTCTACACCTGGTGTACGATTTAGACATCAATTAAAGCGAAATAAATCGAAGTCGTACAACAGCCCGGCCAATGCAGCTAAGTGACCTTTGATCCTTATTACTCCCTTCTATCTTCCTAATAATACTTCGTTATTAATAATCCCCTTGGTTTTACATGTGCTTATTTCTATATAGATACCTAAATAACTCAATAATTAGTGATTATTTTCCAATATAAAACATAAATATATACATTTATAGTGATAAAATTAAACGTCATTCCTTGACCTTCATTGTTGTTTGACCTACTTATTTTAAGTGTCTTACACTATTATTTATATTACTAATAGGTCAAATATACATCAATAGACGACTAATATACATTCCAAGCATTAAAGTCTGCATATATTTCCCTAAATTCAAGCATAATAAGATATTTTTTGCAAGTCATTTACATTATTTTGCCGAATATTCCAGGCATTGTTTACCTCACTGCAACAACCCACAATAGTGAAGCCCTATCCACGGAGTGCTGCCGAGTTCAACACCGGTACTTGCAAACTACAGGTGACACCGGGAGAGGGACGTAAGATACAATATTCATTAATAATATTGCATTGTCTTTGCATAGTTGTTGTTGCCATATTAAGCCTTGTTATTGAAGTGAATATTTCCTGTTTTTTATTATTAATTGTTAAAAATGGGCAAGGACAAGGATTATGGAGGTGATGGCTCTGCAAGAGGCGTGCAAGAATTGCAAGATCTCATGGTTAAGCGTAGTTCTACAAAGGGCCAAATTACTAAGTTTAGGAATTATTTAATGAGTTTGACATCAAAAGATTCTGTTACACGCTTAGAACTAGCAGAGTTAACGCTTAAGCTTAGTAAATTTGAGTCACTTTCTAGTAGGTTCGATGACTTGCAGAATCAAATAGAGATATTAAATTCAGATAATTTAACTGACGAGATTGACGAAAGGGATGACATCGAGCAATTATTTATAACAAACATTGCAAATGCTCAGAGCTTCATTCAAAGTCATCAGTCGTCTAATCGTCATGATGAATCGGGTAACATTCTCAATTCTAGCCATGTTACAGCCGCGCCCTTTAATAGTGACAATCACGAAGCAGGGTTTAAACTGCCACGGATGCAAATTGCAAAGTTTAGTGGCACATACTTCCGTTGGCTTGAGTTCCGCGACACTTTTATCTCCGTTATACATAATAACGATCGCATTGCACCAATAAATAAATTTCACTATCTGTTATCTTATTTGGAAGGAGACGCAGCTCGAATAGTGAGTAATTTAGAGGTTTCTAATTTAAATTATACTACTGCTTGGAAATTGTTGTGCGACAGATATGATAACAAGCGACAGTTAATAAGCCATCATTTAAATTCTTTGCTAAATATAAATCAAATTACGCGTGAGTCCGACAAATCACTTCGGTTTCTGGTGGACCACGTTACCAAGAACCTCAGAGCGTTGTCTAGCTTGGGGCAACCTACTGATAAATGGGATGTTTTATTAATACACATGCTGACTTCTAAGCTGGATAACCGTACTATTACTAAATGGGAAGAGTGGCGTGGTACTTTGGATGATGTTCCTAACTTACAACAATTTAATAAATTTCTCATCAATCGAGCAGATGTCCTTGAGTCTCTTAACCACTCTGCATCAAATAGTTCGTATAAATCATCAGGTTCCACTTCATCTAAAGGTACCAACAATAAGATTGAATGTCATCATAACAAACCTATAACCTGCCAGTCAGTTTGTCAATCTGCTGTTCAGAATAATTCTTCATCTTCTTCATGTTGTGTTGTTTGTCAGGGCGAGCATAGAATTTACGATTGTCCTTCTTTTAAGGCTAAGAGCGTTGAAGATCGTATAGCCGAGGTTCATAAATTAAATCTGTGTGCGAATTGCTTAAGGTCAGGACACAGTACACGAAACTGCTACCTCAGACCTTGTCGCGAGTGCAAGAAGAAGCATAACGCACTCCTACATATTCCGATTGTAAATGAGATTGCAGATATAGCTACTACTTCATCATCATGTGGTATGGTAACCAGTCTTACTACACAAAGTTCTACACATGTTCTATTACCTACTGCCTTAATTGAGGTAACAAACCCATCAACAAATAAAACTGTACAAGTTCGTGCCTTATTAGACTGCGGCAGTACACTTTCGTTTATTACACAGTCTCTTAGAGACAAATTATCCTTATCAGGTACGTCATTTAACGAATGTATTAACATTGTCGGCATCGGCAACAGAATCACTAGTAAAGTCACACAGAGCTGTGTGGCGCAACTAAATTCATTAATTAAACCATTTAAAGTCACTTCATCTTTTCTAGTATTACCGGAACTGACAAGTCAAATTCCCAGATTTACAATAAATACTCAGCAACTGCAAATACCCTCTGAGGTACACCTTGCTGACCCTAATTTCAATCAATCCTCCGCTATTGATGTACTCATCGGAGCAGATTTGTTTTGGGATATTCTAGGCTGCGAGCAACGTTCTTTAGGTCCGAATAATCCGACATTAAGAAACTCCCAGTTTGGTTGGCTTGTTTCGGGTCCAATTGAAATAAAGGATTTTAATAACAAATCTTACATCCAATGTCATCATTCTTTGATTTCAAAGAATGATGAACTAAATACACAAGTGTCAAAGTTTTGGAAGCTTGAGGAAGCTCCAATAAAATCACAATTAAGTCATGATAACAGGTTATGTGAGAAACATTTTTTTACTCACACTTCACGACTAGATTCGGGCAGATTTTCTGTTTAGTTATCACTCACAGATTAACACAATCGTCATGGTTAATCCTATAGATTAGCAAAAAATAAAACGGTTTTATAATTTTTTTAAACGATTTCGAAAACACCCACAATTTAAATTAAAATATGTTAACTTTATAAAGGAACTAACGACCCGACCCGGCTTCGCACGGGTGCAATGCCGATACTAAATATACTACAGAATGTACATCGATCGACCTTCCTCTTGAGTCACTATATCTATTAAAAAAACCGCATCAAAATCCGTTGCGTAGTTTTAAGTATCTAAGCATACATAGGGACAGACAGCGGGAAGCGACTTTGTTTTATGCTATTTAGTGATATGCACAGTTGGGTCATCTTTCAAATTCTGATGTTTTAAAACCGGATCTTTCATATCATATAAAGGACACCATATTTATTACAGGCTGAAGACACATGGCCTGTCCTAAATAGTGCTGAACTTAATATAAATAACCTGCCTGAAACCAAACCAAATACAACAATTGCTCATGCAGGAACGTCAACAGAATCGATTATTAATTTTCAAAATTATAAAAGTTACGATAGTTTAAAACGAGTATTTGCATACGTGTTACGATATATTAATAATTTAAAACTAAAATCTTGTAAAAAATCTATAACCTTAGGTTCTTTGAAAGCAAATGAGTTACAGAATTCATTTTTAAAATTATGTCGTTTAGCACAGCAACAATCTTTCCCTCATGAATATGAAACACTCGTGAAGGGCAAATCATTAAGCTCTAAATCTAAAATTTTATCATTGACTCCTTTTTTTAATCCCCAAGATAATTTAATTCGAGTAGGTGGTCGTATTAATTCTTCGGACTACGCCTATGACAAAAAACATCCTATTTTATTAGATGCATCTCACCATTTTACAAAATTGGTGTTTAACTATGAACATATTCGTAATTTGCATTCTGGGCCACAGTTGTTACTGGGCATAATCAGAGAATACATTTGGCCAATCAATGGCAGACGTCTCGCTCGACAAACCGTTCGTTATTGCGTTACATGTCGGAGATTTCAAGGAAAGCCATTAGAACCTATAATGGGCAATTTACCCTCCCAAAGAGTCACGCCAAATTTCCCATTTACCTCTGTCGGTATAGACTTTGCCGGTCCTTTTTTTATTTTAAATCGGAAAGGACGTGGTTCAAAATTAGTTAAGGGTTATCTTTGCCTTTTCGTTTGTTTAACTCACAAATGCTTGCACCTCGAGGCTGTAAGTGATTTGGCAAAGGACGCATTTATTCTTACTTTTCGACGGTTTGTGTCACGGCGTGGACGGCCAACCGAAGTATTTTGCGATAATGGCCGCAATTTTGTATCCGGTGCTAAAGAATTAAATCAATTCTTTAAAAATAATGCAGATTCTCTTTCTGATTTTGCAAGCGGGGAAGGGATCAATTTTATTTTTTCACCTTCTTACGCCCCTCATTTTGGTGGAATTTGGGAGGCCGGTGTGAAATCGGCAAAGTACCATGTTAAACGTGTGATGGGAAACTCTCATTTAACTTTTGAAGAGTTGTCTACCCTTTTTGCACATGTAGAATCAATACTAAACAGTCGTCCACTTTGCCCTTTATCCTCCTCACCTGACGACCTTCTTTGCCTTACCCCTGGTCATTTCCTCATTGGTCGGGCCCTCAATGCTCTTCCATCACCTGCTTTTGAAGACCGAAATTCTAACAATTTACAACGCTACCAGCGAATACAGCAAATCCATCAACACTTCTGGCGTCGGTGGCAACAAGAATATATCGCTGACCTACAGCAGCGAACTAAATGGAGAACCAATAAGTCAAGCCTAAACATTGGCGATTTAGTTCTTCTGAAGGAGGACAACACTCCGCCTCTGTGCTGGAGACTTGGAAGAGTGCAGAGATTATTTCCTGGATCGGATGGAGTTTCCAGAGTTGCGGATATAAAACCCAACGTGGTCTTGTGCGACGTCCTTTGGTTCGTCTCTGCCCATTGCCTACCCCAGATGAGCTAAATGGTTGAAAACTGAAGATTTCAACGGCGGGAGGATGTTGGCGCCTACGCTAACATGAATAGCAATAAGTGTTTCGCAGTACTTTATCAGGCGTTGATTTTTATTTTAACAATTTTCATTAAAACTACCTACCATCACTTTTTATATAAAACATCTCAAGCATTCATTGTTCGTACAACAAAATCATTGTAAATCCATGTTTTAATTGAAATACAAGTATAAAAGCCATTCCAAGGGTTTCATTTATGTCCAATACGAGACAGATGTTATAACGAACTTGGTAATGGTTATCAAGTATTTTAGTAGTTTCAGTAATATCTACGCTTAATTTTATAAGGTGATTGTATTCTGCAATCAAAGGACCTGATTACTGGAATCGGTAACTTGATTCATTCGATTCGGTTCGATACTAGAATCAAATATTTATTGTGTAGAAATAGGGTTCTAGGCCCTAGCAGAGGAATCATCCCTTTGATATCGTCATCGGTAAGCGCAGAAAGCGCCTGCAGATTAATTTCATATTCTGCGAAACAATCGTCGATTAATTGATGTGAAACACAGACATAGTAAAAAATATAGACTAAGTGCTACGAACAACCATAGTGAAGCCAACAAAATCTGTGCTCCTTCATGTACAACCAGTGCTCACGTACACACCATGCACCTGAAGGATATTTGTTTTCGCGATGCTTACTAGAAGATGCCGCGACATGTGAACTGAGAGGGGTGAGCACGGTTTAAGGTGCATGTGTGTGCGTGAGCACTGGTTGTACATGAAGAAGCACGGTTTTTGTTGTCTTCACTATGGTTGTTCGCAGCACTTAGTCTATATTTTTACTATGTCTGTGATGTGAAACAACATATTATCATCTTTGCTAAACGGTCAGTTTAGGTACTTACTGATAAAATTGGCACGTAATTTGGGCATCCTCCAAGCCTGGAGAATTTCACCACTTCTTCCATCACAAACAAGAGTATAAAACCACTACGACGGCTACTGAGATTCACTCACAGCACGATTCACTGAGTTCATTGGATACTTGGGGTGTTAATAATGATCAGTGGGTTTTGCTATTGGGTGTAACCGTGCAATATCTTGAAATTAACCAATTAACTAAATAATTTACTCCGCGTAACAAAAGCGTGCCATGCTTAGGCTCACGAACGAACGGAATGAACAAGTCTAGACCTGAAACACTGACGACTCCGACCGACAACAAAGGGCGTGTTTACATTGATCATCTGACTTGATTAAATCTGTGATGTGCCATGTTTACACTATCTTAATCATGCTATCTTTATTCCTTGTATGAAGTGAATGATAGAGAAGAGTTGATCATTTTAACTTTATTGTGACAACAAACCGTGATTAATAAATTTTTATAAGTTTTTGATTGCTTCATTCATTTTTTTTTCTATCAAGCAAAATGTCATGCTTGATTGGCCCGATTTTTTTCAGTGTAGACTGTTGCCTAAATGGTACCGCAAGTCGGTTCACCAAACTGAGACATGAAGATGGAAAGTCTCATGAGATTGTAATTTCACCAAGTTTCATCATCATCATCATTTCAGCCAAAAGACGTCCACTGCTGGACATAGCCCTCCCCCAAAATATGCCATAATCGTCACGTTTAGCAGGCGGGTTGGCGATCGCAGTTGGTTAATCAAATACTCAGAGAACGCTGCTGCCCATCCTCTGGTGAATCCCTTAGTCGTCTTTTACGACACCCATGAGAAGAGATAGGGTGGTGCAATTCTTTATGTCCGGCCCCACACGGAACAAAGCACGGGCAAAGTTTAGTAGCTGAGTAAAGAATACCTACCTTCGGCGAAGGCATCACACTGAAAGTATTGACGATCCTGTCGGGGTACTCCTCACGGAGTTTGCTCAGGAGTAACGTGCCCAAGCCGGACCCCGTGCCGCCACCCAGGGAATGGGTGAGCTGGAAACCTTTAAGTTCAGACGGTATTATCGTACTGTTCCATAAATATTTAACCGACGAAAAAAAAGGAGGAGGTTCTCAATTCGATGCGTATTTTTTATTTATTTTTATTTTTATGTATCATCACGCATAACTTTTTACAGAGTAGTCCGATTTCGATGATTCTTTTTTTAATGGATAGGATATATCTGAAGTATCTGAGTTGGTCCCATTTAAATTTGAAAACCAAAATCCACCCCTAAGGGTAGTAAAACAGGGGATGAGTGTTTGTTCACCCACTGAATTCTTACCTGTTAACCGATTCTGTTGAAACTTGGCACATATGTATAAATGTAGTTCTAGACATTACAGCATAATGGAGAACTGGAGTAAGACTTCAGCCACAAAAAAATTAAAAATTAAATTTTTAACAAAAAAATTAACCGACGAAAACAGAAACTGAAAAGCGAAAAATAAAATGAAGCTCTAAATATATCTATTCTCCTAACTAAACGAATGTAAATAACTAATTATGAGTCGGCGTCAAACAAATAATCAACGAAGTAGATCATTAAATTACTACTAATAAAAACAAAATAACATCAAATACACGATAAACAATAACTTTCCAAAAATGCGTTCCCCGCTCGACCACTTGCAACTCGCACGCACTTGTTTGTTTGGCGCTGACTCATATTAGTTATTTACATTAGTTTAGTTAGGAGAATAGTTATTAAGACTAGTTATTTAGAGCTTCATTTTATTTTTCGCTTTTCAGTTTCTGTTTTCGTCGGTTCAATTTTTTGTTAAAAAGTTTTATGTCGAGCCACATTGAATACTTTGCGTAGAACACTTTCAACACGAAGAATTGCCAAACTGAAATGGCAGTGGCGGGGCACATTGCTCGCAGAACGGATGGCCGATGGGGCAGTACAGTTCTGGAGTGGCGACCGCGTACTGGAAGGCGCAGCGTGGGTAGGCCCCCCACAAGGTGGACCGACGACCTGGTGAAGGTCGCGGGAATCCGCTGGATGCGGAAGGCACAGGACCGGTCGTTGTGGCGATGCTTGCGGGAGGCCTATGTCCAGCAGTGGACGTCTTTCGGCTGAAATGATGATGATATGTCTGAGCCGGGATTCCAGTGAGAGTGACCGCCTTTTTTCCACCCAGTACAATTTTTTTTTTCTTTTTTTTATATTGTAGGATGGCGAAACGAGCTAAAGGGCCTTTAGCTCGTGACCTGATGTTAAGCGGTTACCTTTGCCCATAACAACTGCAATATCACCTAGTTTACCTAAATGGTACCGCAAGTCGGTTCGCCAGACTGAGATATTAAGATGGAAAGTCTCATGTGATTGTAATTTCACCGGCACCCGTACCCATCAGACCGAAACACAGCAATGCAAGCATCACTGTTTGGCGGAGAAGTAGGTATGGTGGTAGTACTTCCCCGGACGAGCTCTTTTTCACAAAGGAGCTCTACTACTACTAAAATGAATGGAAGGTGCTCGTGGCTTAGTCATAACCGCGCGGATTTCAAGATTTCTAGGTAGCCGCGGTCAGTCCTTGGTTGGGTGACAGTTTCGTTGCACATCGAGACCCCTCCGTGCCTTGGAGAGCTCGTGGTCCCGGTTGTCATACGAACATCTATGGCAGTCGTTACGGGTAGTCAGAAGCCTGAAAGTCTGACAACTGTTCTAACCTTAGGAAGTCGGTATTTCCCAGTAACTGTGTTGCGGGGGTCTGATGGCAGTCGCTCCGTGTACAATACTGATGTTCAGCCGAAGCAGACCCTAAAGTTATTGGGAATGGTGAGGAGGACGAAGATAATGGACAGATGTACCTTGCAGGCAGTCGCAGGGTTCCGCCTCCTTCCTCACGACGTCCATGACTGACTCCACAAGCTCTGCCCCCTCCGTGTAATGACCTTTAGCCCAGTTGTTACCTGTCAAGAAAAATATTTATTTAGAACATTAATCCATAAAATCCAATAAAATAATAATCCATTCTGAGAGGAATAAATTAATAAATTATTATTATTAATCAAAACTTAACGACTTATCGGCACTGAATAGTGGAAATCTCCCTCTTAACTAGGTCCTTAGTACAGTAGTACACATTTTATATGGCCCACCGATGTACCTGCGCAAATGACACAATTTAAATACGCGGGAAATTGGTTAACCAATCAGAAAACGCCGTCGCTGCGCGCCAAAAGTCTCAACCCCAGTTTCCGAAAGGCTGGTCAACGCAAAAATTTACTAATCAGCTGTCAAATCTCAGGTCAAGGGTCGTGATTGGTTGTTAACATTTTTGCCAGCCAATCACAGGAGCTGACATGAGAATTGACATGATCAAACTGATCAGCCTTCCAGAAACTGGGGGCCAGCCGCTGCCGCTCGAGTACGGATGCGTGTGAGCGAAATAGAAAAAGACGTCACGACTATCAATTTTAACACCTTATGGGCGTTTATATAAGGTTGATTAAGTTTTTTTAGTGTTTCGGGTGTTTTCGTCGATCGTTTTTTCGTGTCGTGTACGAAGATTGACGAGGCGCCTTATTTTTTGTGTCTTACTGTACCTAGATCGTCCTTGGAAATACTACCACCGTACCTATTTGTGTACAAACAGTGATGCTTGCATTGCTGTGTTCCGGTGCTCGTGGTGGGTGTCGGGGACATTACAATCACATGAGACTTTACATCTCCATGTCTCAGTTTGGTGAACGCGACTTGCGGCACCATTTAGGCAACAGCCAAACAGCCTAGGTGGTATTGCAGTTGTTATGGGCAAAGGTAACCACTTAACATCAGGTGGACCCTTAGCTCGTTTTATCATCTTTATAAAATGAAAAATATTGTTATCAGAATTACAAAGTTTATGCAAAGTTTTGGTAACGGTAGTTTGTAGCAAAAACAGACAAACAGACTTTTTAGCCGTCAAAGACCTTGAGCATCTCCATCTATATATCTCTTTCCCGTCTTCCGGCCGTCCGTATGTCTGTCCTGTACTGCCGTATAGCCACACATGACAATGTAATAATAATTACATAACCAGCCCATTACTGTCCCACTGCTGGCCACGGGCCTCTTCTCTTCTCAGTATGAGAATGTAATAATAATTATTTTATATAAAAAAAAACGTATGAGACAGACATAATTAAATTTTCCTTAAAATGGTGAAAGATTCATAAAAAGACGCTCGATAGTTTTTGTGTGATTCCTGTTTTTGTGTGATTCCTGTTTTTGTGCCGCGTTAGACATACAGGACCTCTAAAAATTTATTATGTAAAAATAAATAAATCAAAAATATTCACATATATACTACATTATTAAGAAAATGTTCTAGTTTTTTGCAACAAAAAAATCATATTGTAAATACTACAAGCTTAGACGTGATTTTTAGGGTTGCGAAGTCCTACAAGGAACCCTTATAGTTTCGTCATGTCCGTCCGTCTGTCCGTCTCACAGTCTGTTATTTTGCCTTAGTTGCGGCCATGTCCATTTTATGTTTTTATTCGATAGCTATAGTAACGATAAAGGTTTGGCAGAAATACCTATAGTGTTTTTTTTTATAATTATAAAGTTATTAAGGTTTCATTGAAAAGTGAGAAAAACAAAATTAATTTTTATTTTCGAAAATTGTTGTAATACATATTTAGTTAGTCCTTTAAATAAAGTAACAGCATAATATATATTTAGATAAAAAAATGGGGCATCGTACCTTTGATATATTAGGAGATTTTTTACTTTTACCGATTAACACAAAACATTTTTTTTTCATGTTTTCTTATCACGGTCGCATCTTATTTTCATTTAAATATATGCGTAATGTTATTGTCAATAATACACTAAAATATGACATGCGTCAATAGCAGGAATACGAAGATAGAGAGTTTCTAAATATTTTTGAAATTTCTATGGAAATAGGGTTATCGCAATTGAATAAATAAAAAAATAAAATAAAAGTGCCAGATATTTCCCAAGTATTTAACTAAAAAAAAAAAAAAAAAAACATAACATAACATCACGCCTGTATTTCCCCGAAGGGGTAGGCAGAGGTGTGTAGTGTGTTAGTATTTAACTAACTTTGAGTAAACTCTTTCTCGTGTCTTTCTGTGTCTCTTTCTGGGTTTCTGTTGTCTGAAAACAATTACTATAATGTTCTCAATGCTCTAAGACTACAACGATACGTGACGCTAACCTAGCAGTCATCATCGGAGTTTGTCAAAACTTCTTGTGATGATAATACGAGTATATTATCATCAGAAGCGTCTGTTACCAATTCAGTATTAGGAATATCAGCAAAACTTTGCGGTAATGGATCATGGGTAATAATACACGCACACCGTAATTGTGAGCTGGTATTTGTGATGACATTAAAGACTTTTCCGTCAATTATGGTGAGGTATAATTTTGGATCTCCGACAACGACATATCCAGCAAAAATTTCCGAATAAATTAGTGAAAGATTTTCAATTTCTTCTTCTACCCAGTTCCTTTCTTCCAGAATCAGATCTTTTGATTCTGATCTGTATTGTATTTTTATTGGTTGGCAAAATCTAAAAGATTGTGGATTTGGGTTTGACCATAAGACAAAACCATCAAGACTTTTTATGCGCAACGGAATGTAGGTAGTAGCAAAGAGGCAGTGTTCGTCATCAATTTTATCAGAAAACGTTTGCTTATATGTTGACTGTCCTGTGCTACCATCAAAACCCCATGAACCCTCAAAAACGCAGTGAAGTGTATCTAACTGTTTTTGATTGCAATATTCCGAAACCCTTTGGTCGCAAGAGTCAATGATTCGTCGAAACGTGTGCATAAGTAAATCATTTAAAGGTACTTTGGCTTCTCGTTCTGATATTTCAATTTCAACATCAAGATAACAATGTTTTTTAGCTTTTTGTATCTTATAATAGGCAGGGTAAATATTAAATCATCGAGATTTGGCACCTTGTTGCATGTAGATATAGTCCTCCACTGATAGTTTTATATCAATCATTAAACAAAGAGCTTCATCAGGAGAATAGGGTTTGGGTTCCGATTTTGACTTTATGGTTCCTGCGATTTTTTTAGGCCGAGTTGGACTTTTCAAGCATTCCTTTATTATAAACTCAAACTCCTGAGTAGAACTTTTATTTAGTTTTTCGCCGGTTTCGTCTGTTACTATTCTCGACATAACTTTAATTAGTTTTGAATGAGGTTCTCCGTCAAGCGATTCCTAAAGATCTTTACGTGCACGGCGCTTTTGGCGATCACTTAAATTTTCATAAAATGTAGATGTGGAACTGGATGAAGCATCAAAATTAGTTTCAGGTTTCGGATCTATTGAAGGTTAGTCAAAGCTACTAGTTCCCGAAGTCGAAGGATTACTTTGTAATAAATGTGTATTTGATGTGAAACTGGAATGAGCGCCAAAAGAAGTTTCAGGTATCGGGTCTTCCAAGTTCTTGGGGTCTTAAAGTTTTTTGTAAGGCATAGCTACTACTTCTCGAAGTTGAAGGATTATTTTGTAATAAAAAATGTGCCTCATCCAATTCTATAATATTTTGTTGTGGTAAAGGACTTTCCTCGATATTCACTTTTGGTATTTCAATATCAAAAATAGTGGAAAGCCAGTGTTTGTTTTTATTACAAAATCGTTTGAAATTCCGTTTACTACTGCAATATAAAGTTCCACATTTACTTAAAAAATTTGAAAGATTGTAATTAAATTCATTGTTTTGGCTATCGATATTGTTCGGAATTCCATTTGGATATAAAGCGTTTAACACGATTAGGCATCGTTCCTCTGAATTGAGATCCAAAGGTCTTTTATGAACCCCGTGCAAATGTGCCTTATCTACCAAAATTTTATAAATTCCCAATTTCGTGAGTGATTTCTTCAGATCCGTGTTCGTGCTTTCGTTGTTAGTCGTTGGAGTTGCCACTCGCTGACCAGCATGAGGGTTGGCGCCCTCATGCCCCCCTTGCATTAAGTCCTCTGGTCGGGGCCCAGAAGGACATCCCCCAGCAGGACGGGTCAGTACCTGCTGAGGCAAAGCAGTGCCATGGGTCTTTGACGGCTCCATGACACCTCACCCCCGCTTCTCCAGATATTATGTATGGAAATTGGGTTTTGACATTCTATCTAACGAGGGCGGACCCCTTCCCAATTCCACATAATATCCTTCATCGAAGATTCATTTTGATGTAAGTGCATGCACTTACAAAACAAAAAAGAATAATAAACAAGATTTGTTACATGATTTGTTAGTTACAGGTGAATCTAATAAAATCGTGTTTGTGAAGACATGATTAGACCAAGGATAATGCTTCAGAAATAGTAATAGGAAATTATAATAATTGAAGAAGCAAATTTATTCCGAGCGAAATTGGTCGTTTGTTAAAGGCGCCTACATTAGTTGACAACCCTAAATTAAAACTTTAAAAATGAATATCTCCGAGTTCCTGTGTTCGTTGCTTCTTATTTTTTTTGTGGTTATACTTAGTAGTGTACTAAACATTTACACACAAAAATAAAATGCGACCATGTTAAGAATGACCATAAATAAAATTATTATGAAATCATGGAAAAAATAAAATTGACGCCTAGGAGAACGCATTTTTTTATGATAAAATAGATGTAATGATGCATTAAGTTAATGGCTAGCGTGCCATGAAACATTTATTGTAAAATGTTCATTATGAAAGCCTAAAACACGTTTCTATGGTTTCTATGGATTTTTCTCGATTTTCGAAATATTTTGAAAACTATGACACTTAAAACCACGGGGGTTTTAATAGAAGTTTTGTTTGGTTATTATCTTTCTAAAAGCCTCAAAAAATAAGGATGGCCGCAACTAAGGCAAAATAACAGACTGTGGCGTCTGTCCGTCTGTCCTAATCCTTTACAGCTTAATAACTTCTACAGTTATAAACATAAGTAAATGAAATTTTGTTAAAAAATAGTCTACATATAGATCTCAATTTTAAAAGAATAAAAAATAATTAATTAAT
Source organism: Asteroscopus sphinx (assembly GCA_949699075.1). Taxonomy (NCBI): domain Eukaryota; kingdom Metazoa; phylum Arthropoda; class Insecta; order Lepidoptera; family Noctuidae; genus Asteroscopus; species Asteroscopus sphinx. Next base: position 14,284,441 of record OX453031.1, on the reverse strand, counting down.
TAATATTTTCATTAGGAAATTCTCAGTAGCAGCCCGGAGTATGGATTTGTGCCCGGTTAATGGCAATAGGCTCGCCCCCTATTACATGGGACTATAACATAACTGGCGAAATGTGGGTGTACTATGTATAGTACACCCACATTACGCCACAGTATGTGTTAAAAGAATCGTTTTTACGGATTTTAGGGGTGGCGTCCATACTATACATGTGAAATGGGGATGAAAATTTTTTTTTCGCTGCACCCCCTCGTGTGGGGTATCATTGAATCTTGGTTGACTAAAATTGGTCTACTAAAATGAAGGTAATGTTTCATACACCACTTTTTTATCAGGTGTACCATCTGCGAAATATAGCCCGCCAAAGTGGCTTGCAATGTGTCTCCTCCCTGCCATTTCTAAACTATGCGACGTAGAAAGTTATAATCTTCCACATTGATAGACCTTTGTGAAAACTCTCTTTTAAAATTATTTTGAGTATAATGTGATTATAATTTTTTGAGTTATAGAGAGAAAACTGAAAAATACTTAAAACGTCCTAGTTCAAAGGACTTCGTACTTTCTATTTGAAAAAATCACAAAAAGTAACTTTGACATGACACACTTCTGAAATTTGACTTCTTGAATTTATCGCTAGATGGCGCTACTAACAACACGCTCTGAGTCGCGAATGCTGCCGATTATTGCTAAAACTAAAATAGCCATGATTAATATTCGATTTGATTCGTTTGTAATTACACCTACTTAAAGAACCCTATAATACTGAGCATGGCCCGACATGCTCTTGGCCGGTTTTTAGTTTTAATATCATTAAAATTTGTATATCATGATGTCAAAAGAAAATGATGCATCGTAATATACTAACCAGCACCGCTCTGGCCAAACACGTAGTTATCAGGTCGGAACAGCTGACCGTAGGTTGAGGATCTGATGGCGTCCATCGTGCCAGGCTCCAGGTCCACCAGCACTGCACGCGGAACAAACCGCATGCCTGAAGAAGTGGAACAATCATGAATTTAGTCGTACATATTAGAAAGAAAAAAAACGAGTGTGCTTTAGACCACACGACTGAAGTAAAACTTCACTAACTTATATCTCCATCTCCCTCTCAACTTCCGTTCGCCTCGCCCGATCACACTTTTCGTAACGCATTCATCAGCTTACTCCCCAAGTCAAGCGTGCCTAAAGAAGTTTTACTTCGATAAACAGAAAAGAAAAAGGAAAAATAAACTTATAGCTCAATCATTTTCCCGAGGGGACCCCGTAGGGAAATCCTCCCGTGGGGAAGGCGAAGCCACTTTCGGAAATGCCGGATGGCTCTAATGAGCTGAGACCCTTAAGATGGACTACGGGCAATACAAAGTGCCCGTGGTTCACCCAGGTGAACTGAGCACGATCCTTCCCGGTGATACATTTTGTCGACAAAGTGCCTTGAATTTAATGAATCCTGGTCCATTACACGTACCAATAATACGACTGACGTCGCAAACTGAGCGCAAGCGATTTTAGCAGCGTTAGTGGTTGTTGGAAAGTTTGCTGATAGTACATTTGCGTAGACTAACGGACGAGGGTCCCCTCTGCTATGAATCCTACCAGACTGGTTTTTAGGGTTCCGCACCCGAAGGGTGCCAAACGGGACCCTATTACTCTCGCTACGCTGTCCTTCCGTCTGTCTGTCACAGGGCTGTAACTTTTGAACGGTAATAGGTAACCGGTTGAAATTTTCTCAGAATATGTGTTGCTATGAGGTGTATCACGACAAATACTAAAAACAAAAAAAGTCTAAAAACAAAGGGGGTCCCCATACAAGAAACCTCAAAAAACATGCACTTTTTTCAACGTTTTTGTTCCTGCTCTATCTTCAAAACGGTTATATATACCAGCTTCAAACTTGGTCAGATTATAGTGCATATTATGTATTCTAGCAACAAATACTAAAAATAAGACAAACATAGATATGTGGTTGTACCTGCGTAAGAAAGACATGCAAAAATTCATATTTCGCGCACTGTGCGTTGATGTCTTTTGATAAACTCTCGTAAATTAAATCAGTTTTTATGGGGTATCAGCTCGTTGAGAGGTACGGAACCCTTACTGCGCGAGTCCGACTCGCACTTGGCCGGTATTTTTTTTGAGGTAAGTTTAAGGCCGAATGAACATGACCCTTATTAGAGCTTGTAAAGTCGGTCAACTTTTTGAGGGGGCCCCCCGCTACCCTTGGGTAAGTACACTTACCGTCGGCAGCTTCGTTGTAATAAACTTGGATCCTCTCGAGTTGCATGTCGCTGTCACCGCGGTAGTAGCCAGTTTGATCGATGCCATGCTCGTCTGATATTATTTCCCAGAACTGTGCAGAAAATAAATATTTTTGTAAGTTATAAAGATATAAAGGTAGAAATCCCTACTATCAGGACCAAGCGCTTTGAGAACTCTTTCATAATGCGCACAGCCAAGTTGTGGAATTCACTGCATCTGTATTTCCGGGCACTTACAACCCTCGAAACGGCACCTAATAGGTTTGCTCGCTCCATCGTCGACCACATCTTGACAAAGCTGTCTAGTTTGCGGTCAAGAACAATGATTTTACATAAGTAATATCATTGGTCAAGAACTATGGCGTCACTTGTCGAAAAACGAACTGACTGGCGAAATGGCTTTTACGATACGATTAGCGCCAATTGGCCCTGTGGCTAAACCATAGTATTCAAAGTCTTTGGGCTGAACAGACAGAGTTATTCCGGGTCTCGGTTTGTGCATGCATGTCTATGATGCATGTGAGATTTGTGTTTGCAAACGCACCCACGGTATACCTACAGGAGAAATCCATGTACTTACCTACAACATGTAATAAAAATGCTTTGTCATATTTGGAGTATTTGGGTAATTTATACGTACATACATCATACATGTTACAACTACAGAGGACTCGTTTAAAAAAAAAAACAATGCCTAAACATCTCTCTCGGCGACGTAAAGCTGGGTCCACACAACACAAACGAGACTAATCGTTTCCGTGTAGACACGAGAAACAACTTTTTTTTTATGCCGCCGAAATGCATTCGATAAAAAACCGATAGGCTAGCAACTCTGCACCGATGCTCGAGACTTTGTAGTTTGGCATCGACCAGCGCATCGTTGCCAACGACTCGAGAGCCGCCAGTTGATATTTAGCCAAACCATCACAGAGATGAGAACAGTACTCCATACAGGACCTAGACTTCAGTCTTTCCCACCAGGCACCAATAAACCATATTAATGTACTCTTTGCTTGAGTCTGCGCAAACGCGTGTGCCACACCACAGTGTCAGCATCTGTATTTCCGGGCACTTATAACCCTAACGCCTTTAAAGCTGGAATGAATCGGCACCTAATAGGTTTGCTCGCTCCATCGTCGACCACATCCTGACAAAGCTGTCTAGATTGTGGTTAAGAGCAGATCTATACATAATAAAAAAAATAAAAATTGTGGAAAGAAAAAAACGGTCACGAGCAGGATTCGATGTCGCTGACGTCACCCAAAGACGTACTAAACTACTAAATGGAAGTTAATTTCGATACCACCAGCAGTGTTCACGGTAGCTTAGTGGCTAAAGCACTGGCGTACTGAGCCAGGAGTCGCAGGTTTAAATTCTGCTCGTGAGCGATTTTTCTTTCTACAATTTATATCTTTAGATTTCGCTTCGCATGCGTAAATGCGTTAAAATAATAAAATAATTTGTATTTTTAAGCTATTGCATAGCTTCTATCGCGGGCCTTGAGCGTGGAGACCGAATCCAGAAATTCCGTAACGAAAATAACCTAACACCCCCACTCCGACCGGCATAGCGGTGATACTTTTTAGTTTTGCCATCTATCGATGAATAGCAGAACTTTTAATGACTTTTTGAAATATCACGCTTGTCTCTTTAGTTCTGCAAATCGCCTCTAGGTGGCATTGGTTGTATCGGCGTTACTGCGCATGCGTAATCCCCCTCTTCGCCCCGCAATCTGGTGACTCACGCTGCTTAGAGTTTCGGCGTTAGGGCACCTCCTCTTTGTATTTACATAAAAAATGCTATGCGATAGCTTTACCGCGGCAGTCTCCGAGTGCCACACGTCTTTTTTATTTCATTTTCGTCCATTTTTAAAATAATTTGTAATTCTTTTTTATTTAAAATAAAATAAATAAGTAATTTTATTTCAATTCAATTCAATTCAATATATTTATTTATTTGCAACCCACACAATTTAATAGGAAGAAACGAGCTAAAGGGCTACCTACCTGATGTTAAGTAGGTACCTAGCTACCTTTGCCCTCAAGTTAATAGCTGCAATAACACCTACCTTATTGATATTCATCAACTCAGCCTATCGCAGTCTACTGCTGGACATAGGCCTCTCCCAATTTGCGCCACAACACTCGGTATTCTACCTTCCGCATCAAGTCCCCCCCAGCCGCGTTCTTCAGGTCATCGGTCCGCGCTTTACACTGCGTTTGCCGATTCGCGGTCTCCACTCAAGGACTTGTCTGCTCCAGCGGCCATTGGTCCTTCGACAGACATGGCAACTGGCCAGCCCACTGCCACTTCAGCTTACTGATCCTACAAGCTATGTCGGTCACTCCGGTTCTTCTCCAGTCTCGTTACGGATTTTATCCTTTAAAGAAACTCCAAGCATAGATCGCTCCATAGCTCGCTGAGCGACTTTGAATTTGTGGACTAGCCCAACCTGTGAGCCCAACTGTCAGTGTCCACGTCTCTGCACCGTAAGGCCGGGACTCCACTAAAGCAGAGGCGAGACGAGCGGAGAGGAGATGTTTTTTAAACAACCAATAGAATTGTGTTATTGACACATCTCTCCGCTCAGCTTCAGTGGAGATCGCTGTTCGGTGATGTGTAATATTTGTATGGCGCGATGGAAGCGGAGACGTGAGCTGTGCGCGGACGACGCGCAGTGGAGACGAGAGATGTGAGCGGCGTGTAGTGAGTAGTTCTTCTTCTTCAAGTAAGAGAAGATACATTTTTTTTGTAATAATAGCGACATCGTCTACCTTTCGTGTCCTAAGTCATGACAGGCAGCAAGAGTCACAATTCAATAGAATAACAGCCAATAAGGCCGAGACTCCACCAAAGCAGAGATGTGTGCGGTGTGCTGTGTGCTGTGCGAGAAGAGATGTTTTTCAGCTCGGGTGCGGGGCGTTGAGTGCTCAGTACGCATTCTGACAGGAAAGGTAGACGATGTCGCTATTATTACAAAAAAAAGTATCTTCTTTTAGCAGTGAATTCTACAACTTGGCTGTGCGCATTATCAGCAGCATGCATGTTGGCTGCTATGTAGATGGAGTTTGTTTTAACAACCTAAGCTACGCAGACGACATGGTGCTGCTGGCTCCCTCGGTGGGTACTGTCCGTAACTTACTGGAGGTGTGCGAGTCTTATGCTGTGACACACGGCTTAATTTACAACAGCAAGAAGACCGAGTATATTGTCTTCAGGTCTGGTGCCAGGTGTCCTACTACGGTCCCTCCTCTCTTCTTAAAAGGTCTCCCGATAAACAGGGTTTATAAATTTAAATACTTGGGCCACCTGGTAACGGATGACCTGAAAGACAATATAGATTTGGAAAGGGAGCGCAGGGCATTGTCAGTTCGGGCGAACATGCTGGCCCGCAGGTTCTCTCGATGTACAGTCGCAGTCAAAATAGCCCTTTTTAAGGCATACTGCACATCGCTGTACTCGGGGGCCCTGTGGTTTGGATATACCCAAAGGGCTTACAATGCTCTGCGTATCCAATATAATAATGCGTTCAGGGCGCTGTTGAGGCTGCCGCGCTTTTGTAGTGCGTCGCCGATGTTCGCCGAAGCGCATACCGACGGGTTTAACGCCGTCTGGCGTAAAAAGTCCGCCTCACTACTGCGCAGGGTGCGCGGCAGCCCCAACACCATCCTGCGTGCGATTGCAGCACGGACCGATAGCCGGCTCGTGTGGGCACTGGTCGATCGGAACAAATCTCTTCTAGTTATTAGGTACTAACATAGGTTAAGTTAATTTGTTACTAACACACTGGACCCTCTGTTGTCTTTAATAAATGAATAATAATTATCAACTCAGCCTATCGCAGTCCACTGCTGGACATAGGCCTCTCCCAAGTTGCGTCACAACGCTCGGTCCTCTGCCTTCCGCATCCAGTCCCCCCCAGCCACGTTCTTTAGGTCGTCGGTCCACCTGGCAGGGGGGCGCCCTACGCTGCGTTTGCCGATTCACGATCTCCACTCAAGGACTCGTCTGCTCCAACGGCCATCGGTCCTTCGACAGACATGGCCAGCCCACTGCCACTTCAGCTTACTGATCCTACAAGCGCATATGAAAGAGTAATTCTCAAAGCGCTTGGTCCTGATAGTAGGGATTTCTACCAAATGTGGATGATATCCTGCAGTGCGTCGTGTAGTCCGATGAAAGAATGGAGATGGCGGATTAGTCTACATAGATTGCCAATATACTCGGCCGCACTCGCTTTCTAGATTATTATAGAGATTCCCATACAACGCTAATGATGCGAATCTTAAGTAAGTACATAGTCTATGAAGTAGGTACATCATTATCTTTTTTTTTCACAGTTTTCTTTCTAGCCTTTTTTCCCAACGATATTGCGGTCGGGTTCCATTCTAACAAGATAACTACATAATCAGCCCATTACTGTCCCACTGCTGGGCACGGGCCTCTTCTCAGAATGAGAAGATTCACGCCTTAGTCCTCCACGCCTGGCCTTATTGCAGATTCACGGACTACACACACCATCGAGATTTTTTTTATTGCGCTTTCATGTGATTTTCACACGATGTTTTCCGCACAATGAATGCGAAAAGTCGTAGGCACATGTGACATGCGTAAATATTCATGTCTTGTAACTTGTAGGTGCGGGCCGGATTCTTATCGAAATTAATTAATCCACTAATATTATACGTAAATGCGAAAATATGGATGTTTGTTAGTTTGTGCTTCAATCACGCTGTAACGGATTTGGATGAAATTTGGCGCACAGGTAGTCCTGCTTGGTCTGTCCTGATTTAACATATAGAATACCACATTTTTGTCAACATACCACAGAAGCGGAACCGCGAGCGTCAGCTAGTCATGTTTGTTTTGTTTACTAAATTAGTAATTTGCGCGGAAATTTCGCAACCGAATCCATGGACCGAAACAATTTGTTTTTTTAGGGTTCCGTAGTCCTACAAGGAACCCTTATAGTTTTGTCATGTCCGTCCGTCTGTCCGTCTGTCCTAATCCGTTACAGATTAATAACTTCTACAGTTATAAACATAAGTAAATGAAATTTTGTTAAAAAATAGAATAGATATAGATCTCAATTTTAAAATAATAATAATATCATGGTTACGTATTTTAGGGGTGGCGTCCATACATGTTAAATGCTGCCGTCAAGTGCTGTCTATTGCATTTGGCACTGTATAGCGCCATCTAGCGGCTACTGACAACACTCTCTGAGTCGCCAATGCTGCCGTCTATTGCAAAAACTAAAATAGCCATGATTAATCTTCGATTTGATTTGTTTGTAACACTAAATCCTATAATACTGAGCATGGCCCGACATGCTCTTAGCCGGTTTTTTTTTCATGTCGTAGATAACAAATTACTAAGTAGCAAAGAGATTTAATATAGGGCAATATTTAATGTCTTTGCTAAGTAGGTACGGCTGTCAGTGTTGTACAACTTGTACACAGCAAAGTATTCAATTAATTGCGCGGGAATTTCGCAACCGAATCCATGGACCGAAACAATTTGTTTTTTTAGGGTTCCGTAGTCCTACAAGGAACCCTTATAGTTTTGTCATGTCCGTCCGTCTGTCCGTCTGTCCTAATCCGTTACAGATTAATAACTTCTACAGTTATAAACATAAGTAAATGAAATTTTGTTAAAAAATAGAATAGATATAGATCTCAATTTTAAAATAATAATAATATCATGGTTACGTATTTTAGGGGTGGCGTCCATACATGTTAAATGGGTATGAAATTTTTTTTTTCGCTGCACCCCCTGTTTTGGGGTATCATTGAATAGGTCTACTAAAATGAAGGTAAAGTTTCATACATCACTTTTTTATCAGGTGTACCATCTGCGAAATATAGCCTGCCAAATTGGCGGTTAAGAACTATGGCGTCACTTGTCGAAAAACGAACTGACTGGCGAAATGGCTTTTACGATACGATTAGCGCCAATTGGCCCTGTGGATAAACCATAGTATTCAAAGTCTTTGGGCTGAACAGACAGAGTTATTCCGGGTCTCGGTTTGTGCATGCATGTCTATGATGCATGTGAGATTTGTTTGCAAACGCACCCACGGTATACCTACAGGAGAAATCCATGTACTTACCTACAACATGTAATAAAAATGCGTTGTCATATTTGGAGTATTTGGGTAATTTATACGTACATACATCATACATGTTACAACTACAGAGGACTCGTTTAAAAAAAAAAACAATGCCTAAACATCTGTCTCGGCGACGTAAAGCTGGGTCCACACAACACAAACGAGACTAATCGTTTCCGTGTAGACACGAGAAACAACTTTTTTTTTATGCCGCCGAAATGCATTCGATAAAAAACCGATAGGCTAGCAACTCTGCACCGATGCTCGAGACTTTGTAGTTTGGCATCGACCAGCGCAACGTTGCCAACGACTCGAGAGCCGCCAGTTGATATTTAGCCAAACCATCACAGAGATGAGAACAGTACTCCATACAGGACCTAGGCTTCAGTCTTTCCCACCAGGCACCAATAAACCATATTAATGTACTCTTTGCTTGAGTCTGCGCAAACGCGTGTGCCACACCACAGTGTCAGCATCTGTATTTCCGGGCACTTATAACCCTAACGCCTTTAAAGCTGGAATGAATCGGCACCTAATAGGTTTGCTCGCTCCATCGTCGACCACATCCTGACAAAGCTGTCTAGATTGTGGTTAAGAGCAGATCTATACATAATAAAAATAATAAAAATTGTGGAAAGAAAAAAACGGTCACGAGCAGGATTCGATGTCGCTGACGTCACCCAAAGACGTACTAAACTACTAAATGGAAGTTAATTTCGATACCACCAGCAGTGTTCACGGTAGCTTAGTGGCTAAAGCACTGGCGTACTGAGCCAGGAGTCGCAGGTTTAAATTCTGCTCGTGAGCGATTTTTCTTTCTACAATTTATATCTTTAGATTTCGCTTCGCATGCGTAAATGCGTTAAAATAATAAAATAATTTGTATTTTTAAGCTATTGCATAGCTTCTATCGCGGGCCTTGAGCGTGGAGACCGAATCCAGAAATTCCATAACGAAAATAACCTAACACCCCCCCACTCCGACCGGCATAGCGGTGATACTTTTTAGTTTTGCCATCTATCGATGAATAGCAGAACTTTTAATGACTTTTTGAAATATCACGCTTGTCTCTTTAGTTCTGCAAATCGCCTCTAGGTGGCATTGGTTGTATCGGCGTTACTGCGCATGCGTAATCCCCCTCTTCGCCCCGCAATCTGGTGACTCACGCTGCTTAGAGTTTCGGCGTTAGGGCACCTCCTCTTTGTATTTACATAAAAAATGCTATGCGATAGCTTTACCGCGGCAGTCTCCGAGTGCCACACGTCTTTTGTAGTGCGTCGCCGATGTTCGCCGAAGCGCATACCGACGGGTTTAACGCCGTCTGGCGTAAAAAGTCCGCCTCACTACTGCGCAGGGTGCGCGGCAGCCCCAACACCATCCTGCGTGCGATTGCAGCACGGACCGATAGCCGGCTCGTGTGGGCACTGGTCGATCGGAACAAATCTCTTCTAGTTATTAGGTACTAACATAGGTTAAGTTAATTTGTTACTAACACACTGGACCCTCTGTTGTCTTTAATAAATGAATAATAATTATCAACTCAGCCTATCGCAGTCCACTGCTGGACATAGGCCTCTCCCAAGTTGCGTCACAACGCTCGGTCCTCTGCCTTCCGCATCCAGTCCCCCCCAGCCACGTTCTTTAGGTCGTCGGTCCACCTGGCAGGGGGGCGCCCTACGCTGCGTTTGCCGATTCACGATCTCCACTCAAGGACTCGTCTGCTCCAACGGCCATCGGTCCTTCGACAGACATGGCCAGCCCACTGCCACTTCAGCTTACTGATCCTACAAGCGCATATGAAAGAGTAATTCTCAAAGCGCTTGGTCCTGATAGTAGGGATTTCTACCAAATGTGGATGATATCCTGCAGTGCGTCGTGTAGTCCGATGAAAGAATGGAGATGGCGGATTAGTCTACATAGATTGCCAATATACTCGGCCGCACTCGCTTTCTAGATTATTATAGAGATTCCCATACAACGCTAATGATGCGAATCTTAAGTAAGTACATAGTCTATGAAGTAGGTACATCATTATCTTTTTTTTTCACAGTTTTCTTTCTAGCCTTTTTTCCCAACGATATTGCGGTCGGGTTCCATTCTAACAAGATAACTACATAATCAGCCCATTACTGTCCCACTGCTGGGCACGGGCCTCTTCTCAGAATGAGAAGATTCACGCCTTAGTCCTCCACGCCTGGCCTTATTGCAGATTCACGGACTACACACACCATCGAGATTTTTTTTATTGCGCTTTCATGTGATTTTCACACGATGTTTTCCGCACAATGAATGCGAAAAGTCGTAGGCACATGTGACATGCGTAAATATTCATGTCTTGTAACTTGTAGGTGCGGGCCGGATTCTTATCGAAATTAATTAATCCACTAATATTATACGTAAATGCGAAAATATGGATGTTTGTTAGTTTGTGCTTCAATCACGCTGTAACGGATTTGGATGAAATTTGGCGCACAGGTAGTCCTGCTTGGTCTGTCCTGATTTAACATATAGAATACCACATTTTTGTCAACATACCACAGAAGCGGAACCGCGAGCGTCAGCTAGTCATGTTTGTTTTGTTTACTAAATTAGTAATTTGCGCGGAAATTTCGCAACCGAATCCATGGACCGAAACAATTTGTTTTTTTAGGGTTCCGTAGTCCTACAAGGAACCCTTATAGTTTTGTCATGTCCGTCCGTCTGTCCGTCTGTCCTAATCCGTTACAGATTAATAACTTCTACAGTTATAAACATAAGTAAATGAAATTTTGTTAAAAAATAGAATAGATATAGATCTCAATTTTAAAATAATAATAATATCATGGTTACGTATTTTAGGGGTGGCGTCCATACATGTTAAATGCTGCCGTCAAGTGCTGTCTATTGCATTTGGCACTGTATAGCGCCATCTAGCGGCTACTGACAACACTCTCTGAGTCGCCAATGCTGCCGTCTATTGCAAAAACTAAAATAGCCATGATTAATCTTCGATTTGATTTGTTTGTAACACTAAATCCTATAATACTGAGCATGGCCCGACATGCTCTTAGCCGGTTTTTTTTTCATGTCGTAGATAACAAATTACTAAGTAGCAAAGAGATTTAATATAGGGCAATATTTAATGTCTTTGCTAAGTAGGTACGGCTGTCAGTGTTGTACAACTTGTACACAGCAAAGTATTCAATTAATTGCGCGGGAATTTCGCAACCGAATCCATGGACCGAAACAATTTGTTTTTTTAGGGTTCCGTAGTCCTACAAGGAACCCTTATAGTTTTGTCATGTCCGTCCGTCTGTCCGTCTGTCCTAATCCGTTACAGATTAATAACTTCTACAGTTATAAACATAAGTAAATGAAATTTTGTTAAAAAATAGAATAGATATAGATCTCAATTTTAAAATAATAATAATATCATGGTTACGTATTTTAGGGGTGGCGTCCATACATGTTAAATGGGTATGAAATTTTTTTTTTCGCTGCACCCCCTGTTTTGGGGTATCATTGAATAGGTCTACTAAAATGAAGGTAAAGTTTCATACATCACTTTTTTATCAGGTGTACCATCTGCGAAATATAGCCTGCCAAATTGGCTTGCAATGTGTCCCCCCCCCTGCCATTTCTAAACTATGCAATGTAGAAACTATGCAATGTAGAAACTTATAATCTTCCACATTGATAGACCTTTGTAAAAACTCTCTTTTGAAATTATTTCGAGCATATTGTGATTATAATTTTTTGAGTTATAGAGAGAAAACTGAAAAATACTTAAAACGTCCTAGTTCAAAGGTCATTGACCTAAGAGAAAAATGATCATAGCAAATAATGCCCCTTTAGCTAAGTAGCTACTTTCTATTTGAAAAAATCACAAAAAGTAACTTTGTGTTATGTTGACGACACACTTCTTAAATTTGGCGCCATCTAGCGGCGTCTAACAACACTCTCTGAGTCGCCAATGCTGCCGTCAAGTGCTGTCTATTGCATTTGGCACTGTATAGCGCCATCTAGCGGCTACTGACAACACTCTCTGAGTCGCCAATGCTGCCGTCTATTGCAAAAACTAAAATAGCCATGATTAATCTTCGATTTGATTTGTTTGTAACACTAAATCCTATAATACTGAGCATGGCCCGACATGCTCTTAGCCGGTTTTTTTTTCATGTCGTAGATAACAAATTACTAAGTAGCAAAGAGATTTAATATAGGGCAATATTTAATGTCTTTGCTAAGTAGGTACGGCTGTCAGTGTTGTACAACTTGTACACAGCAAAGTATTCAATTAATTGCGCGGGAATTTCGCAACCGAATACATTTGTTTTTTTTTTCTTATCTTCATAGATAATAAATAACTTAGTACAAGCCAGAGTACCTACGTTTGTACCTATATGGTACAAGCCCTGCGTCATTACCGTCTGACTTAGGCGACCGCAATATTATAATAAAAAAACAAGCTGCAATGACCCATTGAACTTTAGAGTCAATCAACGGAAAATATCAAGTCTTTTAATATTACGCATCTAAAAACCGCTAGCCAGACCGAGCGTATCATAACGTAAAAATAGATTTTCTCCTATCATTACTATTACTACAACTAATATCGATTAGATGATAAATAAAATTGTTTATTTATAATCGCACCTTTGAGCCGATCTGGTTGCCGCACTGTCCCGCTTGTAAATGCACAATTTCACGCATTTTCAATGTTTTCACTTGTGAAACACCCAATCTAAACCGACTGATCGTGGGAAATGTAACTACTAACTATTTTAAGAACTAACGTCTACGCGCGTAATAACCACGGTCACGTGGCATGATTAATCGTTCTAAGATCGCAATAAAATTATTATAAGTTAGTTCTAGATGGTAACAAAAGTGTTTGAGTTGATCATTTTCTTTAAATAATCTTAGAAATCTGCAAAAGAAAATCATGATAGAACAAGCACTAGTGGGGAGTTGGGGACGTATTTAACCGTTTAGGAATATTTGTGGCAGCGCCATCTATTGTCTTAATTAATAGATTTAAAGTACATAACATTTTTAATGTTAAATATTAGAATTAACTCCTATTTTATTCCATGATATTATGATCAAATTAGAAATATTTTACAATTGGTAAATAAAAGTGATGAAAAATATTGAAATGGTAATAATTTGCCTCGAAACGAAACGCATTCTAATCGGACCCCGCATCGTTTTCTGTTTCTGTCACTGTCTGACAAAGTTCAGGCAAATGTCAATTTCAGTGCTGCCAATCGGTGGGGAATTTTACGATTAGCGGGGAATGAGAGGCCTCTGCGGAAAAAGCGCGGGTTTGACATCACAAATTTTACTGGATTTTCTTCACGCATCAATTTCTTTATAGAAAGAAAGAAAGAAAAATGGTTTATTGTCATAGCCAACGACGCGCAACATTTAAGCAACAGTGATAAACACAAACAGGTAACTAACAGGTGGGGTTACAAAGAAAGTAAAACGAAAAAAACACATAGGTAAAAAATAAAGAAAGGACAGTCGATACAAAATATAAGTAGGTAAAGTATAGTATAGAGGTTCCGAGACGGTGACGCAACTTGACAGCAAGCACGTAGTTTTGTTTTGCTCACTCAAGCAGCTCGCATCAAGAGGCTTGGTTATGATTGAGGCATTTATACTCATTTGGTACGAATTCCTATAGCAATATTTATAATAACAGAAACTGTTATTCCTTTAAGTTATTGACACTGGTGTCTCACAAAGCGTCGTCTGCCATAATTACTATCTAACGCTCCTGCGCTTGATCAAGCCGCTCGCGAATACGGTCAAAACGTTGCGTCAAGCATTTCCGTCAAGCGAAAATATAAAATCTCATCAAACACGACTCAGGCATCTAGCAGACTTATAACGATTAACGACGCTTGACTCAAGCTAAAATCTACGTGCTTGGTTCATGCCGTTTGACCATCTCTTTGAACCAAACAAACGGAATGGTTGTCTATACTTGTTAAAGCTAGGCTTGGTTTTGGTTTCGCTATTTGTTTTCGCTTTTTAGAACTAGAATTTTAACTTTAAGCTCTCTCTCTATATCCTCAAAATTGGATTGTTTGTAAGGAAACACCCACAATTGTTTGGTTTTTTTCAGGCGAAGAGATCCTAAAAAGATAGTTGTGCCAAACTGTAGAACTACCTTTTATCACAGAAAAAGGACGTTTAGGTGTATTAAAGTTTATAACAAAATACTCCAGACTCTAAGAGAATAACCCTTAAGATTATTTCGTGTAACTACAGTAAAAAAAATGCCTAACAGAAAAAAAATCTATACAATTAAGGAATTTTCTTATGGAAAAATAGGTAATTCGATATAATTGTGATTATAATGCATTCCTAGATTTGACATAACTGATAATATTACCTATCCTAAGAAGTATTGTATGCCCAAAACGGGCTGACTAATGTATCTAACACTATCATAATCGTAACCACTCAATCAGAAACAATAAATAAATTTACTTTACTTTAGCACCCAACAAAGGCAAGAATGTGAAAAAAATAACCATCTATTTTTTATTGATTTTATTATTTATCTATAACGAGCTTCTGTCCGCTGCTTCGCACGCGCGTGATTCGATTTATCACAGAAAGAAGTCCTTCCCGGGATAAAAGTAGCCTATATCCTTCTCCAGAGTTCAGGTACCGCTTTGTCAAATTTCATTATGATCGGTTCAGTTTAGTCGTGAAAAGATAAAAACACACACAGCCAGAGTTACTTTCGCATTTAAATATTAGAATGGATAATTGATTTTCTACCATTGAACAACTGTAAATAAACATTCTATAGAAGGGTAAGCTACATTTGTTAATAATATAATATAACAATTAACTAAAATAAAATAAAATGTATTTCTTGCCGGGGAATTGTTAAAACTTTTAACTTAAAAGAGCAGCGAGGAAAAGCAGGGAATCAAGGTTGTTGCGTCGGGGAATTCAGGAATCTACATTGGCAGCACCGAGTTAATTGTCAAATTGAATTGAGAATTTGTCTCGATTTGAGATTTCCACGGTTCATTTCATCACATTAGTTTTATCGCCGAAACTACTTATATTTAACAATCTTTACTCTATTTATCTTTAAACAATCGTATGTAACATTATTTGTGTTTATATGTGAAGTATTCGCGTATGTGGGTTGTAAAAATATCATAATTCGCCATATTGTCCCTAGGGTGCATAAAGGCAAAAGCCATTTTATTATGTTAGCATATAATTCTTTTGTGCTGAGCCAAGACGTTGATAAAGCTATGACGTGTTAGTGTATAGTTCACGGATTAAAACTGAAATCTACTATAATGTGAGTATAACCAGTACATACCTTTTATGTTTTGTATTTTTCACGCACAAATTCGATACCTACCGATGACGAGGTCGTTTTGATGATAATAAAAACTAATTTATTACTTTACGGCTTTTTAAGTTCATAAATGTCGAGAATGGATTCTGATTCTGCGTTATGTTAGCAAAATAATACTTTTTGTAAGTTTGAAGAACCTGTCTTGGCTGTATTTTTTGTTCTTCCTTTGCCCAAAAATGTACCTATATTTTTTATCTCTATCCTATCACAAAGTGTACGCCCAGGCGGGAAATGTAAAACAAAGTTGATATGTGTTATGTTTTATTTTATCACCACTTCAAAACAATCTAAAATTGTACATTTGTATTTGTATATATATACCTTTTTGCTGAATTACTCTGAATGTTAATAATTCAACATTATCAGTTAACACTACAACACACAGAAAACACTAAAAACTTAGTT
Organism: Asteroscopus sphinx; assembly: GCA_949699075.1. Classification (NCBI taxonomy): domain Eukaryota; kingdom Metazoa; phylum Arthropoda; class Insecta; order Lepidoptera; family Noctuidae; genus Asteroscopus; species Asteroscopus sphinx. The sequence goes on along the minus strand of OX453031.1, from coordinate 14,268,291 downwards.
AACTACATTTATACAAATCAATAGCTTTGAAATCATCGAAACTATCTTCAAACAGCTCTCCTGTACAGTTGACTTTTTATGAGCCTCAAAACATCCATATTTTAGCATGAATTTTCTTTTTGGATGTAAATAAATAAGATATAAATAAAATAAAGCATATATAAATAAATAAATAAAGATCTTGAAATCTCCAAAATAATTTTCATAAAAGCATAGCTTAGTCAACATTTTGAATAACTTTAGTTTCAATACATACATGCAGAAGTTTATTCATAAACACCCTACATCCAAAGATCGACTCAATAAAATTATGCACAATCATATTTGGTAAAAATTATTGTGCCTCTCACATAATTTATTTATTTTATTGATTATAGACGAGCAGCAGTATATGTCTATATCACACAGTGCTGAAAATTTGCTGTTTAATTTTTTTTGCATTCACAGCTTAGCCAACAAGAGTCCATTTGTTTGTAGCCAGTTGTCGAGTGTATTCTTAAATGAGTTTACAGAGGTAGCAGCAACAACATCCTCCGGCAGCTTGTTCCAATTATGGACCACCCTATTACCAAGGGTGTGGTGTGCTGTGTTTGTTTTTGCTAGTATGTGACACAATTGTTTGTCATGGTTCCTCCTTGCTCTAGGGATGGTCACCGTTTCAAAGATGCAGTGAATATCAGGAAGATTGTACTTTAATGTAATGATTTTGTATGTCTCGACGAGGTCGCCACGGAGGCATAGCTCCTCAAGGGTTGTGAGGTGCAATGCGTGAATTATGTGTCTACTGCATGTAAACGGTGGGAAAAATAGCATGATTTTTTGCCATTCGCCCTGATGAGTTAGAGCCATCAGCTAATTCATCCTCAAATTATAATAAAACAAAGTTTAACCAGATTAAATCGCTATAGTATTTAAATTGGTTTTCCTGACGTTTCGAAAGCTTTGCATCATTTTGTGGTCGCAGGTAGACTAAGATGACAATCGTCTTTACAGATATTTCTAAAAAAATATTTTAATCTACTGTACGCTTCCCATCAACCTCCTGTCCAATCCTCTCAGCAATCCGCGACCTTATTCACAACTCCTACTTCTTCTCCTTTCTCTTCTCCTGTTAAAACCTCCTACAGAAAAACTGTTAATCTTCCTCCTCGGCCTAAAACTGAGTTAGGAAAGTCTTATGATGTCCAAGCCCACAATTCTATTGTGGGTACTCCAAAATCTTCCCAACCCAATGGCTGTGCCTTCAGTACTCCTAACAATGATTCTACACCCTTACTAACCCCTAATGATAATCTAATCGAACTTCTAACCTGCTCCTTGATTAATATACCAACAAAATTTAGTGATTGCCTACCGAACAATGTCATTATTTTGGTTCAACAACTTTTACAGTCATTTATAATCAAGAATGGCGCACAAAGTCCTACAGTGGAACTGTAAAAGTATTCGTCACAAAAAACATGACCTATTGTACTTGTTGAATCATTTTAATCCAGTTGTCCTTGCCATATCAGAGACATGGCTCAAGCCTGGGTCCCCTTTTAGGGTTCCTGGGTTTTCCTGTCTTCGGGATGACAGGGATGATGGTTGGGCAGGCTGTGCCCTATTGGTTAGCAGATCTATCACCTTTAATCAAATCCCAATTCCTCAGCACAATCCTGGCCTACATGTTGTAGCCATTAAAGCCTTTGATATATCTTTTATATCTGCTTACACTCCTCATCCTAATCCTGATATTTTTCGTGAGTTTAACTCAATTCTTTCATTTATTCCCGGCCCCCTAATTGTGCTAGGTGATTTTAATTGCCGACACACTTTATGGGGCTCACACTGTAATGACCCCTTATCTGGACCTTTACTAGATCTTTTAGATGATATCAATCTTTGTGTCCTTAACGTTGGATCTGCTACCCGTAGGGTCTCACCTACCCAAAACATTAGTGTTCCTGACCTTTCCTTTGCTTCTCCCTCTTTGGTGTCAACTCTGTCCTGGTCTGTCCTCCCCAATTCATATGGTAGTGACCATTTCCCTATCTTGATTACCTCCTATAATTCCCATACACCTATCCCTCCTGCTCCGCCTCTTCAGAAATATCGCCTTGTCCAAGCAGATTGGAGCAAATTCTCCTCACAGTTAGACTTTGGAGTTCAAACTCTTCCACAAATAAATCCATCAAATTCTTTAGAGCTGTATGATAGATTTATTTCATGCTTGTTAGGAGCAGCTGATTCAAGTATCCCACTAAAGAATTCTGCTCGTAAGTTAATACCCTCCCCTCCTTGGTGGGATGCTGAGTGTAGTGAGAGTGTCCGAAAGCGTAAGGAAGCTGAAACCTCTTACGCAGCTTCTCTTAATATGACTAATTATTTAAATCTTAAGAAAACAGCAGCTCGTACCTGTAGGTTGTTGGCTAAGAAAAAGAGATCTGGTTGGCATAATTTCTGTGAGTCTTTATCTCCACGTACTCCTGCTTCTCTTGTTTGGAAAAAAATTAAAGCTTATCGCAGAGCTTGTGACGATCAATCTACAAATATTTTATCCAATGACTCCAGCACCTGGTTAGATGACTTTTTTAATAAACTGGCTCCTCCCTTTGTCCCCAGCTTTGACTGTCTTCCCTCTTTAGATCCTCCTATACCTTCTGTTGATAGATTTGATGATCTTTTCTCCCTTACTGAACTTTCATGTGCCCTGGATCATCTTAAGGATTCTGCCCCGGGGGTGGATGGTATTCCTTACTCCTTTATCTGTAAATCTTCTTCTTATTGTAAACAGTATTTCCTGAACCTAATTAACTCTTTTTTTGTTACTGGAGAGGTTCCAGCCTCTTGGAAATCCCAAATTATTATCCCTATTTTAAAACCTGGAAAAGATCCTAAGGATTCTGCTTCTTATAGACCTATTGCCCTATCATCTGTCTTGGCCAAAATCATGGAAAACCTCATCAAGAACAGACTTGAATGGATTTTGGAAAATAAAGGCATACTTTCTAATTCTCAATTTGGTTTCCGAAAAGGTATGAGTACACTTGATAGCCTTAGTATTTTCACAACAGACGTACGAATTGCTTTTTCAAAAAATGAAAGTGTTATCGGTGTCTTCTTGGATGTAGCGTCTGCTTATGATAATGTTCAGCTTCCACTACTCAGGCAAAAATTGCTTCAGCTGAGTATTCCTGTGAGGTTGATCAACATCATTTGTAATCTCCTTATGTCCCGGACAGTTACCATACGCCATCAGAACACCCTCTCATCCCCGCGGTCTGTGTGGAAGGGTCTACCTCAGGGATCGGTCCTGAGCCCTATACTGTACAACCTATATACATATGATTTAGATTCTTCAGTTAATTGTTTCTGTAAAGTCCTACAATATGCAGACGACATCGCCCTTTATTATAGTTCTTCTTCTCTCTTAGAAGCTTCTTCCCGTATAAATTCTGCTTTACATTATCTTAACCAGTGGTTGGCTGATCATGGTTTAAGTTTATCAGTGCCCAAGTGTAATGCTGTGATTTTTTCTCGCAAGCGTATCATTCCCCCTATAAATCTTTCCGTGGATGATGAGTCAATTTCCATTCTTGAAAAGGTTAAATTTCTTGGTATTATTCTTGATTCCAAACTATCCGGTTATCACCACCTTGATTATATATCAAAAAAATGCGAAAAAAGTGTGAATATATTACGTGCTCTCTCTGGGGTTCGTTGGGGCTCTCATCCTTCCTCTCAAAGAATTCTATATAATGCCATTGTTCGGAGCCATTTCGACTATGGTAGCTTCCTTCTACGCCAAATGCTTACGTATTATCACAGGTGCTATGAAATGTTCTCCCATCAATGCTTTGCAAGTAGAGTGTTTAGAACCCCCTCTTCACCTTCGTAGGCAATTTCTTTCTGACAGATTTTTCTATAATGCTGTCCAAGTTAAGTCTCACCCTCTTCATTCTATTCTTCATACTCTTACGGAATTAATTTCTACTTCTCCTTATTGGTCTCATAAAGACCCTCCACTTCTTGTCAATAGTTACAATAAATTCCAAAATATGCATATCTCTATAGTTCAATCGAAGATTAACCCTCTTTTTGAAGTTGCTTATGATTCCCTAATTTTTCAACCGAAAATATACTTTAATTTTGGCATTGGGAAACACAACCCTGGTGCTAACGAACAGTTCAATAAAATCATGACTGAGAATTGGCATGGTTGGCTTTCCATGTTTACTGATGCATCTAAACTATCGGAGGATAGCAATGTGGGAGCTGCAGTGTGGATTCCAAAGTTCAGAATTATTTTAAACTTTCGCTGCTCTTCATACTGTTCTATTTATACAGGCGAAGCAATAGCTCTTTTTGAAGCAGTCTCCTATGTTCTGTCACATGGTTTAAATAGAACCCTTATTCTTTCCGACTCCCTAAGTTGTTTACAGGATTTAGTGAAACCCCCTTTCCGTTCTCGCCAGAATTTCTCTTTAACTCTGCAGACCAAAGAACTCCTATACAGGTGCCATTGCCTGGACATACAAGTAGCATTGGCATGGATCCCTAGTCACTCTGGAATCGTGGGTAACGAAAATGCCGACTCAATTGCTAAGGCGGCTATCCAATGTGGTAGCGATACGTACAAGTCCTGCTTTCCTCGCGATTTACGATGTCTTGCTAAACCTTCTATGATAAAAAGTTGGGATACTCATTGGCAAAAATCTAGACTAATAAAGGGAATTTTTTTTGGGACCATCCAGCCTTCAATACCTTCTAAGTGCTGGTTTAGTAATAAGAAAATTAATTATTTTAACAAATTAATAACATCTGTCATCATTCGATTACGGCTTGGCTTTGTATGTACACCTGTTTTCTTGGCTAAAATTCGAGTCAGGGATCACTCCCTCTGTGAATGCGGTTTAGATGAGGGTACTCTGGAGCACTTATTTTTTTCGTGTCCTAGGCTATCGATTCCCCTTTACGACCTACTCCCTACTAATATCCCCCTCCCAATTAATATTCCATTTTTGTTAACCTTAGTCCACACTCCAATGATTAAATTTCTTTATAAATTCATCAGTGTCAACAATATTCGGTTATAGTATATTAATACGTTTGTGTAGTTTATTTTTACATACCTTATCCTTATTGGTCCTTTTTCCCTTAGCATTCCCTTAAACTCCTTCTGTGTTAAGTGTTTTAACATTTTTGTGTATTGTTGTCTACTAATAATATGTGTTGTTTTGTCCTTTTACAGCTTAATGCATACCATCTCTACAAACATCGGTAAATTTATGATAAGCAACATTCGAAACTATGAACTTATCACTGTGTCTTTTCCTACCTTGACATTGGCAAAATCATCGAATAACGATGGAGCCATAACTTAAAAAAATTGAATTGAATTGAATCTACTGTACAATATTATAGTGTTGTTGTGTAGTGATCGCGAAAACCTAAGAAGTTATCATCCTTAAATGTTATTTATTGTTTACCACAATCATGAATGTTTGTGGAATGTTTGTATTGGTCAAACAATCAGAACTTGGTCCTCTGATCTTGTCATCTGCTCATCCAGTTCTGCACCATCCACATCCACATCTGGTGTCCGGCTGGATGGTGAGTTACTATTTGGTATCTGGCCAGATGGTGAGTTACTCTCTGGTATCCGGCCGGAAGGTGAGTTACTATCTGGTATTCAGCCGGATAGTGAGTTACTATTTGATTTGGTATCCAGCCAGATGGTGAGTTACTACCTGGTGGCTTATCCGGTAAGATAGTATAAGATATTAAATGGATAGTTGTTTGGCCGGATACCGGATATTCGGCCAAATATTGCCATCTAGCATGGCGTACTGTATACAGTGAGCCCGCGAAGATGTGGCACGGACGGTAACGTGGTTATTATTTTTTGGACATTTTTACACAGCACCATCTAGATCTAGTCCCGAACTAAGCAGAGTTTGTGCTATGGGTACTAGACAACGGATATAATATTTATATACTTTTTTTGTAAATACATTTTTATAATACATAAGAAAACCCAGACCAACACAAACACTTATGTTCATCACACAAATATTTGTGTCCAGTGGGAATCGAACCCACGACCTCGACATCAGCAGTCCGACACTCGAACCACTAGACCGCAGACGTCGTCATTATTACCTCCTAATGCAGAGAAATTGGTGTTTATTCACCATCATTTGCCCCTAGTTCAGTAAGAGTACATTTTTTTGTTAATGTGAAGTCATTGAAATAGGAAGATACTGTGTAGTTTTACTTGTATTTACAGTAAATATTTGTAAGTTAAGTCGATTTGATGAAATTTTTGTGATTTATTGAAAATCCGTATCCGAGGCAGGATTAAAGAATAAATGAGGCTGGATACCCAATAGTTGCTGGATATCTTTTTATCTTTTTTTTCATCATCATCATTTCAGCCGAAAGACGTCCACTGCTGGACATTGGCCTCCCTTGCGCCTTCCGCATCCAGCGGATTCCCGCGACCTTCACCAGGTCGTCGGTCCACTTTGTGGGAGGCCTACCCACGCTGCGCCTTCCAGTACGCGGTCGCCACTCCGATGGGGCAGTAGAGACTGCCCCATCGGCCATCCGTTCTGCGAGCAATGTGCCCCGCCCACTGCCACTTCAGTTTGGCAATTCTTCGGGCTATGTCGGTTACTTTCGTTCTCCTGCGAATCTCCTCATTTCTGATTCGATCACGCAGGGACACTCCGAGCATAGCCCTCTCCATCCATATATTTTTTTATTGGAAGCATTTCGGCGAGTGTGCATTGGAATAGGATGATCTGATTCCCCTAAGCCTTTTCCATCATCAGACAACCAGACACGGCGATGCACCACCGTTATATGGTAGACATTCCACCCTTACGCACGCACCCATTTGCTATAAACTTTATTATGCGTACCGCTAAAGAGTAATTCCTTGCCTTGATCTGTGTTTCCCGAGAAATATAATCTGGTGGACTTCAAGGCTCGAGAGAACAGGCTTTTTCTGGGCAAGCATTTACAATACAATACAATATCTTTATTTGCAATAAATCCTCTCTAAGGTGAGACGGTACTTCACACCTGAACAGCTGCTCAATTTGTACCAAGCACAAGTTCGGTCCTGTATGGAGTACTGCTCTCATCTCTGTGATGGCTCGGCTAAATATCAACTGGCGGCTCTCGAGTCGATTGAGAGGCGCGCCAAGAGGCTCGTTGGCAACGATGCGCTGGTCGATGCCAAACTACAAAGTCTCGAGCATCGGCGCAGAGTTGCTAGCCTATCGGTTTTTTATCGAATGCATTTCGGCGAGTGTGCGTTGGAATTGCACAATTTAATTCCCCCAAGCCCTTTCCATTATCGGACGACCAGACGCATGGCGATGCGCCACCGTTATATGGTAGATATTCCACCCTTACGCACGAACCGGTTTGCTAATAGCTTTATCATACGTACCGCCAAAGAGTGGAATTCCTTGCCGGCGTCAGTGTTTCCCGAGAAATATAATCTGGTGGTCTTTAAGACTCGAGTGAATAGGTTTTTGCTGGGCAAGCGTGTACCATCGTCGACCGCACCATCGCTTAACATCAGGTGAGGTGGCGGTAAAAGCAAAGCCAATCAAGAATATTATAAAATACTAGTTAATTATAGGCAGGATACGATAATTAACGGATAGTTTCATCCCTACTTTGAATGCAGATTGGTGACCTCAGGTCTCACTACTACAAGGCTTCGAAAAACTGCCATCTATTCCTAAGTGTAACAAGTCAAAAACTAATGCACAAATAAATTCAATTCCAGATCAAAATGGAAGACCTGAAGCTGGAGCCTCCTCCGCAGCCAGTCATGAAGTTCATCAGCGTGACCAGTGAAGTCTTAACCGAAGAACAGCGGGAGATGTACGAGTCAGTCCTCTCCACCTGGAAACCTGTCATGTTCCCCAAACAAATCAAACGGTACATTTGCCCTAAATGCAGCAAAGAGTTCAAAAACTATCAGAATTTATACCTGCATACAACAAGAGTACATTCTTCAGAGGAGTCAGCCGTCATTTGTGATATTTGCGACAAAACATTCAAGAATAAGCATTACTTATATATGCATCGCATGAATAAACACTATTCCGAACTAGAGAAGTGTTACTGCCAATTCTGTCTCCAGGAATTTAGGACAAGGCGCGCTCTGCACATGCATGTGAAACGAATTCATCCAAACACTCTCCCAGAACTCAAGTGCAATGAATGCGGCAAAGAGTTCTCAGTTCCGTACAAACTAAAATACCACATCGAAGCGTGTCACAGAGTAGACAAAGAGAAGTTCAAATGTCATTTATGTCATAAATTATACAAAAATACTTTGAATCTAAATAGACATCTTCATTTCCAACACACGCCCGTTGAGAGGCATCCGTGTGTGTTCTGTGATATGACGTTTAAGTCGAGGCATCATATGAAAAGGCACGTTCTGAACATACACCCGCCTTTGGAATCTAAAGTAACCTGTCCTGAATGTCTGAAAGAATTTAAAAACGACCAATATCTAAAGGAGCACATGCAAGTTCATACCTCTTTAGATTCCAAAGTGAAATGCGATATTTGCGACAAATTATTTCACTCCGCTATTCGCCTGAAGAAGCACAAGAAAATTGTGCATCCATCAAAACCGAAAATCCGTTGCGAGAAATGTGATAAGGAATTCGCTCATGCCCATTATCTTCGCCGACATAATAATGCAGTGCATTTGGAACTCGATGAAACCAACTACCCGCATTCTTGCGAACAGTGCGGAAAAAAATTCAAGCTCAAGAAATATCTGAACAATCACATCCAGAGACATGAACAGCAACATTTGAAGAGAATATCTCAAATGGTGAAAACTGTAATGGGGGATGAAAAGGAAGTACCAGTTAAAAAGAGAGGGAGGCCCAGAAAAACGAGGGCTGAAATAGAATTCATTAAGTGTGAGCCCGTTTCCAGCTCAGATTCGGAATCAGGTGAGACCGAAACCGATTCTGAGTGAATTTCGGTCACGAAAGCAGGTAATCTGCTTGGTTTTGAAATGGCTGTCTCATATGTTTGGGTTTAAAAGTGAAAAAGTGCGTGCAATTATGTGTGAGAAAGTGCAGAAGTGAGAAATTTCAAATTTTTGTGAAGGTTCTAAGGAAAGGTTTAAGGTATTCGTGATTTGGTTTTGTTGCATACCGTTGTAGATATGTATCAAGGAAATTTTACAAGAATAGGAGGTTATCCTGCGAAAGGGCCTTTTGCTTGCTCTTGTATAGTTAGGACGAATTTTTAAAATTATCCTTGTTCTTAGGATCCTGAAGCGTTGGCCGGAAGACGGGATGTATACTTTTTTTAAATCAATTTAAAAACAACTTCTTTTAAGAGACTAAGGCCCGTATTACAGACATTGCTCAAGCTTTGATCACTCTTTTTGTTTGATCACTGGTTTTGAGTTGGGATTTGATTTTAGAACATTCCTCAAGTATAGATTCATTAACAATTTAAATTGTGGAAAGAAAAAATCACGGTAGCTTAGTGGCTAAAGCACTGGCGTACTGAGCCAGGAGTCACAGGTTCGAATCCTGCTCGTGAGCGATTTTTTCTTTCCACAATTTAAATCGTTAGATTTCGTTTCGCATGCGTAAAATGCGTTAAAAATAATAAATAATTGATTCATTAATCACGGTTCAACTGAGTTTAGCTTTATTCTACATTGTCACCTGTTTCCGTGTTTTGAGCAGAGATTTGATTTGTAATAATCACTCAAGTGTGATCGAGACCACGCTTGAGTAGAGATTTATTTATTTATTTATTTTATTTATTTATCACAACTTACATCTATCATGACAGGTTAGCCCAATGCGATAGTGAAGGCAAACACAAAATACAAAATTAGGAAACAAAAACACCAACAATTACTTACACCTAACAATCAAACCCTAACACTATACACAAACTATAGACTATACAAAGTATCTATGAAAAATTTACATGTAACTTAAAATATATAACAGAACTTTTGCGAGTTCACTCAAATTACATGTAAATATGTCCAGTCGCTCATGCAGCTCATTCATCCGTCGGACAGCTCGGGTGAGAGGTGAGAGGACATCAAGTTGGTCCTAGCAACCGGCACGGCCAGCAGTGGCGGGCGTCGCCTTCTCCACACATAGCGGTCCGGCACACACAGACTTAAGCGACGCAACACTCCCGGGTTATGCTCCTTACCACGCATTAGTTTAACTAAATACGCGGTAAGTGCAAACTCCCTTCGCACTCGCAGCTGATTGTACCCGACCATACCCAACACAAATAGCGTAGGGTACATCAGCGGGTAAAATGGATACACCCCATACAGTTTTTTGTATATGTGCCGTATGAACTTGTTCTGGACACGCTCCAACATTGTCGAGTACTTAGCCTCATGCGGAGCCCATATGACAGCACTATGTTCCAGATGACTCCTGACTAGTGCGTCATACAGTACCCTGACTGCTGTAATGTTGGTGAAGTCACGCGTCTGTCTCAGTACGAAGCCCAAATTTCTAAACGCCTTTTTGCATATCGTCTTGATATGCTCACGGAACGTCAGGTCAGGAGTGAGGCTGACTCCTAAATCCCGCACCTGTAATACCCGTTGGATCGGCTCTGTATCCACTTTGTACTCGTAGAGTAGGGGTGCACGCGCGCGGGTGAAACTCATCACTGAGCATTTGGACACGTTGAAGCACAGCTTATTCGTCTGACTCCACTGTACTATTCTCATAATGTCATCCTGTAAGCGTGCGCAATCCGAACCATCCTTCACCTCGAGCAGCAACTTAAGGTCATCTGCAAATAATAAACATGAGCCATGTCTAACGACTTCCGGTAAATCGTTTATCATTATGATGAATTGGAGAGGCCCCAAATTGCTGCCCTGACTTACGCCAGACCTGGTGTAGTATGGTTCCGATTCGCACCCATTATAATCAACATACTGCCGGCGGCCTCGCATATAGCTGGCGAAAAATTTTAGGAGATGTGGTGTGCAGCCCACCTCCGCTAGCTTTCTTAGTAAGATATCATTGTCCACCGTATCAAATGCTTTTTTAAAATCAAAGTAAGCGGCGTCGACCTGCACACCAGCTTCTACCGCTGGCACCACGTACGACATGAAGTTGAGAAGATTAGTGGCGGTGCTGCGGCCCGGCCTGAACCCGTGCTGCGCATCCGATAACTGTGCACGTATCTGCTCCTGGAAGCAGCGCTGGATAGTGGACTCGAACACTTTTGCCGGCGTCGATAGCACCGCCACTGGTCTATACCCACTAACGTCCGTTCCCGCTTTACCTTTGGGTACTGGTATTACTCTTGTGATCTTCCATTGAGCCGGGAACTTCCTGAATTTCTTTCCTGTTGCAGGGGTTCTTAACCTTTTATTGGTGGGGGACCATTTGCTCAAACATTTATGTCGTCACGGACCACAAATTGCTTCCCGGTGAAGTTGAGTTTTAATTTACTATAAATTATATACTCAAAACATGAAAATAGAGAGGTAACAGCCGACAAACGTAAGATGACGGTAATAGGCGACGTATCATATTCTAATATAGCGCCTTAAAAAGAAAAAAATCGCGACCAGAATAAAACAGCCACTAGTGTTTGTTTTAAGTAACATATGGAACAAAACTAATCAGAAATGAGGAAAACGAAACACAGTTCAGGTCTAGAAGCGCGAGCGAAGCGAGCACGAATTTTTTTAGGGTGTTTACAACTCCCCGTACAAAAATTAACTAAATATTTTAATAAACTCTAGTCCCGATTCGAATGAAGTCTATTATTATTTAAATAATTACTATTATAATAGTTAGGTACGTTGATGATGTATGGCGTCGCGGAGCACTTATGGAGCCTTCGCGGACCACCGGTTAGTTAGAAACACTGAGTTAGACTGAAAGCAATATTGTGGGTTGAAAAAAGGCACAAAGTACAAGGTTGGTTTGACACACAGTCAAAGTCAAACTTCATTTTGCTCAAACTATGCACAAAAATGTGTTTCTCAAACGTATGCTTAATAAAAAACGTGCGATGTCGGGGGACGCCGGATAGAAGCGAAGCTTGTAAATAATATATCCGAGCGCACAGTTAAGCAAGCGCGGATAGATCGTGCGCGCCGTGACAGTAGTGCAGCCGCGCGCTAATTGAGCTAATGGACGGAAAAGTTAACGGTGACGTTGACGTCAGTTTTTTCTCAGTGTCTCCCCAGCGGCCGAGCACGCAATAATGCAATAAAAGCTTCGCTTAAGAAAGTGCGACTTCTACCCGTCTTCCGAACAACGCCATTTTAAATTCAATTTTATTACTTAAACGAGCCTTAGCTTATTGATTAAGCTTCAGCTCTTAAGCCCGTATTAATAAATGATTCTCATTTGGGAGCTGCCTCTTGTGTCAATTTGACTTCAGTTGAGATGCTCAATCGATTTGAAAAAAATGCTAATGTCTAATGCGCGGACGAATAAAAAAGGCGAACGGAATCTCGTTACACAAAGTTTTTTTTTTTTTTTTATAGTTTAGGATGGCGAAACGAGCTAAAGGCCCACCTGATGTTAAGCGGTTACCTTTGCCCATGACAACTTCAATACCACCTAGGCTGTTGCCTAAATGGTACCGCAAGTCGGTTCGCCAAACTGAGACATGAAGATGGAAAGTCTCGTGTGATTGTAATTTCACCGGCACCCGTACCCTTCAGATATAAACATTTTGATTTGATTTGATCAGACCGAAACACAGCAATGCAAGCAAAATAAAAAAAGATAAAAAATACAAAAAACAATAAATAAAGAAAAAAACAAAGAAATAACAAAGATTAAAAATACAACATTTCAATACACAAAGATTGAAGCACTTCATTTTTTCTTCAACCCACTATAATTTTGAAAGCATTTTAATACACCAGATTTATACATATTCTTATTTTATTTGTAATACTACAACAATGAATACTGCCACACTAGATTTTGTGCGTAATCGCAGCTTTTTGGCATACTATGGATGTGAATGTGCGTGCCAGCCCGTACTTTTAGGCGAGCCGTCTTATTATCGATGCTTCACTTATTGTTTAGCGAGATTCCGTCCGCCTTTTTTATTCGTCCGAGGTCTAATGTCTGAAATTCTGATGAAGTTTAAATTTTGACAACTCTGCTTAAGATGCTGCTCTCAGGCCGCCATATTGAAATTGTAATTCCAAAACGACTGACAGATGCTCAAACATCGATCTTAATTCATGAACTGTAATTCCATTTAAGGGGAATTTATTAGCCAAGTTTAGCCCCATCAGTAAAAACATGATTACTTGCTGAATACATCATTTATCGAGAAATCGTGAAAAAAAATCTGTTGGTCCCTACATTTGTGTTCACTTAAATCGATAAAATGTAGGGACCACCTGATTTTTTTTTCGCGATTTCAGGTTTGGTCCCATAGTAAAAGTTGTTCATAATGATGAGTACAATGACCCCTTTTCTGGAAATAAGCGATTCAAATTTTAGTGTGTATATTTTAAATCCAAAATACCCTTTTATTTATTCTTGTCACTTTTTGGCATTGTTATTTGATTGGGAACTAAATTATTTTCAAGAGTAACACTGTTCCTTGATCCATGTATACGCATCATTATACAATTCGTGCCTGAGAGTTTATTAATACGGTCTTTATAAATCACTTTGCCATTGATATCGGTAGAAAATGAAATATATTTAAAATTTTAATAATTTTTCTTGTTAACTGTTTCTATTTTGGTAGATTTATATTGATGATGGCAACATTGAGGTTTTAGTTGCAAAGACTGATTGTGACTGTATGCTGTATCGAGATAAGGCTCTGTTGGCGGTATTTTTATGGTATGGGATGGCGAAACGAGCCTACCTAATGTTGAGCGGTTACCTTTGCCCACAACAACTGCAATACCACCTAGGTTGTTGCATAAATGCCTTTCAGCTCGTCCGGGGAAGTACTACCACCATACCTACTTCTGTACAAACAGTGATGCTTGCATTGCTGTGTTCCAGTGCTCGTGGTGGGTGCTGGGGACATTACAATTACATGAGACTACATCTTCATGTCTCAGTTTGGCGAACAGACTTGCGGTACCATTTAGGCAACAGTCTAGGTGGTATTGCAGTAGTTATGGGCAAAGGTAACCGTTTAACATTAGGTGGGCCTTTAGCTCGTTTCGCCATACTATTATATAAAAAAGCCATAACGCCATTCTAAATTAACTGTCGAAAAAGACAGCCTCTAACAGTTTCTTCTGCAGTAGAGTCAGCAAAAAGCATGAAAAAATACATATTGAAAAAAAAAGTGTGAGACTTAAAAAGAGAAGAATTCAATGTTGCCATATCAAAATTGTTATCTATTTTGGGGTCAGTAATATTAATAATAAGTAGGACTTTTAAAATTATGAGGATGCTACTATTAATTATATCAATTTGTACATATTTTAAAATGATATATTGATTAACTCTGCTGGTTATTTCGGTATGTTTAAAAGCATACAGCTTGGCAAAAACGTTAAGAACGGAGCAAATTTTTAATCTTTGTGAAAAATTATTTCTGTTGTGATAAAATACCATATTTTAATTGTGTCACAATTCAACAATTTAAATATAATATAATAATATAATATAATATAATCTTTATTGACATAAAAAGTTGTTACAAGTTGTGTGAAGTCCCTGACTCCTGTGCTAGGTGAGAAACCTGTGTTACAAGAGTCAGTGCCCTCTCCCATGTGCAGAAAGACATTAAATTTTTATGCAATAAAACTATTTAAATGCAAAAACTATAACTAAAGAATAAATTAGCAAAAATATGTTAGTGATGTGTTTGTGTAACATAATGTAATAATGCGTGTGTAAGTGTTTTGTGAGGGTGAGTGTGTGTGTGGGGGTGAGCGTTTGTGCGTATTGCGTGTGTGGAGAGGTGATTGTGTGTGTATGGGGGATATACGGTGTGTGCTTGAGGGGTTTACTGTGTATGCGTGAAAGGTTTACTGTGTGAGAAAGTGATATCAAGTGTGTCTCTTAACTGTATAAGAGGGTGTTTTTACGAAATTGTTATTATAATTTGTTCTGTACTGTCGTAATTTAAAGACTGTAGCCACAGTTTAAGACTTTGCTTGACCTTGTGCAGGGTAAGTTTGTAGATTGACAAGGTTTTATTAGCTTTGTTATAAATTTTACAGCTCAGTGCATGAAAGTGTCTTTGCGCGATAAAAATATATACATTATATTTTAATAACCAATAATTGATATAAAATAAATTAGACTATGTAAGGTTCTGTCGACCAGAGATGTGATTTTTTTAGGTTAAATTCTGTAAAGTTCCCATGATTCGTACTCATTTTTGCCAAGCTGAATCGCAAAAAAATATTGAATGGGTGGTATACTACAAAAACACCACTTAACTAAGTTAGCTACCAACATAATAATAATTTGTTTTTAATTTAATATTATGAAAAAATTGTTTTCAACTGTTAAGTCGTTAGGATTTATTATGTGCAATATTATTTACAATACATAATAATTAATTGTAGAATATTTAGGAAATTCCCGCATATGGAAATCATTTCCCATTTATTGGGAAATTACAAGAATGAATTGGATTGGATACTTTTTAATATAGAAAAAGTTAATCTTTGTAATTAGTAAACTACGTTAGATAAATGCTAATGATAGGAATGGGATAAATTCAAGCCAATGGTGCAATAGGATTTTTTTTAAGGCAACATTGCTGAAATCCTCATGATTTTGAAAGAGTTAAAACCCTGGACTGTTAGACAATATTGTAAACGGTTGGTTTCATACTTTGTATGGTAGACAGAGATGCTTAGACTAAGCAGCCCCCCTAGCCAAGTTGACAATCTACAATAGTCAACGCTAATAGAAAACAGTGACTCAACGAATGACTTTTTCGTTGAGATATGTCATTCCCATACATTTTAACTGTTTTCTATTAGTGTTGACGATGTAGATTGTCAACTTGGCTAGGGGGGCACATGGTATAATAAGATGTTTTACCAGGTATTCTCTTCCCGCGATGACAGCGCGGTACCTCCAAGCTACGTCACGATCAGTGTTGCCATTGATTGTTATCTTCAATATATTTAAGGAGATTTTTGTTCATAATGAATATAAAATAAATTCCTAACTAGCCTAACTTTTTGTTATCTCGTGTTATTCATATAATTAGTTATTAAAGGAAACTGTATAAAATTACTAGTTCAAAACAGATCCTTTATAGAAGCAAGTAAATGAGAAAATGCATTTTGCTCGGGTAATTTATTTTCACAAAGTGGCAGCACATCAAACTGACAAGTGTCACGCTAACAGCCCGCTATTGGCTCCACGGCCGATGACGTAGTACGGAGGCAATCACGTGACCTAGCTGTCACGGGAAGAGACTACCTGGTGTAACATCTTATTATACCACGGGGGGGCAGAACTGTCAATGTCGCACAACTGTCGAACTACAAGTGCAGGACGGAGACAAACTTCAAATTCATATTCTTTATTGTGAATCATAGGAAGGTATAAAAAATACAGATGTTTATAAAATAGAGTGATCCGCTATGTAAACCATTTATTTTGACACACATACACAAAATATACATATTACATGCAAAGGTAACAGGACAAATTAATGAGAACACAACATGTATGTCCCGCCTTTTAGGCGCTCAATAATAATAATTACATACATACATAACTCACGCCTGTATTTCCCGAAGGGGTAGGCAGAGATGTATAGTACACCCACATTTCGCCAGTTATGTTATAGTCCCATGTAATAGGGGGCGAGCCTATTGTCATCACAGGAGTCGGTTTGATGTACCTATATTAACCATAGACCTGATACCTTTAAAAATCCGGGAATAAGTCATTGTCTGATCAGTCCACGGTTAACAAATTAACGTAAATAATTTAAATGTTATAAATATGTAAATAAAATTATTGTTAAGTTCATGATGGGATAAGACCATTTTTTCAACCGTAGATGGTGGCGATTCTGGTGTTTATGAACTAAGCTAATTTAGTGTCATGTTGTCTCTTTCTAAATAAACGCATTAGAAAAGGATGGAGGATTTCAGTACTGTCAAATTAGTCCACTCACTAGTTGTCACGACCTTAGAGGAATGAACTAGCCTGGAGGAGTAGTACTGAAATGAACATTTCTGGTATAGCTCCTATCTTTTGTCTTATATAGGCCGCAACGTCACAGATAGAGACGACTATCTATACTCAGCATGACCTTCAAATGTCAATGTAACCGTTTTTTCGTCAAAATCTGTACTAGCTAGTCACCAAACTGGTACTGAAGGTATATAAAATGGCGTGGGCGTGGCTCGAGTATAATAAAATGGCTTTGTTCCAGTTTTTTTCCATTTAAAGACCGTACAGATAACACATATTTGTCTCTTTCTAACACCTTGTGACGCATATGCAATAGAGTAGTTCCGCTAAAGCGGGGGCTGTTCAATTTATTACTACGACTCCAGGCTAGGTACTTCCTCCAAGGTCACGACCATTTTCCCATGAATTACAAGGGTATACTAACTTGACAGTTTTAAATATTTTCTGTCCTTTTTCAATTACGTTTGTAAGAAAGAGATGAAATTAAGTTTAATGCAATGTATAAGAATATTATTGGCAACAATATCTGTTTTGTTTATTATTGAAATCATAATTATACAGGTTGGCCCATTGCAATGCTTCATGGAGGGAAATGTAGTTTAAATATTGAAAATGTTAAATTTAACATAAAGGAGATTTCATTATTTATTTTTAACCTCCTGCCTACATGTTTTACCTGTATATTATTTATATATTGTATTGAAATGGTATTTAAAATACAATCTATGAATAAATTTGATTTTCATGTTCTACGGGTAGAACCAATGTAGGCAAAAGGTTCAATATGTTTTTGCATTCATAGATTATTAAATGCCCACAAGCCCTACTTTGCCTTGGGCATAGACTTAATTTTTGCATGCACTGACACTTTATAACTGAACCAAAAGTTAACGTCACATTTTCTAAATCTCCCTAAAAACGGAAATCATAGCTATCATAGTTTACTCAAACAACAACGATGCAAAGAAGGGCTTGTGGGCAAAGATAGGACATTTTACGGACCTGAGCTAAGAATCGGACACAATCTCACACCACCTGTATTTTATGGCTTCTGTTGTTATATCGATAGGGTCAATAAGAGATCAAATCAAATCTCCAAAAAACAGCATCTTATACGTTTAACCTTTGGAGTGCCATCTTAAAAGTAAAACTTGCCTCTCGGCGCCAAGCTATGACTTTACTGTACAATATTACATCTTACAACAAGAAATTGTCTTCTAATAAAGTCGTCGCACGAAAAGGTGCTTTCTAAAGAAGTATTTAGCGTCCAAAAGGTTAAAAAGTATGATTATATTGAGTGCTGCAGCTGAAAACCTGGTCTTTACAGTTTGTATATTGTAAAATCATATTTTATTTTTATTTCAAATATTTATTGTAAATACAGTATTTTGATGTGAAACTATTTTATTTGTTTTATTTAACTTAACCATAGCGTGCAGTTAAAAGTACTTCCAAAGAATTATTTCACAAATCCTTCACAATAATGTATATCCATGGAGTTTCTTGCCGGTTCATCTCCATATAATCCACCATTTGTATCACAGAAATAGATAGAATGGTTGTAATCACAATTTTACTTGCGATTCATGCGTGGCAACTTTCCGAACAAACTACGCCTTACATTTTGACGTCATTATTTAAAATAAAACTTTTTAACAAAAAATTGAACCGACGAAAACAGAAACTGAAAAGCGAAAAATAACTAATTATGAGTCGGCGCCAAACGAACTTTTATCAAGCAAAGTGCGTGCAAGTTGCAAGTGGCCGAGCGGAGAATGCATTTTTGGAAATTTATTGTTTATCGTTGAAAATTTCACGTTGTATTTGATGTGACGTTGATTTTATTATTTATTTAAAGTAATTTAATGATCTTCGTTGATTGGTTGTTTGGCGCCGACTCATAATTAGTTATTTTTCGCTTTTCAGTTTCTGTTTTCGTCGGTTCAATTTTTTGTTAAAAAGTTTAATTTTTAATTTTTGTGGTTAAAATCTACCAACAATCTAACTCCAGGTCGCCATTATGTCGTAGTGTCTAGAACTATATTTATGTGTGTCAAGTTTCAACAGAATCGGTTAACAGGTAAGAATTCAGTGGGTGATCAAACACTCATCCCCTGTTTTACTACCCTTAGGGGTGGATTTTGATTTTGAAATTTAAATGGGACCAACTTCGAGATATACCCTATCCATTAAAAAAAGAATCGTCAAAATCGGACCACTCTATAAAAAGTTATGCATTGTCACACATAAAAAAAAAAAAAAAAAAAAAAAAAAATATTTACGCGTCGAATTGAGAACACCTCCTCCTTTTTTTCCGTCGGTTAAAAAAAGAAACAAATTTACTTTACAGCTTTTGTTTCTGCAGTTAGAAACAGCACAATAAGGCTTTGTGCTACAGTATTTATAGAAACAAGTCATAAGGCATGCTGAGAAAGGCTTTGAAATATCCTGCACTATAAAAAAAATAATGCATTTATTTCAGGTATGTACCCATATATCAGGTATGTATATATATAACTTAAGTGGCAGTGGGCGGGGCACATTGCTCGCAGAACGGATGGCCGATGGGGCAGTAAAGTTCTGGAGTGGCGACCGCGTACTGGAAGGCGCAGCGTGGGTAGGCCCCCCACAAAGTGGACCGACGACCTGGTGAAGGTCGCGGGAATCCGCTGGATGCGGAAGGCACAGGACCGGGCGTTGTGGCGATGTTTGGGGGAGGTCTATGTCCAGCAGTGGACGTCTTTCGGCTGAAATGATGATGTACCCATATGACATAAAATACAGACACAAAACACATACGTGGGACACTCAGAAAGTTTTGCGAAACTAAAAAAAATTGTTCTATACGTACATATATTTTTATCAAATCTTTTCAAAGTACTTTCCACCAGCCTCTATACAAAGATTCATGCGCCTAAACCAGTTTTCAAAACACTTTTTCCAGTCCGCCGCAGACACCTCGTTTACAGCCTGCTCGAACGCAGCCAGCGCATCTTCCGGCGACGAAAATTGTATCCCTTTGAGCTGATTTTTTATTTTTGGGAATAAAAAGAAGTCACACGGTGCTAGATCAGGGCTGTAAGGAGGGTGACCCAGGAGTTTGACTAGCGTGCTGTCCAGGAAGTCCCTCGTTTTGAGTGCGGTGTGCGCAGGTGCATTGTCGTGGTGGAGCAGTAGCCCGCGGAGCCCTGTGTTTGGTCGCTTGTTGCTTATAACAGAGAAAACTTCTGGCAAACATTTGGTAGTATACCATTCGGCATTAATGCTTCTTTGATCCCGTAAGGGAATTGATACCAAGTGGCCAGTCAAATTAAAAAAGCTAGCGATCAAAATCTTACCCCCGCTTCTAGATCGCTTCACTTTGGTAGGCGTTGGCTCATTTTGAAACACCCAAACAGTCGACTGGCGCTTGGTTTCTGGGTCGTATTGATAAATCCAGGACTCATCACCTGTAACGATGTCGTAAACACGCCGAGACGAGCCTGCTTCAAATTTGTTAAGCATATCACGGCACCATTCCACCCGGGCCTGCTTCTGAGCATCGGTGAGGTTGTGCGGCACCCAGCGTGATACTATCCTCCTCACGCGAAGATGGCTGTGTAGAATCTCGTGAACGCTTCCCGATCCAATCTTCAATATGTGTTGAATCTCCTGATATGTAATTCGCCTATTGTCTTGGATTAAATTTTTCACTGCTAGCACGTTTTCTTCGGTAACAGCCGTCAAAGGGCGACCGCTTCTTTCGTCATCCCCCAAAGTTGGTCGACCGCGCTTGAATTCGTTATACCAACGATACACGGTTGCCTTGGAAGGGCCTTCATCCATGAATGCCATTTGAAGTCTATCGTACGATTCATCCGGTTTCAGGCGACACTTGAAATCGTATAAAATCATAGCTCTAAAATGTTCCCGGCGCAGATCCATATTTCAGTGAGACACAATACTTTGAATTAACTCGCAAAAAATGTGGAGGGAAATTTTGAAATTGGAACTTACTTATTTTTACTTATAAATAATCATATTTTCGAAAAACATTATAACTGGCCAGTCTCCCATATATAAAAACTTTTTTTCGCAATACTTTCTGAGGGGCCTGGTATTTATAATTACAATAATAACATTCACATTCATTTCATTGACATTCAGGCACTGCAACATGTCTGTTACAGCCACAGAACATTATGTAGTGCCTGATGTAAGGGATGTTCTATCTATTTCTGTGATTTGGACCGTGTGACTAGAGTCGAGTTTCATAAAAAATCCTATAATTAGGTATAACTATCGATACACGCTGAAATTTTAATGGTTGTTTCCTGAAAAGGGGTCATTTTATCATCTTATGAACAACTTTTACTATGGGACCTACCCTAAAATGGCGAAAAAAAAATGAGCTAGTCCCTACATTTGTGTTCGCTTAAATCGATAAAATGCACCTGCCCCTCCTTGGATACGCCCATGCTGTGCTGTAGGGCTGAACAAAAAGTAGCGACAACTACTTATAAATCTGTATAGGAAATTCCCAATAGGCGAGGAAGTCAATTAAACAGCCGTTAATTTCTAAAATATATTTATTTACATTCAGTTCACACAATTTATTAATATTTAACATTCATACAACATAATTTATTACGAACAGCGAAATATAATAGTTATAGAACGATAACTTAGAACAAAATCGCTCGGCAGAACGGCTCCACTAAAATATTGTACTATATTTAGGTACGACACAACAAATAAGGCGTTTCGTTAATCTTCGTTCGCGCAGACACGAAAGACGATCGACGAAAACACCCGAAACATTAAAAAAATATAATCAACCTTATGCAATGCCCATAAGGTGTTAAAATTGATTGCCGTGACGTTTTTTCTCATTTCAGACGCTTCCGTACACTAGCGGCAGTGGCTGAGACTTGGCGCGCAGTAACGTTGTTTTCTGATTGGTTAACCAATTTCCAGCGTATTTAAATTGTGTCATCTGCGCAGGTACATCGGTGGGCCATATAAAATGTGTACTACTGTACATCTTTATTTACGTCTACACACTCATGCAAAAAACGACCTTACAGCATTACAATTAAGTGTGTTTCAACTTTTAACGCCAGGTGGACCGACGACCTGAAAAACGTGGCTGGGGGGGACTGGATGCGGAAGGCAGAGGACCGAGTGTTGTGGCGCAAGTTGGGAGAGGCCTATGTCCAGCAGTGGACTGAGATCGGCTGAGTTGATGATTGATAAACTTTTAACGGTATAATCACTTATGACGTTACGATGACTGATACAGTCGGCAGGATATGAAATTTCGGATCTGGCTACGGATACAGAATTATTTCGGATTATCCGTTAGTTGAGTATGTATGTACGTATGTTGAGTGGAGACCGCGAATCGGCAAACGCAGCGTAGGGCGCCCCCCTGCCAGGTGGACCGACGACCTAAAGAACGTGGCTGGGGGGGACTGGATGCGGAAGGCAGAGGACCGAGCGTTGTGGCGCAACTTGGGAGAGGCCTATGTCCAGCAGTGGACTGCGATAGGCTGAGTTGATTGATTGATCCGTTAGTTTCGGATAGTTTCGGTTACGGATATTAGATTTTTAAGGAATTGTAAAAGAAAAAAGCAATAAAAATACCAAACAATGCAAGGGACGCGCGCGGCTAGTGTGTCGTCTCAGCCGGGAAAAAACTAAGACATTCTCATTTAGACTCCTCTCCTATCAAAATTATTCGAAACTTTTATATCGGATTCGGTTACGGTTACAGATATTTTTAAGCTATTGCATAGCTTCTATCGCGGGCCTTGAGCGTGGAGACCGAATCCAGAAATTCCGTAACGAAAATAACCTAACACCCCCCCACTCCGACCGGCACAGCGGTGATACTTTTTAGTTTTGCCATCTATCGATGAATAGCAGAACTTTTAATGACTTTTTGAAATATCACGCTTGTCTCTTTAGTTCTGCAAATCGCCTCTAGGTGGCATTGGTTGTATCGGCGTTACTGCGCATGCGTAATCCCCCTCTTCGCCCCGCAATCTGGTGACTCATGCCTGCTTAGAGTTTCGGCGTTAGGGCACCTCCTCTTTGTATTTACATAAAAAATGCTACGCAATAGCTTTACCGCGGCAGTCTCCGAGTGCCACACGTCTTTTTATTTATTTTTATTCTTTATTGTACACACATATACATGCTGAAATTTGAGTCTCTTAATTCCCGAAAAGGGGTCATTGTACTCATCATTATGAACAACTTTTACTATGGGACCAAACCTGAAATCGCAAAAAAAAATCAGTTGGTCCCTACATTTGTGTTCACTTAAATCAATAAAATGTAGGGACCACCTGATTTTTTTTCGCGTTTTCAGGGTTGGTCCCATAGTAAAAGTTGTTCATAATAATGAGTACAATGACCCCTTTTCGGGAAATAAGCGATTCAAATTTCAGCGTGTATACATTTATATTATAGTAGGTTTCGGTTCGGTTACGGTTACGGAGCTCCATAACATCCCTGGTCGCCAGACTAGCCAATAGTATGCATGTCGCAGCGTTCGCTGATTGGCTGATATTAGACCGGCCTACAGCTCGCGGTGTAGTTTTTTAGCCCCGCCCCGCGCGGTGTACTTTGTATGTCGCCAT
This sequence comes from Asteroscopus sphinx, assembly GCA_949699075.1. Taxonomy (NCBI): domain Eukaryota; kingdom Metazoa; phylum Arthropoda; class Insecta; order Lepidoptera; family Noctuidae; genus Asteroscopus; species Asteroscopus sphinx. The sequence continues at coordinate 14,244,500 of OX453031.1, read as the reverse complement.
TTCTGAGCCCGCATTTGTTCTTCTATACCCTATTCATCATCATCATCATTTCAGCCGAAAGACGTCCACTGCTGGACATAGGCCTCCCCCCAAGTATCGCCACAACGACCGGTCCTGCGCATCCCGCATCCAGCGGATTCCCGCGACCTTCACCAGGTCGTCGGTCCACCTTGTGGGGGGCCTACCCACGCTGCGCCTTCCAGTACGCGGTCGCCACTCCAGAACTTTACTGCCCCATCGGCCATCCGTTCTGCGAGCAATGTGCCCCGCCCACTGCCACTTAAGTTTGGCAATTCTTCGGGCTATGTCGGTTACTTTCGTTCTCCTGCGAATCTCCTCATTTCTGATTCGATCACTATACCTATTATGTTTCGCTGATTACGAATAGGGTGAAATGTGATCATACAGGAAAATAAAAGCGACTTTAAAAATACAGGATTATTTTTAATTCATTAACAACTAATCATCCCGATTGTACGGTCGACCGCACGCCAGTGGTAACAGTTTGACATTGGTGTCGATTCTCTTGTTCACGAACTAAACTTATTTTAAACCATCGCTCTCTTTTACTAATAGTAGATACAAGAAAGGGATGGCAACAATTTTAGAACTGTCAAATTCTAAAATTGTTGCAAAGGGTACAGTTGTTTTTTTTAAGACACTTATTTGGTCATAATAAAAGTTGTACAACAAATTGTCGAGTTAAATCTGTTAAATCATCCCTCAAAGGGTTATTCATGAATTAAAAATAACAAGTTAGGCTGTCATACGGACATTTATGGCAGTCGTTACGGGTAGTTAGAAGCCTGAAAGTCTGACAACTGGTCTAACCTAAGACCTCGGTGTTGAAAAACACATCATTTTCAAGAATAAATACAATATGTGACAGCAGATATTTTCTTAAAAGACCTATGAAAACTCCAATAAAAGGCTTCAGGCTCCATAAAAATGTTTGTTTGTATTTTTTTCAAATGTCACACTAGTTTATAGGCAGTGTTGCCAACAACAATTTTGAAATTCCGTTGAATTTGTTGTTTCCGTCAAAATTTTGTCAAAAAAGAAAATTCACCTCCATAATCGCTGTTAAATATTTTAAATGACATATTTAGACAGTTTAGTTATAATTTACGATGAAAAAATCACGTATAACTTGGCAATCCGCTTTCTACTCTTTTTTGGCAAGACATTGAAAACCACAGAAATAGATAGAATTGTTGTAATCACAATTTTACTTGCGATTCATGCGTGGCAACTTTCCGAACAAACTACGCCTTACATTTTGACGTCATTATTTTTTAAAAATTAATTTTAATCAAATGTACTTTACAGCTTTTGTTTCTGCAGTTAGAAACAGCACAATAAATAATTTTTGCGGGTTTTTGTTACAGTATTTATAGAAACAAGTCATAAGGCGGGCTGAGAAAGGCTTTGAAATGTCCTGCACTATGGTGCATGGTGCTGCCACGCGCGCCCTGCCCACATTGCCATTCTATCTATTTTTGTGTTGAAAACCATTGGGGCACCGTGGACTGCACTTAGCAATAGTGACAGAGTAACAAAAAAATTAAATGCGTTCATAAGTCTGACTACTCTAAAGGAAAAAATATCACATTAATAAAACTCGTAAATTGAAACCTTCATAAATCCGTCAGCCGTTAGAATAAAATCCCGTTTTCAACTCAATAATCCACTAGATCTGACGGGAAATCCGTTAAGTTGGCAACACTGTCTACGGGATTCTGTAGTATAGTTCAGTGTTTTCCAATCTTTTCCATAGCGCGACCCCCTTTATTAAAAATAAATGCCCGCGACCCCTTCGCCCTTCGCGGCGGCGGTACGGCTTTTTAATGAACATAATATTAAGACCTATAAAACTTTTAATTTGTATGTGACTGCGACCCCCCTTTACAGTGTTAGCGACCCCCCGGGGGTCACGATCCACAGTTTGAAAAGCACTGGTCTAGTTGATACAATAATTTCCGATGGCAAGTATTCAAGGGCCGGCAGTGACTTGGAAGTATACATCACAGGGTTGCCTCCAGGGCTCCAACGACGGCTCCGGCTTGAACACTTCCAAAGGCGGTGACTGAGCAGGGTCCACAGGAGGCGAGATCTGTAGGAGATCATTTATTTATTTATTGTTTGGAAGACCAACAGCAATTTCTTTAGAATAACAATGATGATGAATATAGATACAATCTGCCAATTAAATTAAATATTTATTTATTTCATAAAGTGGTACAGTCTGTTACAAAAAAATTTAATTAACAAAAACAAAAAACCCGACTGCGTGTAAAAATAACAGAAAAGATATAAACAAGACTTATCAACACGCAGTCGGAGGCTACGTATGTTTTTGGTCATGAATTACATAATAGTTCATAGGTAGCCTCCGCCTGCGTGTTGATAAGTCTTGTTTATATCTTTTCTGTTATTTTTACACGCAGTCGGATTTTTTGTTTTTGTTAATTAATTTTTTTATTTTAATATTTTTAGTTTTGTCATGTTTTATTTATCATACTATTAATGTTTTTTTTTAAAGTCAAATTAATTTTTAATGTTGAATATTTTGTTGTTTTTTATCATGTCTCATTCCAAATTACACATAAACATATAAGTTGTATATATTTTCGTAAACCATTTACAAAACCCTTTATTTTGATACCCCACTCGATAGGTTTTGAGCAAAAAAATAATTTTTGAAGTCACATAAAATGGCTCCAAAAAGCGGCCATTTTGATTTATATAATTTTGAGATACCCAGTGTCACTCTCACAATTAAGACGAATCCAACGACACCTCTCAAGTTAAGATCCATCAAGCCGTTTAGGCTACAGAGCGTGCCAAAGAAATATACATACATACATACACTCGAAAAACATAACCCTCCTTCTGGCGCAGTCGGGTAAAAATAATAGACTCGATAAATTATAGCTGTAGCAGCACGTCACTATTGACAATGAAGTACGGCAATTGTTCCTTCGTACAGTCAACAAATCGGAATCATGACCCACTCAGCCGATAATTCGTATGAAATTGTCAAAACAGTAAAACTTTCTTCTTATTAGCATCGTGCTGCACTTTGGACATTTTGAATATTAAGGAAACTGCGTTAATACGGGTCAGAGGTCTATGCAATTTTGAGCTTTGTTATTACATGCAATAGAATCTATTTAAAAAACGTAACTTTTTATCCAATTATTAATCTATTGAATAGATTAATAATTGGATAAAAAGTTACGTTTTTGATAAAAGCTAGGATTATGTTTTCCAATTTCCAATTAACTTTTTTTTTCAAATACCTATACTAACTCTTTCAATTCCAGAAGAATATTAATCAAATTAAAAGAAATTGGTAAACTAACTGTCACTGCCCAATAAAATTGATAACAAGTTTGTTGCTAAAGAAATATCTTCAAGCGAAATTCGACCTAATTGTATTAGAATGTTTGTAAAAAATTAAGCTTATGGTGGGTCATGATTCCGTTTGGTCGAGTGTACATAGCTGTCAATATTACAAATACAAACATCGTTAACATCACACTATCACACACACATATAAACATCTAAGTACACAAACACATACATATCCTATATAAAATTGTTATTATTGTAATTCTTCTTTTTCTTTTTAAATTATTAATTGTTAGTCTGATGAAAGAGACTAGACTCCACGACACGGAATCCTAGTGTGGAGGCTAGTGTTCTAAGTATTGTAACTCACTAATAATAAAGACTGCTCACCTTGGCAGCTCGCCTCAGCTTTAGATGCACGAGTTTAACGTGCGTCCTCATGGCGGTGCGCTGCGAGAACTTGCGCCCGCACTCGACACACTCGAAGGGCTTCTCGCCCGTGTGCGTGCGCACGTGATTGGTCAGCACGCTCTTACCCTGACGGAGAGCTTGTATTTAGTGATAACTCGTCCACGCCAATTGCCAACGCCGAACAATGACTTCCAAAACCCCGGACATTTGAGCGACACAAGGATTTCCCCAGGACATTTGGGCGAAACAAGGATTTCCCCCGGACATTTACGCGAAACAAGGATAAAACAACGATTTTCCCCAGGACATTTGAGCGAAACAATGATACACCCCGGACATTTCGGCGAAACAACGATTTTCCCCAGGACATTTGAGCGAAACAAGGATAAAACCCCGGACATTTCGGCGAAACAAGGATTTTCCCCCTAACACACTGAAATATTATGTTTTTGACGAACGCGGCGAGCGTTCGAGTTTCACCCGACGGACACTTCTTGAGAACCCTGCCCGGACCTAAACTAGGACAAATCCGGCGAAACCTTGACGGAAGGCCCTACCCGCGTATGATTCGGTTTATCACAGAAAAACGTTATCGCGTATGCCTCGGGAACCGTTTATCTTCCCGAAATAAAAAATAACCTATATAACCGGGTATGGTCTATCTGGGTACCAAATTTCATACAAATCAGTTAAGCCGTTTCAGCATGATTAAAGAACAAACAAATATCGATACTTTCGCATTTATAATCATTACTGTGAATACAGTAAGAGCAATAGCGGTGATTCTTGAGGTATGTAGTGAATCTTTCCAAAGCATTCGATTGTGTTCACAATGATACGCTCACACGTAAACTCCACCATTATGGTTTTTAAGCGTATAACAGTCATATCTACAATATTCTTTAACAGATTTCAGTGTTTTGATGTTAATCTTCTACATTCTTCTTCGTTAATAAGCTGCATGTCCAATTTGGCGTGCTACAAGGGTCAATACTAGGTCCGTTGAATGATGAAAGCATGTAGAATGAGTGGTGATAGTACAGTCGACCTCACGTCAATTACCCTGTATAAAAAAACGTGTGCGGTCAGGTGAACCCCGTCAGGTACGAAGTTCCTTACGCGCACAGACACAGACATATTCTGTCTAGAATTACACTTATTGGAAGCCGTGTTAAGGAACTTTGTTCCAAAAAAGTGGTGACTAGGGAAACAGTGGTGATCAATGATGGTGTATAGCAGTGTTTTTCATACTGTGGGTCACGACCCTTAGGGGGATCGCGATGCCTTACTCGGGGGGTCGCGGTCAAAAGAAAAAAGGCAAGTGTTTCTAGGTCAATAAAAAATACAATTTCAGTGAGAAGGTTGGGCTTGTTTATTTTTCAAAAATTTGTCCTAGGGTGGTCACTAGAATTTTTTAACTTGTAAAGGGGTCGCGTATTCAAAAATAATGAGAAACACTGGTGTATAGTTACCCGGAACGCCTTCCCGCAGGTGTCGCACACGTGTCGCGGCGGGGGGCGCAGGCCGCGGTGCACCTGATGCGCGTGCTTGGCCAGCGAGGAGCGCGACGCCAGGGCTGCGCCGCACTCGGCACACACGTGCGCGCGCAGCCCCTCGTGCGCCACACGCTCGTGCTGCTGCAGGAGCCGCTCCGTGTCGAAGCGTTTCTCGCAGCGCGTACAACCAAACCTACCCGATTCAAACGACAATGCAACGAAAGATATAATAGGGAAGGTGACAATTTTTTACCGACTTCAAAAAGAAGAAGGTTATTTTTATTAGAATTCTCGAAACTATTTCAAGAATAAAAACTTTTTAACAAAAAATAAAACCGACTTCAAAAACCTTAACTAAAAAGTAAAAAATAATCATTGTATGTATTTTAAAATTTTAACAAAAACAACATTTTTAAGGCGGCGCGTGGTTGACCCTTTGCGTCATGTAATGTACAGTCGAGCGCAATATCTATAGTAAAAACAGTTTATGTGAACGTACGAACGGTCTCGCTCATGTTCTTCCAAACGTCCAATCACTATCGTGAAAAAAAAACACGCATATCGGCCAAGAATTCTCAGAATGAGGAACCAATGAGCAGATCATCTAGATAGGCGAAGCTAAAATAAACTGATTTATTGAAGCTAGTTAAAAACTACTCAACCCAAGTCAATAAAATTTATATGGGACTACCGCGCGGACTTTCTCTACCAAATAAAAAAACAACCACGTAAATCGGCCTACAAATCTCGGAGTAATCGGTGTACATACATGAAAAAGAAAAAAAGAACCCGCGGAATACATAACCTCCTCCTTTTTTTGAAGTCGGTTAAAAATAAGCAACAGTGAAAAAACCAATAAAATATTTGACAAAATGTCCAAGTTATAAGTTGTCCTGCGCGTACAATACAACAACGCCTTCAGGATGTTGTTGCGGCTGCCGTGGCGTTGCAGTGCATCAGGAATGTTTGCTGAAGCTCACACGGATGGCTTTCACGCCATCATGCGTAAGAAAGCGGCTTCCTTACTGCAGCGCATGCGTAACACTCGGAACAGCATCCTGAAAATGATTGTTGACAGACCGGATTGTCCCATCCAGAGACATTGGGTGGAGGTCGCTATAGGTTTAAATAAATAATTTGTTTAGTATTTTAAGTACTAGTAACACTAATCTAGCATATAAGCACAATCTGTTACTAACTCATCACTAACAACTTATGGGCTAGTGCCTGCAATAAAGACATTTTATTTATTTTATTTTATTTTTATAACCGATTTAAATGTGTTCACTGGACAGATACAGCACTATTAAAGAATGACGTCACCGTTCAAAACCTTCATGGTAACTTTACATCTCTCTGCGTTGCGTTCTCTCTTTACGTTTCGCACGACAAGGACAGAAAATGCCCTTCCAAAAACTTAAAAAGCGTGTATCACTCCCATTTTTAATGGATTCTGTTTATTCTTTCTACTTGTCCTTTCTGTACCTTCTTTTAAATAATATAACATTTTTGGTAATTTTTGACAGTAGTCAACTACCGGATTCAACGATTGCTCAAATAAAATTCCATCTCTCGACTTATACAACGTGTTGATCTGTATTCGTGGCATATTTAAGGAGGTGACTATACTACTTATACTGAACACGAATCAACAAAAAAATCAATACCAAAATTTTTTTTTTTGTTCGGTACCTATTTGTAAACAAACATATTGCCTCCGAGTGTCGCGAGCGACACAAAAACGAAGCGTGCGACAGCACCAAAACAATTTGCAGGTATTTCCACCCTTTGACAATGCCGCCGATGACTTATTTTCAGAGTCGTTCGGGATTTATTCTCGAACCCTCGCTATGTTTTTAAGTGAAAATTTGGGTATTAAATAATCGTAGAATTTTTCAAGTATTTTTAGATGACTAAGCACATTATTTATCATTTGCTCTAGAAATATGGCACCTCCCTAAATTAAAGATTCCCGTTCCAATTAATTTTGGCACCTCCCTAAATTAAAGATTCCCGTTCCAATTAATTTTCCATCTCTCCTAATTTATCCCTCACCGGAGATGCATCAGGCTCTTATGATTTTTATTCGCCGCAACAATATTAAATTATAAACCTCGGAATAGTCTTAAAATTTCCTGTTTATGTGGGTGTGGTATATTTTTATTTTACTGTTTTTAACAAATTATATTATTTAAGTACATTACATGTAAGGGATTAACCAGAGGATGGGCAGCAGCTTTCTCTGAGTATTTAACCAACCAACTGCGATCGCCAACCCGCCTGCCAAGCGTGGCGATTATGGCATATCCCCCCTTAATTGGGGGAGGCCTATGTCCAGTAGTGGACGTCTTTCGGCTGAAATGATGGTGATGATGATATTATATATGTTTGCTTGTTTCAGTGTTTCCTCGCAAATGAGAGAAAAGTACTATACGAGTCTCGGCCGAAATAGCAATTAACGATCTCGTTAAGTTTAAAAGGACTAAGTACTCGGCTTCGCCTCGTACTTCCAATATTACTCGGCCGTCAATTGCTTCTACTTTCTCTTGTTGGTACGGGTGCCGGTGAAATTACAATCACATGAGACTTTCCATCTTCATGTCTCAGTTTGGCGAACTGACTTGCGGTACCATTTAGGCAACAGTCTAGGTGGTATTGCAGTTGTTATGGGCAAAGGTAATCGCTTAACATCAGGTGGGCCTTTAGCGCGTTTCGCCATCCTATACTATATAAAAACTTTTTAACAAAAAATAAAACCGACTTCAAAAACCTTAACTAAAAAGTAAAAAATAATCATTGTATGTATTTTAAAATCTTAACATAAACAACATTTTTAAGGCGGCGCGTGGTTGACCCTTTGCGTCATGTAATGTACAGTCCAGCGCAATATCTATAGTAATAAAAACAGTTTATGTGAACGTACATGAAAATCACGCGCCGCCTTCAAAATGTTGTTTATGTTAAGATTTTAAAATACATACAATGATTATTTTTTACTTTTTAGTTAAGGTTTTTGAAGTCGGTTTTATTTTTTGTTAAAAAGTTTTTATTTCATACTTTTTAGTTGAGCGTTGAATCATAAATGTTTATATAACCAATTTGAGAATATATTTTTTATCAACCTTTGCTATCCCACTGCTGGGCAAAGGTCTCGCTCATGTTCTTCCAGACTTCCAATCACTATCGTGAAAAAAAAAAACACGCATATCGGCCAAGATTCTCAGAAAAACGAACCAATGAGCAGATCATCTAGATAAGCGAAGCTAAAATAAACTGATCTATTGAAGCTATTTAAAAAACTACTCAACCTAGGTCAATAAAATTTATATGGGACCACCGCGCGGACTTTCTCTACCAAATAAAAAAACAACCACGTAAATCGGCCCACAAATCTCGGAGTAATCGGTGTACATACATGAAAAAAAAAAAAAACCCGCGGAATACATAACCTCCTCCTTTTTTTGAAGTCGGTTAAAAATAAAACCTGGATTAGATAAGATTAAAGAACACTCACTTCAAAGTCTGCTTATCCTTGTGCTTCAGACTCTTTTGAAGATGTTGCCTCAGACTGTGTGCTGATTTGAACCTGAAAAAAGAAAAATGAAATACACTTTAGTCAATGATATTTAAAAGTACATATACAACGTGTATCAGAAATGCGTGGTCATATTTGAAGAGCTTATTTAGGAGATGCTATCGAACAACTTTTACTATGGGACCAACCCTGAAATCGAGAAAAAAAATCTTCTGATCCTTACATTTTGTCGAGCGACATCGATGATTTAGTAGGGAACAGTCGATATTTTTTTCGCGATTTCAGGGTTGGTCCCATAGTAAAAGTTGTTCTATGCTATGCTCTGAATGAGCTCTTCAAATTCATATTTCCACCATTGACCGCGCATTTCTGATACACGTTGTATACTGGGTGTCAGGGAAACGCTTCCGAAAACGAAGATAGGTGATAGTGCTGGTGATTACTGATACGAAACAAAAACAGTAGTAGTAGAGCTCCTTCGTGAAAGAGCTCGTCCGGGGAAGTACTACCACCGTACCTACTTCTCCGCCAAACAGTGATGCTTGCATTGCTGTGTTTCGGTCTCAAGGGTACGGGTGCCGGTGAAATTACAATCACATGAGACTTTCCATCTTCATGTCTCAGTTTGGCGAACCGACTTGCGGTACCATTTAGGCAACAGTCTAGGTGGTATTGCAGTTGTTATGGGCAAAGGTAACCACTTAACATCAGGTGGGCCTTTAGCTCGTTTCGCCATCCTATAGTATAAAAAAAAAAAAAAAGCGATACTTTTTAGGGTTCCGTAGTCCTATATGCCCTAATGTTTCATACATCACTTTTTTATCAGGTGTACCATCTGCGAAATATAGCCCACCAAAGTGGCTTACAATGTGCCCCCCCCCCCCCTGCCATTTCCAAACTATGCAACGTAGAAACTTGTAATCTTCCACGTTGATAGACTTTTATAAAAACTCTCTTTTAAAATTATTTCGAGTATAATGTGATTATACATTTTTGAGTTATAGTGAGAAAACTGGAAAATACTTATGACGTCCTAGTTCATAGGTCATTGACCTTAGATAAAAATGATCTCAGCAAATAATGCTCCTCTAGTTACTTTCTATTTAAAAAAATCACAAATAGAAACTTTGTGTTATATTGATAACACAAAGTAACAGCGCCACCTAGCGCTAAATTTAAGAAGTGTGTCATATATTGTTTGCAAAAACTAAAATAGCAATGATTAATATTCGATTTTATTCGTTTGTAATTAGACCTACTTAAGGAACCCTATAATACTGAGCATGGCCCGACATGCTCTTGGCCGGTTTTTTAGATTTTTTTCATATTTTTTTGCATTTTTCATACATAACCAGATTTGGGTAGTTAAATAAAACTGATTTGCAGGATAAAAACCATTCATTTACTTAATTTTTTAAAGTTGTAATTCAAATAAAATATCAGCTGGAGCTAGGGGTGAACGACATACGCTCGCATACGCAGTCCGTGTCGTAGCGAGCGTAGGTAAGTTAGGTACGCGCGGAATTGATCCCGAGTTTTGTACGCTTTACATTGCGGGTTTGCAAAATACCAAATCACTAAAACAATGAGTATAAGGCTAATGGTTATTGGTATTCGATTGTGTTTAGGTAGTATACTAATAGCCTTTCAGTTTCGGGAGTGTTTCCCTGACACCCAATATTACTTGCGCTCACAATCTGAAGACTCGAAAACGTCCCAATTAGGACGTTTTTCTATTAATCCGCGCCAAGTAAGGCGCCGAGCGTGACTAGTGACCAAAAAAAAAATATTGCCATCCCTTTCTTGTATCTACTATTAGTAAAAGAGAGCGATAGTTTAAAATAAGTTTGGTTCGTGAACAAGAGAATCGACGCCAGTATCAAGTTTATTTTTACATTTCCTCGTTGGTCTAGTGGTCGCAAGCGCGAATGCTGAGCGTGGGGTCCTGGGTTCGATTCCCGGGTCAGGCAAAGTGTTATTGGGTTTTTTCATTAAGAAATTCTCAGTAGCAGCCCGGAGTCTGGATTTGTGCCCGGTTAATGGCAATAGGCTCGCCCCCTATTACATGGGACTATAACATAACTGGCGAAATGTGGGTGTACTATTATACCTCTGCCTACCCCTTCGGGGAAATACAGGCGTGATGTTATGTATGTATGTATGTAATTTTAGATTTGTCAGGGGTGGATCCAGATGCTTTGGGGGGAGGCTTGGGACCCTTAGCCCCCCCCTGGATCCGCCACTGGCTGGTTGTGATACGTACCGTACGTCGCATTCCACGCAGTAATAGTCTTTGACGTCAGTGTGTGTTAGCTGGTGATGTTTTATCTGTGTCCTCGTTCTAAATCGCTTGCCGCATATAGCACACTCATAATTCTTGATGCCTTGGTGTATCCTGAAGAAAAAAAGCGTTTCAAGTTCATATTTATTATTATTATCGGTGTTTTTTTTTTACTGTATGGAAAAAGGGTGTGTTTAGTTATTGTAAAAGACTTGATCTATGAAAAAAATATATATAAAAATAAGTGAAAAAAATGTGTAAACAACTGATTTTTTTTAAAAACAAGTGAAAAAAAATGTAAAAACATGAACATAACATAACATCACGCCTGTATTTTCCCCGAAGGGGTAGGCAGAGGTGTATAGTAACACCCACATTTCGCCAGTTATGGTATAGTCCCATTTAATAGGGGGCGAGCCTATTGCCATTAACCGGGCACAAATCCATACTCCGGGCTGCTACTGAGAAGTTCCTGTGGAAAAAACCCAATATCACTTTGCCCGACCCGGGAATCGAACCCAGGACCCCACGCTCAGCAGTCGCGCTTGCGACCACTAGACCAACGAGGCAGTCAACATGAACAAGACCATGTAAAATGTTAAAACTGGTAAAAGATCACTACCTATCATCACTGTAATTTCCAGCAGGTCATCATCATCATCATCTCAGCCGAAAGACGTCCACTGCTGGACATAGGCCTCCTACAAAGGACTCCTTTTTTTGTTGTAAATACATACTTATAATACATAAGCAACACCCAGACTAACACAAACACTTATGTTCATCACACAAATATTTGTGTCCTGTGGGAATCGAACCCACGACCTCGTCATCAGCAGTCCGACCCTCGAATCACTAGACCACAGACGTTGTCAAAAACTACGTCGTTTTGTGTACAATAAAGAGTTTTTGTATTATATTGTAAAAACAAGTAAAAAGTATGTATAACAAGTGAAAAAACTTTAAGACAAGTGGAAAACGTGTTTTTCTCCCACTTGCTCGGAATATGTTTATTTTTCAAAAAAAAAAGGATACATCAATCGGCTCTTTTTCGTACGCAACGAAATAACACGCCAGCTATATCCAACACGGCAATAATACAAATTGCTGGTCAGTTTTTATTTTAACAATTATGCTACCGAGGTTTTTAAGTACACAATTACATAAATTAGGTTTTTTTAGGAACAAAATATTTATTTTATTATTTTAACGCATTTTACGCATGCGAAGCGAATTCTAAAGATTTAAATTGTGGAAAGAAAAAATCGCTCACAAGCAGGATTCGAACCTGCGACTTCTGGCTCAGTATCCTGCTCGTGAGCGATTTTTTCATTCCACAATTTAAATCTTTAACAAAATATTTATCATTATAAAGGCTGAATGAGCACATTTTTTTTCAAAACTTTGAAAATAGAACAAGTACCGCGCGCGGACGAATTGGCGCGAATGTAAATTAGATATTGTTGAATTATTTTTTGTATTGTTTCCTCGCAAATGAGAGAAAATACTATACACGTCTCGGCCGAAATAGCAATTAACGGCCTCGTTTAGCTAAAAAGGTATCGCCTGGCGCCTCGTCCTTTTTAAATCACTTCGGCTTCGCCTCGTCCTTGAATTTTTTGGTAATTTTGTGCGTTACTTTTGAAGCAAATAATTATTTTTTCTTTCTTTCCGATATTACTCGGCCGTCAATTGTTTTATTTCAGGCCTCGACAGTTATGTACTATTGTGTACTCTTTTAAGCCAAACTATATGATACTCACTGCTGATGTTCCGCTAAGGAATCCTTATTGATGAAAGTTTTTCCACATTGATCGCACTTCGGCCTATCCCCGCTGTGATGATTCCTCATGTGACCTCTATGAGTTTTATTATTACTGTAACACAAAAAATAGATCTTTTAACATTAGTATATGTTTTTTTTAGCAATAGGCTCGCCCCCTATTACATGGGACTATAACATAACTGGCGAAATGTGGGTGTACTATTACACCTCTGCCTACCTACCTACCTTCGGGGAAATACAGGCGTGTTATTTTTTATGTTCTTTTCATTTTTGTAAATTTGATTGTTTGTGCCAATAAACACATTTTCTTTCTTTCTATCTTAGCACACACTATGCTGTATGGAGTGACTTTTGTTCCAAAACAAATTTTCTATGAAAAATACTTCGTTTAACGATTTAAATTGTGGAAAGAAATACGCATCGCATGCGTAAATGCGTTAATAGTAGTTCTTTTTAATAGTATCACACGAGTGTTTTAATACCTAGTTATGTCAGTTACATACACTATTTTATCTAACAAAGTACAATTTTAAATAAAATACCAAAGTCAAAATCTTTTTTCTTGATTTTTCTGGTAAAAGATTGTTCGTCATTTACGTTGCTGCATCCAGAAATTCAGGCGGGGTCATATTCTCCTCAGTTCAGTATCACTGCTGTAGTCAGATATTTTTGCCCAGAATAAAACTTTAGGCTAACAAAATAATAATAATAGCGTACACAATCACAATAAATTCACAAGTTATCACGACCAAATCCAGTAGGCCATGGCACGCGCCCTAGCGCTCGTCAACACAGATAATAAAATATAGTCTGGCGAAAACATTATAATCGGAACTAATTTTCTATCCTTGTAGGGATTCCGTCAATCTCTGTTTTACCATACAAAAAATATGCCTGTAAACACTTAAATATAATTAAAGGCAATATGAAAATCCAAAGTTCTGCCAAAAACGCGATTTTAAACGATAACATTTTGCAATGTATGACAAGTGGCGCCACCCTGAATTTTGTGTACTCTTTGGTGCCAAACTGTACGACTGCTAAAAAAAAGGATTGAAAACTCCTTGGTTGGGTCTTTGTCTTGTGCGATAAGACCGCCCATTGTACTTACAATCTTTCTGTAAACTATTGGTGCCGATTCTCTTGTACACCCACCTAAACCTAACTATAACTAAAATTGACAAATTTTAGTTTAGAAAATCATAAAACTTATTCTGTTTTTATCTTTTTCTTATTTTAGAAAACTTGTTGACAGCTCTAATAATTGAGTTTGACGCATCTAAGTAGAATTGGCGGTGTTACCAGTACATCTTAAAAAAATTATCAAAAAGTGAATGGAATGACCGAAAGTTCACAAAAACAGAAGGAAATTAAATAATAATTATATTTGGAATTATTAGTTTATCATTAAAATTAAGAAGAAAAAATCATGTCACGAAATAAAGTACATTTTTGTTTTATATTTTCAATAAAATATATAAATTGGAATAATGTGATCAGATTAAAGAGCTAGGTTATTATTTTCTACGGCCCGTATTACAGAACGATACTCAAGCGTTGATCACTGTTTAAAACTAGTTTTGAGTTGAGCTTTGATTTTAGAACGTTCCTCAAGCAGAGATTTATTGATCACGGTTCAGCCGAGTTTAACTTTATTTTATACCGTCACCTGTTTCGATATTTGAGCAGAGATTTGATCTGTAATTAATCACTCTAGTTTGGTCCAGACTACGCTTGAGTAGAGATTTCTATTTTAATTCAGGTCATATTCGTGTGTTATGTTGTTGACTTAAAGTTTATAATTAGGTACCGTTCTGGAATAAGACCGATACTCATGTAACGATTCTATCCTTAAAGTAGTGATCAGGTGATTGGAGTTTAAACTGTACTTGAGGAACCTTCTGTAATACGGGCCTAAGAGTACCTATCAAAGGAGATATATTGTTATTATTGCAGCGTATCATATTGTATATCTTAAACAACGAGAAACAGAGCTATTTACATGGGCAATCACAATAATAAACTATTTCTTTAATTTAAAAAGCTGGAATTTCCCTTTTTAAAGACATGGTTAAAAAGTTCTAGCACCCAGGACACGAAATTTCTCAAAAAAGTTGAATAAATTAGAATCATAGAGTTACTTATACTAAAAAAAATGAAATGAAATGTCTTTGACAGAGACATGACATTTACCGTTGGTGGAACAGCGGTAAATGTCATGTCTCTGTCTAAACCATATGCATGTAATATTTTTTTTTTTTTTTTAACTTGAAGATTCTATTATATGCCTTATGAGGTAAATTGTGCTGACCAAAAATTATTATTGTAAGATCTTTTATGTACCACAATTAATGCAATAAAGATTATTTCTATTTTTTTTTTAGACCGTGACAACTATCAATTTTGACAATTTTACTTCATTTTTCGGTGCGTTCGTTTAATATTCTTAATGATTAAAAAAGGTGTGTTCGTTTTAGGTGTAAATTCTTACAAAAACAAAAAAAGCTTTTCTCAAAATTGGAGGTCTTTAAAAATATATAGTTTATCGTAAAATGGTAGTTTTTAAGACCTCTATCCGAATATATTTAACTTAAGTACTTAATTACCAATTAATTAATTACATTCACAGACTTAGTAAAAAATATAGACTAAGTGCTGCGAACAACCATAGTGAAGCCAATAAAAACCGTGCTCTTTCATGTACAACCAGTGCTCACGTACACACCATGCACCTCAAGGATATTTAGTTTCGCGATGCTTACTGGAAGATGCCGCGACATGTGAACTGAGAGGGGTGAGCACGGTTTAAGGTGCATGTGTGTGCGTGAGCACTTGTTGTAAATGAAGGAGCACGGTTTTTGTTGGCTTCACTATGGTTGTTCGCAGCACTTAGTCTATATTTTTTACTAAGTCTGTGATTACATTACATTATTACAATTGCACTCCTTTTTTCTTTAAGACGCTGACATTTTGTACAGAACAGAAAGAGAGGCAACGAGCGGAGGGACGTCGGGTGCGTCGCTCAACTTGAATGAAAATTAACAATTATTTTTTTAATGAAAAACTAAAAGCTTATTTGTAAAACAGAAACAACAAATGTTTAGATTATTGTCTTTCTCAAATGTTTTAAAGAAAGAATTTTTTTTTTTATTTGCTTCAAAAGTGACGCAGTTTTCTTAATTTTATTTATAATATTTAGTAAATAATAGAGATTGTTTGCTTTAAAGCATTTTTTAAGAGGTTAGTTTACAATTCTTTTCTATAGAGAAAACTTCAAGAAAACGCGTTTTGGGCACAATACAGTTTCAGAAAATACGATCAAGATTAACATGTATTTTTTTCACAGCCACAAACTGAATAGATACAGCTAAAAATGTTTTTAAACAAAGCCTATTTGGGGTATTTGGCTGTTGTCAGCGTCAGAAAGCTAGTGAAAAGACAGAAGTACTCACTTTGACACCTTCCCGCACAAGTTACATGTGTATAGAGTTAATAATCCTTCGTGTTGTGTTCTGTAAAACAATATATTGATATTATTAACATTTTGAAGTACTCGGCCACGCCACGTCCTTCCAATATTACTCGGCCGTCAATTGCTTTATTTCTGGCCTAGAAAGTAATGTACTATTGTATAAAACTTTTTAACAAAAAATTTAACCGACGAAAACAGAAACTAAAAAGCGAAAAATAACTAATTAATTATGAGTCGGCGCCAAACGAACTTTTAACAAGCAAAGTGCGTGCAAGTTGCAAGTGGCCGAGCGGAGAACGCAATTTTGGAAAGTTATTGTTTATCGTTGAAAATTTCACGTTGAATTTGATGTTACCTTGTTTTTATTATTTATTTAAAGTAATTTAATGATCTTCGTTGATTGTTTTTTTGGCGCCGACTCATAATTAGTTATTTTTCGATTTTCAGTTTCTGTTTTCGTCGGTTCAATTCTTTGTTAAAAAGTTTTATTTTAAATTTTTTGTGGCTAAAATCTAACTCCAAGTCATTATGTTGAAGTGTTTAGAACTACATTTATGTGTGCCAAGTTTCAACAGAATCGGTTAACAGGTAAGAATTCAGAGGGTGAACAAGCACTCATCCCCTGTTTTCTTACCCTTAGGGGTGGATTTTGATTTTGAAATTTAAATGGGACCAACTTCGAGATATACCCTATCCATTAAAAAAAGAATCATCAAAATCAAACCACTCTGTAAAAAGTTATGCGTGGTCATACATAAAAAAGAAAGATACGCGTCGAATTGAGAACCTCCTCCTTTTTTTCGTCGGTTAATTATTTAGTCTGTTATAAGGCCCACTGTAGCTCACCTGTAATGGTCTATAATGGAGGCACGGTCGATCATTCGTCTGTTGCACTCCACACACTCGTAACGTCGGTTATGTATTAGAGAATGCACGTTGAAACTGTATGAAGTGGGGAAATGCATTCTACATAGAATGCACTCGTACGGACCTCGAGACTGGAAATTAGAAAGAATAGTTATTTGTGCAACAAGAGAGCAAAGTCGTTTTTTGCTGAGAGTGCTGATTTTGAATCCTGAGCAAGCGAAGGATTCATCGGTTGAATCACGAGCGTAGCGAGGATGCAAAAAACTTTGCTCTCGTGTAACACACATAACTTTTCACTTCAGCAGCGAGAACACTTTAGGAGATAAAATAATAAACAGGAATAGATTGAAATAACTATTAATTGTGAATCAAAATAATTAACATTGTAGGTAGAGGAACCAATTCTATAAAGCATACCATATTATTATGCTTTCAGTTAATTCTCGCGACACTTCTCAGGTAGGAAACTTAATTCTTGTTGTTTTAACTCTTCCGGTGTTAAAATACTGTTCTCGTCGCTTGTTTCACCCATATTTTACGATTATTTTAATATTTTTTAACTTATTCAACTCTTTACGCCAGCCACGACATTTTATTCCCGCTCTTTTATTTAAATTAAGGCGTGTTCGGAAATAGCACCCATGATATTTTATTATTCAAAATATATTACGTAACATTATTGAAAGTAGAAATAAATATTTACAGGTTAAATAACAGTTTTATTTGCAGTAAATACTTATTTTCGTTTAAATACAACAATAAGTTAAAAATTCAATAAATTACATTAAAAGACATAATTATCTTTTTGCAAAATTTCTTTAGTTAGTACGACATTCCGAACGTGTTTGTCTTTGAAGTCGAATTCAAAATCGGAACTTTGATTCGAAAGGGCTGGTCTTTGTCTCTCTCTCTTTCTAATGGCGGGAAAGAGATAGAGATGTTTCGAATTGATGAATAAGATATTCGCGGCTTTCTGATTTTTTTTATTAAAAAGTTACTTTGTCTCACTCAGTGAGCAAAATGCGATTTTGCTCACTGATTTCAGGCAGCAAAACCTACATGTTTGAGCTACTGAAGTGAAAAATATATTGTAAAATTTCATATATCAAAAGAAAGTAAAGTTTTAAAATAGTAGTTTATGAAACTGTTGCATAACAGGGGTTATTAAAACACGAGTGTGAGTTTAAAAAGCGAGCCGTAGGCGAGGTTTTTAATAGTATCACACGAGTGTTTTAATACCTAATTATGTCAGTTTCATACACTACTTTATCTAAACTCATGAAATATCTATTTTAAACAAAAGGCCAACGTTAAATCTTGGTAACATTGTCGTAAGTTTTTCTTGATTTTTCTGGTAAGATTGGTTATTTTCGTTGCTGCTTCCAGAATGTCAGGTGGAGTCAAATTCTCCTCAGTGTCACTGCTATTGTCAGACATTTTTGCTTAGAATAAAACTTTACGACTTACAAAAACACAATAATAACGTAAACAATTAAAATAAAACACTGTTTCTTAATAAGATATCGCTGACGTCACCCAAAGACGTACCATAGTGGAGGATAATTTCGATACCACGAACAGTGTTCACGGTAGCTTAGTGGCTAAAGCACTGGCGTACTGAGCCAGGAGTCGCAGGTTCGAATCCTGCTCGTGAGCGATTTTTCTTTCCACAATTTATATCTTTAGATTTCGCTTCGCATGCGTAAATGCGTTAAAAATAATAGATAGATAGATAGATAAACCGTTTATTTAGTACAAAAACAAGACACAGGACATACAGGTAAAAATACAATAAAAAAGTGTGATATGTGTCTCAATATTGTACCAAATGGGTGACCAGCTCAGCATGTGCAGGTATTATACCTGACGCTGGTATTCTGCTGGATCCCTGCAGTGACATACGAACGCCGAGCAGACCAGATACATGAGAAAAATTGAAAATGATAATAAAATAATTATAAGAATCTTACCGGACTATGCTTGCCCATATGATTTTCTAATTTAGATTCAAAATTAAAGCCTTTATGACATAGATTACATTGAAATGGAAACTTCAGACCAGCTTTGCTTTCTTCCTGAAAAAAAATATATTACATTAATTTAAAATTAATTAATTAATTAATTATATTGTTCCGTGACGGGCCGGACGTAAATAATAGCACCACCCTATCTCTTCTCATGGGTGTCGTAAAAAGCGACTAAGGGATTCACCAGAGGATGGGCAGCAGCGTTCTCCGAGTATTTAAACAACCAACTGCGATCGCCAACCCGCCTGCCAAGCGTGGCGATTATGGCATAACCCCCCCCCCATTTGGGGGAGGCCTTTGTCCAGCAATGGACGTCTTTCGGCTGAAATGATGATGATGAATTTAAAATTATCTATACTTTAGATTCGTAAACCTGCACACTTGAGAGTTACAATTACAATCACATGAGACTTTCCATCTTCATGTCTCAGTTTGGCGAACCGACTTGCGGTGCCATTTAGGCAACAGTCTAGGTGGTATTGCAGTTGTTATGGGCAAAGGTAACCGCTTAACATCAGGTGAGCCTTTAGCTCGTTTCGCCAGCCTATACGATAACAAAAAAAAAAGTGCTGCATACAGTTCTCGATTCTGTGTGTAGTGTGACAACAGCAGTAGACCAGCGCGGTGGACTGAGGCCTTAACACTTCTCATTCTGAGAAGAGGCCTGTGCCCAACAGTGGGACAGTAAATGGGCCGATTTTTTCATGTTATAGAATGGAAAAACGAGGTCAAAGGCCCACCTGATGTTAAGCGGTTACCTTTGCCCATAACAACTGCAATACCACCTAGACTGTTGCCTAAATGGCACCGCAAGTCGGTTCGCCAAACTGAGACATGAAGATGGAAAGTCTCATGTGATTGTAATTTCACCGGCACCCGTACCCTTCAGACCGAAACAGCAATGCAAGCATCACTGTTTGGCGGAGAAGTAGGTACGGTGGTAGTACTTCCCCGGACGAGCTCTTTCACAAAGGAGCTCTACTATTACTATATTATGTATATGCGTAGGGAGCCGACCATGCGTCTGAGCCGCGCGGCATGGTACCTCGCAGAGCTAACGGCCAGCGTCCATACTTCGCGTAAAGTTAAATATGTATATTTTATAGTTAAAGTATACTACCTTTCCAAATAGATAGTGACATTACCTATGTATCCAATCTCTATTCTAAATTGTAAGATTATTTATTATATATACTTATGATACCTATGTGTAATATATTTTGTGTGTTATTTATTTATTTTAGTTTATTAACACGCAGTAGTACGCCACGGACTGCCCCCATTATCTAGATCTTACGTCTTCTTTGTTCATCCAAAGGTTGTCTGGAAGATATCGCTTTTAGCGATAAGACCGCCCATGTATGTACCCATAATTTATACGTTGTTCCTGTTTACTACTATTTTCATGGTGTACAATAAAGTATATTCTATCTATTTTAAAACTATGATATCTAAGATTTTCATTGAAATCAAATGATGTCAAGCGAATAACGTATTTATTTGGGTAACGATTAATACCATGTTTATAAAAACACCTTTTTCATTTATGCTCCGCTCCTCTTGGTCGTAGCGTGATGTTATACTGGGTGTCAGGGAAACGCTCCCGAAACTGAAAGGCTATTATTATACTACCTAAACACAATCGAACACCAATAACCATTAGCCTTATACTCATTGTTTTAGTGATTTGGTATTTTGCTAACCCGCAATGTAAAGCGTACAAAACTCGGTACAATGCCGCGCGTACCTAACCTACCTACGCTCGCTACGACACGGACTGCGTATGCGAGCGGATGTCGTTCACCCCTAGCGCCAGCTGATATTTTACTTGAATTACATTGCAAACTTTAAAAAAATAAGTAAATAAATGCTTTTTTTTTTGCAAATCAATTTTATGTAACTGCCCAAAGCTGGTCATGTATGAAAAATGCAAAAAAAAAAAATGAAAAAATCTAAAAAAAGAATCGCAATTTTTTTTTGTGGTTTCGTATCAGTAATCACCAGCACTATCACCTATCTTCGTTTTCGGAAGCGTTTCCCTGACACGCAGTATCGCCTAAAGCCTTCCTCAATAAATGGACTATCCAACACAAAAAATGTTCAAAGCCAACCAGTAGTTCTTGAGATTAGCGCGTTCAATCAAACAAACAAACTCTTCAGCTTTATAATATAAGTATAGATATGTGTATATTGGGCTGTCGATGTGGTGTTATTAACTTACCTCTCTCTGTTTGATTTGTTCTTCAGGATTTAAAATTACAATTTTTATCTTAGCTGGATCTAATTCAACAAGTTTTCTTATTGAAGACTTTGTTTTTGTTAGATTCTCATCGCAGGACACTGGTTCACTGAAAAAAAAAACATAAATAAAAAATAATATACATTTTCTAAAAAATAAATAATGGAATTAGGCGTGTTGGATGAATTGAAGAACCACGGAGCGAAGCCACGGGCAAAGTCTATTTGCTATAATACTATACAACATCTTGTTGTATAATCATTTCTTAGGTTTTCGCGATCACTACACATTATAATAAAACAAAGTTTAACCTGATTAAATCGCGTATATTATTTAAATTGGTTTCCCTGACGTTTCGAAAGCTTTGCAGCATTTCGTGGTCGCAGGTAGACTCATCCTCCGAGCCTTTTCCCAATTATATTGGGGTCGGCTTCCAGTCTAGCCAGATGCGGCTGAACATCAGTATTGTACACGGAGCGACTGCCATCAGACCCCCGCAACACAGTTACTGGGTAATACTGACATTCGGAGGTTAGACCAGTTGTCAGACTTTCAGGATTCTGACTACCCGTAACGACTACCATAGATATTCGTATGGCAACCGGGACCGACAGCTTAACGTGCTCTCCGAGGCACAGGTCGCAGGTAGACTAACGGCCAAAATTAATATCCAATCTATCCACGATTTGACCTACTAGAGATAGGAATTTGACATATTTTATATGGAGCTTATGTCAAATTGCTATCTCTAGTAGGGCAAATCGTGGATAGATTGGATATTAATTTTGGCCGTAAGATGACAAGCGTCTTTACAGATATTTCAAAAAAAATATTTTATTCTACCGTACAATATTATTAATTAAAATCGTTTCGATACACGCAGTAATCACTCACAATATCATTATCTTTTACAGTGTTGCGTGCTGTTTGGGACTTAATCCAGTTAAACTTTGTTTTATTATAATATCTAGTTGTATTTTTAGGAATTTGCCACGAACCAACAATCATGACCTCTACTTTGTATGTAACATAAAACAATTTATTTGAATAGAGTTAGTCGAGCCCTTTCATTTGAGTACCAACACGATAGATCTAAGACCTATGGCTTAGGAGATATGGTCATCAGAATTTTTGACCATTTATTTGCCTAGAGCTCCTCAAGCCCTTTCATTTGAGTACCAACACGATAGATCTAAGACCTATGGCTCAGGAGATATGGTCATCAGAATTTTTGACCATTTATTTGCCTAGAGCTCCTCAAGCCCTTTCATTTGAGGACCAACACGATAGATCTAAGACCTATGGCTCAGGAGATATGGTCATCAGAATTTTTGACCATTTATTTGCCTAGAGCTCCTCAAGCCCTTTCATTTGAGGACCAACACGATAGGTCCAAGACCTATGGTTTAGGAGATATGGTCATCAGAATTTTTGACCATTTATTTGCCTAGAGCTCCTCAAGCCCTTTCATTTGAGGACCAACACGATAGGTCCAAGACCTATGGTTTAGGAGATATGGTCATCAGAATTTTTAACCATTTATTTGCCTAGAGCTCCTCAAGCCCTTTCATTTGAGTACCAACACGATAGATCTAAGACCTATGGCTCAGGAGATATGGTCATCAGAATTTTTGACCATTTATTTGCCTAGAGCTCCTCAAGCCCTTTCATTTGAGGACCAACACGATAGGTCCAAGACCTATGGTTTAGGAGATATGGTCATCAGAATTTTTGACCATTTATTTGCCTAGAGCTCCTCAAGCCCTTTCATTTGAGGACCAACACGATAGGTCCAAGACCTATGGTTTAGGAGATATGGTCATCAGAATTTTTGACCATTTATTTGTCTAGAGCTCCTCAAACCCTTTCATTTGCGTACCAACACGATGGATCTAAGAGCTCAAGTTTAGGATAAATGGCCATCAAAATAACAACTGGAACAGACATTTTCAATTTTATAATAGTTAAGATAAATTGTTGGGTATGGGGAGGGGGCGGCACATTTTAATTTTAAGTAATAAGGGGATGAAATAAATAAATGTCTGGGGGTGGGTGTGTGTGTGTGTGTGGGGAGGGGGTGTACTCACATAATTTTCTTTTTCTTCTTGACTCTAACTTCTTTAGTTTTACTATGCTTCTTCTTTTTAATATCCAGTTCCATTTTTATTTCCATTTGACCGGACTCTTGTAGTAGTGATGCAATGTCATCTTCTGTAATTTTCGTTGCTACAGATCTGAAAAGAAGAGGTTTTTCATGGTGTAAGACAGCGAAACGAGCTAAAGGCCCACCTGATGTTAAGCGGTTACCTTTGCCCATAACAACTGCAATACCACCTAGACTGTTGCCTAAATGGTACTGCAAGTCGGTTCGCCATACTGAGACATGAAGATGGAAAGTCTCATGTGATTTTTAATTTAAAAAATAACCAGCCAAGTAGGAGTCAGACTCGTACGATCGACCGCACTTCAGTGGTAACACTTTGACACTGACAGCGCCTTTGTTTCGTAAACAGTAAGGGTGGTTTTCTAACTCAAGTGTTACCACTGTACATCGAGGATTCCGTTCCGTACCTTCCTCGGACGTTTAATAAGTTATGTGAAGGGTTTTTGATGACTTCTAAGAAACTGCTAGCTAGTATGTTTTTAGGGTTCCGAAGTCCTACAAGGAACCCTTATAGTTTCGTCATGTCCGTCCGTCTGTCCGTCTGTCCTAATCCTTTACAGCTTAATAACTTCTACAGTTATAAACATAAGTAAATGAAATTTTGGTAAAAAATAGTCTGCATATAGATCTCAATTTTAAAAGAATAAAAAAATAGTTTTTACGTTCTTTAGGGGTGGCGCCCATACATGTGAAATGAGGAAAAAATAATTTTTTTCGCTGCACCCCATCGTGTGGGGTATCATTGAATAGGTCTACTAAAATGAAGGTAATGTTTCATACACCACTTTTTTATCAGGTGTACCATCTGCGAAATATAGCCCGCCAAAGTGGCTTGCAATGTGTCCCCCCCCCCTGCCATTTCTAAACTATGCAACGTAGAAACTTATAATCTTCCACATTGATAGACCTTTGTAAAAACTCTCTTTTAAAATTATTTCGAGTATAATGTGATTATAATTTTTTGAGTTATAGACAGAAAACCGAAAAATACTTAAAACGTCCTAGTTCAAAGGTCATTGACCTTAGAGAAAAATTATCATGCCAAATAATGCTCCTTTAGCTACTTTCTATTTGAAAAAATCACAAAAAGTAACTTTGACATCAATCAGACTTCTTAAATTTGGCTTCTTGAATTTATCGCTAGATGGCGCTACTAACAACACGCTCTGAGTCGCGAATGCTGCCGATTATTGCAAAAACTAAAATAGCCATGATTAATATTCGATTTGATTCGTTTGTACACCTACTTAAGGAACCCTATAATACTGAGCATGGCCCGACATGCTCTTGGCCGGTTTTTTCTCTTTTGTCTTATTTAGTCAACAATCTTGGCATGTCTCTTTATTCAAATAACAACTGATAAAATACAATTACTAGTTCTGCATATGTAATCAGGTGAAAAAGAAATATTTAGAGTGATACTGTTAGCATAATGTCTTTTAATAAAAAAAATACTGACTATATATTACATCAAAGTACAATCTTCCTGATATTCACTGCATCTTTGAAACGGTGAACGTCCCTAGAGCAAGGAGGAACCATGACATTGTTTGTCATGGTTCCTCCTTGCTCTAGGTGTCGCATACTAGCGAAAACAAACACTGCACACCACACGCTTGGTAATAGGATGGTCCATAATTGGAACAAGCTGCCGGAGGATGTGGTTGCTGCCACCTCTGTAAACTCATTTAAGAATAGACTCGACAACTGGCTACGAACGAATGAACTCTCGTTGGCAAAGCTGTGAATGCAAAAAAAAACAAGGTGTAATAATAGTGGTGTATAGGTGAATGGGGCACTACACACCTTCATGAACAGCCGCAAAGTGTCGGAAAAGGCACGGCTGGCTGTTCATGGGGGAGTGTTAGTGCCTACACTTATGTATGGTAGTGAAAGTTGGGTATGGCAGAAGAAACATGAAAGCAGAATAAATGCAGTAGAAATGAGAGCTTTGAGAAGTATGTGTGGTGTAACTTTGAGAGATGAAGTAAGGAATAACGTGATAAGGGAGCGTTGTGGAGTGAAAGAAGATGTAGTGACAAAGATTGAGAAAGGTATGTTAAGATGGTTTGGACATATAGAGAGGATGGACGAGAGGAGATTGACGAAACAAGTATACGAAGCGAGTGTGGATGGAAGAGTTGGAAGGGGACGACCTCGGCGAACGTATCGCGATCAAATCGCGGATGTTCTCAAAAAATGCCAGGTTAAGAGTTCTCTAAACCGACGAGCATGCATGACGAGGTTAATGGACGTAGATGAAGCGAAAGAGGTGTGTCAGGATCGTAGCAGGTGGAAATCCATAGTCTCTGCCTACCCCAATGGGAAACAGGCGTGATAATATGTATGTATGTGTAATAATAGTACGCCTACATTTCGCCTGTATTTAATTTTATTATTTTTAATGAAGAGTTTTTCCAAATGAGTTTGGTATTAGTATTGGTATAACGGGCCATTTTCCGCAACTCCACGCTCGGCGTGTATTTTGCGTGTGGGTGGGAATAACTTGTTTACTCGAGCCACCCCAGCTCCTCGAGGAAGGCCAGCAGACGCTTGATGTTGCTGACTGTCTCTCGGAGAGTACCCGGATCTCCGAAGTACTTAGCCCTGTATGAGGCGACCTCCGGGCAGTTGAGAAGCACATGGGCCGCTGTTTCCTCTGTCTCCATGCAGGCTCTGCACAGAGGACTGTCAGTCACACCTATGACAAAGAGGTGTTTGTTAAATGAACCGTGTCCGGTGTAGGCGGCTGTCACCGTACGTAGATGTTGTTTTGACAGCCGGAGGAGCTGTTTGGTGATCTTACCGTCAATGACGGGGAGTGCTTCCTTAGCCTGTCTGCATACTTCGTGGTTTATCCAGGAGTAGTTGTGTTTGTCTCTAGTGCGTTTCCTTACCAGAGTACGAAAATGACCAAAGGGGAGAGGTATTATGGGTTCAGGTCCTACCGCGTCTGTACTCGATCCTCTCCTAGCGAGTTCGTCCGTTGCGTCATTGCCTCTAGAGCCACTATGACCTTTAATCCATTGTAGGGTTATATTGTTGGAGCTGCCTACCTGATTTAGTTGTGTTGTTCCAAATGAGTTGTGTCCTTACGTATGAATATCGATTCTGATAACGTAGCTCACAGGAACAACAGGGTTTTTGTTACATACTGTATTTAAAACATGTCTCACCTGATTTCTTCTAAAGTAATATTGTCTTCGTAGTCAGAGAAGCCATTTTCTTCCTTCACAAGATCCCCATCGTACTTATTGATCAATGGTAAATCTATATCGTCCAATCCTGATGGCTGAAGCTGTTTTTCATGCTGAAAGGGTAACAAGAAGAAAGAAAGCTTATCACCACAAAATTAGTAAAATAAATATTTTTGTATGGAGGCTGGACTATAACTCGAAACTGCTGTGAACCGAGAAGAGATTATATTTTTATGAAAGTACATAAATGAAGGAATTTGTATTTTTTTTATTTGTTTTGAAAGCACCCTTCTTTTGTAGTTTTTTTTAATAATAACAATTCAAAAATAAAATTGCAACCCACAGTAATTATTTATTCTTGCAACACTGTTCTGTTGGATATCATTATTATCATTGTCAACGTCAGTCAAGTGTCAATTTCCATATATAGGAGACTAATCAGGGCCCTGACAGTCGTTAGTTCGTTTTCCTGCCATATGTCGCCACCTGTCGCGGTTTCGTAATTTGTTATCTGTGGGATGTTTGATGCCATGACGTTCTAGTTATTATTGTCTTTGATTATTGTGTTAACAGCTGATCGAGTGCCTGTATTATCGTATTATCTTGTAATATCTTAGCTAAAAAGCTTGAGTTGAGTTCTTCGATACTTCAAATTCGACACAGTTTAATGATAAGACAATTCGCGACTTACCGCTTCTGTTTTCAGTGCAGTATTGTGCGAGAACTTTTCGTCATAGGAAACAAGTGAAACTAATGCTATTTCTTATCCCCAAGAATGTTAATTTAGAGATATGTTGTTGACATTCTTTGTGCCTACAAAATATAATATGAAAATGATGATGATCCTGTTTTATTTCCCTTAATAATAAATAATTTTATTTCTCTCTTCACAAATTTGGCTTAAATTTAAATACATTTACGTGACATGTAGGTGCGTAGAAGCCCCTTTGCGAGAGACTGGAGTCCGTACTAGGGAAACCCTGTGTTACGGATCACCAGGTCCTCACCCTGGTTTTAAATATGTTGTACATTATGCTGTCACAATTATTGACAATAAGAAAAAAAAAAGTACTTAAGCATAACATGTAAATACAATAGAAGAGAAAGTATACTATTATATAAACATATGCAGTTGAACTAACAGATGTGATGTGTTAGTTGGTGTGTATGTATGTGGGTGTGTTTGAATGAGAGGAATCGAGGTAATGAAAGTAGTGTGTAGAGTGCAATTGTGAGTGAGTGTTGTGAGGTGGGATTTGCGTGTGTGAGTGGTCACGGTAGAATGTATTATTTTGTGTTTGTCACGTGGATGCGAGTACGCGGTCGTACGAGTTTGTACGAGTGTATAATTATGTTTGTGTGAGTTCCATCTTGCTTGTTAAGAGGGTATAAAAAGTAGTTAATCAATTTCAATTTCAATGTTTTTTATTTCAAATAAACCTAATTACAGGCACTTTTGAAAGGTCAGGCTCTAGTTGCACGGTTCCAAATTGTGGGTCCTATGGAGAAGAACCGGCAAGAAACTCCATGGATAAACTCTTTTTAAAATAGGTTATTGTTTATTACATCAAATTTATTCAAATAATGTGAGTATAATGTAGGTTAATGTCAGAAATAAACAAGAGTTTAAAAGTGAGTATATTGCCTTTAGAAATAAACGTAAAAAGAGTTGCCATAGTATGTAGAAGCTGACCTGTCCCGACAGACGGCACCCGTTCACGAGCATGACGCGAGCATCAGCCATCGCTTAACTCAACCATATTGAAGGGAAATCTAATCTTAAAAAGTACCTACCTATAACTACAGTATATATGGAGCTACGAGGACCTACAAATATAGCTATAGCTAGCTACCTACCTACACGCGATGGTAGCGACAAAATGCAGGGCGGAAATTTAGTGAAACTAAGCTCTGGAGTCACTGTCGCATCTGTAGCTAGCTACTAATATAGTAATCTGTGACACTAATACCAAAGTTGTGGTCTGTATCTGTATCCGTATCCGCGGATTTTGTCACTAATTATCCGTATCCGTATCCGCGGATATACATTTTGAGCAATCCGGCACATCACTAATCCAAAACATCGAGTTCTTCAGTTGATTTTATTTAAAGCCATTTAATATTGTTTTAAAATATACTTATGCTTTCAAAAATGACGTTTAACAGTTTTTTTTATTGCTTTATTGAGCAAAACTAATATTATGTTGAAAAATATCTGTTTTTAAAATATTTATTTATAAGGGTGCTTTTAATATTTTTCTTGTTTTTGCAAGCATATCCTAGATAATTTTCCCTACCAGATAAACCACACATGATATTGGTTCAAAAACAAAATTATTTTAGGTTCATTTAATTACATATCCTTTGAGTTTGGCATTATACATAACATAACATCACGCCTGTATTTCCCCGAAGGGGTAGGCAGAGGTGTATAATACACCCACATTTTGCCAGTTATGTTATAGTCCCATGTAATAGGGGGCGAGCCTATTGCCATCAACCGGGCACAAATCCAGCCTCCGGGCTGCTACTGAGAATTTCCTAAAGAAAAAACCCAATAACACTTTGCCCGACCCGGGAAACGAACCCAGGACCCCACGATCAGCAGTCGCGCTTGCGACCACTAGACCAACGAGGCAGTATACAATACTAGAAAACAAATCATTATTTGTACTGACCTCTAGAACCTGGTAGCTAGTCTTCCCTTTGCCAAGGAAATCAATAGTAAGCGTTTTAGTAGCACTGAGATGTGGACTGGAGTATTTTGATAACTCTTCATCCTGTGCATCTATTGGGAACTGCGGAAAGTAGGATTTATTTAGAGTATAGTTTTTATAACAAAATAATTAGTAAGGGACTTTACTCATGGCGCGACGCGACGCAGAATTGCATCGATTGCCGATATCGGTCAGATATCGCAACATGTGTTCGAAGAAAATTTATTCAAAATCGCAAATATCTTCAGACAAGATCGCATGGATTGACGATATCGCTCACAGATCTGCTCGATATCGAATTGCATGTACGTTCTAATGACCTGCGATCCTATTTATATCTATCTTAACTATTATAAAATTGTAAACGTCTGTTTGTTTGTTTGATTGTTTGTTTGTTTGTTTGTTTGTTCCAGCATCACGCTAAAACTACTGGACCGATTTTGATGATTTTTTTTTTGTTTGAAAGCTGATGATCTGACTTAAAAACTGGTATGGGTTTTGAGAAAGAAAGAAAGAAAGAAAAAAAGAAAAAAATTAATTCGTGGGTTGCGTACTCACCCGACAGATCGAAGCTTCTATGCATTTGCACGAGAGGATAGTAATGTACGATGGAGTGGAGTGGAGTGGACAGGGGATGGGACTGGGGACGGGACAGGGGGACGGGTCTGGGGACTGGGGACGGGACAGGGGACGGGACATGGGATGGGAAATGGGACGGACATGAGACGGGACATGGGACAGGACAGTGGGACGGCACATGGGACGAGACATAGGACTGGACATAGGATGGGACATGGGACACGACATGGGACATGGGACGGGACGATAGTGATATAGTGGGACAGGACATGGGACATGGGACATGGGACGATAGTGATATAGTGAGACAGTGGGTCAGTGGGAAAGTGGGCAAGAGGGGCAGTGGGGCAGGGGGCAGTGGGATAGTAGGGCAGTGGGACAGTGGGGCAGTGGGACAGTGGGGCAGTGGGACAGTGGGGCAGTGGAACAGTCGAACAGTAGGCCTGTGGGGCAGTGGGACAGTGGGACAATGGGGCATTGGGGCAGCGGGACAGTGGGACAGCAGGACAGTGGGACAGCGGGACAGGTTGACAGTGGGACTGCGGGACAGGTGGACAGTGGGACAGTGTGGCAGTGGGATAGGGGGCAGTGTGACAGTGGGGCAGTGTGACAGTGGGATAGGGGCCAGTGTGACAGTGGGGCAGTGTGACAGTGGGGCAGTGGGATAGTGGGACAGTGGGTCAATGGGACAGTGGGACAGCGGGCCAGTTGGACAGGTGGACTGTGGGATAGAGGGACAGTGGGACAGTGAGACAGTGTGACAGTGGGACAGTGTGTCAGTGGGACAGTGTGACAGTGGGACCGTGGGACAGTGGGACAGGGGACTGTGGGACAGTGGGACAGTGGACTGGACTGGACTGACGTGGGTTAGCAGAATTTAACGCGAGCGGAGCCGCGGGTAAAAGCTAGTACTATAATAAAACTGTAAAGGTCGAAAAGTCTGTACTTACATTGAGTTTTTTTTCGCGAAAACCGGCTAGGGGGACTAGAAATAAGCAATAGAACACGAATCAATAGTTTTTAGAATTTATGTCTGTCTGTTTGTTACCTCATCACGTGAAAACAGCTGAACGGATCGTAATGAAACTTTGCGTTTGTATAGGTATTAGTCTAACTTAAAAGATAGGGTATGTTTCATTTTAATCGGTTGAGTAGAACCACCGATACAGCTTGACCCCTCTATTGTATTAAGTTGCATACAAAGTAGAGGTTATGATTGTTGGTTAGTGCAGGTTCCTAAAAATACAACTAGATGTCGTTAGTAGGTATTATAGATAACATAGTCAGCCCATTACTATCCCACTGCTGGTGAGCATGGACCTCTTCTCGGAATGAGAAGAGTTAAGGAACTGGATATTGTTAGTGTAATAGATTATCTAAACATAATCAGCCAATTACTGTCCCACTGCTGGGCATGGAGCTCTTCTTAGAACGAGAAGAGTTAAGAAAATAGAGAATTACATAGAATAGTCAGCTCATTACAGCTGTCCGACGGCTGGGTATGGGCGTCTTCTCAGAATAAGAAGAGTTTAGGGCTAATTCCATTACCATGGCCGGTTGGTTGTACAAACAAAATATAGAATGGTAGGTGAATAGTGTTATCGTCTGTGTAGGCGCTTATGTATATGAGAAGACATTGTGTTCATAAATATGACAGGATGTTATTTTCCGACATCCACGCGGACGGAGTCGCGGGAACAGCTAGTTTCAAATAAATGTACGGATATCGCTCGTATTGCGTCGCGTCATGAGTAAAGTCCCTAACGGCCAAAATTAATATCCAATCTATCCACGATTTGCCCTACTAGAGATAGGAATTTGACATAAGCTCCATACAAAATATGTCAAATTTCTATCTCTAGTAGGGTAAATCGGGGATAGATTGGATATTAATTTTGGCCGTAAGAGTAGGTACATCTATAAAGTTAATTGGGTTGTTAAGGAACATGGTCTGTTTCTTAATGAGATGCTGCTGACATCACGGAAAGATAGATAGATAGATAGATAAAACGTTTATTTAGTACAAAAACAAGACACAGGACATACAAGTAAAAATACAATAAAAAAGTGTGATATGTGTCTCAGTATTGTACCAAATGGGTGTCCAGCTCAGCATGTGCCAGGTATTATACCTGACGCTGGTATTCTGCTGGATCCCTGCAGTGACATACGGACGTCGAGGAGACCAGATACATGAGAAAAATTAAGAATTATTGCTTTGCGTTTGTGTCTGTTTTTTTTAATGTGAGTATAATATCCACTAAAAAAAATATATATAACTATAAATATATTAAGAGTGTGAAAGGAATTAAATAAATAAATATATATTTAAATATATTCATAACCGTAACAGGTAAAAAAAACCGGCCAAGATCATGTCGGGCCATGCTCAGTATTCTAGGGTTCCTTAAGTAGGTGTTACAAACAAATCAAATCGAATTTTAATCACGGCTATTTTAGTTTTTGCACTTGACGGCAGCATTTTATGCTCGAAATAATTTTAAAAGAGAGTTTTTACAAAGGTCTATCAATGTGGAAGATTATAAGTCTCTACGTTGCATAGTTTAGAAATGGCAGGGGGGGGGGACACATTGCAAGCCACTTTGGCGGGCTATATTTCAAAAATATTATATAAAAAAGTGATGTATGAAACATTACCTTCATTTTAGTAGACCTATTCAATGATATCCCACACGAGGGGGTGCAGCGAAAAAAAATTTTTCATCCCCATTTCACATGTATGGGCGCCACCCCTAAAATACGTAATCATGATTTTTTTATTCGTTTAAAATTGAGATCTATACCTATACTATTTTTTAACAAAATTTCATTTACTTATGTTTATAACTGTAGAAGTTATTAAGCTGTAAAGGATTAGGACAGACGGACGGACATGACGAAACTATAAGGGTTCCTTGTAGGACTACGGAACCCTAAAAAATATATACATGTGAGTAAAAAATAGTAATTACCAAAGAAATTAAATGGATGTTAAATTTGATACCCACAAGCAGTGTTCACGGTAGCTTAGCGGCTAAAACATGATGTATTGAACCAGTAGTCGCAGGTCCCACAGCCCCTCCCCCCTGGTTTGATGTCACATATTTTGCAATTTTAAATTTGGAAATTATGTAATTAAACACCACTTCCAAAGTGATACAAAGAAAAACCTTGTAATAATATTGATAGAGCTGGTAATATTTTAAGGTTTTTGTTAGAGTTTTAATACTTTAGATTTATACATGTGACATCACGAAGCTTATTATTATTCATTTATTTCAGATTGATATCCATATTTTAGTTAGTACTTATAACTTGTCCCCCCACCCTTGTCACACTTTGTTAACCTATTGTTTATTTTATTATTATTATAAATAAACAGGCAGCAGTTGAAACAACTGATAAGTGCCTGTATCCAATCTGATCGAGTAGTAGTAGAGCTCCTGTGTGAAAGAGCTTGTCCGGGTAAGTACTACCACCGTATCTACTTGTCCGCCAAATAGTGATGCTTGCATTGCTGTGTTTCGGTTTGAAGGGTACGGGTGCCGGTGAAATTACAATCACATGAGACTTTCCAACTTCATGTCTCAGTTTGGCGAACTGACTTGCGGTACCATTTAGGTAACAGCCTAGGTGGTATTAAAGTTGTTATGGGCAAAGGTAACCGCTTAACATCAGATGGCCCTTTAGCTCGTTTCGCCATAATATACCATTTAAAAAAAAATCCTGCTTATCCCCACTTTTATTTCTTATTAAGTTCGAGAAGATGCTTGTCAAGTCTGTTTTTAAATTGGATTACATTTTGGGCTGAGACTACGTCAACTTTTATTCCACTTTTATTCCACGCTCCAACTATTCTGTTGGCTAGAATTTTTTGTGAGGGTTATTATTTGAAAGGCTAGTGCACAGCTTAAGGTGGTGAGGTGACCTTTTGACTTAGATGGATGTTTTTGTTTCGTATGAATAGTGCATCAAAATCTTGAAGGTTGTAATGTCCAATTAAGATTTTATATGTCTCAATTAGATCTCCACAGTCCCTGC
This sequence comes from Asteroscopus sphinx, assembly GCA_949699075.1. Lineage (NCBI taxonomy): Eukaryota > Metazoa > Arthropoda > Insecta > Lepidoptera > Noctuidae > Asteroscopus > Asteroscopus sphinx. The sequence goes on along the minus strand of OX453031.1, from coordinate 14,210,334 downwards.
GATCCTTTAAAGTTGTGAGCTTCAAAACTTCTAAGCATCCCTCATACAGTTTTCTTTTAATTTGCATGAATATTGATAAATAAGATGGTATAATTTTTTAATTTCATACATAATACTTACAGGAGCACATCTAGTGAGGTACTCGTACAACATTGTATGAGCCCGTAACATTTTATGTTTGAACCTAACAGACTTCTGTAGAAGGGCACAGCATTCGTAACATAACCACTGAGGTAGACCATCGGACTCCGTTACCTGGAGAAAACATTATATAGAATTAATTTTAACTCACAAATTCTCTCAACATACACTCTCACGCACCCACACGTACCTCCACCTCCACACACATTCCATCCACCACACACACATACATTCCTGACCTGAACACACCCCCACACATATACAACATCATAATAATTAATATGTATAAAGATAAATAAAGAAACAAAGTTTAACAGATTAAATCGCAATTGGTTTCCCTGACGTAAAATAATATACGCGATTTAATCCCGTTAAACTTTGTTTTATTATAATTACACATTATAGTGATCGCGAAAACCTAAGAAGTCATTAGATAAATAAAGGAAAAAATATTGTCATCGTTAAAACAATAATAATATTTTAATAAGTGATAGCAACCAGTAGGTTGCCCCAGATATAGCTGGGGAGATGCTGTGGAGGCTGATCTACGTGAGCTTCAAGCTACCAACTGGTTGATCTATCGAGGAAAGTGGAGAGTTCTCGTTTCGGAGACCATGACTCACTTTGGGTCGCTGAGCCAGAGGAGTAAGTAAGTAGTAATAAGTGATGCACTATCTATCAAAGAGCGGAGTCTCCTGATACAGGCATTATTTGCTTAAAAGAAGGCTCCAATCACCAACTAATGTTACCTAAATCTTTTTGAAGAAAATAAACCATTTGTATTTGTAAATTTATGATTTAACAGCACATTTATCATGTCATTCAGGGGCGCTCTGTGGGTGCTCATGCACTTTGACACCTTGTTTAAAAGAATTGATGAAGTGCATTGGCTTGCTTGTGTGTATCACAACTCCGGAATGCGCACGCGCATGCGTCTAGCCAGCTAGACGTCTTGCGGTAGGTGAGGTTGTAGAGGTGTGCCATAACTAAGGCGGTGCCAGCGGTGCTCAGGCACAGGGCGCAGAAATAACCAGACCAGGAACAAGTTTTGTGTTATGACGTGCAGTAATACAAGCTCGCACCAGGTACATAAAAGGCTAGTGGCTGGAGGTATCACTTAAAGTCGATCACTGATCAGTTTTGATGTATATGGTCATGGGTGTTCAGCACTCACTATTTGCCTCTCGAGGGTGCTGGAGCTCCCAAGCAACCACGGAGTCGGCGCCCCTGATGTCATTTATGTTATTTTCTATACTTTGGCCCGCATTAGTATTTCTTCTATATCGTTTACAGACACAAAGCTTCAAATGCACAAGACCTGAACCCGAAAGAACTATCTGTAGGCTATTTATACAATAGTTCCGTGTGGAAATCGATAATACATCATAAATAAGTTCATTATTATTTCGGGTAAGGTTATTACGAAAAATATGTAGATATCTATTTGGAATTCTCAGAAATTATGCACTTAAGAGTTTTGAAAGAGTTTTTACGTTAAAAACCGTAGTATACTCACATTAATTCCAGCTAAATCTTTAAAAAACGCTTCAAAGTAAACAGCGTTATACATTCGCTTTTCCGTCGTCAAACAGCACCGGCAAATTGCTTTCACCGGTTCTAAATCAAGTTTTACATCTTCCTCGTTGCCTAAACTCATTGTTTCCATTTTATTATAAATATTTTATAGTCAAAAATTAAAATAATCACACACAAAGAAAGACAATACAATTTGTAAACAATATGGCGGTTTTGGCAGTAGCTTAGGTTTTTTATTACTTTTACGTTTCGTTAGCACATTTTGTGTGAGTAAAATTAACTTTGTAATGTTTGTTTACTTTCGAAATTAGATAATATTATACAAAAACAGTTAGGTATGATTGGTTATAATTTGTAATAAATATTAATTAAAGTAAATAGTATAAGATTTTAAGATGATTGTCAGTTAGCAAAACCATAACGTAGTGTTAGTGTTGCTAGACCATGGAACTAATTTCTACTATGTATTTTTGCAGGATTGCTACGCAGTAGCCCGCGATATAATAATAAATTCTTTATTGGCACTAAAAATGATATATGATATTCAACATAGGCGACAACAATCACTATACATCAAGTGAATAATACTCATAGAGAACATTAGCTTAGTCTCTATCAGCTATATAAGCTGGATGGTAGTCAAAGGAAGGATAAATAGCATTTCTAATGAAAAAAAAATTCACTACGGCTCTACGGCTACTGCGTAGCAATTATATTTTACTGTTTTTAATTTATTAACTTCTTCTAGCGAAGTAAGGATACTGCATTTATTACCAAATAATACAAACTGTCGAAAATATTACAATTTATTTACATAATTATTTATTAGTTACAAACACAAAAAATTACTCTTTCTTGCCATGGTCACAAGCTAAGACGTAAACAGGTGGTGCGGGCAGCAGAAACACTGGTGATTCTGTAAAAATAATTATTTGATTATTAATATTATAATCATCGCAAACCCGCCTGCCAAGCGTGGCGATTATAGCATATCCCCCCAACATATGCTTGGGGGAGGCCTATGTCCAGCAGTGGACGTCTTTTGGCTGAAATGATGATGATGATTATGATCATTGTTATGTTATCGATTGCTTAATCTACAGTACAGTAAATAGTTTAGTAGTAGTAGAGCTCCTTTTGTGAAAGAGCTCGTCCGGGGAAGTACTACAACCGTATCTACTTCTCCACTAAATAGTGATGCTTGCATTGCTGTGTTTCGGTCTGAAGGGTACGGGTGCCGGTGAAATTACAATCACATGAGACTTTCTATCTTCATGTCTCAGTTTGGCGAACCGACTTGCGGTACTATTTAGGCAATAGCCTACGTGGTATTGAAATTGTTATGGGCAAAGCTAACCGCTTAACATCAGGTGGGCTTGCTTCGCCATCCTATACTATAAAAAAAACCGGCCAAGAGCATGTCAGGCCATGCTCAGTATTATAGGGTTCCTTAAGTAGGTCTAATTACAAACGAATCAAATCGAATATTAATCATTGCTATTTTAGTTTTTGCAAACAGCGCCACCTAGCGCTAAATTTAAGAAGTGTGTCATATATTGATATAACTTTTTATCTGGGGGAAAAAACAGTTCCCGAAGGATGCATGATAACGTGTTTCTGTAGTAAACCAAACAGCAAATCCGAGCATAGCCTAGTCTTTCATACGACAATAAGCTTTAACGTAACGTAAATAAATAAATATTTTTGGGACAGTTTTACACAGCACCATCTAGTCCCAAACTAAGCAGAGCTTGTACTATGGGTACTAGACAATGGATATAATACTTATTTACTTCTTTTTTTGTAGAAAGAAAGAAAGAAGAAAGAGACACAAACACTTATGTTCATCACACTCATATTTGTGTCCTGTGGAGATCGAACCCACGACTTCGTGATCAGCACTCCGACACTCGAACCACTAGACCACAGACGTCGTCAACGTAGAGCCATTTAATTTTATACTGAAATCATAGAAACCGATTTAACTTACCAATTACATTGCAATGATTTTTCAAATTGTCTAGAGATCCATGATGACAGTTTTGCTGCTTGCTGCAAAAACAACAATGAATTTTAATAATCTCATTAACACACCATACAGAGGTAATTTTTGCCTAAAACATGATAAACATACCACTGATCTCCTAAGTTGTTCAAAGATCTAGACAGGGGGCATTGTGCTGACACATTTTGCAAGTCAGCGAGTGAGCAAGCTTGCCTCAATCGCGCAACTAATTTGTGTTGTAGCGACAAACTTTGGCAGCTACTCAAGCAATCATTACCACCATTTCCACATTTGCTACTATCATCAGCATTTTCCACGTTAATTTTCGGTACATTTATGTCATTTTGATTTTGACAGCCACAATTCCCACTATTACCAGAGTTGCCAGCCTCGGAATTTTCTGCTAAGTCAGAAGAACTTGGAGTAACACGTGGTCTTATTTCAGCTGTATGTAACGACCTGTGTATATTGGGATCTGAAGCGTAAGTTTGTCCAAATTTGTCAGTGAAATGTACAGTTTTTTTGTTTCTGATCATCATAGAGTGTTGGTATTGTCCCCTTCTGTTTGGCGTTGGGGACGAGTTGCGGGACCTGTTTGGCGATGTGTATGCCGAAGAAGTTTGCGTTGGCCTCTTTGCTCTGGGGTTTTTAAGTTCATATTCTGTTGCTATTGCTTCGAAAACCTGGAAAAATTATAACAAAATAAATTTAATTAACAAACACCAAAGAATACCAGAAAATGCCATTACAAATAGAATTCCATTTGACATTGTTATTTTATAACACCATTACATTTCATTATTCTGTGACATTTCGAATTGTATAATTAATTTTTTTTTTTACTAGGATATTGATTCAAATTTCTCATTTAGATTTTAAATACACATTTGTACGCCTGCTGGCATAACATAGCGGACTCTTTATTGTATTTAAGAACTTTATATTATTTTTTGTACCTACATAGGTACACAAATGAATAAATGACTTATGACTTAAAACATTGCTACACACAAATCTCAGATCCACAAACACTTTTTGTGTCTTTCAGTAGGGCCATTTTAATATTTTTTCCGTGCGAAAATCCCGCGACCATTGCGCAGAAGCCGATAGCTCAGCCAATCGTGTCCTCAAGTCCTGGATTTTGTGAGTGACTAGGGCCTTCTATTTATGAGAAAAGGCCCCGTGCCTAGCAGTGGGGCAGTAATTGGCTGATAGCTGTTTAAAGTCATACCTGTTCGGCCACAAGATTCCTTGCGTAAGGCGAGTTCTTCGATGGTAAGGCCTCTCTGCATAACGCGCATCGTTCCAGACGGGTCCAACAAGCTGTAAAAAGAAACTCAAATTCAAGTGTTTTTTTATTTCAAATAAACCTAATTACAGGCACTTTTGAAACGTCAGGCTCTAGTTGCACGGTTCCAAATTGTGGGTCCTATGGAGAAGAACTGGCAAGAAACTCCATGGATAGGTCACAGACATAGTAAAAAATATAATAATAATAAATCTTTATTGCAGATCACAAGTTGATCCATATAGTGTTAGTAACAAACAAAAGAAAACCTTATGTAAGTATCTTAAAATTAATACATTTTTCTAAAAGTTAAAACGGGTAGTTCGCACTAGACTTGTGAAGTCCTATCCAGTGTCTCAACATTGGACAATCTCACTTGTCGCACAATGCGCTTAGGATGCTGTGGGAGCTGGAACGCATTCTGCAGAGGGTCGAGGCACACCGTTTCTGGATGATGGCATGATAACCATCAATCCTCGCCTCAGCGAACATGCCGGAAGCGCTACAAAAACGCGGCAGCCCCGCCAGCATCCTAAACGCATTGTTATACTGCACACGTATAGACATATAGACGAAGTGCTGCGGACAATCATAGTGAAGCCAACAAAACCGTGCCACGTGGACGATGCCGCGACATATGTACTGAGAGCGGTGAGCACGGTTTGAATGCATATGTGTGCGTGAGCGCTGGTTTGTACACGAAGGAGCACGGTTTTATTGGCTTCACTATGATTGTTCGCAGCACTTAGTCTATATTTTTTACTATGTCTGTGGGGTAGGTATACTCTTTTTAAAATAGGTTATTGTTTGTTACATCAAATATTTTATAATAAAACAAAGTTTAACCGGATTAAATCGCGTATATTATTTAAATTGGTTTCCCTGACGTTTCGAAAGCTTTGCAGCATTTCGTGGTCGCAGGTAGACTAAGATGATAATGATATTGTGAGTGATTACTGCGTGCATCGAAACGATTTTAATTAATAATATTGTACGGTAGATTAAGGTGAATGCTATTGGGTAGCCCGCGAAATTCATAATTTCTTGCGTTTTTTGCAAATTGTAGTTGTATTTCGCGTTTTCTATAAATAAAAATACGATTTGCGGTAGTAATAACAATATATCTACTGAATAATACTCATAAAGAATATTAAACTAGCTCTATAAACTGTACAAGCTCGATTATATTAATTTACAATGAAATTATCGATTATCGAGTTTCTCGACCTTATAAAGCTAGGTTTACATTTTTTATAAGTATTATTCAGTAGATATATTGTTATTACTACCGCGAATCGTATTTTGATTGATATACAACTCAAAACAGAGCTACAATTAGCAAAAAACACAAGAAAATTTGAATTTTGCGGGCTACCCTGTAGCATTCACCTTAAAATAATTTTTTAGAAATATTTGTAAAGACGCTTGTCATCTTAGTCTACCTGCGACCACGAAATGCTGCAAAGCTTTCGAAACGTCAGGGAAACCAATTTAAATAATATACGCGATTTAATCCGGTTAAACTTTGTTTTATTATAATGTGTAGTGATCGCGAAAACCTAAGAAGTTATTATATCAAATATTTTATTAAAATAGTTTTATTATTAATCTCCCTTTTACTTAAGTCGGTACTCACTATACAATAACTAATCATCGTCATCATCATTTCAGCCGAAACAAGTCCACTGCTGGACAAAGGCCTGCCCAAAAGGGGGATATGTCATAATCGCCACCACAGAAATAGATAGAATGGTTGTAATCACAACTTTACTTGCGATTCGTGCGTGGCAACTTTCCGAACAAACTACGCCTTGTACAAGATGAGGTCCCTAGAATAACAAAATATAATAAAAGCTGTCTTGCTATGTGCGTACGTATCTATAATAAATTACCGAATACGTTAAAATACTTAATTGCAGGCTTTTTAAGAACAAATTGTACAAATGGCTGAATAAAAATAATTTCTATACTATTAGGGAATTCTTCGATCATCCTCCGAGCCTTTTCCCAATTATATTGGGGTCGGCTTCCAGTCTAGCCAGATGCGGCTGAACATCAGTATTTTACAAGAAGCGACTGCCATCAGAGCCCCGCAACCAGTTACTGGGTAATACTGACATTCAGAGGTTAGACCAGTTGTCAGACTTTCAGGCTTCTGACTACCCGTAACGACTGCCATAGATATTCGTATGACAACCGGGACCGACAGCTTAACGTGCTCTCCGAGGCACGGAGGGGTCTCGATGTGTAACGAAACGGTCACCCATCCACAGACTGACCGCGGCAAGTGGAGCTTAACCTTGCAGATCGTACAATCCGCGCAGTCGTTGCATCGCTATGAGCCCCTCTTAATTAGGGAATTCTTCGATCAAAGACTATAATGTCTACAATTTTGCATGCTTTAATTTTAAGCAAAACATGAATGATCACATATTTAAGTTTATAACACCTTTTTATACCATGTTTTATGCAAATAAATATATTCTATTCTATTCTATTCTTACATTTTGACGTCATTATAATTTTTTTAATTAATTTTAATCAAATGTATACTTTACAGTTTTTGTTTCTGCAGTGAGAAACAGCACAATAAGGCATTTTTGCGGGTTTTTGTTACAGTATTTATAGAAACAAGTCATAAGGCGGTGAGAAAGGCTTTGAAATGTCCTGCACTATGGTGCATGGTGCTGCCACGCGCACCCTGCCCACATGGCCATTCTATCTACTTCTGTGATCGCCACGCTTGGCACGGGTTGGCGATCGCAGTTGGTTGGTTAAATACTCAGAGAACGCTGCTGCCCATCCTCTGGTGAATCCCTTAGTCGCCTTTTACGATACCCATGAGAAGAGAGAGGGTGGTGCAATTCTTTATGTCCGGCACGACACGGATCGAACGAACTATAGCTAATACTAAAGTTCGTTGGGGGAACAAGGCAATAGAGGACGTTGACTTCTACTAATGCATTCTGTCATTCTATCATGTCCACGAAAATGCAAAATGTGTGAAATTATTATTTCTGGCATATCGTTGTAGTTGCCATGAGTTGCACTGTTGGCATAGAGCTATTATAATTATGTAGCTCATGCCGACACGATAGAAGAAGAATATTATGAATTAATGAAACATTAGTAAGGGTAGCCTGCCTCGTTGGTCTAGTGGTTGCAAGCGCGACTGCTGAGCGTGTGGTGCTGGGTTCAAACACGTTATCATGCATCCTTCGGGAACTGTTTTTTCCCCCAGATAAAAAGTTATGCCTATATGTTAATTTGGGTTATGGCCTATCTCTGCGTAGAATTTCATCCAAATCCTTTCAGCCGTCTTAACGTGATAGAAAGACAAATAAACAAATAACAAACAAACATCCCTATTTATTATAATATTATTAGGATTATAACAAAAAAAAAAAACATTTTTTTCTGCAACTTTGGTCTAGTGGTTGCAAGCGCGACTGCTGAGCGTGGCCATGGGTTCGATTCCCGGGTCGGGCAAAGTGTTATTGGGTTTTTCATTATGAAATTCTCAGTAGCAGCCTGGAGTCTGGATTTGTGCCCGGTTAATGGCAATAGGCTCGCCCCCTATTACATGGGACTATAACATAACTAGCGAAATATGGGTGTACTATTACACCTCTGCCTACCCCTTCGGGAAATACAGGCGTGATGTTATGTTATGTTAGTAAGGGTAGCGACGATGCTTGTAAATTGCAATCATCGGGACTCAGACCAATTAGGTAGTATGAGCTTCGGGATAAAAGTTGGGTCAATGACCGCTATTGCCATGCTATCATGCATGAACCCACAGGAGTGCTAAAAGCTTTTAAGATTTGCTCCACCTCGAAACGTCCAATATGCAATATGTCGTTCGGCTACCTAATCTGCTTTGGGGTAAACTAGGTCCAATTATAAACACACGTTTTTTTTTTGTACATTTTGACATGAAGATGGAAAGTCTCATGTGATTGTAATGACTCACGTTCACAATACACGTGCGACCTGGCACAGGTGAGGGGTTTGGTGGCGGTGGAGGCACACACAGAACAGGCCAGTGCGCGCACCACCCCGGCCAGGGCTCGGCGGGACTTCTCCCCGCGGACCCCGCCGCCGCAGCTCCACAGCAGCTGGGAACAAAGAAAGAAGGGGGTAGACTACGTAGTCTGACCACGCTAACTCTGCGTAAGATAAAAACTTTTTAACAAAAAAAAACCGACTTCAAAAACTAAACTAAGTAACTAAAAAGAAAAAAATAATCCTTGTATTTCAAAATCTTTTCATAAACCAACATTTTGAAGGCGGCGCGTGATTTTCATGTACATACGTTCACTTCAATCAATCAATCAATCAACTCAGCCTATCGCAGTCCACTGCTGGACATTGGCCTCTCCCAAGTTGCGCCACAATGTTCGGTCCTCTGCCTTCCGCATCCGGTCCCCCCCAGCCACGTTCTTTAGGTCGTCGGTTCACCTGGCAGGGGGGCGCCCTACGCTGCGTTTGCCGATACGCGGTCTCCACTCAAGGACTCGTCTGCTCCAGCGGCCATCGGTCCTTCGACAGACATGGCCAGCCCACTGCCACTTCAGCTTACTGATCCTACAAGCTATGTCGGTCACTCCGGTTCTTCTCCGGATAATCTCGTCACGGATTTTTTTCTTCAAAAAAACTCCAAGCATAGCTCGCTCCATAGCTCGCTGAGCGACTTTGAATTTGTGGACTAGCCCAACTGTCAGTGTCACGTCACGTTCACTTAAATACTCCTTTTTTTGAAGTCTGTTAAAATCGTTGTGGCAATGCTTGGGGGAGGCCTATGTCTAGCAGTGGACGTCTATCGGCCGAAATGATGATGATGAAGGTTAAAAAAACGAAAAAAAAACCCGTCGAATACATAACCTCCTCCTTTTTTTGAAGTCAGTTAAAAATGGCAACACCGTAAACAACAAAATCTCTACAACATGTTGCTCTGCATTCGTGCCATAATTAAGGAGGTGACTATACGACTGATACTGAACACGAATCAGTAAAAAAATCAATACCAAATTCCCCCACCCCCCCACCCCGACAAAAACTATGCGTGCAAAACCACCAAAAAAAATGCAGGTATTTCCACCCTTTGACAATGCCGCCGATGACTTATTTTCAGAGTCGTTCGGGATCTATTCTCAAACCCTCGCTATGTTTCTGAGTGAAAATTTAGATATTACCAAATAATCTTAGAATAAGTTAAGTATTTTTAGATGACTCATCATCCTCCGAGCCTTTTCCCAATTATATTGTGGTCGGCTTCCAGTCTAGCCAGATGCGGCTGAACATCAGTATTTTACACAGAGCGACTGCCATCAGACCCCCGCAACCCAGTTACTGGGCAATACCGACATTCGGAGGTTAGACCAGTTGTCAGACTTTCAGGCTTCTGACTACCCGTAACGACTGCCATAGATATTCGTATGACAACCGGGACCGACAGCTTAACGTGCTCTCAGAGGCACGGACATATATTTTTAGATGACTAAGCACATTATTTATCATTTGCTCTAAAAATATGACTTCGGTTACAGTTTTTTTTTTTTTTTTTTTTTTTTTTCATATTGTATAATGATCTTATTGTTCCAATGCAGAGTTAGTTTTGTCAGACTCTATACAGCCCAATATATAACTAATGTTGAATATAATGCGTACAGCCGAGGTACAAGGGAGCGGGGTAATGCAATGATGCAATCCGATTGGCCCTACCAAGGCGGCTATTGGCACTAATGCGGAAGTATTTAAGACTAAACCGGCAAATCATGACGACAATCTGTACCCAGAAGTGGCAAAGAGTCCATAAAACGACCTCTGTGGTCTAGTGGTTCGAGTGTCGGATTGCTGATCACGAGGTCGTGGGTTCGATCCCCACAGGACACAAATATTTGTGTTGGTCTGGTTGTTTAGTATGTATTTACAAAAAAAAAGTATATATGCATTATATTAATTGTCTAGTACCCATAGCACAAGCTCTGCTTAGTTTGGTCCTAGATGGAATCGTGTTATAATATTAGGAATTGCTTGAATACAGATTAACGACATTTCTACGCTAATTTATTGTTCTAAACTTATTTTATTTTATTAACGTGCGATCTTAGCTACCTATTTTAGGATTTTTAGGTAAGAACTTAGGCTTCCCTTCTGAAAGTATTCACCCTTCGCCACTGATGGTACCCAGGGGTGGTTTAAAACATGAAGAGGCCCCAAGGTAGGGTTGCCATCTCTAAAATTTGGCAACCAGGACGTCTTGTCCTTAAAAAAATCAATACCATTTTTTTGTTGTTTAAATACCTAATTTGTGAACAAACAAATTCCCCCCCAACCCCGACAAAAACGAAGCGTGCAAAACCACCAAAAAAAATGCAGGTGGTGACTATACCACTGATACTTAACACGAATCAGTAAAAAAATCAATACCATTTTTTTGTTGTTTAAATACCTAATTTGTGAACAAACAAATTCCCCCCCAACCCCGACAAAAACGAAGCGTGCAAAACCACCAAAAAAATGCAGAACTTAGGCTTCCCTTCTGAAAGTATTCACCCTTCGCCACTGATGGTACCCAGGGCTGGTTTAAAACATGAAGAGGCCCCAAGGTAGGGTTGCCATCTCTAAAATTTGGCAACCAGGACAAGACGCGTGAAAACCCCGGATTTTAGAGCCCAGAACCCTGACATGTCAACAGGTTTTTTTAAACATAGTCAGTGTAATTATTTTATTATTTTAACGCATATACGCATGCGAAGCGAAATCTAAAGATTTAAATTGTGGAAAGAAAAAATCGCTCACGAGCAGGATTCGAACCTATACATAGGTAGGGTAGGCATATCTATACGACTTTGATTTAACTGCAAAGTTAGTCGAGTCGGTTAAGAAACAATGGTGTCGATTCTCTTGTGCACGAACTAAACTTATTTTAAACTATCGCTCTCTTTTACTTAAAGTAGATACAAGAAAGGGATGGCAACCATTTTAGAACTGTCAAATTAGTTTACGTGTTACATTTCTTTGTATTTTAGTGGGCACGTTCCGAGATCACGACTAAACTTGTATGGAAATTTTAATTCCGTCTAATTTGACAGTTCTAAAATGGTTGCTATCCCTTTCTTGTATCTACTATTAGTAAAAGAGAGCGATAGTTTAAAATAAGTTTAGTTCGTGAACAAGAGAATCGACACCATTGTTTCTTAATAAGATATCGCTGACGTCACCCAAAGACGTATAGTGGAGGATAATTTCGATACCACGAGCAGTGTTCACGGTAACTTAGTGGCTAAAGCACTGGCGTACTGAGCCAGGAGTCGCAGGTTCGAATCCTGCTCGTGAGCGATTTTTTCTTTCCACAATTTAAATCTATAGTCAGTGTAATAAAAAACGATTTAGCGAGTCGGTTCGTCGGTTGATCGCGGCGTGCGGGCACAGTGCGAGTCGCGGGTGGCCCTAAACTTTAAATTTTTAAACCCGGACTACAAATGAAGCCCCGCTTGGACGCTCCCCGGATGCCCTCTAAACTAGGACAATTCCGGGGAGACCCGTAGGTATGGCAACCCTATCCCAAGGCAATGCGATCTAGAAAACCAACAAGGAAAAGCCGGATTTTTGCTGAATTTTCTTTGACTTTTCTTTTTTTTTCTTTAAAAATTTATAGCCTTTTTAGGGTTCCGAAGTCCTACAAGGAACCCTTATAGTTTCGTCATGTCCGTCCGTCTGTCCGTCTGTCCGTCTGTCCTAATCCTTTACAGCTTAATAACTTCTACAGTTATAAACATAAGTAAATGAAATTTTGCTACAAAATAGTCTACATATAGATCTCAATTTTAAAAGAATAAAAGAATCGTTTTTCCGTATTTTAGGGGTGGCGTCCATACATGTGAAATGGGGATGGAAATTTTTTTTTCGCTGCACCCCCTTGTGTGGGGTATCATTGAATAGGTCTACTAAAGTGAAGGTAATGTTTCATACACCACTTTTTTATCAGGTGTACCATCTGCGAAATATAGCCCGCCAAAGTGGCTTGCAATGTGTCCCCCCCCCTGCCATTTCTAAACTATGCAACGTAGAAAGTTATAATCTTCCACATTGATAGACCTTTGTGAAAACTCTCTTTTAAAATTATTTCGAGTATAATGTGATTATAATTTTTTGAGTTATAGAGAGAAAACTGAAAAATACTTAAAACGTCCTAGTTCAAAGGTCATTGATCTTAGAGAAAAATAATCAGAACAAATAATGCTCCTTTAGCTACTTTCTATTTGAAAAAATCACAAAAAGTAACTTTGTCATGACGCACTTCTTAAATTTGGCTTCTTGAATTTATCGCTAGATGGCGCTACTAACAACACGCTTTGAGTCGCGAATGCTGCCGATTATTGCAAAAACTAAAATAGCCATGATTAATATTCGATTTGATTCGTTTGTAATTACACCTACTTAAGGAACCCTATAATACTGAGCATGGCCCGACATGCTCTTGGCCGATTTTTTTTAGCTATTTTTAAGTTTTTTACCACGTACTTTTTTCTGCAACCTGTGGGCCCTTAAGTGACGCGGGGCCTAAAGGCACTTGATTACTTTGCCTTTAGGTTAATTCGGCTCTGTCCGTATCCGTGTGACGTTTGTTAATGACTATAAAACTTTTTAGTTTTAATAACTATTCTTCTAACTAAACTAATGTAAATAACTAATTATGAGTCGGCGCCAAACAAACAAGCAAAGTGCGTGCGAGTTGCAAGTGGTCGAGCGGATACGCATTATTGAAACGTTATTGTTTATCGTTGACAATGTCACGTTGTATTTGATAATATTTTGTTTTTATTATTTCTTTAAAGTAATTTAATGATCTTCGTTGACTGTCTGTTGGCGCTGACTCAAAATTAGTTATTTACATTATTTTTGTTAGAAAAATAGTTATTAAGACTAAAAAGCTTCATTTTATTAGTCGTGAAGGTACCTCAGGGTCATCTTTAGGATCCACTCCGCAGTTCCACGCCAGGAGTGACACTCCGCCGCCAGCGCCGTCACCTCTTATCAAACCAGCTACTTGACCAACCTAGAAAAGACACTTTATTATTTTTAATTTATCGTCTGTTATTTTAAAGCATTAACGCAAGCGATGATAATACTGGGTGTCAGGGAAACGCTCCCGAAACTGAAAGGCTATTATTATACTACCTAAACACTAATACTATACTAACCAATAATAAAATAATAAGAATAACCATTAGCCTTAGACTCATTGTTTTAATAATTTGGTATTTCGCAAACCAGCGATGTAAAGCGTACAAAACTCGGGATCAATGCCGCGCGTACCTGACCTACCTACGCTCGCTACGACACGGACTGCGTATGCGAGCGGATGTCGTTCACCCCTAGCGCCAGCTGATATTTTATTTGAATTACATTCCGAACTTTAAAAAATTAAGTAAATAAATGGGGTTTTTTAGCAAATCCGTTTTATTTAACTGCCCAAACCTGGTTATGTATGAAAAATTTAAAAAACAATATGAAAAAATCTAAAAAAAAAACGCATATTTTTTGTGGTTTCGTATCAGTAATCACCAGGGGGTCTACTCCCGTTCGACGATATTCGATAAAACGTACGATTCATCGCACAATTTGCTACTCCGGTCAACGTAGTCTATCTTAATTGTGGCTTTTTATGTGCCTATCTTTATTATGTAAGTATCAGTCGGAACGAAAGTTCGTACTTCGTTTGTCGTTCGTAAAACGCGAGTAGACCTACTGCACTATCACCTATCTTCGTTTTCGGAAGCGTTTCCCTGACACCCAGTATTCGTGTGCTATGTTGTTAAATTGAAGTTTATAATTGTCTTATTGGAATAAGACCGATACTCAAGCAAGGTGATTGTAGATCAAACTATACTTGAGGAACATTCTGTAATACGGACCTAAGAAAAAGTGAATTATCGAATACATACAAGATACACTCAATACTTACAGGTAATCCAAGTAGGTCCTTTCCATCAGCCTGCAGCAGACAGTCTCCAGGCTTCAAGCCAGCTTGGTCAGCTCTGCCACCAGGAGTTACTTCACGAACCTATGGAATGACATAACCTAATCTGAGTATCTTGTACCTATCACCACGCCTCGGACACTCAATACAATATAAATGCCTAGCACCACCTACATACACAAGATAACGTCTGTATACGAACGCACACACACATGTAGGTAAGGGACGGTCACCGCTCGTAACAATCACATGAGACTTTCCACCTTCATGTCTCAGTTTGGCGAACCGACTTGCGGTACCATTTACGTAACAGCCTAGGTGGTATTGCAGTTGTTATGGGCAAAGGTAACCACTTAACATCAGGTGGGCCTTTAGCTCGTTTCGCCATCCAATACCATAAAAAAATAAAAACTCGTAATTTCAACTGGCTTCCAAGCGCTTCTCAGTAGTTCTCAGAGATGGCGAGCTAGTATAGCGACTGGCGATTGACATCCATTGTAACAATCTTGCAGTCCAATTGCCGGCAAACCGCGTGGCGCGGGTGGATGCGGGGCGCGGTTGAGGAATCTTAACTTAGCGGGGGGCGGTGAGTGACCGTTCTGTCCGTTAGACTATTAGGTATTCTGTACGTTAGACTATTAGGTATTCTACATACATACATATTATCACCTGTTTCCCATTAGGGTAGGCAGTGACTATGGATTTCCACCTGCTACGATCCTGACACACCTCTTTCGCTTCATCTACGTCCATTAACCTCGTCATGCATGCTCGTTGGTTTAGAGAACTCTTAACCTGGCATTTTTTGAGAACGTCCGCGATTTGATCGCGATACGTTCGCCGAGGTCGTCCAACTCTTCCATCCACACTCGCTTCGTATACTTGTTTCGTCAATCTCCTCTCGTCCATGCTCTCTATATGTCCAAACCATCTTAACATACGTTTCTCAATCATTGTCACTACATCTTCTTTCACTCCACAACGCTCCCTTAGGTATTCTGGTGTACTATTATCATAAAGCCTTTTGGAGATCATTCCATTAATGTAGGTATCTCCTTTTCGAAAAGCTTAGGAATAGTATTTGTCGCTTGCTTAGATATTTACTATCCCACCCGTTATTTATTACTAGAGACACATTTATTGCAAGAAAAAGATACCACACAACTGGCCAAGTGCGAATCGTACTTGCGTACTAACGGTTCCGTACCACCACAAGTGTCTCAATTTACCTTCTTCAGGAACAAAAATGTAAAAAAAAACATTTTTATAGGTGTCTTATGGGGTATATATAGACTTTTCATAATTTTTGCATTCGATTTTTTAATTTGTTCAGTAAGATGTAAACATAAACTCATTAGAGTTTTACCGTACACGTTTTATTTGCCACGATAAAGGCCATAGTAACACCATTCTGTGAACATTGCTACCTATTACGACTATAAGATACAGAACAGACCTGTGACAGGCAGACGGACTTACGGTTGCGTAGCATAGAAATAGGTTCCCATTGGCACCCTTTGAGTACGGAACCATAAAAATCACTAAATACTATTTTTTTTTTTACAAAACAACGTGTTATTGAAATAACTGAAAACCTCTCATTGTACTCATCAGTATGAATAACTTTTATTATGGGAAATCTCGAAAAATAAAACAGCTGATTCACATAAATGGACAAAATGTAAGGACCAAATTCAAATTATTTTTTTTTTTTTTTTTTTATTTGCGTTAATATTGATACCAGCCTCCACACACTTTACCCCACGACATGAGCTCTTATTATTATGTAGCTAATGTCGACACGATAGAAGAAGAAGAAGAAGAAGATACCAGCTGATCTTTTTCGCGATTTCAGGTTTGGTCCCATAGTAAAAGTTGTTCATACTGATGAGTACAATAACCCCTCAAGAGGTTTTCAGTTATTTCAATAACATATTGTAGATGTCATAGAATAGGTAATAATACTTTTCTTATGTAGATGTTCTCTTACCCAAGGATATGGATCCCACAGTGTCCTGGTCAGTCTGAACCCAAGGCCTTCACCCTCGTCCTCTGGTAGATGTAGCTGAAACCAGTTAACATGAGTTTCAAAATAAGTTATAATAATAATAATTTACGAAAACAAAAAAGATAAAATAATAAGATTATCCATCAGCAAATTGCTTTGCAATATAACCTTGTCGAGTCTGAGGTACCATACTACAAGTATGCGCCCGACCCAGTTCTTGAAAACGGTCATATCACGTTGTACTGGGATCGATCTATCATCCCTGATAGGACTATTATGCACAATAACAGCCAAAATTAATATCCAATCTATCCACAATTTACCCTACTAGAGATAGAAATTTGACATATATTGTATGGAGCTTATGTCAAATTTCTATCTCTAGTAGGGCAAATCGTGGATAGATTGGATATTAATTTTGGCCGTAAGCCTGATATAGTGGTGATAGGTCGATTAGAGCGCCGCACAATGATTATTGATATCGCCGTCCCGCATGACGGGAATCTCGTGAAAGCCGAGACAGATAAGCAAATGAGATATCTGGACTTGGCGCACGAGGTTGTCGACATGTGGGACGTGGATTCAGCAATCATTGTGCCCATAGTTGTTTCAGCCAATGGCTCAATGGCCAAGAGCCTCGACCATCACCTTCGGAGGCTTTCGTTAGGTGGCTGGGTCAAGGGCCAGATTCAGAAGGCGGTTCTCCTCGACACGGCACGTATTGTGAGGAGGTTCCTTTCTCTGGGGCCGTAACCGTAACTTGGAGCTTGTTCGATGCCGGTGGCTTACTATTTTTTTATATTTTTAAATGTCTTTTCCTTTTTATACAAAAATATTTAAAAATGTAAATTTATATGGTATTTTATGAATAAAGGAAATAATAATTTAATGTATTTTAAGACTTAGGCCCGTATTACAGAAGGATACTCAAGCGTTGATCTCTGTTTAAAACTAGTTTAAAGTTGAGCTTTGATTTTAGAACGTTCCTCAAGCAGAGATTTGTTGATCACAGTTCAGCTGAGTTTAGTTTTGTTTTATACTGTCACCTGTTTCGGTATTTGAGCTGAGATTTGATCTGTAATCACTCTAGTGTGGTCCAGACTACGCTTGAGTAGAGATTTCTATTATATTTCAGGTCAAATTCATGTGTTATGTTGTTGAATTAAAGTTTATAATTACCGTTTTGGAATAAGGCCGATACTCAAGTAACGATTCTATCCTTAAGTAATGATCAGGTGATTGGAGTTTAAACTGTACTTGAGGAAGCTTCTGTAATACGGGCCTTAGCCCTATTGGTAGGAACAACTATGTTTTAACAAAAGAAAAAACTTATCATGCCGACCTTGAGGAATACCCCAATAATTCATGAATAACTCATAAATATTGAGATGCTGATGTTTATTCATATTTGTTATATAGGAAGTTAAATAATCTACTTCCACGCGATCAAAAATTCTATCCGGTTGGCAATGAAAACTCTTCAATCGTTCACCTTCGCATTTAAATGTTCGTAAGCTTTTGGCTATAGACCTTGATAGCTTAACTTATAAACACTTCGAGCACAATAAAACACTTCGAGCACAATATAATGTTTTAATTAATTCGGAAACAGTCTTTTTTATTGATGTTTTATATCCTTTATTTGAATGAGTGACTAATTTTGGAAGTTACGTAGCTGTCGATATGTTTTTTCCCAAAGAATAAAATATTTGTCGGCGACAACTATTTTATTCGAGCACAATATTAAAATGTTTTAATTAATTCGGAAACAGTCTGTTTTATTGATGTTTTAAGGTAAATGCTACAGGGTAGCCCGCTAAATTCAAAATTTCTTGCGTTTTTTGCTAATTGTAGCTCAGTTTTGAGTTGTATATCAATCAAAATACGATTTGCGGTAGTAATAACTATATATCTACTGAATATTACTTATAGATAATATAAACCTAGCTTTATAAGCTCTAGAAGCTCGATAATCGATAATTTGATCGTAAATTAATATAATCGAGCTTGTACAGCTTATAGAGCTAGGTTAATATTTTTTATGAGTATTATTCAGTAGATATATTGTTGTTACTACCGCGAATCATGTTTCGAATTATACACAAGGCGAAATACAACTACAATTTGCAAAAAACCCAAGAAATTTTGAACATCGCGATCTACCCTGTAGCATTCACCTTAAATGCTTTATTTGAATGAGTGACAATTTTCGGAAGGTAAACAGCTGAGGTTGTCGACATGTGGGATGTTGACTCGGCAGTCATCGTGCCGATTGTCGTTACGGCCAATGGTATCATCACAAAGAGCCTCGACCAACACCCACAGAGGCTCACATTAGGCAGCTGGGTCAAGGGCTTACACAGAAAGCGGTACTACAGGGGGTCTACTCCCGTTTGACGATATTCGATAAATCCTACGATTCATCGCACAATTTGCTACTCCGGTCAACCATCGTACCCTCATCGCATGTGATGATCGTGTTTTGACGTTTGTTTCTCTGATCACCGGTAAATTGTATATGACTATTAACCGTAGTACATCTTAATTGTGCCTTTTTTATGTGCCTATCTTTATTGTGTAGGTATTAGTCGGAACAAAAGTTCGTACTTCGTTTGTCGGTCGTAAAACGCGAGTAGACCCCCTGGCCCTGGACAGGGCGCGTATCGTGAGGAAGTTCCTCTCTCTGAAGCCCTGACCGCCGGTGGATTGGACCCTGTTCCTGATGCCGGTGGGCTACTGTATTTTTATATACAACGTGTATCAGAAATGCGTGGTCATATTTTAAGAGCTCATTCAGAGCATAGCATAGAACAACTTTTACTATGAGACCAACCCTTAAATCGCGAAAAAAAAAATCACCTGTTCCCTACTAAATCATGGAAGTCACTCGACAAAAAACAAAAACAGCTTTTTTTATAGTAAAAGTTGTTCTTTGTTCTTTCTGGGCGAAATGCTGCAGAGCTTAAACGGAGCCTCTCGACGTGTCGGTCTCGGCATGAATCTGGACAAGACTAAAGTCATGTTCAGTATGCATGTCATGCCGAGGCCAATATTCGTCGAAGGTTCGGCACTCAAAGCTGTGACGGAATACGTCTGCCTAGGGCAGGCAATTCAGCTTGGTAGACACAACTTCGAGAAAGAAGCTAACAGAAGGATCCGTCTGGGCTGGGCAGCATTTGGCAAACTTCGCCGAGTCTTCTCGTCGCCTATACCGCAAAGTTTGAAGACAAAGGTCTTCAACCAGTGCGTCCTGCCTGTCATGACTTACGGTGCCGAGACGTGGACACTAACAGTTGGGCTAGTCCACAAGTTCAAAGTCGCTCAGCGAGCTATGGAGCGAGCTATGCTTGGAGTTTCTTTGAAGGATAAAATCCGTAACGAGATTATCCGGAGAAGAACCGGAGTGACCGACATAGCTTGTTGGATCAGTAAGCTGAAGTGGGCTGGCCATGTCTGTCGAAGGACCGATGGCCGCTGGAGCAGACGAGTCCTTGAGTGGAGACCGCGAATTGACAAACGCAGCGTAGGGCGCCCCCCCGCCAGGTGGACCGACGACCTAAAGAACGTGGCTGGGGGGACTGGATGCGGAAGGCAAAGGACCGAGCGTTGTGGCGCAACTTGGGAGAGGCCTATGTCCAGCAGTGGACTGCGATAGACTGAGTTGATGAAAAGTTGTTCGATAGCACCTCCTGAATAAGCTCTTCAAATATGACCACACATTTCTGATACACGTTGTATATATTTATTTTTCTTTTTTATATTTAAAATATGTTTTTTTGATGAATAAACAGAATAATAATAATACTAAATATTTTTAAGCTTATTGCATAGCTTCTATTGCGGGCCTTGAGCGTGGAGATCGAATCCAAAAATTCCGTAACGAAAATAACCTAACACCCCCCACTCCGACCGGCACAGCGGTGATACTTTTTAGTTTTGCCATCTATCGATGAATAGCAGAACTTTTAATGACTTTTTGAAATATCACACTTATCTCTTTAGTTCTTCAAATCGCCTCTAGGTGGCATTGGTTGTATCGGCGTTACCGCGGCAGTCTCCGAGTGCCACACGTCTTTTTTAGGGTTCCGAAGTCCTACAAGGAACCCTTATAGTTTCGTCATGTCCGTCCGTCTGTCCGTCCGTCCGTCCGTCTGTCCGTCTGTCCTAATCCTTTACAGCTTAATAACTTCTACAGTTATAAACATGAGTAAATGATATTTTGTTAAAAAATAGTCTACATATAGATCTCAATTGTAAAAGAATAAAAAAATCGTTTTTACGTATTTTAGGGGTGGCGTCCATACATGTGAAATGGAGATGAAAATTTTTTTTCGCTGCATCCCCTCGTGTGTGGTATCATTGAATAGGTCTACTAAAATGAAGGTAATGTTTCATACACCACTTTTTTATCAGGTGTACCATCTGCGAAATATAGCCCGCCAAAGTGGCTTGCAATGTGTCCCCCCCCTGCTATTTCTAAACTATGCAATGTAGAAACTTATAATCTTCCACATTGATAGACCTTTGTGAAAACTCTCTTTAAAAATTATTTCGAGTATAATATGATTATAAATTTTTGAGTTATAGAGAGAAAACTGAAAAATACTTAAAACGTCCCATTTCAAAGGTTATTGACCTTAGAGAAAAATTATCATAGCAAATAATGCTCCTTTAGCTACTTTCTATTTGAAAAAATCACAAAAAGTAACTTTGAAATAACACACTTCTTAAATTTGGCTTCTTGAATTTATCGCTATTTATAATATTATTGTAACTTACCACTATAACTCTTACTCCTTCTGTGAATTCTTCTTCTGCTTCTGCGTCCAAAGATTCCGCTACCGGCGTGTCCATTTTTTTATTTTCTACTAATTTAGTATAAATATTTCGGGAGCTGTAAACAATTACATGAGGAGTAGAGTTCCGTGATTGGATGGGACGTTTGGTGGTACATTGGTCGCTGTACCTGTGAATCACGGGTTCGATTCCCGCACAGCACAAGAATTGTTTTACGGTCTACAGATAGTTGATCCGTGACGCTCTTTATTCAAATAGCTACTGATAAAATATAATTAGGTACTAGTTCTATCTACTCATGTAATAACTTCTTAGGTTTTCGCGATCACTACACATTATAATAAAACAAAGTTTAACCGGATTAAATCGCGTATATTATTTAAATTGGTTTCCCTGACGTTTCGAAAGCTTTGCAAAAAAAAAAGTCATGTAATTTTGTAAAAAAAAAAGTGTGTAAATGTTTTAACATAATGTCTTATAACAAATTATTATTGACGAATTGCATTAAAAAGACATGTCTAGAAGAAATAGAGTACCTATAGTTATATACATTTTGTTTCTCACTGGAAAATGAAAGAGGCCTCGCCAATGTGTGCCTGTGGGTTAGTTATACCTACCCAAAATTCGTATAGCGCCCTTCGCATACAATATAACAACGCGTTCCGGGTGTTAATAGGGCTGTCCCGTTTCTGTAGCGCATCAGGGATGTTAGCTGAAGCCTGCGTCGATTGTGTCTACGCTACGAAGCCAAAAAAAAAATTACAAAAAAAAACCGACTTCAAAAACCTTAACTAAAAAGTAAAAAATAATCCTTGTATGTATTTCAAAATCTTTTCATAAATCAACATTGTGAAGACGGCGCGTGATTGTCATGTACGTTCACTTATAAAGCTTTTTTACTATGGATATAAAAAAGTTAAATTAAATTAAAGTTTATTTGTCGCCAACGTCCACTATTCGTCTAGCGCCGCCACTGCTGCTCAGATTTTTTTCTTCCCATTCAATTAAATATTCCTTGCATAAAACTGAATCAAATAGAATAAAAAAAAATGTTGACTAACTTTATTGATTTTCTAGGAATTTTCGCACTTGATCTAAAATCTATGGCCGATATAATTTTTATTAAAAAAGAGCAAATGTCTCCAAAGTTTTCCTGGATCACTTTTGGTATAGGATTTGCTAGCACAGTTTTTTTTTTTATAGTATAGGATGGCGAAACGAGCTAGGTAAATGCCCACCTGATGTTAAGCGGTTACCTTTGCCCATAACAACTGCAATACCACCTAGACTGTTGCCTAAATGGTACCGCAAGTCGGTTCGCCAGACTGAGACATGAAGATGGAAAGTCTCATGTGATGTGATTGTAATTTCACCGGCACCCGTACCCTTCAGACCGAAACACAGCAATGCAAGCATCACTATTTGGCGGAGAAGTAGGTACGGTGGTAGTACTTCCCCGGACGAGTTCTACTACTACTGAGTCTAACAAAGCAATTAGTATCCAAGGTCACCAGATAACATAACATCACGCCTGTATTCCCTGAAGTGGTAGGCAGAGGTGTATAGTACACTCGCATTCCGCCAGTTATGTTATAAGTCCCATGTAATAGGGTACTTATTTCTGGCGTCATCGTATTTAGCTTTATTTTTAATGATATGAATTTAGTATAATGTATTTATTTTTATTTTATCTGACGTGTATATGTTGAGTTCCCGTCTGTGTCACACTTGGGGTGCCCACTGACAATCAGCGCTGTGTAGTGGCTTGCTCTGTTACACAGCAACATGCTGGTGGGAACCTCATTGTCGCGGCTACGGCGTGCAACTGGCCGGTTGTCTTGAGAACTAACGAAGATATTTTATTTTTATTATGTAATTTTAGGTCGACCGTACGTCAGTGGTAACAGTTTGGCTCTGGCGGTTTTCCGACTCGGGTGTTGCCACTGTCATGTGGTCAACTATACTTTTCTTATATTTTGTATCGACTGTCCTTTCTTAATTTTTTACCTATGTGTCTTTTGTTTTTACTTTCTATGTAACCCCCACCTATAAGTTGCCTGCTTGTGTTTATCACTGTGTTTTAAATGTTGCGCGTCGTTAACTGTGACAATAAACTATTTTTCTTTCTTCTTTCTTTCTTTCTATTGCCATTAACCGGACACAATATAGACTCCGGGCTGTTACTGAGACAACCCAATATCACTTTGACTGACCTGAGAATCGAACCCAGGAACGCTCAGCCTCAGCAGTCCCGCTTGCAACCACTACACCAACGAAGCACTCTACAAACAAACAAATCAATCTAACTAGCAAATTAGCTTAGTTATATTTATTCATAGGTTTCCATAAAAATTAAGATGCCTTTTTTTACACAATAAACACAAATTATTATATCTGAGTACAAGTACTATAATATAGGTACTATTATTTGTTCTATGGTACAGGTACTTACATTATCAGTTCCAATATTCCAATGGGGAAATATATTTAATTAGTATTCACAACCAAAGAATAAACCACAATTTTTCTTTTATACGTATTAGCACTATTAAATAATTAAATGTATCGATACCGCGTTAATAGCATCGTGTATCAGATTCGACTGTCGATGATCGCGTATCAGAGAGCCGTAGTGTTGCGCTTAAGCGTGTGAAAGTGTATCGGTAAAATATCGATAGTTGTAAAAGTTTAAGGATTACCTTTTTCAATACAATTTTTTTATATTTTTTATCGTGTTTAGTTTACTCACTGTGAAACCGATTTTCGTCCGTGACACTTCAAACAAGGTCCAGTTGAAAACCAGCGCCAGACACTAGTTGTCTGGCATTTTTGCTGAACTGAGCGTATTTGGTGCAGCCGCGGGGCACACAATTATACTTTTAGGAGTTGTATTATAAATAGATTATTAAAATTGTATATTATTGTTATTGTGTGCCTCTGGATGAAGTAAATAAACCATTTTTCTTTCTTTCTTTCTTTTCTATGGGATGCTGAAACGAGCTAAAGGCCCACCTGGTGTTAAGCGGTTACCTTTGCCCATAACAACTGCAATACCACCTAGGATGTTACCTAAATAGTACTGTAAGTTGCGTTCACCAAACTGAGACATGAAGATGGAAAGTCTCATGTGATTGTAATTTCACCGGCACCCAGGGCCGGATTAACCATTAGGCAGAGTAGGCAACTGCCTAGAGGCCCCGCATAGGCTAGGGGCCCCGCGCGCGCACTAAAGTAATTGAAAATGTTTCATACAGTGAAAATTTTATTGGAAAATTTGTATCCTCAATGACAATAGGTATTATTGCTTTTTTTCGACGCATGCTGTCAGTTGATGAAATACTTAAAATACTCCATACTTACAGAACAGAATCATTAGTATCGAGTAGTAGAACTAATAATATGGATGCGTTACGTTACGTAGTGTATTGTATGATAACCAAAAGTTTTGAAATGCTTGATCTGTAATTGAGTTTTGCGACCGTGATCCCTTCATCAACTTGAAAAGAGCCAATGATCTTCAGAGCTGAAAAGGGGCCCGAGAATTTCACTGCCTAAGGGCCCCGACATGGTTAATCCGGCCCTGCCGGCACCCGTAGCCTGTGCACCGCAATACAGCAATGCAAGCATCACTGTTTTGCGTCAGAAATAGGAACAGTATGACATAAAAGATAAGGCGCGTCGTCAAACTTCATTCACGCAGACACGAGAAGACAATCGACGAAAACACCCGAAATGTAAAAAAAAACAAGTTTGTGCAATGCCCATAAGGTATTAAAATTTATAGCCATGCCATCTACCATCATAGTAGCTTAGGTGATGGCCTCTATTGTCCCTACGCCGTTATCACGTTGGTATGCCAACACATGCATCCCTATTATACAAGCGGTTCCAGCACTTACACATGATTAACATATACTCACATTCAGACTAATCAGTCACGTCCAACACACACTCACCCCCACCAAATACAACACACAAACTACTCCATAATCACACAAACTCTAAAAACACAAGCTTAGTGTACAACCCATGTATTTTGTTAATGTATTAATTATTCTCTAATTAGTTCACCATTAAATTTTTCTTTTTGCTTTGTAATACTAATGACCAGCCTTATACTGTACCAGTAATTGGGATGGAACTAACTCCTGAAACACAGGGATAACCTAATTTTGGAGTTAGGGACTTATTTTATTGTTATGTGGAAGTCAATAAAGTACTTATCTTTTTCTATTCCACTCATACGCTTCCGTACACTGCAAGTCATTGTAGCGGCAGCGGCTGAGTCTTTTGGCGCGCAGCGAATCAGCGATGTTGCTATCTGATTGATTAACCAATTTTCTGCATATTTAAATTGTTCATTGCGCAGGTATATCGGTGGGCCGTAAAAAGTGTGTACTACTGTACGGTGGTAGTACTTCCCCGGACGAGCTTTTTCACAAGGAGCTCTACTACTATACTTGTGTACAAACAGTGATGCTCGCATAGCTGTGTTCCGGTGCTCGTGGTGGGTGTCGGGGACATTACAATCACATGAGACTTTACATCTCCATGTCTCAGTTTGGTGAACGCGACTTGTGATACCATTTAGGCAACAGCCTAGGTGATATTGCAGTTTTGTTATGGGCAAAGGTAACCGATTCACTTCAGGTGGGTCTTTAGCTCGTTTCACCATCTTAGACAATAAATTACTTTTAGAAACCGGCCAAGTGTGAGTCGGACTCACGCAGTAAGGGTTCCGTACCACCCATCGACCTGATACCCAATAGAAACTGATTTAATTTACAAGAGTTTATCAAAAGTGAATTTTTGCATCTCTTTCTTACGTAGGTACCACCACATATTTATATGTTTGACGTGTTTTTAGTATTTGTTGCTAAACTACATAGTATGCACTGTAATCAAACCAAGTTTGACGCTGGCATGTAGTACCGTTTTGAAGATAGAGCGGAACAAAAACGTTGAAAAAATGCATGTTTTTAGAGGTTTCTTGTATGTAAAGGGGGTCCCTTTGGTTTAAGACTTTTTTATTCAAATATTCAAATATTTATTTTGCCAACTAAGTGTATATGGGCGCGCTAGTGTTGCCATCAATTTTGTTTACACTTTTTTGACAGAACTTAATATATTAATCTTTATTACTGGTCAGTATTGAATGTTTCTTCCTGGCGTTGGTTGAACATTGCGCCCTCTAGTGTAATTTGAGAGTAATATAGCTTTCCATAGCTTATAACATTAAAATATTAATTTATACTCGGACTCGGACCAATTAATGTCTATGCTATATCGAATATCGATGCTTACAACGCAATCTATTGCCATTTTGAGGTAACTAGTTTATACAATGAATTACTTTTAATTAGATTATGAAGTAATTTGAAATAAATATCCATTATTTCTAGAATTTGCTATGTAGTTTGCTGTTGTATTTGTTGTACTTTGCAAAGATCATCAAAGTTGTATTTGTTGTACTTTGCAAAGATCATCAAAGATCAAACATACCTTTTTGTTTAGCAAAGTTTAATATTTGATGATCCGTATTAATTAAATTAATGTTGTAAATAATGTTAATATTATGATAATTATAATTCGAATATTCTAATTAGATTAATGAAATGATTAATTTAAATGTTGTTAATTTAATTTTGTGGTTCTGATAATTCCGCTTTATATTGTTTCATATTTTAATAGCTGGCATGATTTGTTGGTTTATATAATGTTTAGAGATTATCTAAATTAATATTAGTTTTATCACGACGACTGGTTAATTATTTTAGTGTTCATTTATAAATTAAAATGTATTTAGTGACTCTGTTGGGTCTATTTGATTGTAGTAATATAAAGATGGAGACACTGTGCTTTGCGCGGGCTGTCATTCTTGTTGTAAAACTTCTCCTTCTAGTCAGTTCATGTAATAACCGGAAAATACATAATTTGTAGTAAAGAGAAATTTATTTCGTGATGAATCCTGATGAAACCTTGAGCTACGCGCGGACATGTACATATTGGTAGTAGGTTATAAATATAGTTCTTACAAACTTAGTCGCCTTTTTCAGGTATTTATTTTTATTTTTAGTATTTGTCGTGATAGGCACCATAGTAACACATCTTCTGTGAAAATTTCAACTGGTCATCTATGACCGTTACAAAGATACAGCCCAGTGACAGACAGACGGACGGTCGGACGGACGGAAAGCGTAGCTAGAGTAATAGGGTCCCGTTAGCACCCTTTGGGTACGGAACCCTATAAATTATCCCTTTAAAACGACGTCCATTATTTCCAATATACATTGTTCTACACGATTAATGATATTGCCGTATACGAAAACCGCTAAGGACTTATCTGTGTGTTTATTTAACTATAAATATAACATAACATCACGCCAGGTATTTCCCCGAAGAGTTAGGTAGGGGTTTAAAGTACACTCACATTTCGCCTTATTCTGTTAATTAATTGGACAGTTGAGCATGTCAAACTGCTAATTACAACAATAATTATTATTTATCGCAAATCACACGACATAATCATCGATACTGATTGCCGAGCCCATCACTAAGCAACCAGTTCGCCTCAACTCACGGTCGGCGCAAGGCCTCGCAATCAGGTTATGTTACAATGTTGCATACAACATACAACATAATATATTGCAACGACTTAATAGCTATTACGAGTGTCACGATTGACCTGTGAAATATATGACACCATGCTGCACTTGGAGAGATAAAGAATATTTAATATGGGTTTAATTAATTAATACGTAAAAAAATATCAAAGCTCAACCCTATGTAGTTAAATTTTTTTTTAATCTTCTTTAGGGATTTGCTGTTTAATTTTTAAATTACTTTCCCTCCATGGTAATGTGTTTTGGGACACCCGAAATTATTGCATAAATCTGCACTCAGATGGCACTTCATACTTAATTTTTAAAGATTACAATTTAAATAAATTTAATTTATTCAACTTCCGATCAAGTGAAATAAGGAACTAATATTAAACTACCACATTAATTCTGTGTATAATATATTATTATTTAAATTAATAATTCTACATATTATTTACAATTAATTTTCCGACTCAATTCGATAAGGTATTTACAATAATAACTAATTTTTTATTGGTCTTGTGGTCGCAAGCGCGACTGCTTAGCGTGGGGTCCTGGGTTTGATTCTTAGGTCGGATAAAGTGTTATTGGTTTTTTTTATTAGGAAATTCTCAGTAGCAGCCCGGAGTCAGGATTTGTGCCCGGTTAATGACAATAGGCTCGCCCCCTATTACATGGGACTTATCTGGCGAAATGTGGGTGTACGTACCATACACCTCTGCCTACCCCTTCGGAGAAATACAGGGTCGTGATGTTACATTTAGTCTAGTGTAACGAATAAACGTGTTTTTGTGAAAAAATAGGTAATAGTAGAATCACACCAGCAAATTACTAATATTATAAAGCTGATAGAGTTTATTTTTTTGTTTGGTTGAACGCGCTAATCTCAGGAACTACTGGTTGGAATTGAGAAATTAGTTTTGTGTTGGATAGTCCATTTATCGGGGAAGGCTTTAGGCTATATAACATCACGCTACGACCAATAGGAGCGGAGCATAAATGAAAAATGTTGTAAAAACGGGAAAAATATTATAATATAGGTACTTACGTCCTGATTGGCGGCGGGGCGTATTATATGCAGTGGCACTGCATATGCGTTGTCACCGGGGGTGTCCGGCTAATTGGCGTCTAGAAGTTTACTGTGATAGCAGGTAATGACAAAGAAATACAAGGTTCCCCCAAAAAATTACCGTCATTTAAAAATAATGAATAATTTACGGAAAATCTGTTTTTATAGTTTTTTTTTTAATAATTGTCAAAATTCTCGAAACAAGGCCCACTTTACAAAAGGTCCACAGTTGCTAATAAATAAAAATTACGTGTATAAACTATAAATCCATTTTTAGGATTCCGAACCTCAAAAGGAAAAAAACGGAACCCTTATAGGATCACTTATATTGACGAAAAGAAAATACTCTGAATAATTACAGTACACTTATATTTTTTACACAAGTTTTTCGGTTACAAAATGTAAAAAAACCGGCCATGTGCGAGTCGTACTCGCGCAGTAAGGGTTCCGTACCTCACAACGACCTGATACCCCATAAAAACTGATTTAATTTACGAGAGTTCATCAAAAGACATCAACGCACTGTGCGCAAAATGTGAATTTTTGCATCTCTTTCTTACGCAGGTACCACCACATATGTCTATGATTGCCGTATTTTAAGTAATTGTTGCTAAACTACATAGTATCTATAATCAGACCAAGTTTGACGCTGGTATGTACCGTTTTGAAGATAGAGCAGGAACAAAAACGTTGAAAAAAAGCATGTCTTTCGAGGTTTCTTGTATACCCCCTTTGGTTTTAGTTTTTTTTTGTCGTGATACACCTCACTGCAACACATATTCTGAGAAAATTTCAACCAGCTACCTATTACCGTTCAAAAGATACAGCCCTGTGACAGACAGACGCAATGTTCGCAGCAACTCTCGACTCAGCCTCATCGTACAGCAGCCTTTAGAGGCACGTTCCGCTACGCAGCATCTAAAGTGTGGAATAACCTGCCACCGCCTATTAGGTCAATCAGCACGATAAACACATTTAGGAGACATTTGCGGCAGTTTTTGATAGATGCGCAACGGAAACGAAATATGATTATTTTAAATGAATCAATTATTTGAAATACCTTTGTATATGTCTGTGTTATGTCAGTTATGTGTATTGTTTTTTTATTCACTCAATCAACTGTAGTCATGTTATTATTGTTGTTTTCTCATTATTTAATCTATACCTACGTATACCATATTATATTTATTTTATATTTTAAAATTGAATGTATTTATTTATTTATTTTTTAATACCTACCAACAATTATATATTAATGGAACTGATTTGCATCCGTCTCAGTCACTACTCATATAGGTTCAGTTAAAAACCAGCGTCAGGTACAAGTGACCTGACATATGCTGGACTGGACCTATTTGGCACAGCCGTGGGGCACACAATGTTATGTAAATCTACACTTTTTATTTATAATTTTGTGTCCCTAGTTTGTGGCAAATAAATTATTTCTTTCTTTCTTTTCTTTTTTTTTTTTAGACGCTACGCTGTCCGTCCAGCGTAGCGATAGTAATAGGGTCCCGTTAGTACCCTTTGGGTACGGAACCCTAAAAACAAATTGCTGCGCGGTAAAGTTGGCACTGTGCCTGAATAGATGGCGTTGTGCCCCTCGGCTGAATCTCGCTATGGTTTCGTTACACAACTTCAGGTAGCCGCCTCATATTTCCGTCATATTCTATTCAGTTGAAAGTAGACATGGGTCACATGGGTAACTAGTCAAAATTTCAATAACTTAGCTAGCCGGCTATTTGTGGTGGTGGAGTAGCCAGCTAGATAACCAGCTATTTCAGTCAGCTATTTGGCTATTGGATAAAACTGATAGCGCTAGCGTCGTCGTAGCTACTAGCTAAGTGGTTGTCTTGAGTATAACCACAGAATATCTAATAGTACTATAACACTCAAGCTGCCCCGTTGCATTTAATTCGATCCTCGCCGTGATAAGTTTAGATGTTATGATATTATGATTTATTTTTATTATTTATGATTTAGTTTTTTGTTTACCTACTTATTTTATTTCGAACTTCTTAAAAATAAATGAATCCTTCGTACGTATTATTACATTTATTACGTATTACTATATAATTAACTGTCGAAAACATTGAAAATCTCTCTCTACTTATCTGTGAAAAAATAAAAATCAACTAAGAAAACTACAAACTACAATAAAAACTACAACAAAAGACCCTTCTTCTTTTGTTGTACAAACAAAATTATAGATCTCAAACGATTTTAAACCTAATCGACAACTAAGTTAGGTTTGAAATCGAAAAAATAAATGAAGTCGCTAGCTAGCTACCAACAACCAATAGCTATTTTACTTGGTCAGCTAACGGCAGCGCGGCGGCTGCCCGCTACTCCGTAAACTTGACGGTTATCGGTTATTCGAAGCGGTAGCCATTTGGAAGCCAATAGCTAGCTATCGTGTTGACAGATATCGTAGCCATGGCTATTTGTTGAATAGCCGCTATTCAGCTAGTTATCAGAGTAGCTACCCACCTCTACACGTCAGTGAGCCGGAGCTGTGAACCCGCTCACAGATCAGCTCAATTTGTATATCTGCCTACTTCGAGCTATGATCTGTGATGCGAGTCGCTGAGCTTACAGAGCGTTCGATCTGTTTGAGTGAGCTGCACTCGCTCGCTGACTCTGCGACTCACCGCCGATCTGTTGCCGCTCCAGCTCACCGGTTCAAACAGGTTTTTATTGATATGCATATCTTTTGTCTTTCGTGCAACTAACGTTGTCGCACAGATAGATACTATTCTTGGAGCCATGAGCTGCGTATTTTGTCATTGAGCTGCAGCTCAACAGCTCAAGCTTATTGATCTGCATATTTGAACCGGTTCCGAGCTGAGTTACACACCTCTAGTTAAAAGTTAATTATTAAAAAAATAAATTTTTGAATAATCTCCGGTGTAACAGCCTCGGATTTTAAAATTTAATTTTAATTTCTGTCCGATCAAGTAATATGGAAACAGTGTTGCCATATGCACCGTAATTACGGCAGATTTACGGTAATTCTGGCTTTTATTTTTATTTCTGCCACTTACCGTAGTCATAAATTACGGTGTATGAAAGTTACCGTAATTTTTAGAACCCAACCTGGAACTGGTAATAAGCCAAAAAAAATAATTGTAATTGTTAGTAAATATTACAATATTTTTAGCAGAAACAATCTGTTACTGTGTTACTCAAGTCAGTGGGTACCTAGTAAATCGCAAAATTCAAAATTTCTTGCGTTTTCGTTGTAGCTCTAATTCACGTTGTGTATTGATCGGAATATGATTTGCGGCAATAATAACAATACCAGGCCCCTCAGAAAGTATTGCGAAAAAAGTTTTTATATATGGGAAACTGGCCAGTTATAATGTTTTTCGAAAATATGATTATTTATAAGTAAAAATAAGTAAGTTCCAATTTCAAAATTTCCCTCCACATTTTTTGCGAGTTAATTCAAAGTATTGTGTCTCACTGAAATATGGATCTGCGCCGGGAACATTTTAGAGCTATGATTTTATACGATTTCAAGTGTCGCCTGAAACCGGATGAATCGTACGATAGACTTCAAATGGCATTCATGGATGAAGGCCCTTCCAAGGCAACCGTGTATCGTTGGTATAACGAATTCAAGCGCGGTCGACCAACTTTGGGGGATGACGAAAGAAGCGGTCGCCCTTTGACGGCTGTTACCGAAGAAAACGTGCTAGCAGTGAAAAATTTAATCCAAGACAATAGGCGAATTACATATCAGGAGATTCAACACATATTGAAGATTGGATCGGGAAGCGTTCACGAGATTCTACACAGCCATCTTCGCGTGAGGAGGATAGTATCACGCTGGGTGCCGCACAACCTCACCGATGCTCAGAAGCAGGCCCGGGTGGAATGGTGCCGTGATATGCTTAACAAATTTGAAGCAGGCTCGTCTCGGCGTGTTTACGACATCGTTACAGGTGATGAGTCCTGGATTTATCAATACGACCCAGAAACCAAGCGCCAGTCGACTGTTTGGGTGTTTCAAAATGAGCCAACGCCTACCAAAGTGAAGCGATCTAGAAGCGGGGGTAAGATTTTGATCGCTAGCTTTTTTAATTTGACTGGCCACTTGGTATCAATTCCCTTACGGGATCAAAGAAGCATTAATGCCGAATGGTATACTACCAAATGTTTGCCAGAAGTTTTCTCTGTTATAAGCAACAAGCGACCAAACACAGGGCTCCGCGGGCTACTGCTCCACCACGACAATGCACCTGCGCACACCGCACTCAAAACGAGGGACTTCCTGGACAGCACGCCAGTCAAACTCCTGGGTCACCCTCCTTACAGCCCTGATCTAGCACCGTGTGACTTCTTTTTATTCCCAAAAATAAAAAATCAGCTCAAAGGGATACAATTTTCGTCGCCGGAAGATGCGCTGGCTGCGTTCGAGCAGGCTGTAAACGAGGTGTCTGCGGCGGACTGGAAAAAGTGTTTTGAAAACTGGTTTAGGCGCATGAATCTTTGTATAGAGGCTGGTGGAAAGTACTTTGAAAAGATTTGATAAAAATATATGTACGTATAGAACAATTTTTTTTAGTTTCGCAAAACTTTCTGAGTGTCCCACGTATATCTACTAAATAATGCTTATAAAAAAACATTAACCTAGCTCTATGAGCTTGAAAATCGATAACTTAATAGTAAATTAATATTACGGAGCTAATAAAGCTAGTTTGTTTTATAAATATTGTGATTATTGTCGTAAAAATATGCCGATCAATAAACAACATAAATAGAGCTAGAACCTGCTAAAACACAAGAAATTTTGATGGCTACTGCGTCGCAATCACCAATATTTCCTTCAATTAAAGGCAGAAAAGTATGAAAATTGATCAGCGTAAATCTACCGTATTTCTTCAAACTGAAATACCGTATTTCTGGTAATTTTAAACCATTTAAACCATTTTTTTTTTGACTCACTGTACACCGTATTTTCGTTTTATTAATCTGGCAACACTGTATGGAAATAATAAAACTATCACATTCATTCTGTTAACATTTTTATTATTTAATTATTTAAAAAATATTATTTAATTATTTATGCACAACAGGGTACAAAGGCGGTCTTAACGCCATAGGCCATAGGGATAAAAATCTAGTTTAAATAAATTTTAGTCACACAAAATCAGTATTAAATTACTACTTAAACTAAAATTAATTAACTAAAAATTCCAATTCATTATTTCGATCTCTCCTGGCCCTATAAGGAGCCGGCATCTTAAGGTGTACCGTCCGCACATGTACTTTCATGGAGTTCGACTGGGAGAAAGTCTTACCACAGTGGCCACATTGGTAGGGCTTCGCCCCTGAATGTACCTGGGAAGGAACATTTAAGAAATTTAAGTACCTATAATCTTAGTAAAAAAACCGGTCAAATGCGAGTGAAACCCGCACACTTTCAATGGTTGTTTTCCTGAAAGGCATTGTACTACACACACATAATGATGATGATCAGGGCTCGGATACCGGTTAAATTTCGAAACCGGTATTAGTTTTTTGAGGAACCTTAACAAAAGGTTTTTTCGGTTTAACCGGTTTAGAGCAATAAAAACCGTTTAGTACAAACAAACGCCGTTTATTTTTAGGGTTCCGTACCCGAAGGGTGCCAAACGGGACCCTATTACTCTCGCTACGCTGTCCGTCCGTCCGTCCGTCTGTCTGTCACAAGGCTGTATCTTTGTAACGGTAATAGATAACCAGTTGAAATTTTCACAGAATATGTGTTGCTATGAGGTGTATCACGACAAATAATAAAAACAAAAAAAAGTCTAAAACCAAAGGGCGTCCCCATACAAGAAACCTCGAAAAATGCATTTTTTTCAACGTTTTTGTTCGTGTTTTATCTTCAAAACGGTAATACATACTAGCGTCAAACATGGTCTGATTATAGTGCATACTATGTTGTTTTGCAACAAATACTAAAAACAGGACAAACATAGACATATATGGCAGTACCTACGGAAGAAAGAGATGCAAAAATTCACATTTCGCGTACGTTCGTTTATGTCTTTTGATAAACTCTCGTAAATTTTTGTTTCAGTTTCTATGGGGTATTAGGTCGATGGGTTGTACGGAACCCTTACTGCGTGAGTCTGACTCACACTTGGCCGGTTTTTTATTATTATTCAGTACAAAAAAAAAACGTTTTCGGGAAGAACGTTTATTTCATTGCTTCAATCAGTTCCGCTGCCAAACATTCAAAAATGGGTAAGTATCTACTTTTTCTTTCTTACTTGGCGCTCGTCGATTAAACCGGTTAATTTTGGTTGAGATAAAGGTTTTTAAACGTTCTCGTGTTCAAGAAAAGTTCGGAGCTAAACCGCAATAAACCGGTACTAACCGGTATTTTTCAAACCGGTTTCGAATTTAATGATGATGA
Source organism: Asteroscopus sphinx (assembly GCA_949699075.1). Classification (NCBI taxonomy): domain Eukaryota; kingdom Metazoa; phylum Arthropoda; class Insecta; order Lepidoptera; family Noctuidae; genus Asteroscopus; species Asteroscopus sphinx. The sequence continues at coordinate 14,174,491 of OX453031.1, read as the reverse complement.
TGATGATTTCAGGGTAGGTCTCATAGTAAAAGTTGTTCATAATAAAATAAATAAATAAATAAATATCTTCGGGACATTTTTACACAGCACCATCTAGTCCCAAACTAAGCAGAGCTTGTGGTATGGGTACTAGACAATGGATATAATACTTATATACTTTAATAATGTGTATAATGACCCTCTTTCAGGAAAACAACCATTAAAATTTCAGCTTGTTATGTAATTCTCACCCGATCGTGTCTGTTAAGAGCTGCCTTCTGTTTGAATGCTTTCGGACAATTTGTACATTTAAATGGCCTTTCACCGGTGTGGGTACGTTGGTGGATCTGTTGACAAATAACTTGCTCAATCTTGGTCATATGGGGATGGGCCATGTGGAGATGGTAGGTCAAACGGGGAGACAGGTCGTGTGGGGATTCATTAGTCATAATTGGATTATACCTGTATTATATTTTTGGTCAAACGGGGAGATAGGTCGCGTGGGGATGGTACGTCAAACGGGGAGACAGGTCGTGTGGGGATTCATTAGTCATAATTGGATTATTTAATTGGACCACCACATGCGTCTTGAGGCTTACTGGTCTGTGTGATGATGAGTACAATGACCCCTTTTTGGGAAAAAAAGCCATTAAAATTTCAGAATATTGTTATAGAGTCAATTTGTGATTTGTTATCATAGGTTAAGTAACATGGTCATTGTACAAATGGTGTACGTTACATACCTTCAATCTCTGGAACAATGTGAAATTCTTCGGACATTCCTTACACTGGTATGGCTTTTCACCAGTATGGGTGCGCTGGTGATATACTAACGCGGCATTTGACTGTTGACAAAAAAAAATAAAAAATACTTTAAAAAGTCGGGTCAATGTCCTCTATTGCCATGTTATCCGTGGGTACGCGTGCCGGTGAAATTACAATCACATGAGACTTTCCATCTTCATGTCTCAGTTTGGCGAACCGACTTGCGGTATTTAGGCAACAGTCTAGGTTAGTCATTCCCAAAGTGGGCGACAACGCCCCCTTGTAGGCGCTGCAGGCTTAAAGGGGCGGTAAGAGACCCAGAAAAAAAGGGGGCGTTGTGTAAAGGCTTGGGGAGCGATTTGTAATTTCATCTAGCTAGGAGGACTCTTAGACACCGACTGAACTCTCGACTTTCGAGTAGACAAAATAAGTTTGGGAACCAATGGTCTAGGTGGTATAGCAGTTGTTATGGGCAAAGGTAACCTCTTAACATCAGGTGGGCCTTTAGCTCGTTTCGCCAGCATATACTATAAAAAAATACTTACGATACATTTCCTTCCGCACATTTCACAGACCCAGGCAGCTTTTATCCTGATATTATCTTTAGGCTTGTAATGTTTAAGTTTGACTCCTAAATGAACCCTCTGATAGTGTACCGAGAAAGAACGCTCGCTAGCAAAATTTCTATTGCACTGAAACAAATATTACAAGCATGTTAGTAACAAACAAACAAATATTACAAGCATGTTAGTAACAAACAAACAAATATTACAAGCATGTTAGTAACAAACAAACAAATATTACAAGCATGTTAGTAACAAACAAACATTACATAGTACATTTTGTATATTTTTTAGTTTTTTTAGCTAACCCTATAAAATACTAAGAATTATGGACCCTGCCCTAAACAAAACCTCCGATTTTTGGAGGACTGAGTCGTTAATTCACCCTCGTAATACCCTGTATAACAGATTCACTTAACCAGTTCCTGTTATATCTTTATTAAGAAGGGGAGGATATAACAGGAACTATTATTATTATATAACACTCTGTATAACAGACTCCACTCCCCCCCCCCTAAATTACACGCCCCCTTTATAACATTATGTATAACAGAGTCCCCAAATTACGCCCGCTTCGTAACGTAACATTCTCTATAACACTCTCCAAATTACCCCCCCCCCCCCCCCTTCATGTATACCTTATATACCCTGTATATCTTACCTCTTCGCATCGGAATCCCACATGAGTCTTCAGATGCTCTCTGAGTAATTCTTTAGTCAGTACATTTTCACCGCAATGGAAGCAAGAACTGTAAACAAAAAATATTTTAAAATCATTAGTAAAAGTATAAAACTAAATATATAAAAAATCATAAGTATTATAAAAACCGGCCAAGTGTGAGTCGGACTCACGCAGTAAGGGTTCCGTACCACCCGTCGACCTGATACCCCATAGAAACTGATTTAATTTAGTGAGTTTATCAAAAGATATCAACGATCATAAGCGAAATGCGAATTTTTGCATCTCTTTCTTACGTAGGTACCACCACATATGTCTATGTTTGTCTATTTTTAGTATTTGTTGCTAAACTACATAGTATGCACTATAATCTGACCAAGTTTGACGTTGGTATGTATTACCGTTTTGAAGATAGAGCAGGAACAAAAACGATGAAAAAATGCATGTATTTCAAGGTTTCTTGTATGGGGGCCCCCTTTGGTTATGGTTTTGTTTTTGTTTTTAGTATTTGTCGTGATACTCCTTATAGTAACACATATTCTCTGAAAATTTCAACTGATTATCTATTACCGTTACAAAGATACAGCCCTGTGACAGACAGTCGGACGGACGGACGGACAGCGTAGCGAGAGTAATAGGGTCCCGTTTGCACCCGTTGGGTACGGAACTCTAAAAATCACTATATAAAGACAGCAATAATGCTATGTCTAATATTACTCTAAGCTCAATAAAATATATGACCTGACGCTAACTATACACTTCCACATAATGCATTAGTAAGGAGGGGTGGTATGTATACTCTATCGCATTTACAATGGGGAATGCTCTGAGGAATTGTTCGACCTTATAGCAGCCGCTGACTTCCGCCATCGTACCACCCGCTATAAATCTAAATTCCATCCTCACCACCATCTTGATGATTGGCGATCAACTACTGTACGTTTCACACGTCATTTTTTGCCTCGTGCAGCAAAACTGTGGAACCAACTCCCGTCAGCGGTTTTCTCGAAACAATTCGACATGGGAGCCTTCAAGAAACGAGTATACGTCTTTTTAAAAGGTCGGCAACGCATCGGTGACTCCCCTGGTGTTGCGGATGTCCATGGGCGGCGGAGATTGCTTACCATCAGGTGACCCGCTTGCTCGTTTGCCCCCATGTTAAAAAAAAAAAAAAAAATGGGGTCAACGCCCGCTATTGCCTTGCTATCCCAAACAACAACAAAGTTTAAAAAATATCTTTACCTTAAACTACTATCACAAATGCCATTATCGTATCCTTTAACGTGCCTATTTAAAGCGTCCATGCTTTTAAAATATATCGCACACATTTCACATTTCAAATTATTCTTATTGTTCGATTTCTGTAACAAAAAACATATTATCATACATAACTAGAGCCTCGTGGCTAAGTAGCAACTGCGCGTATTGTATGATTTGCAAGGTTAAGGGAGCGAAGTATTACGTAACGCTATTTTTGGAGATTTTTGACCCCCCCCCCTCCCCCCATGTAGCGTGCCGTAACGTTTTATTTAACCCCCCTCGCCCCTAGTAAAACGTTTCGTAACCACGACCAAGTGACCATTTTTACCTGAAAATCACAATTATGTGGCTTACATTTTTAAGTGGTCATTCCATAAAGATTTAAATTGTGGAAAGAAAAAATCGGTCACGAGAAAAAAAAAACAAAAAAAAAAAATATGCTCTTTTTTCTTTCCACAATTTAAATCTTTAGATTTCGCTTCGCATGCGTAAATGCGTTAAAAATAATAAAATAATTGGTCATTCCATTTGAAATTTTGAGAAAAAAACGTTTAGAAAACTTCGTGAGAAAAAAAATCTCTACACGACCGTTCTGAAGGATTGTTCAATGTTACGTAACGCGTAGTTCAACCCCCCCTGTAACGCATCGTAACGTTTCAGAAGACCCCCCCTCCCCCCAAATTCGTTACGTAATACTTGAACGCTCCCTAAGCTACACTTGCCGCGGTCAGTCCGTAGATGGGTGACCATTTCGTTACACACCGAGACCCCTCCGTGCCTCGGAGAGCACGTTAAGCTGTCGGTCCCGGTTGTCATACGAATATCTGTGGCAGTCGTTACGGGTAGTCAGAAGCCTGAAAGTCTGACAACTTTTTTTTTCATTTTTTTCCGTGGGGTAATCCTCATGGACACACTCCGCCCGGGGTAGGCGGAGCCAGTGTTGGACTCTTACCGACTAAAACCACCACGGTGTTCCTTCAACTACCTTAGCCGTCGGCGTGGGAACCCGTGAGTATTCACACAACCACCCCCGACAGGTCCTGGCCCGCCACAAGCAGGCGAGCTCCTTCTCCCCGTGCGGCCTAACGTTGGCCGCACCCTCCTCGGTGGCGCACACGGAACACTGCACGCCACCTCACCTCAAGGGCCTTTACCAGCTGCGCCAACTACACCAGCTACGCGAGCTGCTGGTCGGGAAGCAGACTACCCCGAGTCTGCTTCTCGCAGGCCCTACCTCTCGTAATCATTTATAGAGGTTTTCTTTCTCGTGGTCCAGGCGGTGAAGCCAAGACCCTCGGTCCCAAGAGGCGCGAGAACACTACTCAGTGGGCACTCCTGGGGTTACGAGATCAACGGGGGCAGGGAAGGTCAAACCCCCCGCTGCCTGCCCAGTGACGGGCCCGCCCGGTTGCTCTCACCATTGCTCCTCCACTGTGCCCTCTGCTGGCATCAGAGCGACACGTGGAGCAACTCCCCATTGGCCCACATGGAGAGTCCCGTATCAGAACATTCGCCACAGGCAATAAGATCCCCCGAAGGTTAATCCCTCGAAAGGATTCTATTTCTCGTACCGAGGATGCACCGGCCTAACAACTGCCGTTCCCTCCAGACGTGTCCAGAGAGACAAGCAGCCGTCAGATACACGTGAAGTTTTTCTGGCCAGCACCCCAAAGTCTGACAACTGGTCTAACCTCCGAATGTCAGCATTACCCAGTAACTGTGTTGCGGGGGTCTGATGGCAGTCGCTCCGTGTAAAATACTGATGTTCAGCCGCATCTGGCTAGACTGGAAACTGGCTTCAACAGAGTTGAGAAGAAGGCTCTGAGGATGGTGATGTGTTTATAAGTGTTTTACGGTTACATAGAATACGTAGGTAGTTATTAGGTACAGTCAACAAATCGGAATCATGACCCACTCAGCCGATAATTCGTATGAAATAGTCAAAACAGTAAAATTTTCTTCTTATTAGCATCGTGCTGCACTAAGGACATTTTGAATATTAAGAAAACTGCGTTAATACGGATCAGAGGTCTATGCAATTTTCAGCTTTGTTATTGAATGCAATAGATTAATAATTGGATAAAAAGTTACGTTTTTGATAAAGCTAGAATTATGTTTTGAATTTCGAATTAACTGTCGTTCCGCATAGTTCATCTATAAAATAAAACCGGCCAAGAGCATATCGGGCCATGCTCAGTATTATAGGGTTCCTTAAGTAGGTCTAATTACGAATATTAATCATTGCTATTTAAGTTTTTGCAAACAGCGTCACATAGCGATAAATTTAAGAAGCTAAATTTAAGAAGTCTGTCATATCAATATAACACAAAGTTTCTTTTTGTGATTTTTTTAAATATAAAGTAAATAAAGGAGCATTATTTGCTACGATCATTTTTCTCTAAGGTCAATGACCTATGAACTAGGACGTCTTAAGTATTTTTAGTTTTCTCACTATAACTCGAAAATTTATAATCGCATTATACTCGAAATAATTTTAAAAGAGAGTTTTATAAAGGTCTATCAATGTGGAAGACTATAAGTTTCTACATTGTATAGTTTAAAAATGGCAGGGGGGGGGGGGGACATTGCAAGCCACTTTGGCGAACTGTATTTCGCAGATGGTGTACCTGATAAAAAAGTTATGTATGAAACATTACCTTCATTTTAGTAGACCTATTCAATGATACCCCACATGAGGGGGTGCATCGAAAAAAAAAAATTCATCCCCGTTTCACCAGGGCGCCACCCCTAAAATACGTTATCAAGATTTTTTTATTCTTTTTAAGGGTTCCTTGTAGGACTACGGAACCCTAAAAAGAATTAAATAAATACATTTTTTCAAAAACCTATACGAACTCTTTCAATTCCAAAAGAATATTAATCAAATTAAAAGAAACTGGTAAACTGTCACTGCCCAATAAAATTGATAACAAGTTTGTTACCAGGGAAATATCTTTAAGCGAAATGCGACCTAATTGTATTAGAATGTTTGTAGAAAATTAAGCTTATGGTGGGTCATGATTCCATTTGGTCGAGTACACCTGCATGATTGGATGAACCGACATTTCAAATCTTGCAAACAATTGTTCGCTAGTGAGAATCAGCAAACAGCTGAGTGAGATGACACGTGACGAGTGACCTAGTGTAAATAAATACTTGTGCTAGTGTGTGTGCCTGCACCCTGCTGCACGTGTTTGATACAACTTGCTATCTCGATCTGGCTTCGCGTCAACGCTCCATGCAGAATTGCAGAGGTAATAAATCCCTTTCTCTTTACAATTATTTGATTATTACCCGACTGCGCCAGAAGGAGGGTTATGTTTTTCGAGTGTGTGTATGTATGTATGTATATTTCTTTGGCACGCTCTGTAGCCTAAACGGCTTGATGGATTTTAACTTGAGAGGTGTCGTTAGATTCGTCTTAACTGTGAGAGTGACACTGGGTATATCAAAATTATACAAATTAAAATGGCCGCTTTTTGGCGCCTTATTACCGTTATAAAAAAAAAAAAAAACCGTCGAAAGCTATCGAGTGGGGTATCAAAATAAAGGGTTTTATAAATGCTTTACAAAAATATATACAACTTATATGTTTAAATGTAATTTGGAATGAAAAATGCTAAAAAACAATAAAATATTCAACGTTAAAAATGAATAATATATCTATGTGTGACTTTAAAAACTAATATTAATAGCGCGATAAAACATGACAAAACTAAAAAATTTAATATAAAAAAGTTAATTAACAAAACCAAAAAACCCGACTGCCTCGTTGGTCTAGTGGTTGCAAGCGCGACTGCTGAGCGTGGGGTCCTGGGTTCGATTCCCGGGTCGGGCAAAGTGTTATTGGGTTTATTTCATTAGGAAATTCTCAGTAGCAGCCTGGAGTCTGGCTTTGTGCCCGGACAATGGCAATAGGCTCGCCCCCTATTACATGGGACTATAACATAACTGGCGAAATGTGGGTGTACTATTACACCTCTGCCTACCCCTTCGGGGAAATACAGGCGTGATGTTATGTTATGTTAAAAAACCCGACTGCTTGTAAATATAACTGAAAAGATGTAAACAAGACTTGTGTAGGCACGGTCGACCGCACGTCGGTGGTAACACTTTAACATTAGCAGCATCCTTATTTCGTAAGCAGTAAGGGTGGTTTTCGAATTGAAGTGTTACCACTGTCATGCTGTTGGCTGTACATGTAGGTATATGTGAAAGTATCAAATCACGCAGGCGGAGGCTACCTATGTACTACTTTTGTAATTCATGACCAAAAACATAGGTAGCCTCCGCCTGCGTGTTGATTTGATACTTTCACATATACCTACATGTACACACGGCTACACATTAAGCTGTACAAAACCAGTATAGGCTGACCTCGCGTTGTAAGGAAAACCTTTAAAATGCGAGGTCAGCTTATACTGGAATTGTACAGCTTGTAGCCGTGTGTACCTACACAAGTCTTGTTTACATCTTTTCAGTTATATTTACAAGCAGTCGGGTTTTTTGGTTTTGTTAATTACATTTTTATTTTTATTGAAGAGATTGTCCAAATAAGTTGTGTCCTTACGCATGAATATCGATTCTGACACTTCGTCACAGGAACAACAGGGTTTTTGTTACATCTTGTATATTCAATACATACCTCAAAACCTTTATGAGCCTTCTTCTTGTGCATATTAAGTCCCATCTCTCCTATAAAGCTTTCTCCGCACACGTCACAGCAATACTTGGAGGGATGCTGCAACCTTAGGTGCGTTAGATGACTCGTAGACTTAGAAAACAAAGCCCCACAGATCTTACAAACGAATTTAAAGCCTTTATGCCATTTTAAATGTTCTTTGGCCCTGAAATAATAAAGAAAAACTTTTAAAATTGAAGACTCTGACAACAGCTCAATACCCCAAATAGGCTTCTATTAATAGTACATTGGTCCGTGTAGTGCCGGACTTAAAGAATAGCACCACCCTTATCTCTTCTCATGGGTGTCGTAAAAGGCGACTAAGGGATTCACCAGAGGATGGGCAGCAAGCGTTCTCTGAGTATTTAACCAACCAACTGCGATCGCCAACCCGCCTGCCAAGCGTGGCGATTATGGCATATCCCCCCCTTAATTGGGGGAGGCCTATGTCCAGTAGTGGACGTCTTTCGGCTGTAATGATGATGATGATGAATAGTACATTACTGCCGAGGCCTGAAATGAAGCAATTGACGGCCGAGTAATATTGCTTACTTCCAAAGCTACGAAGTGATTAACTAAACGAGGCCGTTAATTGCTATTTCGGCCGAGACTTGTATAGTAATTTTCTCTCATTTGCGAGGAAACATTACACAAATTAATTCAACAGTATCTAATTTTCATTATTTTGTACCTGAAAACACCTAATTTATGTATGTGTGTACTTAAAACCCTCACTAGCTTATTTAAAAAAATAGAAACTGTCCGGCAATTTCCATTAATGTCGTGTTGAATATTGCTGGCGTGTTATTTCGTTGCGTACGGAAAAGAGCCGATTGATGTATTCTTTTTTTTAAAATAATAAACCAATTTCCGAGCAAGTGGGAGAAAAACATTTTTAGCCGTATTTATTCAGTTTGTGGGAGTGAAAAAGAAATATTTTAATCTTGACCGTATTTCCAAAAACACTATTGTGCCCAAAACACGTTGTCTTGAAGTTTTATCTATAGAAAAAAATTGTAAACTAACCTCTTAAAACATGCTTTAGAGCAATCTCTATAATTTACAAAATATTATAAATGAAATTAAGAAGACAAGAAACACATTTGTCATTAAATTGTAAAGTATTATGTATAATTTTTGTAGTGTGTGCGTCAAATGGAGCGCTAGAATAAAATCTTTTTCTTTCTTTCTTTCTTTTCTTTCACAATAATCTAAAACATAGTTGTTTCTGTTTTTTTCATCATCATCATTTCAGCCGAAAGACGTCCACTGCTGGACATAGGCCTCCCCCAAGCATATGTTGGGGGGGATATGCCATAATAGCCACGCTTGGCAGGCGGGTTGGCGATCGCAGTTGGTTGGTTAAATACTCAGAGGACGCTGCTGCCCATCCTCTGGTGAATCCCTTAGTCACCTTTTACGACACCTATGAGAAGATATAGGGTTTTTTAAATATATTGTTAATTTTCATTCAAGTTGAGCAGCGCACCCGACGTCCCTCCTCTCGTTGCCTATGGTTTTAAATATGGTTACAGTAGTTCAAAACTTATTTTAATTAATATTTTATTGCTTACCTGTGGCTGCTCTTAGTAACTTGATCACATAGCTTGCAAATATATTTTCTTTCATGAGCGGTTGTTATGTGCGACTTTAGAGATCGTGTGTCCGGCCATCTTGTTTTGCAAATATCGCATGTCTCTTTGCCGTTCGCCTGTGAAAGAATTAGAGAAAATTTTGCGTTAGAAAAACGAGTCTTGTAGCGACATCTATCGCGCTACATGGGAACTAACATTGACGTCGCAGATTACGTCACAAATCTTGAATCGCGCAAGAAGTTTGATGTGTGATGCGCAGGTATACAGGGTGTCAGGGAAACGCTTCCGAAAACGAAGATAGGTGATAGTGCTGGTGGTTACTGATATTGTGGCGAGAAATAAATCAATCATTCATTCATCATACACGTATATATATATATATATATATCACGATATTTATATTTTATATTATATTATTATTGCGAAAAACCTTCTTATTATTTTTTATCTATATTTAGTTTACTCACTGTAAAACTGATTTTCGTCCGTGACACTTTCAAACAAGGTCCAGTTGAAAACCAGCGCCAGACACTAGTTGTCTGGCATTTTTGCTGAACTGAGCCTATTTGGTGCAGCCGCGGGGCACACAATTATACTTTTAGGAGTCTGTGTTGTTTAAAATTGTATATTATTGTTATTGTGTGCCTCTGGCTGTAGTAAATAAACCATTTTTCTTTCTTTCTTTCATTCATTACTTGTTGCGGACGCAAGCCTGAACTTAATTAATGTAACTGAAAACTTGTGCTAACACAGCTGAAACGTTATGCACAAAGTAACAAGGGCATGAAATCTAGCTATAATCACACTATAGCTAGGTACAGATCATCAGCCAATCACAGTTTGATGAGTCATAAACCATGAACCAATCACAGGTCATAAGCCATACATAACTACAACTAGCTATGACTTGTAAAAATGTTGGAAGAACAGAGCAGCCGCAGGGCGCACTACGCGCCACTTGTGCCCCGCTGAATACTACTTAAGCGGGTGAATAAGCGGCATTTTGTGTGGGCAATATTTCATTCGATCGTCACTCGTTCTACGCTTCAGATCAAGACCTCAACCTATGAAGAACTGATCCTGACGTCCTGAACCCTGAAGCCTGAAGAAAGAATAACGTATTAGTCGCCTAGAACAGAGCTACGTAGGAACGAGTGTACTTTCATTTTTAATACATATGGCAAGTGCCTTTCAACAGATCGTTCGTTTCTTTTATCATATCCTTGGGTTGTCCTCAACAGCCCAAGTTTTCTGGTCCTTCGAGCCGGATCGAAGAATCAATAGCAAGATTGAAGATTCAATAGCAAGATTCAAGATCCAAGACCAAGAACGAACACGGTGCCGGGAGCTCAAGAACGTGAAGATCAAGTCAACGTTCGCGCCGGGAGCTCAAGAGGAAAGACCGTGTCTGCGAGCATCAGCTGGTGGTCTTCGAACGTAAAGATCGTCTAAAACGTGTCACTATTTCTTAGCGGGTGGACCGCGGCTCTGTGTCTCTGCCACCTAACGGTGTCAAACGGTGGAGGCCAGAGTAAACGCCGAACAAGGCGGTGTGGTATTGTGCGATACCACCGGTTCATCAAGAGCGCCTTTTTCAAGGCGCGAACCGAACCAGTACACTACGCCGGTAAGGTCGTGCGTGGTGTGGGGGCCGGACTGTAGGCACTGCTGACGGGTCCGGGTATTCCTACCGGCCCTGAGCACCCCACAGTGCGCACAATCCTCTGCTGGGTAGATCCCACCTGTCCAATCCTGCACGTATCCATCCCTGGCGGAGCATATCCTGGTTAAACCCGGGCCCTCCAAAAGGATTGATAGGGCTGTTAGGGGCGTCAAATGCCGAAGATGCCGACTACAAGAAGCCAAGCAGCTGAGGAGAGGACAGCAAGAGTGTACGAAGACCCCCCCGCGTCCCCGTCCGCACAAGCATCCGCGTCCGCGTCCGCACAAACCGCTACCACGTCGCGCGCGCATGCCGAACCGAACCCCCGCGTGCCCGCGTTACCCGCACAAATAGACCCCAGCATAGCCGCAATAAGGTCACGCGCCGCCGCCGCCACCACCGCCGCCGCTGCGCCTGATACTAGAGAAGAGAGGAGATCGAGGGCGCCGTCCGTGCGCTCTCAGAGATCAACTGCCAGCGCTGTTGCCCGAATAAGATTAGCTGAATTCGAAGCCCAGGAACGTCTAGCCGAGATCCAGAGAAAAGAGCTGCAATTAGAAGCAGCACTTATCAAGAAAAGGCTAGCTTTGGACGTCGCCACTATACGGGAGGAGACTGACCGCGAGAGCGTCATCGCCCGTGAAACAATAGAAGTGGACAACCGAATCGCTGATTGGCTAAATAACACACAACCCAAAAGGGAAGAACGACCCCACATGACGTCATATGAAGACATGTCATCAGCGGTCCGCGTCTCGGCCCTGTGCGAACCACAGGGGGAACGTACCGAGCGCGCACCGCAGAACGAACGACGACGTATCGAACATGACGACAACGGAGCCACATTGTGTTACCAGCGCGAGAACGAAGGGCAACGATCACACCACTCTTTTTATAGATATGCGCCACCGCCGCAAGAACAAAGAGGAGTCACGATCGACACTCCGCGGCGCAACCGATCACCTACGCCCAATCCGAGACGAGACAGATCACCTACGCCAGCACGGTCCCGAGAACGAGGAATAGATAGATTAGCCGAGGTCTTAGAACGAATGGCCTTGAAACGCCCGCCGCCTAGACAAGCGCAAGAACTGCCTGTCTTCAACGGCGCGCCGAACGAATGGCTACTATTCCAAGCAGCGATGCGAGATTCGACCAAAATGTATAGCTATACAAAAGCTGAGAACCTGGCACGTCTCCGAACATGTGTACGAGGTGAAGCACGTGAAACAGTAGCAGCTTTATTGTGCACAGCTGCCGATCCCGCAATTATAATGCAGACACTTGAACAGTATTACGGCCGCCCTGAGATCATTATTGATAAAACGCTGGACGACTTAAGAAAGTTACCGCGACCCGGAACAACAGCTAGCGAACTGAACGCGTTTGCGATACGGCTTCAGAATATAGTCAGTGTACTCACTTGTATAGATGAGAAGGGGTACCTACAGAATCCTATGTTGGCCCGGCAAGTTACAGAAAAATTAAGTCCGCATATTAGAGCGAGATGGTGCGACTACGCAGAAGAGTATGGAAGTCGCAGTGAACCTGAGATTGTTACGCTGTCTCGTTTCCTCATGAGAGAGGCTGACCGTGCCGTACGATTCGCGTACTCCGCTGCAGGAAGCTCAACAAAGGAGCCAGCACGTAATGCGCCAGCAGCTAAGACCAGTAGTTCGTCTAAACGCCAGGAAGGCAAGAAGCGAGGCGGTGCTGCGTACACTGCAACCGAAAATAAAAACGTAAAGATGTGTCTATGTTGCGGGGCCGAACATGATACGGTGAAATGTAGGAAACTGGAAGCGATGACATTACCACAGAGGTGGGAATGGGCAAAAGAAGCACGCGTATGTTTTCGTTGCTTGAATAGCCGTCACCGCCGTGCCAGTTGTACCGCAAAGAAATGCGGTATAGATGAGTGTCGCCATCCTCATCATGTATTGCTACACAGCGCACCGCAAGCCGCGCCAGGAGGCGAACAGAACGATCAAGAGATCACCGCCTCGGCTAACACCGTAATGTCAGCTGGCGCGGTGTTATTAAAAATATGCCCTATCACGATAAGAGGGCCCGATGGACTGGAAGTTGAAACTCACGCCCTACTCGATGAGGGATCTACGATAACCTTGATCGATGAGGAAATCGCTAGAGCAGTGAACGCGCAAGGAACGAAATGCGCGCTGCGTTTGCTGCAACGCGGCAAGAACCCGAGAGTCAGAGCGTGTCATTGGAGATACGGGGAGCACGAACTAGCTTCCATCCAATACAGGCGCGAACCGTCAAGAGTCTCAACATTACCAGTCGAGCGATCGCAGCTGAGTGTTTGAACTATGAACACTTGAAACAGCTACCACAGAACGAGGTCTGCTATGGACAAGCAAGACCGCGCATACTAATAGGTGCAGACCATTGGCACTTAATAGTATCGCGAAAACTCCTGACCGGAGAATGGAACGAGCCGGCCGCATCACTAACTATGCTAGGATGGGTAGTGCACGGTACGGTGCCACGAACGATAGTGGCGAAGGAAGACCCGATAGATGGCGCCACAGTACTGCACATACGTGCGCCTCAGCATAGAGAACGATTTGATCATGATGATGAACTACATGAACTAATCACAGAACATTTTAAGATCGATGCGCTCGGAATATCATCCAAAAATAAACCTGTGAAGGAAGACGAGCGCGCTAAAGAAATATTCAATAGAACAGCGCGATTGGTCGACGGACGTTACGAAGTCGGCCTGCCATGGCGTACAGACGATACTCGCCTGCCGCCTAGTTATAATATGGCCCTAAGCAGATTGCGCTCGATGGAACGTAAAATGGATCGAAACACGGAATTTCGCAGAGCATACACGTCACAAGTTGACAACTTGTTGGCGAAAGGTTATGCAACTCGAGTCGAGGACACGGACGACAGCTCAATTGATTGGCTCCTCCCACATTTCGCTGTGACCAATCCGAACAAACCAGGAAAGGTGCGCCTTGTCTTCGACGCAGCCGCGAGTACAGGCGGGCGCTGTCTGAACGACGAACTGCTCGCCGGGCCCGATATGTTGAACACGCTTTACGGAATATTGTTCCGATTCAGAGAGAAGCCAATTGCTATAGCGGCAGACATACGCGAAATGTTCTTGCGAGTCAAAATACGACCAGAAGACAAAGCAGCGCAACGATTTTTGTGGCGTGGTGATGACCGAAAAAGCCCGCCTCAGAAATACGTGATGAATTCTATGATATTTGGCGCTCGGAGTTCACCCTTCCTAGCTCACAGCGTTAGAAACAGAAACGCTGAGGAATGTCAAGACGCGCACCCGCGCGCCCTCTATGCAATAACAATGAACCATTACATGGATGATTGGGTCGACAGTTTTGAAACGGAAGAAAGCGCCGCCCTCACGATCAAAGAGGTGCAGCGTATTCATGAGCGAGCCGGCTTTGAACTCGCCGGGTGGAATTCGAATCGTCCACACTTACTCGCTCATATCCTAGAACAGGATAAGGCTAACGCCCCGAAAGAACTAGGTGCGAATGCACACCCATATGGCAAGACGCTGGGTATGATGTGGGTGCCAGAGACCGATGAGCTTGCATTCAACACAGCTATGCCCCGTGTACCGAACGAAGTACGCGATGGAACGAGAACGCCCACTAAACGTGAAATGTTGGGGGCTGTAATGTCGATCTTTGACCCGTTGGGCCTGTTGAGCCCTTTCACGATTACGGCAAAGATCACTCTACAGGAGCTATGGCGAAACAACATCGGCTGGGACGAGCAACTACCCGCCGAAGAGGCTATCGCGTTTCTCGAATGGATAAATGGTCTGACGAGCGTGGCGGGCTTGCGAGTCCCCCGATGCTACGCGAATCACATGACCGTAGAGCGATCGCTGCATGTATTCACCGACGCTAGTGAACAAGCCTACGCCGCTGCAGCATATTGGCGATTAACACGGCCCGACGGATCGATAGACGTCGTGTTAGTAGCGGGAAAAGCTAGAGTAGCGCCGATGAAAGCGCAGAGTATCCCACGCATGGAACTGCAGGCGTGCCTGATAGGCGCACGACTCGCCTCCGAGATACGCAAGGAGCATAGATGGGAAGCCGAAGTAACCTATTGGAGTGACTCTAAGACGGCATTACATTGGATAAGAAACGACTCTGCGAGATATACGCCATATGTTGCGCATCGACTGAGCGAGATAGCCGAACTTACCCCCGCTGAACGATGGCGCTGGGTGCCGACCGCTCAGAACGTAGCTGATGACGCAACTAGATATGGCAGAACGAGCCTCAATAAACACGATCGATGGTTCATCGGACCGGCCTTCTTACGTGAACCGGAAGAACAGTGGCCGAGCGAAGAGAACCAGGGCGAGGAAGAAACAGTAGCCCATGTTAGAGGCGAGGAGAACGTTATGGACCTGAAACGATTCTCCTCATATGATCGAGCATTGCGCGCTATGGCAAGCGTGTTGCTCTTTATAGAAAAATGTCGTAAACGCGCGACAACGATGGACGTGCGTCATCTCGAAGAAGCCGAACTAATGCTTATACGAGATTCACAACGTGACAGTTTCTCTGAAGAAATTAAGAGATTGACGTCAGGAAAAAGCGTTGAGAGATCGAGCCGGCTCAGCAAGCTAGACCCGGTGTATGAAAATAAAATTATTCGACTGAACGGACGAATCAACGCAGCGAATGTACCAGAGTACAGGAAGAGGCCACCGATCTTAGACGGCAGGCATCCACTTGCGCGCCTACTTATAAAGCGTGAACATGAGAAGAATGGGCATGCAGGCCGAGAGCACGTAGTCAATAACCTGCGTCAGCGATTTTGGATATTACGATTACGAACGAGTGTGCGCGCTGTGCTGAACGAATGCATCGTGTGTCGCATGCGACGTAAAGCGCCACCTATACCGGTGAAAGGAAACTTACCCTGCGAAAGGCTTGATGCATACGCTCGCCCTTTTACTCGCAGCGGTGTTGATTGTTTCGGTCCCATGACGATCACTATAGGAAGACGTAGAGAAAAACGCTGGGGCATGTTATTTACCTGTTTGGTAACTAGGGCCGTGCATATAGAACTGTTACCGAGTCTCAGTACTGACAGTGCGATCATGGCCCTTAGAAGAATGGCCGCGCGCCGTGGATGGCCACGCACAATAATGTCAGACAACGGTACGAACTTCCGTGGAGCTGACGTCGAACTAAAAAACGCTTACAAAGAATGGGCGACTGAACTTAAGGATTACGCCCTTAATAAGGAAACCGATTGGCGTTTCATCGACCCTGGTGCACCAAACCAGGGGGGAGCCTGGGAGCGGCTCATACGTAGCGTGAAAACAGCCCTCGCTGTAATATTGAAAGAACGAATGCCAAAGGAAGAAACATTAATAACGGTAATGGCTGAAATAGAGAACATATTGAACTCGCGACCGCTCACTCACGTATCTGTGAACCCGGAAGACGCGGAAGCGTTAACGCCGAATCATTTCCTGTTGGGGTCATCAGCAGGGCTACCGGTCACTGGAACTTGTGACGTAGCTGATAAACGCGCTTGGCGAGCGGCCCAAGCGCTGGCAGATCGATTCTGGGCAAGATGGATGAAAGAGTATCTACCGACACTGACACCGCGCGGTGACGTCAGATCTAATCACGCTGAACAAATTAAAGAAGGCAATGTCGTCATAATCGCTGACGGCTTATTACCGCGGAATGTGTGGCCGCGGGGCCTTGTTGTGCGCGCGATAGTAGGTACGGACGGTGTTGTGCGGAGTGCGGATGTGCGAACTCGGGGTGGCATTTTTAGAAGGCCAGTAAGAAGGCTTATCGTCCTCGACCAGAAGGGAGAGGCTCGCGAGGCTATGCCGGGGGGAGACTGTTGCGGACGCAAGCCTGAACTTAATTAATGTAACTGAAAACTTGTGCTAACACAGCTGAAACGTTATGCACAAAGTAACAAGGGCATGAAATCTAGCTATAATCACACTATAGCTAGGTACAGATCATCAGCCAATCACAGTTTGATGAGTCATAAACCATGAACCAATCACAGGTCATAAGCCATACATAACTACAACTAGCTATGACTTGTAAAAATGTTGGAAGAACAGAGCAGCCGCAGGGCGCACTACGCGCCACTTGTGCCCCGCTGAATACTACTTAAGCGGGTGAATAAGCGGCATTTTGTGTGGGCAATATTTCATTCGATCGTCACTCGTTCTACGCTTCAGATCAAGACCTCAACCTATGAAGAACTGATCCTGACGTCCTGAACCCTGAAGCCTGAAGAAAGAATAACGTATTAGTCGCCTAGAACAGAGCTACGTAGGAACGAGTGTACTTTCATTTTTAATACATATGGCAAGTGCCTTTCAACAGATCGTTCGTTTCTTTTATCATATCCTTGGGTTGTCCTCAACATTACTGATTAGAAACCACAAAAAAAAAACGTTTTTTTTTTAGATATTTTCATATTTAGTTTTGCATCTTCATACATAACCAGCTTTGGGCAGTTAAATAAAACTGATTTGCAATGAAACCCCATTTATTTACTTAAATTTTTAAAGTTCGCAATGTAATAAAACAAAGTTTAACCTGATTAAATCGCGTATATTATTTAAATTGGTTTCCCTGACGTTTCGAAAGCTTTGCAGCATTTCGTGGTCGCAGCTAGACCACGAAAACGCGATTTATTCCGGTTAAACTTTGTTTTATTATAATGTGTAGTGATCGCGAAAACCTAAGAAGTTATTCGCAATGTAATTCAAATATAATATCAGCTGGCGCTAGGGGTGAACGACATCCGCTCGCATACGCAGTCCGTGTCGTAGCGAGCGTAGGTAGGTTAGGTACGCGCGGCATTGATCCCGAGTTTTGTACGCTTTACATTGCGGGTTTGCAAAATACCAAATCACTAAAACAATGAGTATAAGGCTAATGGTTATTGGTATTCGATTGTGTTTAGGTAGTATAATAATAGTCTTTCAGTTTCGGGAGCGTTTCCCTGACACCCAACAAGTATACAAGCGCCCGACATCAACCGTTGAGCAGTATCCGACCAGGCGCAGACCCAGCTTGGTCGGAAGATGTTCCCTTTGTGTTGGAGGAACATAATATGTTCCGCCAACACAAGGTGGGCCTTTAATTCGTTTCGCCATCCTAAGCCATAAAAAACGAGTGTGCTTTAGACCACACGACTGAAGTAAAATTACACAAAAAAAAAATGTGTGTGCTCGCCTCTCTCTCTTGCCCCTACAGTAATATACGAAACGTAACTCTCTCTCTTTCTATCTTCACTAGCTTATATTTCCCTCTCAACTTCAAACTTTTCGTAACGCGATCACACGTTTCGTAACGCATTCACCAGCTTACTCCCCAAGTTAAGCGTGCGTAAAGAAGTTTTACTTCAAAAATCGATTGGTATAATATTTCTTCACTCAGCTAGTATCTGCGTCGGTAGAAATACCCATCGACTATACAGCCCGGCCTATTGCTGAATATAATACGCACAAATCACAATTAATTCTGTCAACTAGCTGAGGTACGAGGAAGCGGGGTGCTGCAATCCGATTGGCCCTACCAAGGCGGCTATTGGCTGATCACTAACGCGGAAGTATTAACGGCTCACATGAGTGGTCAAAACAGATTTGAACTTTTCAAGTAGCGAATAGTAGCGACCTACATCAGATATATTAGTCGGATGTGTTTACAGACATCGGTCGCTTGTTATGAGGCGTCTATGGGCTGTTTATGGTCGATGGACATACAAAAGTTTAAAACAGATATAAAGAAGAGAAATACATGCTGAAATTTTAATGGCTTCTTTCCCGAAAAGGGGTCATTGTACTCATGTACAATGACCCCTTTTCGGGAAAGAAGCCATTTAAATTTATAAATATGAACAACTTTTATTATAGGACCAACCCTGAAATCGCAAAAAAAAAATCAGTTGGTCCAACATTTGTGTTCGCTTAAATCAATAAAATGTAGGGACCACCTGATATTTTTTTCGCGATTTCAAGGTTGGTCCCATAGTAAAAGTTGTTCATAATGATGAGTACAATGACCCCTTTTCGGGGAAGAAGACATCAAAATTTCAACATGTATAGGTACTGACCGGATCATGCCTCAGCATATGATTTTTATATGTGCCATCTTGAATGAAACCTTTATAGCAATGTTCGCATTTGTAGAAAGAATGAATGTAATTATAAGAATCTTTTCTCGCTAATACTTCTTCTAATTGCTCCCCTTTTGTTAGATATTTTATCTGCAAAATGTTTAAAAAGTGTTATCTTTAATCTATCTATACAAGTTGTTGATCTGTAGTCGTGCCATATTTCTAGAGCAAATGATAAATAATGTACTTCATCATCACCATCATCATTTCAGCCGAAAGATGTCCACTGCTGGCATAGGCCTCCCCCAAGCATCGCCACAACGACCGGTCCTGTGCCTTCCGCATCCAGCGGATTCCCGCGACCTTCACCAGGTCGTCGGTCCCCCTTGTGGGGGGCCTACCCTCGCTGCGCATTCCAGTACGCGGTCGCCACTCCAGAACTTCACTGCCCCATCGGCCATCCGTTCTGCGAGCAATGTACCCCGCCCATTGCCACTTAAGTTTGGCAATTCTTCAGGCTATGTGCTTAAATAATGTGCTTAGTCACCCAAAAATACTTGAAAAGTTCTATGATTAATTAATACCCAAATTTTCACTTAGAAAAATAGCGAGGGTTTGAGAATAAATTCCGAACGACTCGAAAAATAACAATAAGTCATAAGTCATCGGCGGCATTGTCAAAGGGTGGAAATACCTGCAATTTTTTTTGGTGGTTTCGAATAAAGAAATAAGTAATTATTTCATCATTTTTAACGCATTTACGCATGCGAAGCGAAATCTAACGAATTAAATTGTGGAAAGAAAAATTCAGGATTCGAACCTGCGAATTCTTTCTTTCACAATTTAAATCGGTAAAAAAATATAAATAAATAAATAAATAAAATATCTTTGGGACATTTTTTTTTACACAGCACCATCTAGTCCCAAACTAAGCAGAGCTTGTACTATGGGTACTAGGCAATGGATATAATACTTATACACTTTTTTTTTTGTTGTAAATACATACTTATAATACATAAACAACACCCAGACAAACACCAACACTTATGTTCATCACACAAATATTTGTGTCCTGTGGGAATCGAACCCACGACCTCGTTATCAGCAGTCCGACACTCGAACCACTAGACCACAGAGGTCGTCATGTTATATGTTTCAGTGTTTCTGAAAAATCAACCCTTAAGGGGGTAAAACGTTTGTATGAAATATCATGGGCGCAGCCGCAAAGTTTCATTTATTTATTTATTTTATTGATTATAGATGAGCAGCACTATTGCTGATATGTCTATATCACACAGTGCTGAAAATTTTCCTTTGTTTTTTTCGCATTCACAGCTTTGCCAACGATAGTCGATTTGTTTGTAGCCAGTTGTCGAGTTTATTCTTAAATGAGCTTACAGAGGTGGCAGCAACAACAACAAAAAAACCGGCCAAGTGCGAGTCGGCCTCGCGCAGTAAGGGTTCCGTACCTCTCAACGACCTGATACCCCATAAAAACTGATTTAATTTACGAGAGTTTATCAAAAGACATCAAAACATAATGCGCGAAATGTGATTTTTTGCATGTCTTTCTTACGCAGGTACCACCACATATATCTACGTTTGTCTTATTTTTAGTATTTGTTGCTAAACTACATAATATGCACTATAATCTGACTAAGTTTGACGCTGGTATATATTACGGTTTTGAAGATAGAGCAGGAACAAAAACAATGAAAAAAGTGCATATTTTTTGAGGTTTCTTGTATGCCCCCTTGTATCCCTTTGGTTTTAGACTTTTTTTTTTGTTTTTAGTATTTGTCGTGATACACCTCATAGCAACACATATTCTGAGAAAATTTCAACCGGTACCTATTACCGTTCAAAAGATACAGCTCTGTGACAGCCAGACGGACGGACGGACGGACGGACGGACGGACGGACGGACGGACAGCGTAGCGAGAGTAAAAGACGAAAAAAAAAGTTGTCACAGCTAGTAGTATATAAAAAGAAGCTCATAACTTACCTCAATATCATTATTCGAGAAATCATTTTCATTATCCAAGACATTAGTGGCATTATCAAATTGATCAAAATCATTATCATCATCATCATTACCATTATCCAATGGTCTGATATCTACTTTTATAGTTATCTTATCACTTTTCTTCACTTTATTCGCTAATGGTTCTTCATCGCTTTGATCATCTAATACTTCTTCATCGCTCTGTTCATTTGATTCTTGTTTGAATGTAATTTCTGATATCGGTTTTTCTTCGGTTTTGATTTGAACATCAATTATTGTGGTGATTTCAGGGCTTGATGTAGTAAAATGTAATGTGGTGCGGTTTGATATTGCTATCGTCTGGATCTGGGTTGTTGTGAGCTGCGGAGGACCAAATAATTTAAGGGGTGGCATTGGGAAAAATAGGGATTTTAGAATCAAAATATTTTCTTTGTGGATAGGACGTTGATCTAATTTTCATATTTAAGATTTTTTATTATATTTACTAGATTTTGGTATAGGGAAAACAGGATTTAATGTTTGCTGGATAGGTTTATTTTCCAACATAAGGTCTGTTTATGCACTATTTCGCATTGCATTTAGAAATTCCAATAGTTTTTACTATTGTTTTTTGTGAATAAGATATATCTTGTACAATTGTACATATCTAAATTCTGGTATAACAGATTTTTATTTAAATGTCTATTTGCAAAAATGTAAAAAAAAAAACAAAACAGCGCGATTCCGCTGTGTTCTCACACTCTCAATTTGCCGTATGTTAGAAAGGGATGGTTGCAAATTCAATGCAGCACCTTAAATAAGGTCCTTTCAACCACAATTACTCCACAGTAGTGATGCCGCTCGATAAACAACTATTGATAGAGTTTTGATAGTCTATTGATAGTCCAGTAATAGTGCTAATATCGATATACCTATTAATACTATCGATATATATATCGATAGATTTACTTACAACCTGATTTTCAATTTCAGCAAACTTCATGAGCTCCTGAGATTTCCTGCATTTTAACCTGAAGACATTGCATTTGAGGAGCAAAGCTGTGCAGTAGGTGCACAGGTACTGAGGGTAGTTGTCTGCCGGAGACACCTGGAACAAAATAATGCAGTTCAATAACTAGAGACACAGGGGATGGACGAAAGTCTTTGACGAGTGTGTGTTGCCAGTAATTACTTACGGTACTGAAACGTGGTCGCTCACAATGGGCCTCATAAGAAGGCTCAAAGTCACTCAAAGGGCAATGGAGAGGGCTATGCTCGGAGTGTCTCTGCGTGATCGAATCAGAAATGAAGAGATTCGCAGGAGAACGAAAGTAACCGACATAGCCCGAAGAATTGCCAAACTTAAGTGGCAGTGGGCGGGGCACATTGCTCGCAGAACGGATGGCCGATGGGGCAGTAAAGTTCTGGAGTGGCGACCGCGTACTGGAAGGCGCAGCGTGGGTAGGCCCCCCACAAGGTGGGCCGACGACCTGGTGAAGGTCGCGGGAATCCGCTGGATGCGGAAGGCACAGGACCGGTCGTTGTGGCGATGCTTGGGGGAGGCCTATGTCCAGCAGTGGACGTCTTTCGGCTGAAATGATGATGATGATGATGAGACAGACAAAACAAGAATAGGACGCGAGAGTGGATGGAAGAGTTGGAGGCCAACCCCGGCAAACATAAATTCAAATGTTTTTATTTCAAATAAACCTAATTAAAGGCACTTTTGAAAGGTCAGGCTCAAGTATAAAGAGCCTGAAAATAACCCTTGAGCAAGTGGTTTTTCCAGTGTTAATATTATGGGAAGGACAGATACTCTATAACAGCGGTTCTCAAACTTT
Source organism: Asteroscopus sphinx (assembly GCA_949699075.1). Classification (NCBI taxonomy): domain Eukaryota; kingdom Metazoa; phylum Arthropoda; class Insecta; order Lepidoptera; family Noctuidae; genus Asteroscopus; species Asteroscopus sphinx. Next base: position 14,151,348 of record OX453031.1, on the reverse strand, counting down.
TTTGGTCATGGAACCCTTTTGACAAGCAAAATACTTGACGGAACCCTACAATAAAACAATAGTTTTTAAAAGTGTATTCTTTATTATATAAGCATAATAAAAGTACAATGTAACAGTTACTAATTATTACTTACTTTAACCACATGCCAAGTACAATAATAGAAGATATTAAAAATGAAAAAATCTTAACTAATGGGAGGTATGAAACTGTTTTTTATTTTTCATCAATTGGTTGATATCAGGTTTGATAGAAGACATTTGAAGTCTCATATCAGGTTCGGCGTCCAGTCTATTGCGATATTTTGTTTTCGTGGCTGCATAGGTTGAGAATCCTGTTTCGCACAAATATGTTGTTGGGAACGGGAGAAGAATATTCAGAGCCATTCTGCCAAGCATTGGATATTCATCACGGATTCTGCACCAAAAATCGTTGAGAGGCGTCGTTTTGAACAGTGACTCCATACTTGTGTCTGATGACATTTCTAAAAGAGATTCATATATCTCGTTTGACATACTTTCGGGCTTTTGCAAGTTGGGTAAAAAAGGATTATGAATCCATGAATTCAGCTTCATTTTTGTATTATGTTCTTCGGGAAAATACTTTACAAAAGATGCGCGCATCGAAGTGAGATATTGGACCAATTCTTCAAACACATCATCTTGAAACATTTCCGAGTCGTTATCGCTAACAAACTCACTGAGTGACGTAAAGCTTTTTATTTCTCTCTTACCAACGCAAATAATCCAAAAATCTAATTTTCTTTTGAAGGCAGTTATTTTGTTATAGGCCTGGAACACTGTTGTCTGTTTACCTTGCAATGATAAATTCAATTCGTTCAGTTTTTGAAAGATATCCGCCATAAAAGACAATCGGAACAACCAAGTTTTATCATACAAACGGTCTTTCAAATTAAAAGAAACTGTATCTGCTGAAAGAAACATTTGTAACTCGGCTCTAAGTTCAAATAGCCTTGTTAAAGTTTTACCCCGAGACAGCCATCGCACTTCTGTATGGAGCAGCAGTGTTTTATGTTTGCTGCCATAATCTTCACACAATAATGAGAACAATCGGGATTGTAGTGGTCGTGATTTGATAAAATTAATTATTTTTACCGCTTCATCCATAACTAATTTTAGATTTGACGGCATTTGCTTCATCGCAAGTGCTTGTCTATGCAGAATACAATGGCTGGAACTACAATTAGGCGCTTTACTTTTTATTCGTGATACTGCTCCTGTTGTTTTACCTGTCATCGCCTTGGCCCCATCTGTACAAATGTCAATGCAATCGTTCCAACTAAGATTATTTTCTTTAAAAAATATGTTTATTTTATTAAAAATTTCTTCCCCGGTAGTGTTTGTGGGCAGCGGTGAACACATAAGCATGTCTTCTTCAAAAGAACGTTCATATGGATATCTCACGATAACCAGCAAGATAGCCAGACCAGTGACATCAGTTGACTCATCCATTTGCAAGGCGAATCGTGTTTTTTGTAGACGTGCAACTAGTTCTTGTTTGACGTAGCTTGCCAGATCATGGATTCGCCGTGAAACAGTATCGTTTGATAGCGGTACAGTAGAAAGATGATTTGCAGATTTTTCATCGAGCATACATTTTGTTATGTCTAACACACATGGCTTTATTAAATTCTCAGCGATAGTGTGCGCTTCACCTGCTTGTGCAATGCGATAGCTAACTAAATATGATGCCTCCGTGGCCTTTTCATTGATAGTTTGTGTTACATGCATCATATTTTTTTGACTTTCCAATAACTGTTCTTTTTTACGAACAAAAAATTATTTATTCTTGTCTTTAGACTCGGGGTGTACAGTTTCTAAATGTCTGCGTAATTTGGCAGGTGCCATGGAACTATTAGGAAGCAGTTTACTACATAACATGCAGAGAGGTGAGCCGTTGGAATCAACAAATCCGAAACTGATATATGATTCATCATACTTCCTTTTTTTCGTCTTTGAAACCGTGGAGCTTGACGTCGTGGCATCATCGTCTGGATCGGTAATTGCTGTATTCTCCGCGCGTACTGCTTTTGAACATTCAGCGTCATTAGAAGATGTCGTTGCAACACGTTTAACACCTTTAAGCCAACGTTCCATTCTTCTTTATTAATAATGTTACACGTCAGGATGGTAGGGTCAAAATAATGCACAATCGTTACTGCGTTTATGAGACAAAGTTTAGTCCAAAGAAGAAATGTACAAAACTGATACAATCAGAATACAGCGGGCAGTAGAACTTACAAGAAGGCAGCAGGCTAGCCAGCTTGTAAGTAGGTAGGTACGAACTTATCGCTCCGAACGCTAATCGTCAACTGACAGACGAGGCGCGACTTTTTTTATATAATAGCGCTTTTATACTTAGTCCTAGACTCGAACTCGAACATTATCAAAAATACTCGAGTCGGCGCCTTTGATAAACAAAAAGCGGAAATAAAAATATAAATACAAAAAAATGCGTTGTAAACAATCTCGACTTTATGCTTTTGAAGATAGAGCCGAAAGTCGCTTGTTCACAACTATAGCGTCTAATTCAGAGGCGGCTTTTATCAAAGGGACTGCGCGCTCACAAGTATACGCGCGGCGGGCGGATTCAAAACGTTCGACCAGTGACCAGAGAGAGGTGTTTTGTTTTTTTTTTCTACATTCTTGCGGAACCCCTACAGGGGTATCGCGGAACCCTAGGGTTCCGCGGAACACACTTAGAGTACCGCTGCTCTATAACAAGTAATTTACTAATTTATTCATTACAGCCGAAAGACGTCCACTACTGGACATAGGCCTCCCCCAATTAAGGGGGGGATATGCCATAATCGCCACGCTTGGCAGGCGGGTTGGCGATCGCAGTTGGTTGGTTAAATACTCGGAGAATGCTGCTGCCCATCCTCTGGTGAAACCCTTAGTCGCCTTTTACGACACCCATGAGAAGAGATAAGGGTGGTGCTATTCTTTAAGTCTGTCACCACACGGACTAATTTAATTTATTATTGTATGCCAAATAGGCAGGATATAGTGAAAAAAAAAAAAAAAAATCACTATCTGTATTTTGACCTACACTCACAATAAACTGATTTTATTATATCTGTTATTTATGTAAAGTGGTCGGGCAGTGTTATTGGGTTTTTTCATTAGGAAATTCTCAGTAGCAGCCCGGAGTCAGGATTTGTGCCCGGTTAATGGCAATAGGCTCGCCCCCTATTACATGGGACTTATAACATAACTGGCGAAATGTGGGTGTACTATTACACCTCTGCCTACCCCTTCGGGGAAATACAGGCATGATGTTATGTTATGTTGTTGTTAATATTATGGGAAGGACAGATACTCTATAACAAGTAATTTACTAATTTAATTAGGTATATAATTTATGTATGTTTTTTTTTTTTGTATTTATTTTTTTGTGTGATGAACATGAGTGTTTGTGTTGGTCTGGGTGTTGCTTATTTATTATAAGAATGTATTTACCAAAAAAAAAGTATATAAGTATTATATCCTAGAAGTACTAGACAATGTACCCATAGCACAAGCTCTGCTTAGTTTGGGACTAGATGGTGCTGTGTAAAAATGTCCCAAAGATATGTATTTATTTATTTATTGTATGCCAAATAGGCAGGACATAGTGGCAATAAAAATGCATTTTCACTATCTGTATTTTGACCTAATAAACTGATTTGATTATATCTGATATTTATGCATTGTGTTACCTATATGTATCAGCCATACCGTTATTTGGATAAGGCTTATGCACAGAAAATTATACTTGCTTAAATGCTTGATATAAATCGTTTCATTTCAGTTATATAGACGATAAAATACGAAAATGTAGATCGTAGAAACTCCGAATTACTTTTAAAACTGTTATAGAAGGTAAAGCAATGCGTCTTAAATGGACAAAAATACTCAAAATAAATAAAAACAAACCTGAATTCCACTGAAAAGTTCAAAGAGACCTTTCAGGCTGTAAATGTACATATCAAAGAGTTTCACGCCGGTGGCGAGGCAAACCCGACATGCTTGTAGGTCTTCCATGATTTTTACATTGTTTTTAATACAATATTGTTAAAAAATTCAATATAAAACTAAAGCTAAAACTGATTAACTACCAAAATTATCAAACATCAAACAAGCCACTAGGGATGCGAGAAAATAATCGATTTTTAAATAATCGATTAATGTTATTTTACATATTAATTTTGGGTTGATTATTATTTCTAGATAAAACGATTATTCCTTGTATTCATAAATAGATTTTTTATTTTAATCGACGTTTGTTTTCGTTTTTGAAGTAAAACTTCTTTACGCACGCTTGACTTGGGGAGTAAGCTGGTGAATGCGTTACGAAAAGTGTGATCGCGTAACGAAAAGTGTGACCGGGCGAGGCGAACGGAGGGGGTAGTGCAGGACGCGGGGAACGAGGTGCGCACGACGAGTGGCCACGACAGTACGACACAGCGCCGGCAGATGTACGCACGCCGTGCCACAATTCCTTTGTTCTCATTGAAATAGTATTGAGGGAGATATAAGTTAGTGAAGTTTTACTTCAGTCGTGTGGTCTAAAGCCCACTCGTTTTTTTTCTACTGTCTTCATCAAAGTCAAGTCAAAAGTCATTGTTTTATTGACACTTACTGACTAGTTCATTCATTTTGTTGCAATCATCAGTATAATTCATGTTGTCGTTTCACGTTCGTTGGTTCATTCTTGTTAGTTTTTTTCAAAAAATAATTTGTGTTCGGATGCATGAATGTTTTTTTTGTGCACAAAATTTCTAGCACCAAACCAAAAATAAGTTACCGAAGCTTTTGTTTCAATTCCTTGCCAAGTAATACGTGGTAAACAATAAATGAAAAAAACGATACTTTCATCTTTGGCCCTAAACCCTAAAGTAATCATTTCTAAATTGATTGATTGATTGTTCTTGGTATTTTTTTTTACAAAAACAATTAAAATATAATAAAAATAAAAAACGACTGTTGAGAAAAATCGATTATTATTATTATTTTATAATTTTTAACGCATTTATGCATGCGAAGCGAAATCCGACGATTTAAATTGTGAAAAGGAAAAATCGCTCACGAGCAGGATTCGAACCTGCGACTCCTGGCTCAGTACGCAAGTTCGATTATTCTTTTCAAATAAATCGGTTTAAATGCTACTCAAAAGATTCGAATTAAAAATATAAATCGCCTTTTTTACAGCATCCCTACCAACCACACCACAGATAATTAATTAACGACTTTCACCGAGTTGAGCAGATTCTTTGATTGATCGATATTTTGTTAGGATCGAGCAATAATAATTAAGTATCGAGCGAGCGAGTCAGAAAAGTCAAAAAGATATTTAATTTTATCCATTTTATTAAAACTACTACATATGCATATACAACAAACATTTTATTTGAAATAATTCTAATATTTATAATAAGTATTTGTTTGTTAATCATTATTTTCAAATAAATAAGTCACAAAATACATACGTCACACCAGTGGCGGTTCTAGGGGGGGGGTCATAGGGGTCATGACCCCCCCCAAAATCGTACACGTCAAATTGACAAATCTCCTAAAAATAGACTATTTGCAAAAATAAATAAAATAAATTATTAACTTCCTGCTTAAACGTCCAAAAGTAAACAATGAAATCAAAACTAGGTAAGTACTACCTACTAACATCACACGACATCTACTCGTACTCGTACGTCAAAAAATACCTAACATTATTTTAGAGTTTTGTTTATGTACTGAAGTTCAATTTACAGCATAGGTATTATTTTGCTTAAAATAAAGTATGAATGATATTCAAACTGGAAACAAACTTTTCATTAAACAACAACAACCACTTTTTCATTAAACAATATCACATACGACGGCGGTAGTTCATTTGTTGAATGGTTTGCGCTACATTACATGAGCCTGCCGTTCTTCTTCTGTGGTATCGACATGAGCTACATAATGATAATAGCTCATGCCGTGGGCAAAAGATTAGTCAGTCGGCAGGTTGGTAGCGGGGCTGACTGCCCAGGGTGCGCCGGACGAACAATTAAATATCGTCACTCGTGGAGGTTCTTTTAATGCACCCCATGCAGCCTGCCATGCCGTTGCGATTGGACACTCAAATGCGCAAGCGATTGAAGCTTTGGTGGTTTTCGCGCTCGCTTCACTCGCGCTTCTTCATTAACGTACATAGCCTTCAGCTCGAAAAGGTACACGTAAATTAAAGTCAACTTTTCCCATAAATATGAAAAATTCCCAACGTTCGTTTCCTCTTTGTTGACGTTCATTTTGTAAGTTACTATACTGTTATATAATATAAGCTAACTCCAAACTTTACTTTGTCATAGCGAAAAAAAAATTTGGACCTTAAAACTAAGTAAGTAGTAAGCCAAGTTGACTCCCCCCCAAAATCTTGGGCTGGAACCGCGCCTGCGTCACACCAACAAAGTAATTCCCAATTAGAGGTGAGCTACATTAAAACTATTCAATTTTAGTCGATTTGCGTCCCTTGTTATTGGCCGTATCCAAGCACTGGGTCTCAAGGTGGCGCTTGAGAAAACGGAGGCCCTGGTATTTCATGCGCCCCGACGCCGGCCACCAGCTGGTGCCCATATCACCATTGGTGATGCCAGTGTAATGGTCCGGATGCGGATGAAATATCTGGGCCTGGTCTTAGACCGAAGGTGGAACTTTGGCGAGCACTTTGAGCAACTAGTCCCAAAGCTGATTGGCACAGCGTCCGCACTTAGCCGGCTGTTGCCGAACCTGAGTGGACCGAGTGTGAGCTGCCGACGGCTCTATACGGGGGTGGTGCGCTCGATGGCACTCTATGGGGCGCCAGTGTGGGCGGAGTCCCTGAATGCCCAAAATAAGTCTCTGCTGCGAAGGCCGCAGAGAGTCATGGCAGTCAGGGTCATACGCGGATACCGCACAATATCTGTGGAGGCGGCATGCGCACTTGCAGGCACCCCCCCGTGGGACTTAGAGGCTCAGGTGCTCGCCAAGATCTATTGGCAGGGAGTGGACCATCAGGTGGGAAGTGGCAGACGCCCGCCACCTGAAGTCGTAAAGACGTGGCGCAGGGAGGCACAGGCTGCCATAATGGTGCAATGGAAGGAGAGGCTGGAAACGCCCAGTGCCGGTCTTTGGACTGTGGGGGCTATCCAGCCGATCCTTGAGGAATGGGTACGGAGGCGACATGGAAGATTGTCCTTCCGTCTGGTGCAGGTTTTGTCGGGGCATAGTTGCTTCGGCAAATACCTGCATAAAGTGGCGAGACGGGAGGCAACTCCCATGTGCCACCAGTGCGACTGTAGTGAGGACACGGCCCTTCATACCCTTGCATACTGTCCTGCTTGGGTGGTGCGGCGCCGTGCTCTCACTACAGTAATCGGGGGAGACCTCTCGCTGCCAGCGGTGGTCAAGGCCATGGCTGACAGTGTGGAGGCGTGGGAGGCGGTCGCATCCTTCTGTGAGGAGGTTATCTCACAGAAGGAAGCAGCGGAGCGGGTCAGAGAAGAAGACTCCTTCGCTGATCCAATCCGTCGCAAGAGGACGGGTCGGCGCAGACGGCTTTACGCCGAACTGATACCGCCCTAACAGAGGCCAGCGGACGATAGACTGGGGAGTCAGTCGTCCGCATTGCATGGCCTTTGAGTTGTGGTGATGTCCCAAGTGTGCCCGGACATCGCCTAAAGAGCGTCATTATAGGAAGAGGGACCCGAAAAGGGCTACGCTGGATGGGTCGCGAATGCCATGCATTGCAGTTCTCGCGGCTCATCCACCAAGGCGAGAGTAGGTACACGGCGGAGTTTTTAGTGGGTGCGAGCCCCACATAACCACGCTACCCCCCCGGGTGGCGTGACATGCGATAGGCATTTTCTCCGCCTCAAAAAAAAAAAAAAAAAGACTTCTCTTCAAGAATAAAATTCTCAAAGGTACACTAAAAACATATAACTTGTTGAACAGGCGCGGTTTCAGCCCCAGATTTTGGGGGGGGGGGTCAACTTGGCTTACGTATAATTCAAGGTCCAAATTAAACAAAAAATTTTTTTTTTATTTATTCTAAGACAAGGTAAAGTTTGGAATTAGATTGTTATGTAACAGAATAGTTACTTACAAAATGAACGTCAACAAAGAGGAAACGAACGTTAGATACAATCGCGAGCGAAGCGAGCGCGTATTTTTAATATTTATGCGAAAAGTAGACTTAATTTTTTTGGAGTTGTAGGCTATGCTATGTACGGTCAACCGCACGTCGGTGGTAACACTTTGACACTAGCAGCATATTTATTTCATAAGGAGTAAGGGCGATTGTCGAATTAAGTGTTACCACTGTAATGCTGGCGACTGTACGTTAATAAAGAAGCGCGAGCGAAGCGAGCGTGAATTTTTTCTTCACCGCCAAAGTTTCAATCGCTTGCGCCTTTGATATAGTGTCCGATCGCAATAGCAGGCTCATGTAAAGTAGCGCAAACCGTTCAACAAAATGAACTACCGCCGTCGTATGTGATATTATTTGTCAATAAACTGGAAATATCATTCATTCATGCTTTATTTTGAGCAAAATAATACCTATGCTGTAAATTGAACTTCAGTAAATAAACAAAGCTCTAAAGTACTGTTAGGTATTTTTTTACGTACGACTAGATGTCGTTTGATGTCGTGTTTGAGTAAGTAGGTAGTACCATAAGAAAAGAAAAGACTATTATTACCTAGTCTATGGTAGTACTTACGTAGTTTTGATTTCGTTGTTTACTTTTGGAAGTTGAAGCAGGAAGTTAATAATTTATTTAATTTATTTTAGTAAATTATCTATTTTTAGGAAATTTGTCAATTTGACGTATACGATTTTGGGGGGGGGGGGTCATGGCCCCTATGACCCCCCCTAGAACCGCCACTGTTGTTGAACGCCATTTAAAGTTTTTAACTCACATTTAACGCAAATGCTAAAGTGCCCGTAATTGTATGTATCTCGCGAATTCAATACATGATTTTGTGAACGTTCTACAGAGTTATACGTTAAAACTAATGAATAGATTCTAATATAATTTACTAGGAAACTATATAAACCTTATAATATTTATTTTTATTGATTATAGACGAGCAGCACTATTGCTGATATGTCTATCAAACAATTCACACATGCTGAAAATTTGCTGTTTTTTTTAAGCCTTATCTTTATTGATAAATGCTAATAGAATTGTTTAAATGAATGAGTAGCTCATGAGGGAGAGTCATGACATCATAAAAAAAGCAACGCACTCCTTATAATATCGTCAATTATTCACAAATCTTGACCACACTTGAGTGATTATAGATCAAATCTCTACTCAAACACCTAAGCAAGTGATAGTTTAAAATAACGCTAAACTCAGCTGAACTGTGATCAATGAATCTCTGCTTGAGAAATATTCTGAAATTAAAGCTAAACGATTTGAATTGTGGAAAGAAAAAATTGCTCACGAGCAGGATTCGAACCTGCGACTTCTGGCTCAGTACGCCAGTGCTTTAGCCACTAAGCTACCGTGAACACTGCTCGTGCTATCAAAATTAACCTCCACTTTTTGTACGTCTTTGGGTGATGTCAGCGATATCTTATTATAACGACCAACCATCTTAGTCTGTTCCAATAATTATTTTGATTTGAAATATTAGATGATTAGATTATTCTACAACAAGAATTGTCATTTCCACGATTATAATTAATAAATTGAATCACCATTAAAATCGCCTAGATGTGCCAAAATCATTAATCAAATAAGTGTAACAATCGACTAAACAATTTTTCCCACACCTCTAGCTACACCATATAGCAGCATTGCTAGACCTATGGATTCATTCGTAAATCTACGGATTATTGGTCTCACTTTAAAATTGCAGCTACAAAAAAAAAACCGATGTGTTTTGTTACATGCATCTCATGTCACACTTCGTTGAAAAGAACAACTTTATTTAGTCCGAATTGTATTCCTGAACCAATGCCAATTGATTGCATAAAACGGAACGAACTGTGATATGAAGTTATTAACAATTTTAACTCAAACAACTTGTGGAGGCAAAGGAAGTAAATTTCAAAATTATTTAATTCTAAAATTTTCATGAAAAAACACACAGAAACTGATGAAGACACGATCAATGAGTACTAGTCAATATAATTACTATAATGAAGTATAATGGTTTTTTCTCACAGACCAGTAAGCCTCAAGACGTCGCATAAACAAAATTTTGCATGGGAAATTACGTCCTGATTGGCGGTTGGGTGTCTGAGATGCAGAGTTACTGCATATGCTTGGTGACTGGGAGTATCCGGCTAATCGGCATCTAGAGGCTTGTCTGGTCTGTGGGTTTTAGAGGTGGGTAGCTATTCTAATAAAAAACCCACTGGGTTTTCTACAGATTTTAGGCCTTACCTACGTATTTTTGGTAATGATCTGGCAACACTACCACTGTCTGCCATACAGAAAATAGAAAACAAGATGGCTGAAGCATAGAAAAATAATATCAGTTTTATCATTAAATTACTAATCTGTGCTTCGAAAAGCTCCGCTATGTCCGACGCCGATGATATGTTCTATTGCTCTTTTGTGAGCATCCATTATATTATCTGTGAGTGCGGCGAAACATTTCCAACAGAAGACCAACTCAAAATACATTTGGAACGGGACCACGCACATAAAAAGGAGAAGAAAGAATATGCATGTGGAGTCGTAAGTTTAAACCGTGTTTGTTATTACCTTCTGTTTTTGGTAAACATTATGATGTTTTGGTCGAATCCCGACCGACCGAAACACCATGTCAATCTGTTGGAAGGAAGTCAATTTTTTGACTGCCTGAGCCTGGGTAGGTATAGAACTTGACACCTAAAGGATTTTTACTGTCGTCGGAATTGACGACGAGAGGCTGACAAGCTGCGCCCTCCTGATAAAAATAATCAACGATTTCCCCATGTTTGCTGATTATGTCAATATGACCACTGTCAGTCGGACAAGACAATGCACTGGGCCTTGAATCTTGAAATTGCATGCAGAGATAAATTACACAGTAGCAGTAGAGCTCCTTGTGCAACATCTCGTCTGAGGAAGTACTACCACCATACCTATTTCTGTACAAATACTGATGCTTGCATGTCTATGTTCCGGTGTTCATGGTTCTGGTGCCGGGGACATTACAATCTTATGAGACATCCCATCTTTAGGTCTAAGTTTGGCGAACCGACTTGCAGACCATTAAGCAACAGCCTAGGTGGTATTACAGTTGTTATGGGCAAAGGGTAACCGCTTAACATCAGGTGGATCAGGTGGGTGGGTGGGCTTGATTTGCTATCCTATAATAGAAAAAATACTGCAACATAGGCACATGCCTATGGATTGACATCAATCCATTCTCAAAAACATTGATTTTCGATTCAATTTGAATTGAAGGCAGTAGAATCGATTCTCGAGAGAATTCGGCATTTCAAGATCGATTCATAATTTATTGATCTTTTATTTAGAGAGAGATAGTAAAAAATAAGAATAATTAATTAGTGTACAGTCTAACAAAGTAATTAGTATACAGGGTCGCCATATATAGATGAAGATTTCTCAGGAAGTTATTATGGAATGGTTTGATTAGGGTTTTGTATAAATATAGTTTAACTTGGTCCGTTATTAAAATGATATTTAACTCGAAAACACCCATAATAAAGATTTAAATTGTGGAAAGAAAAAATCACTCACAAGCAGGATTCGAACCTGTGACTCCTGGCTCAGTACGCCAGTGCTTTAGCCACTAAGCTACCGTTAAGGAACAATGTTTCTTAATAAGATATCGCTGACATCACCCAAAGACGTATAGTGGAGGATAATTTCGATACCACGAGCAGTGTTCACGGTAGCTTAGTGGCTAAAGCACTGGCGAACTGAGCCAGGAGTCGCAGGTTTGAATCCTGCTCGTGAGCGATTTTTTCTTTCCACAATTTAAATCTTTAAAAATAACACCCATAATCTTCTGAGAAAACTTCATTTATATCTCTCTACCCTGTATACCAATTGCTTTGTTAGACTGTATTTAGGTATTACATTTGATTGATTCAGTGAATCATCCAGTGCTTTAGATCATACTAAAAATCTATAAAATTTCTTAACCCCAGATCATTGATTTCTTTATTTGGGGATCATCATCATCATCATTTCAGCCGAAAAACGTACACTGCTGGACAAACGCCTCCTCCAAAGAGGGGGGATATGCCATAATCACCATGTTTGGCAGGCGGAGAGAACGCTGCTACCCATCCTCTGGTGAATCCCTTAGTCGCCTTTTACGACACCCGTGAGAAGAGAGAGGGTGGTACAATTCTTTACGTCCAGCACCACACGGAACATTGGATTATTGGATTCGATATTTGGGGATATTGGTGTTGATTCTCTTGTTTACAAACTAAATTATTTTAAACTATCTTTCCCCTTTACTAAAAGTTGATATAAGAAAGGGATGGCAACAATTTTAAAGCTGTCAAATTAGACGAAATTTAAATTTCCATACAAGTTTAAGTTAGTTAGTTTTAGTTCAAGTGTTATTGGGTTTTTTCAGTAGGAAATTCTCAGTAGCAGCCCGGAGTCTGGATATGTGCCCGGTTAATGGCAATAGGCTCGCCCCCTATTACATGGGACTTACAACATAACTGGCGAAATGTGGGTGTACTGTTACACCTCTGCCTACCCCTTCAGGGAAATACAGGCGTGATGTTATGTTTTTGTATGTTTGTACAAGTTTAGTTGTGATCTTGGAACATGCCCACTAAAATACAAAGAAATGTACCACATAAAACATAAACTAATTTGACAGTTCTAAAATTGTTGGCATCACTTTCTTGTATCTACTATTAGTAAAAGAGAATGATAGTTTAAAATAACTTTAGTTCGTGAACAAGAGGAATCAACACCATTAGATTGACACATGCCAACTGCAACAAACATTCAGGGAAATTGTTTGTAATGTGGATTTTTTAATTGTAGGTGGATAAGTTTATTGGTAAAAAAGCTGGTTGGTCCATTAATGGTTTAAATAATTAATTCACTAAAAGCGTTAAACTTTATTCTTCTCCACAGTGTCAATCAGTATTTGGTACTGAACAAGCTTGCATCGAGCACTATGAGAACACCCACATTGAGATCAAGCAAGAACATGACTATGTTGAGCAAGAACATGACTATGTTGAGCAAGAACAGGACTATGTTGAGCAAGAACAGGACTATGTTGAGCAAGAACAGGACTATGTTGAGCAAGAACAGGACTATGTTGAGCAAGAACAGGACTATGTTGAGCAAGAACATGCCTACGTTGACATGGAAACAGAACCCATTGAAGATTATGGCGAGACCAGTGACATGGTATGTGTTAAATTTTAATCCTACTAATATTATAAAGGTCACAGCTCATTAGAGCTACCCAACTCGTTGTAGACTGGTGGTCCACGGGTGGACGACGCGTTGTCACCAGTGAACCTCGCGTGGTCAACTAGTGAACCTCGCGTGGTCAACCAGTGAACCTCACGTTGTCAACCAGTTAACCTCGCGTGGTCAACGAGTTAACGTCGCGTGGTTAACGATTTTCCGAGTAGTCTTTATTTATTTTGAAAACAAAAACGATATAATGTAAAAATAATTGAAGGCTTAACATTGGTGGTCATTCTCTTATTCACGAAATAAACTTATTTTAAACTATGGCTTTCTTTTACTATTAGTGAGTAATTACAAGAAAGTGATGGCAACAATTCAAGACCTGTCAAATTAGTCGGAATTAAAATTTTCATACAAGTTTAGTCGTGACCTTGGCAGATGTCCACTAAAATACACAGAAATGTAATACGTAAACTAATTTGACAGTTCTAAAATGTTTGCCATCCCTTTCTTGTATCTTCTATTAGTAAAAGATCGCAAAAGTTTAAAATAAGTTTAGTTCGTACACCAACACCAATAGAATGCAAATGTCATAATTTTTTTGAATTTAGAATGTTAGGAGTTTTTTATAAATAAAACTTTTTAACAAAAAATTGAACCGACGAAACCAGAAACTGAAAAGCGAAAAATAACTAATTATTAGTCAGCGCCAGACGAACTTTTAACAAGCAAAGTGCATGTAAGTTGCAAGTGGCCGAGCGGAGAACGCATTTTTGGAAAGTTATTGTTTATCATTGAAAAATTCACGTTGTATTTGATGTGACGTTGTTTTTATTATTTATTTAAAGTAATTTAATGATATTCGTTGATTGGTTGTTTGGCGCCGACTCATAATTAGTTATTTTTCGCTTTTCAGTTTCTGCTTTCGTCAGTTCAATTTTTTGTTAAAAAGTTTAATTTTTAATTTTTTTGTGGCTAAAATCTAACTCCAGGTCTCCATTATGTCGTAGTGTCTAGAACTATATTTATGTGTGTCAAGTTTCAACAGAATCGGTTAACAGGTAAGAATTCAGTGGGTGAACAAACACTCATCCCCTGTTTTACTACCCTTAGGGGTGGATTTTGATTTTGAAATTTAAATGGGACCAACTTCGAGATATACCCTATCCATTAAAAAAAGAATCATCAAAATCGGACCACTCTGTAAAAAGTTATGCGTGGTCATACATAAAAAAAAAAAAATATATATATATATATATGCGTCGAATTGAGAACCTCCTCCTTTTTTTCGTCAAAAGTTTTAATCACGAATCTTTTACCATGCAGGTTTAATTTTAATTCAAAAGGGCCACTATGTTAAAACGGCAACTTTGTACCCCCCTTCCCCCTTCTGCTATTATATGCGATGTAATCCAGTTACATTTTGTTTTATTATAATATGTTACTATTGTATATTGGGTTCTGTACTTGTACACAAAGGCAACAGCCTAGGTGGTATTAAAGTTGTTATGGGCAAAGGTAACCGCTTAACATCAGGTGGGCCTTTAGCTGTTTTCGCCATCCTATATATAAACAAGCAAAAAAAAAAAACCACGATTGATTTGACGATATCTGTGGTCTGGTGGTTCGAGTGTCGGACTGCTGAAAGTCGTGGGTTCGATTCCCACAGGATACAAATATTTGTGTGATGAACATAAGTATTTGTCTTGGTCTGGGTATTTCTTATGTATTATAAGTAAATATTTACAAAAAAAAAGTATACAAGTATTATATCCATTATCTAATACCCATAGTACAAGCTCTGCTTAGTTTGGGACTAGATGGTGCTGTGTAAAAATGTCCCGAAAATATTTATTATTTGAAATCAATTAAATTTTTCTAGATCTACGAGAATGTGAAAGTAGAGCCAGATATATCGCAGGAGATCAACGTGTTTGCTGGCAACCCTCCTGCTATGCGGAGTAAAAGTGGTGCGCGGAGAAACACTGGCGGCGAAAGGGTTAGAGTCAAGAGGGAGAGGAAACCCAAAAGTTTTTACAACATAAAGAATATTGTCTGTGAGGTGTGCGGGAAAAGATATGCGGTGAGCAAACACTACTTATTTATATTCGATTATCACTTGCTTTAACAGTGAAGGAAAACATCGTGAGGAAACCTGCACACCTGAGAGTGCTCCATACAGTTCTCAATGGTGTGTGTAGTCCGCCAACCCGCACTAGGCCAGCATGGTGGACTAAGGCCTTAGCCATCTCGTACTGAGAAGAGGCCCGTGCCCAGCAGTGGGACAGTAATGGGCTGGTTATGTTATGTATTTGCACCACCCTCTCTCTTCTCATGGGTGTCGTAAAAGGCGACTAAGGGATTCACCAGAGGATGGGCAGCAGCGTTCTCTGAGTATTTAAACAACCAACTGCGATCGCCAACCCGCCTGCCAAGCGTGGCGATTATGGCATATCCCCCCCGCCCCTTTGGGGGAGGCCTTTGTCCAGCAGTGGACGTATTATGTAGTTTAGCAACAAATACTAAAAATAAGACAAGCATAGACATATGTGGTGGTACCTGCGTAAGAGATGCAAAAATTCATATTTCGCGCACTGTACGTTGATGTCTTTTAAAAACTCTCGTAAATTAAACCAGTTTCTATGGGGTATCAGGTCGATGGGTGTACGGGAACCCTTACTGCGCGAGTCCGACTCGCACTTGGCCGGTTTTTAGGGTTCCGTAGTCTTACAAGGAACCCTTATAGTTTCGTCATGTCCGTCCGTCTGTCCTACTCCTTTACAGTTTAATAACTTCTACAGTTATAAACATAAGTAAATGAAATTTTGTCAAAGACAAAGACATTTATTGCTCAAACTGTGTACATAAATGTAGGTATTTATCAAAGTTTGGTATCAACAGCCTACCAAATCGGGTGTAGCAATAGTAGGTAAAAAAAATAAAAAATGGTCTAGATTAAGATCTCAATTTTAAAAGAATTAAAAAATCTTGATTACGTATTTTAGGGGTGGCGCCCAGCGCCCATACATGTGAAATGGGGATGAAATTTTTTTTTGCTGCACCCCTCGTGTGGTGTATCATTGAATAGGTCTACTAAAATGAAGGTAATGTTTCATACACAACTTATCAGGTATTCCATCTGCGAAATACAGGTCGCCAAAGTGGCTTGCAATGTGTCCCACCCCCTGCCATTTCTAAACTATGCAACGTAGAAACTTATAGTCTTCCACATTGATAGACCTTTATAAAAACTCTCTTTTAAAATTATTTCAAGTATAATGTGATTATAAATTTTTGAGTTATAGTGAGAAAACTGAAAAATACTTAAGACGTCCTAGTTCATAGGTCATTGACCTTAGAGGAAAATGATATCAGCAAATAATGCTCCCTTAGTTACTTTCTATTTAAAAAAATCACAAAAAGAAACTTTGTGTTATATTGATATGACACACTTCTTAAATTTAGCTTCATAAATTTAGCGCTAGGTGGCGCTGTTTGCAAAAACTAAAATAGCAATGATTAATATTCGATTTGATTCGTTTGTAATTAAACCTACTTAAGGAACCCTATAATACTGAGCCTGGCCTGACATGCTCTTGGCCGGTTTTTTGTTTAAATACACACGTACATAAATTGTGTGTTTTAGGTACAAAATATTTATCATTATAATGGCTGGATGAGCATTTTTTTTTCAAAACTTTGAAAATAGAACTTGTTTTATTTTCAAAGTTTTATTGTTTCCTCGCAAATGAGAGAAAAGTACTATACAAGTCTCGGTCGAAATAGCAATTAACGGCCTCGTTTAGTTAAAAAGGACTCGGCTTGCGCCTCGTCCTTTTAAAATCACTTCGGAAGAGCTCGGCTTTGCCTCGTACGTTCAATATTACTCGGCCGTCAATTGCTTCATTTCAGGCCTCGACAGGAATGTACTATCCGTCGATCAGTGGACTTAGAAAACTTTTACGTGTGTGTGAAGGGTACGCTGCGACTCACGGTCTGAAATACAATGCCACTAAAAGTGAGTTTTTGATATTCAAGGCTGGTACCAAGTGTCCTTCGTGTGTACCCCCAGTGTTACTTAATGGTACACCCCTCAAAAGGGTAAAAATGTTCAAATATCTTGGGCACTTGGTGACAGAAGACTTACGTGATGATGCAGACATGGAAAGGGAGCGTAGGGCATTGGCGATTAGAGCGAATATGATCGCTAACAGATTTTGCCGATGCACGGCGCAGGTTAAAGTGACCCTTTTCCGAGCCTACTGTACATCACTTTATACCTGCAGTCTGTGGTCGAAATACACGCAAAAATCGCTTAATGCCCTACGCGTGCAGTACAATAATGCGTTCAGGGTGTTGTTGCGGCTGCCGCGGGCTTGCAGTGCGTGTGGCATGTTTGCGGACGCCCACGTTGACGGCTTCCATGCCATACTACGCAAGCGGAGCGCCGCAACGCTCTGCAGAGTCCGCGCCAGCACTAACAACATCCTGGAAATGATAGCGAGCAGGCTGGACAGTCGCATTAGTGGCCACTGGAACAGCCTGCACGTAAGTTCATGTGTATATAATTATGTCTACTAACATAGTATATAAGTTATCTCTTTACTAACAAACTCTTGTTTTTTATAAATGTGTATATTTTTAAATTTTATGGATCGTGAAGGTCTGAATTAAATGATTTTTATTTTTATTTTATTTTATTTTTATTTTACTATTATTTCAATGAATATCTCTGTTGCCTTGTTACTTCTTTACGTGGAACGTGGAGTTGCGGAAACCAGCCCGTTATACTATACTTCTTTACATTTCCATGTCTTTATTGTAGACACGATGAAGAACCATGTTCTGACCAACCAGAATAAATATGTTTAAGTTCTTGAGTGGCGACCGCGTACTGGAAGGCGTAGCGTGGGTAGGCCCTCCACAAGGTGGACCGACGACCTGGTGAAGGTCGCGGGAATCCGCTGGATGCGGAAGGCGCAGCGTGGGTAGGCCCTCCACAAGGTGGACCGACGACCTGGTGAAGGTCGCGGGAATCCGCTGGATGCGGAAGGCGCAGCGTGGGTAGGCCCTCCACAAGGTGGACCGACGACCTGGTGAAGGTCGCGGGAATCCGCTGGATGCGGAAGGCGCAGCGTGGGTAGGCCCTCCACAAGGTGGACCGACGACCTGGTGAAGGTCGCGGGAATCCGCTGGATGCGGAAGGCGCAGCGTGGGTAGGCCCTCCACAAGGTGGACCGACGACCTGGTGAAGGTCGCGGGAATCCGCTGGATGCGGAAGGCGCAGCGTGGGTAGGCCCTCCACAAGGTGGACCGACGACCTGGTGAAGGTCGCGGGAATCCGCTGGATGCGGAAGGCACAGGACCGGTCGTTGTGGCGATGCTTGGGGGAGGCTTATGTCCAGCAGTGGACGTCTTTCGGCTGAAATGATGATGATGATGATAAATCGACTCTTAGATTAGCCAATCAGCGTTCAAGTTTCCAATTGTCCTACACAAACCGGAATTTTGCAATGATCCTAATTTCTGGTTCCTTGCAATCTTCCTAGGATTTTCGCAAAGATTCGATTTGTCTGATTATCCTACGCTGCGACATACAACGTGTTATTGAAATAACTGGGGAAATAGCTGGGGAGACGGACCTATTCTGTTGTTCTCTGAGTGAATTCACAAGAACAGCATTATTTGTAAAGATTTAAATAGTGGAAAGAAAAAATCGCTCACGAGATGGATTCGAACCTGCGACTCCTGGCTCAGTACGCCAGTGCTTTAGCTTCTAAGCTACCGTGAACACTGCTCTTGGTATCGAAATTATCCTCCACTATACGTTGTTTTTTTTTTTTTTTCTTTCCACAATTTAATTCTTTAGAATTCGCTTAGCATGCATAAAATGCGTTAAAATAATAAAATAATTAGCATTATTTGTATTATGTTACAAAATTTAATTAATACTTTATCATGTTTATATTCCGTACACTGCCGCTTTGGGTTAACAAAAAAAATCCTGTAATGGTAGTTATAAGAAAGATAAATAAATGAATAAACTGAAAACCTCTGAAGGGGTCATTGTACTCATGAACAACTTTTACTCTGAAACCAACCCTGAAATCGCGAAAAAACATATCAGCTGTTCCCTACATTTTGTCGATTCATGTGAACACAAATTTAGGGATCAACTGTTTTGTCTTTCACTATTTATGGGTTGGTCTCATAATAAAAGTTGTTCATAATGATGAGTACAATGACCCCTTAGGAGGTTTTCAGTTTTGCACTGCATAAAAAAAAATGTACTTATGACTGCATTTTTTTTTAAACCAAAATCTTTACCATCAATCCATCTACGATGTATAGTTATTATATCCCTAACTAAAGATTTTCTTTCGCCAACAGTCCAACGCAGCTCTGAAGTATCACCAACGCGTCCACACCGGTGAGAGGCCTTACAAGTGTACGGAATGCCCGAAGAGTTTCACCATGCCGCTGTTTTTACAGGTAACTATGCATTTTTGAAGCAAAACTTCTTAACGTAGTGGGGAAGTACAGTCTAACAAAGCAATTGGTATACAGTGTAGAGAGATATAAATTAAGTTTTCTCAGAAGATTATGGATGTTTTCGAGTGAAATATAATTTTAATAACGGACAAAGTTAAACTGTATTTATACAAACCCTAATCAAACTGTTCTTTAATAACTTCCTGAGAAATCTTCATCTATATCTGGCGACCCTGTATACTAATTGCTTTGTTAGACTGTACAACTGGGCATTTTAAAAAAAAAAGTACTCCCGGTTTTTGCCTTATCCCTCGAATGTTCATTTATTTTTTTGTGATGAATGACTTCTACCAGAATATATTAATTTAAGTGAAAAGAACATATCTTTAAATATATCTATAAATTGTCGTTTTGTTGTTACTTTCAAAAATATAAAACTTTTTAACAAAAAATTGAACCGACGAAAACAGAAACTGAAAAGCGAAAAATAACTAATTATGAGTCGGTGCCAAACGAACTTTTAACAAGCAAAGTGCGTGCAAGTGGCCGAGCGAAGAACGCATTTTTGGAAAGTTATTGTTTATCGTTGAAAATTTCACGTTTTATTTGATGTGACGTTGTTTTTATTATTTATTTAAAGTAATTTAATGATCTTCGTTGATTGGTTGTTTGGCGCCGACTCATAATTAGTTATTTTTCGCTTTTCAGTTTCTGTTTAAGTCGGTTCAATTTTTTGTTAAAAAGTTTTATTTTTTATTTTTTGTGGTTAAAATCTAACTCCAGGTCTCCATTATGTCGTAGTGTCTAGAACTATATTTATGTGTGTCAAGTTTCAACAGAATCTGTTAACAGGTAAGAATTCAGTGGGTGAACAAACACTCATCCCCTGTTTTACTACCCTTAGGGGTGGATTTTGATTTTGAAATTTAAATGGGACCAACTTCGAGATATACCCTATCCATTAAAAAAAGAATCATCAAAATCGGACCACTCTGTAAAAAGTTATGCGTGGTCATACATAAAAAAAAAAAACCTGTATTTGTATTTACTTGACCGTAGAATAAGTCACAAAACGGAGGTCACATAATGTTTCGTTCTTTATGTATTGAATTTTTCAAAAATTACCCATCGTTCTTAGCACTATTAACTTTTTGATACGAAATACTACGCAAATTTTGCAATGTGTCAACAATAATTAAAGAAAAGTGATTTATAATAGTAAAACTTGGTTACAAACCTTAGCAAAGAAATTGAAACACATAACACTTCAACAATACACGCCCGCGCTGGCCACAAAGGAGAACATTCAGCGTTCAGACATTTTTGGGCCTTTTCTCAAAGTGTCAATTAATGAAAAAGCCCTGCTTTATGAGATGCCCAGGCACATCGTGATATGCCACATTCACACACGGACTT
The DNA here is from genome assembly GCA_949699075.1 of Asteroscopus sphinx. Lineage (NCBI taxonomy): Eukaryota > Metazoa > Arthropoda > Insecta > Lepidoptera > Noctuidae > Asteroscopus > Asteroscopus sphinx. The sequence goes on along the minus strand of OX453031.1, from coordinate 14,130,055 downwards.
CACCAGATAGATGTCAATGAAAAGCAAGCAGGTAGCCGTCCGATGCAACTCAACTCGCATGGATAACTAATAAAAGAAATCTAAACTCACATCCAGTGATATTTTTGAATGTCTATGTTCCGCTGACTCTCTCACTGGGGTGGAGCAATCAGAGAAACCGATATAATCCACAGGTAGCTTATTATGCTATTCAGCTTGCGTTTATGCGTTGTTTGTGTATTAATAAGAATTGCTCTATATGACAAGATCTTGTAGAAAATGTTACAGAATGACCACAATAGCAATTGCTCAAAATGACCAATTGTTTCTCAAAATGACTAAGGCCCGTATTACAGAAGCTTCCTCAAGTACAGTTTAAACTCCAATCACCTGATCACTACTTAAGGATAGAATCTTTACTTGAGTATCGGTCTTATTCGAGAACGGTAATTGTAAACTTTAATTCAACAACAAAACACACGAATTTGACCTGAAATATAATAGAAATCTCTACTCAAGCGTAGTCTGGACCACGCTTGAGTGATTACAGATCAAATATCTGCCCAAATACCGAAACAGGTGACAATATAAAACGAAACTAAACTCAGCTGAACTGTGATCAACAAATCTCTGCTTGAGGGACGTTCTAAAATCAAAGCTCAACTTAAAACTAGTTTTAAACAGAGATCAACGCTTGAGTATCCTTCTGGAATACGGGCCTAAATCTCGTATGAAAATCTCTATTTTTCGAACCCGTATAGCAGGTCGCAGAATGACCCCACAGCTTTGGTGCAATAATAATAACTGCTCAAATGACAGAACTATTAAAACATTATCTCCTAAATCTCTATTTTCAAATCCTTAAAACAGAACAGAGAATCACTTCACAGCTTTTTGGATGTCTTTGTCTCGCTCACTCTCACTCTAGGTGGGGTTAGCAGATAAACCAGTGTTGTCCACAGGTTTCCTGAGCCACCTGTATATGCGTTATTTGCGTCCTGCTCTAAATTAGGAGCTTTTGTAAAAAATTACAATTTTTCAAAGCCTTATAACAGGTCTCAGAATGACCACAGCTTTTTTGCCATAATAAAAATCGCTCAAAATGACCTATTGTTGCTCAAAATAATAATTTCATATTTCTCATATGAAATTATCTGTTTTTCGAACCCTTGTAGCAGGTTACAGAATCACCCCACAGCTTTGGTGCCATAATAACTATTGCTCCAAATGACCAGTTCTAACGATTTATAGCATTATTTTTTTCTGGCCGGCATTTTCAGAAAAGGCCCAATTTGAATGATGTCCTTTGTTTAACAATTTGGTATTCTAGATGAAGGACGATATGTTGTGTTGCTATTTCCTATTTCGTGTTGAATAGTTCCACAATTAGAAGAATATTTGTAAAAAAGAGAGGCGATTTGCGATTAGGACGTTTTGCGGATGGGACAATTTGCAAGGCAGGTGATTTGCGAATATGTCGACTTACGGATGAGACAATTTTCTAGTGAGGCAATTTGCGAATAGGTCGACTTGCGGATGGGACAATTTGCGAGTGAGGTGATTTGCAAATAGACCGTTTGCGGATGGGACAATTTGAGTGAGGCGATTTGCAAATATGTCCACTTGCGGATGGGACAATTTGTGAATAGGGCGACTTGCGGATGGGACAATTTGTGAATAGGGTGACTTGCGGATGGGACAATTTGAGTGAGGCGATTTGCGAATATGTCCACTTGCGGATGGGACAATTTGTGAATAGGGTGACTTGCGGATGGGAGAATTTGAGTGAGGCGATTTGCGAATAGGACGATTTTCGGATGGGACAATTCGTGAGTGAGGCGATTTGCGAATAGGAAGACTTGCGTATGGGTCAATTAGTGAGTGAGGCGATTTGCGAATAGGACGACTTGTGGGACGATTGCAAAAATGTCGTACAATAGAGTTTGCTACATTTAGTCTTATTATTATTATTTATTTACAGATTCACATTCGAACGCATACCGGAGAGCGTCCGTACGAGTGTAAGTTGTGCCCGAAGGCGTTCAGCAACAAGGCGGCCCTGTTACGTCATGATAGAGTAAGTACCGCATAACAACAAAGGAAACCTTAATATAAGAGACCTCAATGTACCTACCACATCATCATCATTTCACCCAAAAGACGTCCACTGCTGGACATAGGCCTCCCCCAAGCATCGCCACAACGACCGGTCCTGCGCCCTCCGCATCCAGCGGATTCCCGCGACCTTCACTAGGTCGTCGGTCCCCCTTGTGGGGGGCCTACCCACGCTGCGCCTTCCAGTACGCGGTCGCCACTCCAGAACTTTACTGCCCCATCGACCATCCGTTCTGCGAGCAATGTGCCCCGCCCACTGCCACTTAAGTTTGGCAATTCTTGGGGCTATGTCGATTACTTTCGTTCTCCTGCGAATCTCCTCATTTCTGATTCGATCACGCAGGGACACTCCGAGCATAGTCCTCTCCATTGCCCTTTGAGTGACTTTGAGCATTCTTATCAGACCCATTGTGAGCGACCACGATTCAGTGCCGTAAGTAATTACTGGCAACCAGGGACCGTACAACCCTGGTTAAGAGTTGCCTTTCGAAGGGGTAAGCCGTTTATGAGGTTACCTTTATCATGATGTAACCCCTTGAATGGGTTCTATGCTTGAAACCCAGTAAAAGGGTTACCATTATATAAGGTTTTGTTCGGGTTACCATGTGGTTATTCAATAAACTTGTGCGAAGTAGGCGGTGGAGCACAACACACCACCGTATGCCATTTTGCAACCTATGCCCATCATTGAGTGATCATATTACATTGCTCTGAGTCGGAATGTTACGCTGTTATCGTTTTATACTAACTATACGAAAGAGAAGGAAAGATCGAGGCTTTAAGCCTTTCAAAAGGGTTACCCATATTGTATGGGTTTTTGATTAACTGCTTAGAAAAACCCTATTGTAAACTCTTACAATGGGTAACCAGAATGGTATGCTGGCAACACACTGCTCAGACTTTCGTCTTGTCATTTCACTCATTAATCTAACCCATATCTTTCCAGGTCCACACCGGAGTAAAACCATATGGATGCCCGGAATGTGGTAAATACTTTACCCAGTCTAACTCCATGAAGCTGCATGTCAACACCGTTCACCTGAAGATGCCGACTCCGTACAAGAGCAAATCGAGGAAGAACAAGGCTAAAGAGCGGGAGATGATGAGGGAGGCCATACTGAGGGTTATGGATGATGAGGAGGTGTCTGCAGGTGAGGATCCTTTAAACATTTTTTAAGCTATTGCATAGCTTCTATCGCGGGCGTTGAGCGTGGAGACCGAATCCAGAAATTCCGTAACGAAAATAACCTAACACCCCCCACTCCGACCGGCACAGCGGTGATACTTTTTAGTTTTGCCATCTATCGATGAATAGCAGAACTTTTAGTGACTTTTTGAAATATCACGCTTGTCTCTTTAGTTCTGCAAATCGCCTCTAGGTGGCATTGGTTGTATCGGCGTTACTGCGCATGCGTAATCCCCTTTTGGCAAGATATGATATCGTGACTTACGACAACACAAGCGACGTGAAAGACCAGGCAAAGAAGGCGTTATTTATCAAGGGAAGGGCTATGCGGATCGATAAGCTGCCGACAACATTTGCCACTCTTCTACGGCATACGAAACGAGCATGTTTACAGGCGGGATTGATCTGGGGTCAAAGCTTGATAGCAATTAGCAACCCCTGAATATCCTAACTTCAAGGACTGGGAACGGAAGAAAGAAGATAGTGTTTGGACTCTATTATGGAGTATGGAAAAGGAAACCTCAGCTTCCGTAAAGGGGTTGACGAAATGTTCCTGTCACAGCTGCATTACAGTTTGATATCTACACTGGCCTGTTATAAGTGCCGGAGAGATTGCTACACAAACATATGCATATGCATAAGTCATACTTAAAACACATAAAATTTTAACTGGACTTGATGGGAAGTTTCAATAAATTGCTTGAATCCCTGTATTTACACAAATGAATGTTAGCTTATTTGGAAAACCATAAGTCCTATCAACATACATCCAATGACAATATTGTGGATAATTTTATGAAAAATATATTGGTCGTTGACTGTTTTCTCGAAATATTAACCGTACGATTGGGGACACAAAGGAAGGGGAGAGTGGGGAAACAATACTTTTTCGACGTGTTTCTACTTATAAATTGAAGCACATAATATGAAAGCTACATACATGCCAAGTTTCATGCTTTCTGCAGGATGGAACAACATTTCGAGTTAAGAAGCTGTACTCGATTCGAGATTATTCGTAACAAGGGCTCAGCTACCGTCGTCAGCTCGGCGCTGTCGACGCTCACTAAAATGACTGTAGCTCCGTTATTTATTACTCGATTGTATTGATATAAGGTTCATTAGAAAGATGATAACAATAGCAATAGGGTTTACTTTAACGTGATTTCCACAATCCTGACGGTTACCGAGCTATTTACATATTAAAAGGAGTTTTATTTTTCAAAATGTAGTTTTTTGTTAATATTTCTGTTGGTATTGGCTTCGCATGAACAAATGTATGAAATTAAATAATGTGCATTGTATGTTCTTTCATTTGACACCTTATTTATGAGAATCGTTCCAGTAGTTATCTAGAAATATCGCTAAAAAGAATAGCCCGGCCGCCATCTTTGCTGCGTCATAGCTACCCCCCCCCATACCCCTAGGAAGTGACTACCGCACTTTTTGTGTTCAGGAAAACATGCCGAATAAGTACATACCAGTTGTCCGTATGGCGGAACTAGGTCCCACGAAAATCGTTATTTGAATACTTTTTTACAATTGGCTCTCGTACTAAAATTGAAGATTAATAATGATTTTAAGTTTTGGCTCGACCATGAAAGGAAGGAACGGGAACCCAAAAATAGTAAACTTTTAATAAATAAATAATAATAATAATATATATCTTTGGGACATTTTTACACCGCACCATCTAGTCCCAAACTAAGCAGAGCTTGTACTATGGGTACTAGACAATGGATATAATACAAATTTTTTTTTTTTTGTAGATACATACTTATAATACATAAGAAACACCCATACAAACATAAACACTTATGTTCATCACACAAATATTTGTGTTCTATAGGAATCGAACCCTCTTGATCAGCAGTCCGACACTCGAACCACTAGACCACAGATGTCATAGGAGGAAACCCAACAATGGTAAACTTTTAATAGTTAATAATAATAATTATTTTCTTTACAGTTAAAAGCATAAGCCAGCCGAAGAACCCGTCAGAAATGGGATTGCATTACGTGAAAGAAGAAGTCGAAGAGGAAGTGAAAGTAGAAGTCGAAGAGAGTGAGATTGTCTATGATGATGAGGACTCTAGAGAGATAACATATGAAGTGGTGTATGAAGATTAGTGTTATGTGAAAGTGTTCAAAACAGTGTCAAAATTTTGGTGTGATGTGAGAAATATAATCGTGCGGAATGCTAAAACGGCTCCACATAGTTCTTGATGGTGTGTAGTCCCCTGCCAATGGGCCAACATGGTGGACTTATGGTCTGAGTACAGACCACTAAGGCTGGCTCCACATGTTGGGACGAGTGTTGGCCTGTAATTATGCCTCATCAACTCAGCCTATCGCAGTCCACTGCTGGACATAGGCCTCTCCCAAGTTGCGCCACAACACTCGGTCCTCTGCCTTCCGCATCCAGTCCCCCCCAGCCACGTTTTTCAGGTCGTCGGTCCACCTGGCGGGGGGGCGCCCTACGCTGCGTTTGCCGATTCGCGGTCTCCACTCAAGGACTCGTCTGCTCCAGCGGCCATCGGTCCTTCGACAGACATGGCCAGCCCACTGCCACTTCAGCTTACTGATCCTACAAGCTATGTCGGTCACTCCGGTTCTTCTCCGAATAATCTCGTTTCGGATTTTATCCTTCAAAGAAACTCCAAGCATAGCTCGCTCCATAGCTCGCTGAGCGACTTTAAATTTGTGGACTAGCCCAACTGTCAGTGTCCACGTCTCGGCGCCGTAAGTCATGACAGGCAGGACGCACTGGTTGAAGACCTTTGTCTTCAAACTTTGCGGTAATTATGCCTAGCGTCCACACATTGGAGATAATGTTAGTTTAGTGCCATCAGAGCTAATGTAAAGACGTCTGAAATAGATGTTGCACTGAGCACTTTAAGATTACTGAATGCTTAAGAGCTGAACTGTCAAAATAACACAATAGTTAAACAATGGATATAGTCTTTAAAAAATGGTTTGACAAACAAGTGATTATCATTAATATTTGTTAATAAACATTGTTAATAAACAAAGATTTTTAAGCTATTGCATAGCTTCTATCGCGGGCCTTGAGCGTGGAGACCGAATCCAGAAATTCCGTAACGAAAATAACCTAACACCCCCACTCCGACCGGCACAGCGGTGATACTTTTTAGTTTTGCCATCTATCGATGAATAGCAGAACTTTTAATGAGTTTTTGAAATATCACGCTTGTCTCTTTAGTTCTGCAAATCGCCTCTAGGTGGCATTGGTTGTATCGGCGTTACGTAATCCCCCTCTTCGCCCCGCAATCTGGTGACTCATGCCTGCTTAGAGTTTCGGCGTTAGGGCACCTCCTCTTTGTATTTACATAAAAAATGCTATGCAATAGCTTTACCGCGGCAGTCTCCGAGTGCCACACGTCTTTTTTTTATAGAAATTGTATAACTATTGCATCCATCCACGCGGATGACATTTTCAAGTCGCGGTGACCGTAGGAACAAGCTCATTCGATGCACCTTCCTGCATGAGTGCTGCGGCAAGACTGAGCAAACCGCCAACGTGTGGACGCATTGCCAACGTTGGCGCATAATTCCTTTGATAAAACCGACACGCGACGGTCAACTGCCAACGCTTGCCCCCAACGTTCGGGTCAACGTCAGTTTCCGATCCACACGTTGGCGCCAACGTTCGGGCCAACGTGTGGAGCCGGAGTAAGCCTCGAGACGCCACAAACAAAGTTTTGCATGAGAACTAGGCATGGAAATGATTGATATTTATAATTCATTTTCAATCGATGAAATTATTTACTTTAATCACAATGATTTCACATGTTAAATTTCACATATAGTGATTTTTGAAGATTGTCAAACGAAATGTGAATCTGAAACGCGATTTCGCGAACAAATAAGTGATTTTGCTATATTATGCTACAAATTACCGCAAGGAAATAAATACTTTACGTTGCTCAGTTTAAAGTTTACTTTTGAAATACTCTCATAAGCTGGTCTAGGTAAGGTTCGTAATGTTCGGATAGCGACAAAACAATGCGGCACGTCATAAATCACGTCATAAAACTTGCCCTTTTTAACTCGCCCGACATTGAAGCATTTCCGTCCCTACTTGCTTGCTCTCTACCTGCGTCGATACTAATGTGATATACAATGATAGTTGAATGATCTGTGATTGATTTCACATTATACGATTTTCACAGACTACGTGAAGGAAGATAGCATGTGCGATAAATTAAAACTCATATCGCATGATTTTTCACATGCTATTTGTGAAATGTTCCATGCCTAACGAGAACACAGTCGTAAAATACTGGCGGGGGTCGGGGAGCGGACGGCGCGTTATGATTGGACGGCTCAAAAGTTCGGTGCCATGATTGTTGCCGCTCGCTGATGTAGTAACGTTCCGATTGATTTGTGGTGGGCGTATGATATGCAGAGGAGACCGGGGGTATCTATAATCTATATACAAGTTGTTGATCTATAACCATGGCATATTTCTAGAGCTAATGATAAATAATGTACTTACCCCTCTTGTCTGGAAGGCTGATCAATTTGATCTGTTGTCAAATCTCATGTGATTGGCCGGCAAATTTTTTAAGAACCAATCACAACGCTTGACCGGAGATTTGACAGCCGATTAGTAAATTTTTGAGTTGACCAGCGTTTCAGAAACTGGGGTTAGTCATCTAAAAATACTTTAAAAAATCTATGATTATTTAATTCTCGAATTTTCACTTAGAAACATAGCGAGGGTTGAGAATACATCCAGAACGACTGAAAATAAGCCATCTGGCATTGATGAAGGGTGGAAATACCTGTAAATTGTTTTGGTGGTTTCACACCCATCATTCCGCTGTTTCCTTGTGGTCATACTAGTTTGTCATACCAGTATGACCACGAGGATATACATGTCCTCGTGGTCATACTCATATTTCGACACCTCCTATAAGAAAAACAAATAGGTAAATGACCAGTCCTTAAGAAAACAAAAATATAGAGCGATATATAACTAGATAGAACTTGGGAAAAACTTTTAATTCAACAATAACGGACCTGGCGAATACCTCAAAATATAGGATAATCATAATTTAAAAAAAAAACTTATTTCTCTGTGTGTAAGCTGGATTAACCATTTCACATCTTCCTCTATCTATACATATAAATCTGTAGACGTGGAGTTACTGTATATTGAAAATATAAAATAAAAAAATGTCGTGGAGTAATAGGTTATCCTTGATGTTGGTTATCCAATAGAACCCATTTCTATAATATTTTGGAAGTTTTGTCGGTTTGTTTGTGCACGCTTCATGTAAAAAGTGCATAACCAATATGGTTAACATGTGTAGACAAATATTGTGCGTACAGTCGGAGTAACATTTAATTTTTGTTTCATTACAATCGGTTCACTCAATCAAAAGAAATAATAATTTAAAGTGTTCAAGAAGAACTTATCATTGTATTCGTTTGTACCATTTTCGGTCAATAGATGGCTTTTCGTGTATACAACGTTTTATTGAAATAACTGAAACCTCTTAAGAGGTCATTGTATTTATCAGTATGAACAACTTTTACTATTGGACTAACACTGAAATCAGGAAAAAAAATCAGCTGACCCTACATTTGTCGATTTATGTGAACACAAATGTAGGGCGACAGCTGTTTTTTTGCCCGCGATTTCAGGGTTGGTCCCACGGTAAAAATTGTTCATACTGATGAGTACATCTTAAGTGGTTTTCAGTTATATCAATAACACATTGTATAAATCGCGTAGTGGTATACAGGGCGTCCCACGGATATGCCACATGGAGGGAAAGTACCTTGAATATTGTAGATGGAACATTTTACTGAAGGAAGACATTATTTGAATTTAAAAAAACAATTTAAACTGCACACACACACGAAATGCTGTAAAGCTTTCGAAACGTCAGGAAAACCAATTTAAATAATATACGCGATTAAATCCGGATAAACTTTGTTTTATTATAATTTAAACTGCCTTCATAGAAAAAAAAATATACATCATGCCGATCGAAAGGCTTTATCATAAGGATTATTTTTTGCTAAATAACTTTGAGTGTCACAAATAAAAGGAAGACCATGAATTTAACATTTTTATCCACACAGATGCCGAGAGTCCGTCTCTCGAGAAACCCAACACGATGCAGCAGCGGCTGCCGGGGGGACCGGTGGCGGGGTCCCCCAGCTGCACCCTGAGCCGAGGCCCGAGCTCCCCCCTGGGGATCCCTCACGGTGTCGCAACCGGAGATAATCTCGTCACGCGAGACCAACCCTATGCTCTAAAGTAGTTCCTAGGCTAGTAGGCTTAACCGCTACTTCGCGAAACGCGCCACCCCCCTGATATACCGAAAGTCCGCCACTTTCGAGAAAACGATTCCCGATGCGGCAACGGCTGCCAGGAGGACATAGCGGCGGGATCCCCCCCGCAATGCCCCACTAAGCCGAGGTCCGAGCCCCCCTTGGGGGACGCCCTTATGCGGTTTTGCAACCGCGATATTAGTTTATAAGTTAGGTTTAGGGAAATGAAAAAAATTCAAAAAAATGAAAATGACAGAATGAATGAAATGAATTAATTAATGAATGAATGAAATGGATGATAAATAAATACATTTTCGGCGGATGGAGTCCCTAACGGGATTCAGCGCCACCCGGTTAAGCAGTTAGGGTACCTATTTTGGGTACCAATACTGCGAGAGTCAATTTGAAAAAAAAAAAATTAAACATTTTTAATAAAAAAATAATCAATTTATCAAATGTCAAAATGAGTCCCTTCCTGTTGAATACAAAGTCGCACTCTTTTGATTATTTCGCTCCGTGTCGATTTTTTTATCTTGTTGTGGTGGATATTTAGAATAATACGTCCAAGATCTGCTTGTAGCTCGTGGACACTCATACTGGTTCTTGTAAACTATTTTTTTTACATAACCCCATAAGAAAGTCTAACGGGGTTAGATCTGGGGATCTCGGCGGCCATCTTATTTGTCCATTTGTCCCGATCCAGGGATGAAAGTGTTCATTGAGATAGTCCTTTGTTCTGTGACTGTTATGAGCCGGAGACCCATCTTGCTGAAAAGTAAAGTTTGTCGTTCTGCAACCGGAAGATTATTTATCTCATTTCTCAAAATCTCAAGTATTTCTAAATACCTTTCCGTATTCAAATGCCCTTCGTAAAAATGTACTAATGGCCAAAATTAATATCCAATCTATCTTCGATTTACCCTACCAGAGATAGAAATTTGACATATTTTGTATGGAGCTTATGTCAAATTCCTATCTCTAGTAGGGCAAATCGTGGATAGATTGGATATTAATTTTGGCCGTAAGACGACCCGGTTTTTTACAATCCCACACCAACAGTTGAACAAAAAACGCACGTGATAAATTGATTAATTTTGTATTAAAAATGTTAAAAATCATGGTCTTCCTTTTATTTGTGACACTATGTTATTTAGCCAAAAATAATCCTTATGATGAAGCCTTTCGATCGGTATGATAAAGCTACAGGGTTATTATTTTTCTCATGTAACGGGTTCGATTTCCGGTTCAACCATGTAATTATTTAAATATCTATAAATGCAGTTTAATTTTTTTTTAATTCAAATAATGTCTTCTTTCAGTAAAATGTTCCATCTACAATATTCAACCTACTTTCCCTCCATGTGGCATATCCGTGGGACGCCCTGTATATGATATTTGTGAAAACGAAAACCAGCTATTTATTTATTCATTTAATTTGTATGGAAGACTTACAGCTAAATAAAACAGAATAAGAACAATGTGCTAGACTGACAGTCAATTACAAGTCTCCACGTATAAAAATAGAGTAAAACAAAAATAATCTGTGAACAAAGTATAGCTATAAATAAGAATAGCTTTAAGAATTTGTGTCTGTCTGTTTGTTACCTCATCAGGTGGAAACGGCCGAACGGATGTTAATGTGACTTTACAGAGCCGTGGGGAAATCCTCATAGACGCACTGCGCCTGGGGACGGCGGAGCCAATGTCAATGACTCTTATCGACTAAAAACACCACGGTGTTCCTTCAACTACCTTTGGCCGGGGGCGTGAGAACCCGTTGGTATTTATACAACCACTCCCGACAGGTCCAGGCCTGCAGCTTCCCGCATCCAGCGTATTCCAGCGACAATTTATTTATATTTTTCTTAATTGCCAACTCTGTTACATTATTAAGTCAACAAGCGGAAAAGTATTTATATATACAGGAGGAAGCAAAATCTTTTTTCTGAAAATATTATGTACAGTATGACCACGAGGACATGTATATCCTCGTGGTCATACTGGTATGACAAACTAGTATGACCACAAGGAAACAGCGCATCATTCAGTATCAGTGGTATAGTCACCTCCTTCAATATGTGTTTTTATTGGGTTTTTTCATTAGGAAATTCTCAGTAGTAGCCCGGAGTATGGATTTGTGCCCGGTTAATGGCAATAGGCTCGCCCCCTATTACATGGGACTATAACATAACTGGCGAAATGTGGGTGTACTATACACCTCTGCCTACCCCTTCGGGGAAATACAGGCGGGATGTTATGTTATGTTGTTATGTTCAATTTGGCACGAATACAGATCAACACATTGTTTATCTATCTATATCTGGTTAATCTTACTAGATGCTTACTGGTTTGAAGCTGTCTCTGAGAGGCCCACACTCAACACTAGGACAGTTTTGGACCGATTTTGTTATTTATTTATACTTATAAACAGGGGAGAATCGGCAGAGTTTTATTTTATACTAGCCTATGCCGGCGTGAACTTCGTTTATCGCACATCCTTCAGGATTTTTAATCTTCCCGGGATAAGTAGCCTGTATGGCTGTATGTTAATCCAGGTTATTTTCTATCGGTACGCCAAATTTCATTAAAATCGGTTCAGCCATTCTTGAGTTATAAATGATGTAACTAACCCGACTTGGTTTAGATTTTAAGATTTTTATTGTCACTACCAATCTATAATTGACAATTAAATAGTGAATGTTTTTCGTTTTCAGAAGATTACAGTACTTAATTTAGTCACTAAAGGAGATTGCCTACTAATGTATGGCGCTTAGCCTACACATCAAAAGTTGTTGTGTCACAACCAAAAGCAGTGTATTCGAAGCAGAATAAAATGCTGTTCCCGTATAAATAATTGTTTTTTATGTTTAACAGCAATTCAATTTTTTTTGTATTTAATATTTTGAGGTTAAGTTCAAGAAAAGTAAGCGAAGTATGTATGACAATGTTAGATTTTCGCGTTGAAGGGCTATAAATGAGTTGATTATTACATAATTATATGTGTGTTATAACAAAAATATATAGCTACTTTACAAAAACTTTCATTTCTATGAACTGCTTGTGTTTGTTGCACAAACTACGACCACATGCAATGATATTTAAAAGTATAGATATGTTATACTCTAACAAAGCCAACGAAAAAAAGTTCCGTACGCAACGGCTGCACACATACACATGAACTACTACAAAGTAAGTTAGTTACTTTCTCGTCATAATTGGTACACTTTCTGTACACACACGACGGCATTTTTGTTTTTTTTTGCTGACGCAGACTAGTAAAACGTCCCAATTAAGACGTTTTCTCGACTTCAGATTCGAGACAACATATCTTTTTAACCGACTTCAAAAAAAGGAGGAGGTTATGTATTCGGCAGGTTTTTTTTTTTTTTTAAGTATTGACTGCATGGCATTTTCCTTTTGTGTGATTTGTTGAATTTTTATATTGTCATAATAACAAAATCGCTTGTCGTCGGCTAAAAATAAAAATGCATTAATTATCATGTTTTCCAATTGTATTTTAATAATTATGATTTTAGTTTTTACAAATCTTCGCATAATGAAAAAGATACGCAGTTTTATTTTATTATTTTTAACGCATTTTACGCATGCGAAGCGAAATCCGCAGTTTTATTTATTACATGTAAAATCTTATGGAGTTATGAGTTACGTATTTTTAGCCGACATTGGTGTAAGATTCTCTAGTTCATGAACTAAACTTATTTTAAAATATCGCTCTCTTTTACTAATAGTAGATGGAAAAAAGGGATGGCAACAATTTTAGAGCTGTCAAATTAGTCTGAATTAAAATTTCCATAAAAGTTTAGATGGGATTTCAGAACATGCCCACTAAAAGTGGTTAGAGTGTTACTGCTGATCACGAGGTCGTGGGTTCGATTCCCACAGGACACAAATATTTGTGTGATGAGTGTTTGTGTTGGTCTGGGTGTTTCTTATGTATTATAAGTATGTTTTACAAAAAAAAAAAGTATATAAGTATTATAACCATTGTCTAGTACCCATAGTACAAGCTCTGCTTAGTTTGGGACTAGATGGTGCTGTGTAAAATGTACCAAAAATATTTATTATTTAAAACAAAAATGTAGCACGTAAACTAAATTTTTATGGACAGCTCTAAAATTGTTGCCATCCCTTTCTTGTATCTACTATTAGTAAAAGAGAGTGATAGTTTAAAACAAGTTTTGTTTGTGAACAAGAGAATTGACACCTATATGTACAGTAATATTTATAGTATTAAAAAATATTAAATAATAGGTAGTCATTTAACTTCCTATAATAATATTATACTATAAACGCTGATGGTTATTTAACTGAAAAGGAGTCATTGTACTTATCATTATGAACAAGTTTTACTATAGGACCTAACCTGAAAACGCGAAAAAAAAAACAGCTGGTCACTATACATATTTGTCAAATCAAATAATTTATTCGCCACAAGATATCGTGTACAAAGATATTACAATTAATTACATGTCCGTCATATCTTGCCTTTATGTAGGCAAGTTTGTTTGTTGCTTTCATTTGTTTTTGTAGTTTTTTGTGTTCACTTAAATCGATAAAATGTAGGGACGAGCTGATTTTTTCATAGAAAAAGTTGTTCATAGGAGTACAATAACCCCTTTACAGGAAAACAGCTATTAAAATTTCAATGTGTATGTTTATTTTAAGTTAAGCTTTATGGAATAAATAATAGTTACTATTAATATTACAACAGTTGTTTTATTTATTATAACTTGCTTTAACGGTGAAGGAAAACATGGTGAGGAAACCTGCACACCTGAGAGTGCTGCATACAGTTCTCGATGCTGTGTGTAGTGCGACAACCCGCAGTAGACCAGCGCGGTGGACTGAGGCCAGAAGTCTTCTCATTCTGAGAAGAGGCCCGAGCAGGTCTGATAGATGGATCCTTGATTTCTTCCGTTCAAGTATTTTTCTTCTATTTATTTCCTTGGATATATTCTTCATAATTTATTGTATCATTCTGTTATTTGAAGATGCCTTTGTCTGATCACCTGTATGTATCTGAAATCGAAAGAAAATATTGTATAGACAGGTCCAAGCGGAAATGGCTGATATAACTATATGGTGATTACGACACGGTAGCATTAGAATAGAATAGAATAAATTTATTTGCTTAAAATGTAGGTTACATGTTGATGGAAAATTGAACATTCAGTGCCAGATACATTTTGTCGTTTCACGACATGCAAATATTAAAATGAAATAATTTAGTTTGTCTTTGACATCAGCATGTTACATCATTACTTATTGAATAATTCAGATACAGTATAAAAACATTTCTCAATTAGCCATATTTTTAGTTTTTTTCTAAATCTATTTATAGGCAATTATTTTATATTACAAGGAATGGCATTATAAATACGTCCACACATTACATTACAATTTTTTAAATACATTGTTGTCCTAGGTACATGTGACAGAACTATTCTGTACGGGTTTCTTGTTTCTAGGAAACATATCTTTAGCTGTTTTAAATAGGTTAGGATTTAACTTAGCAAACTAAGCTGCTTCCAAGATGTACATAGGCTAGTGTGAGGATTCTAAATTCCTTAAAGAGTGGCTTACAAGATTCAAAATCAAAATCAAAATAATTTATTTGTAAAACATAGGTATAAAAGTTAAAAACTTGGTGGAAAATTAACATACGTCACACTATGTTTAACCTTGAAAGGCATACAAATTATATATATATATTTTATTATTATATTATTATTATTTTGTTTTTTAAATTAAATTTTCTCAGGCTTCTAATACCTGGGGTTTTTTAAGATCTCACGGGTGTAAACCAAAGTGCGACCTTAAATTTGAGATGGCTGAATTGTCTGCATTGGCGAGATACTATTGTCTAAATCTAACTGTAAAAATTTCCTAACTATCCGGCATGTGTTAAGTATAGCTGCTTTTTGAAGTGTGAGGTATGTGTACTTAGAAAGGTTGAGTGTATTTAAGCTATTAAATAATTGTTTTGGGATGACACCTGTCGTTGAAATGACTATTGGGACTATTGTCACTCTATTCATTTTCCATACTCTAGTAATTTCTTCTTGTAGTTCTGTATATTTCCTGATTTTTTCTGTAATAGTATTCTGTATATTGTGAGTGTTTGGTACTGCTATATCTATTATGTATGTATGTTTCTTTTCTTTATCAACTAGAGTAATATCAGGTCTATTGTTATATATAGTGTGGTCTGTAATTATAGTGCGGTCATAATATAGTTTGTAGAACTGATTTTCTAATACTGCCCTAGGTGAGTATTTGTAATATGGTGTGTATGGGTCCTGCATGAGATTGTGTTTCTTTGCAAGTTTCTGGTGTATGATGTTAGCAAGTTGATTGTGTCTGTGAGTGTAGTCATTTTGAGTTAGTGTGATGCATGCTCCTGTGATATGTTGTATTGTTTCAGGTTTGGCGTGACATTTCCTACATAAATCATTTCTAAGTGTTCTATCTTTCAATATGTATTTTTTGTAATTTTTCGTGTTGATGACTTGGTCTTGAATAGCAAAAAGGAATCCTTCCGTTTCGGGAAACAGTCCACTTAACTCAAGCCATTTGTTAGACGCTTCTCTATCTATATGTGTTTGCTGTAGATCATTAGGATGTCTTCCGTGTAGTTCTTTCTGCTTCCATTTTCTGTGTATGTCTTCTATATGTTTTGCTTTATCTATTGTTTCATAGTTATTATCTTCGCTTAGGTTCAGTGGTGTATATTGATTATCTATTTCTATTATGGTTTTGTGTAACTGACTACTACTCTTCTTCTGTCTAAAAAATTGTTTTAAGTTTATTATTTGTCGTTTATGTAGGTGTCTTATTTCTATTAATCCTCTTCCTCCTTCTTTTCTAGAAATGATCACTCTTTCTATTGCTGATTTGGGATGGTGGTATCTATGTTGTGTAAGGATGGTTCTTGTTTTAATTTCGAGTGCATGTAATTCTGTGTTAGACCATTTTATAACACCGAAAGAGTACGTGAGTATAGGAATCGCGTATGTATTTATCGATTTAAATAAATTTTTACTAAAGAGATGCATTTTACATAATGAATGAATTCT
Organism: Asteroscopus sphinx; assembly: GCA_949699075.1. Lineage (NCBI taxonomy): Eukaryota > Metazoa > Arthropoda > Insecta > Lepidoptera > Noctuidae > Asteroscopus > Asteroscopus sphinx. The sequence continues at coordinate 14,113,372 of OX453031.1, read as the reverse complement.
ATTGTAGTATTCCTTTTTGAGTTTATCTTTAATAGTCTTATGTTCTAATAGCTTTGCCTGATTATATCCTAAATATTTATATAGTTCTTCATTTTTCATAGCTTCTATTGCTTCTTCGGTGCTTAAAGAGTAGTTCCCTCCTACAATCTTACATTTCTCTATATTTAGTGTACGGCATTTGTCTAGTCCGAAATCCATTATTATGTCTTTAGAAAATGATGTAGTTATATCTAATAATCTATGTAACTCTGTATTTTTATTAGCATATAGCTTTAAGTCATCCATATATAGTAAATGTGTTATTTGGTGTAGTACCGTTCTATTGTTCTTAATGTCAAAGCCTAATTTGGATTCAGTTAATGCACGGGAGAGTGGATTTAGGGCCAGACAAAACCATAAAGGGCTTAACGAGTCCCCTTGGAATATGCCTTTTTTAATTGATATGTCGTCGACAGAAATATCTATTGTTTTTGTTTGTAATTTAAGTGTAGTTTTCCAGGATCCCATAGTATTTTCAAGAAACTTTATAATTAATGGATTAATTTTATATATATTTAGTACTTCAATCAGCCATGAATGTGGTACGCTGTCAAACGCTTTCTTGTAATCTATATACGCGACATATAAGTTTTTCCTACATTTCTGCACATGTTTTAAGATAGTTGAATCAATAATTAATTGTTCTTTGCAGCCCATATGACCTCTCCTACAGCCTTTCTGTTCTTCTGTTAGAATATTATACTCATCAGAATGTTTAATTATTTGATTAGTTATATAAGACGTTATAATTTTATACATGGTTGGGAGACAAGTAATTGGTCTATATTGTGAAGGGTCCTGAGTTCGGTCTGATTTTGGTATCATATATGTGACTCCTTTAGTCAAAAATTCTATATTATTATTATTATTATTCCCAAGGTGGTATACCAGCAATGGCTCTAACACATTTTTTTTGAGCTAGAAAAGCTTTATAAACATTCGTGGAGTTACCCCAAAGTAAGAGACCATAATTTAAAACGGATGATACGTATCCATGGTACGCCGCTTGAACAGTTTTGATAGTAGAGGTTTTACGTAATTTGTATAGCACATAGACAAATCTATTAATTTTATTACACACTTTATCGACATGAGTTTTCCAATTGAGGTGTTTATCTAAAGTAAATCCTAAGAATGTTAACCTCAAATATTTGCTGATTTCCGTAGCTAATTTGTAATTGCTTGTGTGGTCCTCCATATGTGCTAAATTGGATAAAATTTGTTTTGGTCAATTTAACTTGTAAATTGTTATTATTAAGCCACTTTTTTACAGATTCTATAGAATTATTAATGTCAATGATATATTTATTAATGTCAGTTTTTTTATCACATGTCAAAATTATAGAGATATCGTCAGCAAATAAAATACAAGGGTTCAAGGTTATGTCAGGAAGGTCATTAATATATAGCAAAAACAACAAAGGACCCAGAACGCTACCTTGAGGGACACCATACTTATTCGCCATAGATTATTAGAACGGTATGCGCGAAGTTGTTTGGCTTGATCGATATTTGTGATTTCTATAGATTGTCTTCTGTTTACCAGGTAGGTTTGTAGCCAGTTTAATGCAGATCCTCTAGTTCCATGTTTATCAAGTTTTTTATTAGTAGATCATGAGATACATAATCGAAAGCCTTTGACATATCAAAAAAGATCACGGTAACTATCTTACCGGTGTCTAAGCCTTCTACTATCTACATTTATAGGTGCGGCACGCTATGATGGCGGTTTTGACGTTTGCCTGCTCATGAAGATCCGTAAATATTGACAGCTACGTATGAAGGAACAATTGCCGTACTTTATTGTCAATAGTGATGCACTGCTACTGCAATATAATGTTTCGAATTTCGAATCTATTATTCAAATTCTATATATTTCTAATGTTTTTTATGTATGTCACAGTTTTTTTTATTAAATAGCGATTCAACAAAATGGCTGGACGTTATGTTTATTGAATAATTTGATAAATTATTTATTTTATGTAGATATTATTCATAACAGCTAGTTGGAGTTGGTCAAAGTAATAAACCTAGTCCCAATCGCTAATAATTTGAAATGTGTCAAAAACGCCATCGTAGCGTGCCGCGGGTATAGCCCAAAATGATCGGTATAGTCAATTCGCTTAAATAGTGGCGGTACACCCAAACGGCGCGGCATGCTAATCAAAAGAAATATAAGGTAGTATAAAAAATGTGGCAGTTTTTTTAGAAACGCTATTCTTCGTCACTGGAAATGTCTTTGAAATCATAGGGCGCCATATTTGAGCGGGTGTACTATAATGAAACCAGGTATCTCGGGTATAAAGTACTCACATGTTCATGAGATCTTAAAGCCGACAGTCCTTTGAAGGCCTTTGGACATATCTTGCAGGCGAAGGGACGATCACTTGTATGTACCCTGAGATGCGACTGAAAATAACCAACATATCATCACACCTGTATCTCCCGAAGGGTAGGCAGAGGAGTAAGGTACACCCCCATTTCGGCAGTCATGTCATAGGCGGCGAGCCTATTGCCATTAACCTGGCATAAAACCGTTCCGTGTGATGCCGGACGTAAACAATTGCACTGTCCTATGTCTTCTCATGGGTGTCGTAAAAGGCGACTAAGGGATTCACCAGAGGATGGGCAGCAGCGTTCTCAGAGTATTTAACCAACGTACTGCGATCGCCAACCCGCCTGCCAAGCGTGGCGATTATGGCATATCCTCCCAAACTGCTTGGGGGAGGCCTATGTTCAGCAGTGGACATCTTTCGGCTGAAATTATGATGATGATGATGGCACAAATCCAGACTCCGGGCTGCTACTGAGATCTTCCTAATGAAAAAATCCTGTAACACTGCCTGATCTGGGAATCGAACCCAGGACCCCACGATTAGCAGTTGCGCTTGCGGCCACTAGACCAACGAATCAGTCAATAATAAAAAAATAAAAATACATCGACAGACAAGCAAATTAATTATCATCATTCATCATTTCAGCCGAAAGACGTCCACTGCTGGACATAGGCCTCCCCCAAACATCGCCACAACGACCGGTCCTGTGCCTTCTGCATCCAGCGGATTCCCGCGACCTTCACCAGGTCGTCGGTCCACCTTGTGGGGGGCCTACCCACGCTGCGCCGCGCAATTAATTATATTACATACATATTATCACGCCTGTTTTCCATTGCGGTAGACAGAGACTATGGATTTTCACCATACAGTTCTCGATAGAATGTGTAGTGCGACAATTCGCAGTAAGCCAGCGTGGTGGACTGAGGCCTGAACCTTCTCATTCTGAGAAGAGGCCCACGCCCAGCAGTGAGATGTTTAAAGACTAATAATAATGATGAAATTAGAATTAATTTAGAAAGAAAGAAAAAAGAAAGAAAAATTATTTATTGCCACAACAAGACGACAATTTAATAATTACCTGTAATAGCTTCCTCATAGTAAAACTCTTGGGACACTGTGTACAATGATATGGCTTTTCACCAGTATGGTTTCGTTGATGGTACAGTAATACACATTTATTCTGAAACATAAATGTTTTGGTTGTAACTTACATTTAAAAAAAGTAATGAATGAAAAAAATATTGAGCGAAAGGTGAGTAATCTAATCAAAAAAGTTATTGAAATAACTGAGTGAATGAATGTAAAAATTACATAGCGATATGTGATTGAATGAATAAAAGGTATCGTTAAATATGATCGAATGAATGAAAAATTCACTGGATGAGATTTGAGTGAATAAATAAAAAAGTTTTTGGATGAACTCTGATTGAAGAATGTTGAGAAAAGAACGGTTTTTGAATGATCAGAGATATTAAGAGAAAAGAAAATGATAACCATTAAATTATTGTCAGTGCAAAGTAATGTGTAAGAATAACATGTAGTTTTTGATTGATGGCAAAACGAGCTAAAGGCCCACCTGATGTTAAGCGGTTACCTTTGCCCATAACAACTGCAATACCACCTAGACTGTTGCCTAAATGGTACCGCAAGTCGGTTCGCCAAACTAAGACATGAAGATGAAAAGTCTCATGTGATTGTAATTTTACCGGCACCCGTACCCTTCAGACTGAAACACAGCAATGCAAGCATCACTGTTTGGCGGAGAAGTAGGTACCGTGGTAGTACTTCCCCGGACGAGCTCTTTCACAAAGGAGCTCTACTACTACTAAAAACTTACTTACTGGTAAAGTTTTCCCGCACACTTCACAAATCCATGGTCTCTCTTTCTTTTTGTTAGTTATCTCTTCCGAGTCTACATGTATACGTCTATAATGGGCACTGTACAGAGATTCACGAGAGAAAGTCTTGTTACACTAGAAAAAAAATATTGCACATTCTATAGTAATTTTTAGAAATAAATAAAAAATAAATGAATATTTTTGGGACATTTCACACATCACCATCTAGTCCCAAACTAAGCAGGGCTTGTGCTATGGGTACTGTAACGGTTTCGTTACTCTTTCCTAAAGATACGAACAACTCGTTTCTCCTAATTAAAATATTTTAAAACTAAAACGAATTAAAATATTAATTCAAAAGCAAACCCGCGAGGCGCGTTATGTTTAGCATGTCACGACACGATCGCGTGGAAGGATCAGTCGACGCGCGCGGCGGTGCGCGTGATTCATTTTATTAACTCACAGCTAGCCAAGCGACTCTGAGGTCGGACGTGCTACATTTCTACTGAAGTGTATTGGTCTACCTACACCTTTCATATTGTTTTTAGAAGTTAAAGGTAATCATTTCTTTATTTACAAGTATATTATACCTGTGTTGTGTTACACCCCGAATCGGGTAAGTGTTGCAAAGTTATATCTATAAACTTAAGCTTTTAGTAGTAGAACTATTGTTATCAAAATAAATATGAAATAGGTCGTGCTTTGGTGGTTACTATCATCATAATCGTTATTCATAGGTTGTCTTGAAACTAAGTATTTTATGCATACTGTAGTTACGCCAATCACACTTTAAAGTTTTATGTTCTACCTACTAGTACCTACCTATTTTTCCGCTGTGTTAAATTGCTTTGACTGCCTCATCATTGATCACTATTTCATGTCAATCATTACCATCTGTGCCTCGTCGTATCGCAGCGCTCTTCACCAATTTCGACATGGGATGTGGCAGTCAAACTATAAAATCAGGATAGTGTTAAAATGTCAGGTTTACACTATTCCAGGGTTCACCGCTCCGGTACCGGACATAGCTGCCCTGTTCCTACGGGGAGTTTATTCCTGTTTGGCTACCCTACGACGAAGTCACAGCTACTGAAGCAACGTCGGTTATCAGGGCAGTGGTTTTGATTTTACAACAATCACACAATAGTTCTAGAGGGTACTGAAGAACCCACTGTCTGTATTTTTATTAATTATACCTACCTATATTTCCAAGCTTTGTTTTTAATTCTGTTCTACCCAGAAATAATGTGACAGTACTAGACAATGGATATAATACTTACATACTTTTTTTTTGTAAATACATACTTATAATACATAAGAAACAACCAGACCAACACAAACACTCATGTTCATCACACAAATATTTGTATCCTGTGGGAATCGAACCCACGACCTCGTGATCAGCAGTCCAACACTCGAACCACTAGACCATAGAGGTGGTAAAAAAAAAATGGAAAAGTAACGAAGTTTTATTTCATAGGTTTTCGCGATCACTACACATTATAATAAAACAAGTTTAACCGTATATTATTTAAATTGATTTTCATGACGTTTCGAAAGCTTTTCATCAGGAAGACAGTCTTCCTGCGACCACGAACGCTGCAAAGCTTTCAAAACGTCAGGAAAATACCAATTTAAATAATATACGCGATGTAATAATTTGACGACGTCTGTGGTCTAGTGGTTCGAGTGTCGGACTGCTGATCACGAGGTCGTGGGTTCGATTCCCACAGGACACAAATATTTGTGTGATGAACATAAGTGTTTGTGTTGGTCTGGGTGTTCCTTATGTATTTACAAAAAAATAAACTATCTTAGTATTATATCCATTGTCTAGTACCCATAGTACAAGCTCTGCTTAGTTTGGGACAAGAGGGTGCCGTGTAAAAAAATATCTCGAAAATTTAATCCAGTTAAACTTGTTTTATTATAAGGAACGAAGTTATCCTTAAAATTCATGCTTTTTGGCTAGTTCATTATAATGCTAAATTTAGAAACTATAATACAAGCGTAGATGGCAGGGAACATCATGCGGCGGACTGAGATCTATATATCCCCCCCTATATCTTCTCTTGGGTGTCGTAAAAGGCGACTAAGGGATTCACCAGAGGATGGGCAGCAGCGTTCTCTGAGTATTTAACCAACCAACTGCGATCGCCAACCCGCCTGCCAAGCGTGTCGATTATGGCATACCTCAAACTATTTGGGGGAGGCCTATGTCCAGCAGTGGACGTCTTTCGGCTGAAATGATGATGGATTGAGATACCACAGGGCCCAGGATCGATCCCAAGTAAAACAGTGTCTTTTTGTTGTAGGTTTTATTAATAGCTGTAACTTTGACGTTACCCACCAGATGGCGCTTTAAGGTGAGGTTAGCTGACAACTCTATGTCCGTATATATTCAATGTACTCTATAGGTATCTTCGATCAACAAATAAAAAAACAAAAAAAAATATAAAATGAAAAAAAAAAAAAAAAAATTTGTAAATTATAAATGAAACGTGTAACTTAATTTTATGCAAAAAATATCCGTACCTTCTCACACGAAAAAACCTTACAGCTTCTATGTTTCTCTAATAAATGATCTCTTAACTCCAAAGCTTCAGTGAACGCCTCTCCACAATGAATGCAAGTGTTGTCTTCGCAACTGTTGCTACACGAGTGACGTTGTAACGCTGTGTTGTCAACGAAACGCTTGTCGCAAGACGTGCAAACAGCGGGGAGGGGGAGCTGTGAATGAATGAACGATAAGAAGGAATGAAATAATGGAGAGTGATTTTTTACCATTTGACTCTCAGAGCAATTACTACAGCATAAGGACCATTTAGAAAACTTTTGTAAAGGAAGCGTACAAGTATTACGTAACGAATTTGGGGGGGGGGGTCTTCTGAAACGTTACGATGCGTTACAGGGGCGGGAGGGGGTTTTGAACTACGCGTTACGTAACATTGTTTTAACCCTTCAGATTTAATCTACTAGGACAAAAAAAGAAAAAAAATTAGAAAATCTCTTACTTTTAAAAACAAGACATTTCAAATGTTAATAAATAATATTAATGCAATTAAAACAATAACATAGGTATATTAGCGACTTTCCGGTACTTTACGCCACATAATTGTGACTTTCAGGTAAAAATAGTCACTTGGTGGTGTGTAGTGTGTGGCTCGCCTTACCTCGTATAATATATTTAGCCTAAGTTTAGCATAAGGTGATTCATTAAATATTAGACATTGTACTTGACAACACGTCTTTCATTGATACCATAAGCCCCACATTGCAGGTAGTTACTTAACGTTTTACTAGGGGGGAGGGGGAGGGTAAAGAAAAACGTCACGGCGCGTTACATGGGGGGAGGGGGGGTCAATAATCTCCAAAAATTGCGTTACGTAATACTTGGCTCTTCGCTTATTTGACACAATGAATGCGACATAAAATACATATCTGACATTTACTGAAATGTTAGAATATTTATCTTTTAACTTCCGTGTGAAGAGTTATGCTTATAGAAAAAGCTGTATTTTTAATGCTTTAGTAATTTTCTATCAGGTTCGACCACAACAGACGGCATTTTAGGGAAAATGTTAGCACGTAGCCTGCTAAATTCATAATTTCTTGCGATTTTTGCAAATTGTAGCTTTATTTCGCGTTAAATATCAATTGAAATATCATTCACGGCAGTAGTAACTATATATCTACTGAATAAATACTCATAAATATCATAAACTTAGCTCTATAAGCTCTACAAACTCGATAATCGATAATTTGATCGTAAACTAATATCGAACGATTTAAATTGTGGAAAGAAAAAATCGCTCAAGAGCAGGATTTGAACCTGCGACTCCTGGCTCAGTACGCCAGTGCTTTAGCCACTAAGCTACCGTGAACACTGCTCATGGTATCGAAATTAACCTTCGCTTGGTACATCTTTGGGTGACGTATCATGAATCCTGCTCGTGAGCGATTTTTTCTTTCCACAATTTAAATCGTTAGATTTCGCTTCGCATGCGTAAATGCGTTAAAAATAATAAAATAATTAATATTATCGAGCTTGTACAGTTTATAGAGTTAGGTTAATATTTTTTATGCGCATTATTCAGTAGATATATTGTTATTACTGCCGCGAAACATATTTCGACTGATATACAGTAGAGCTTCTGATAGAGTGGGTCTTAAAATGAATATGGACAAGACAAAGGTTATGTCGAATTCCCATATAGCACCCATTCCCGTAAACATCGGAGAATCTACACTCGAAGTTGTTGACGATTATGTATACCTAGGACAAACTGTCCAGCTAGGTAAGTCCAACTTCGAGAAAGAGGTCAATCGTCGAATCCGACTCGGTTGGGCAGCGTTCGGGAAGCTACGCAATATCTTCTCGTCCAAAATACCGCAGTGTCTCAAGACGAAAGTCTTTGACCAGTGTGTGTTGCCAGTAATTACTTACGGTACTGAAACGTGGTCGCTCACAATGGGCCTGATAAGAAGGCTCAAAGTCACTCAAAGGCCAATGGAGAGGGCTATACTCGGAGTGTCCCTGCGTGATCGAATCAGAAATGAGGAGATTCGCAGGAGAACGAAAGTAACCGACATAGCCCGAAGAATTGCCAAACTTAAGTGGCAGTGGGCGGGGCACATTGCTCGCAGAACGGATGGCCGATGGGGCAGTAAAGTTCTGGAGTGGCGACCGCGTACTGGAAGGCGCAGCGTGGGTAGGCCCCCCACAAGGTGGACCGACGACCTGGTGAAGGTCGCGGGAATCCGCAGGATGCGGAAGGCACAGGACCGGTCGTTGTGGCGATGCTTGGGGGAGGCCTATGTCCAGCAGTGGACGTCTTTCGGCTGAAATGATGATGAATGATGACAGGGTGTCAGGGAAACGCTTCCGAAAACGAAGATAGGTGATAGTGCTGGTGATTACTGATACGAAACAACAAAAATAAATGCGATTCTTTTTAGAGATTTTTTAATTATTATAATTTGCATTTTTCATATATGCCCATAGCTTTGGGCAGTTAAATAAAACTGATTTGCAAAAAAACCCCATTTATTTACTTACTTTTTTAAAGATCGCAATGTAATTCAAATAAAATATCAGCTGGCGCTAGGGGTGAACGACATCCGCTCGCATACGCAGTCCGTGTCGTAGTGAGCGTAGGTAGGTTAGGTACGCGCGGCATTAATCCCGAGTTTTGTACACTTTACATTGCGGGTTTGCAAAATACCAAATCACTAAAACAATGAGTATAAGGCTAATGGTTATTGGTATTCGATTGTGTTTAGGTAGTATAATAATAATAATAGCCTTTCATTTTCGGGAGCGTTTCCCTGATACCCAGTATAACGCGAAATAGAGCTAAAATTTGTAAAAAACGCAAGATATTTTGAATTTCTCGGGCTACCACCATTCACCTTGACGCCGAATGAACGACTCACTAAATGAACGAGTGAATGATACATACGTGTCGATGCGCTCTTTTCTTGTGCGCGTTGAGACCGAACGTTCCTATAAACGCTTCACCGCACACGTCACACCAGATCAGCTCTGACGGATGCTGGATGCGGAGGTGGGTTAGATGGGTGGACAGCTTTCTGTAAAAAATACTTCTAAACAAAAAAATTATAATTCAAAGTCGCTCATCGAGCTATGGAGCGAGCTATGCTTGCGAGTTTTTTTGAAGGATAAAATCCGTAACGAGATATCCGGAGAAGAATCGGAGTGACCGACATAGCTTGTAGGATCAGTAAGCTGAAGTGGCAGTGGGCTGGCCATGTCTGTCGAAGGACCGATGGCCATTGGAGCAGACGAGTCCTCGAGTGGAGACCGCGTATCGGCAAACGCAGCGTAGGGCGCCCCCCTGCCAGGTGGCCCGACGACCTAAAGAACGTGGCTGGAGGGGACTGGATGCGGAAGGCAGAGGACTGAGTACTGTGGCGCAGCTTGGGAGAGGCCTATGTCCAGCAGGAGACTGCGATAGGCTGAGTTGATGACATTACATAGTCAGGAAAATAAATTGTAACTCATCATCATCATCATTTCAGCCGAAAGACGTCCACTGCTGGACATAGGCCTCCCCCAAGCATCGCCACAACGACCGGTCCTGTGCCTTCCGCATCCAGCGGATTCCCGCGACCTTCACCAGGTCGTCGGTCCACCTTGTGGGGGGGCCTACCCACGCTGCGCCTTCCAGTACGCGGTCGCCACTCCAGAACTTTACTGCCCCATCGGCCATCCGTTCTGCGAGCAATGTGCCCCGCCCACTGCCACTTAAGTTTGGCAATTCTTCGGGCTATGTCGGTTACTTTCATTCTCCTACGAATCTCCTCATTTCTGATTCGATCACGCAGGGACACTCCGAGCATAGCCCTCTCCATTGCCCTTTGAGTGACTTTGAGTCTTCTTATCAGGCCCATTGTGAGCGACCACGTTTCAGTACCGTAAGTAATTACTGGCAACACACACTGGTCAGACTTTCGTCTTGAGACACTGCGGTATTTTGGACGAGAAGATATTGCGTAGCTTCCCGAACGCTGCCCAACCGAGTCGGATTCGACGATTGACCTCTTTCTCGAAGTTGGACTTACCTAGCTGGACAGTTTGTCCTAGGTATACATAATCGTCAACAACTTCGAGTGTAGATTCTCCGATGTTTACGGGAATGGGTGCTATATGGGAATTCGACATAACCTTTGTCTTGTCCATATTCATTTTAAGACCCACTCTATCAGAAGCTCTACTGAGGTCATCGAGCATTGTACCGAGGTCCTCCATGGTCTCAGCCATGACTACTATGTCGTCGGCAAACCGAAGGTGAGTGATGTACTCGCCGTTTATGTTAATGCCTAGCCCCTTCCAGTCCAGAACCTTGAAGACATCCTCCAATGCAGCAGTGAACAGTTTCGGAGAGATCACATCTCCCTGTCTCACACCTCGCTGCAGAAGGATAGGTTTCGAGGCTTGGTCCTGTTCTGTAATCGGACTGACATAGTGGCGTTTTCATACAAAGACTTTAACACTTCGATGTACCGATAGTCAATCTGGCACCGTTGAAGAGACTGTAGTACCGCCCAAGTCTCGATCGAATCGAAGGCTTTCTCGTAGTCCACAAACGCTAAACAAAGAGGCAAGTTATACTCTTCGGTCTTCTGTATAACCTGCCGCAGCGTATGTATGTGGTCTACGGTGCTAAAGCCTTTTCGGAAACCGGCTTGTTCGGGAGGCTGGAAGTCGTCAAACCTGCGCGAAAGACGGTTCGTAATGACTCTCGAAAACAGCTTGTAGACATGGCTCAGAAGTGAGATGGGCCTAATTCTTCAGTAGAGCATTATCGCCCTTTTTGAAGAAGAGTACCACCACACCTCTGCTCCATGCCTGTGGCGTTCTTCCCTCGGGAATGACGGAATCAAACAGCTTCTGAAGGGCCTTAAGGATCGGTTTTCCACCCGCCTTCAGGAGTTCGGCCGTAATTCCGTTATCACCCGGTGCCTTGTTGTTTTTGAGCTGTTTCAGAGCCATCCTAATCTCGTACAGGCTGACGTCCGGGATATCTTCGGTATAGTGTCGGGTCAATCGAGCTCTTGGGTCGTGAGCCCGATTTACAGCGGGTGTCCGGGTGGACGTGTATAACTGTCCATAGAACTTCTCGACCTCCTTCAATAGCTCTGGCTTGGAGGATACGACTCTGCCATCGTCGGTCCTCAGTTTTGCAAGCTGGCTCTGCCCAATAGACAGGTCTCTTGCGAAGACTTTGGAGCCCTTGTTCTTCTCTATCGCGTCTTTAATACGTTCCGTATTAAATTGGCGTAGGTCACTTTTCAAGGACTTTGAGATCTGTCTATTGAGCTGCCGGTACTTAGTCGCATCATCTGAGGACTGCAGAATCATCTCGCGTCTTTCCGCCATAAGCTCGAGAGTGTGGTCAGAGAGCTTTTTATTTCTATTTGTACGACGGGTCCTAAAGATCCTAGACCCGACCGTATGGACAGTTTCCACAAACCCATCGTTGTAATCGTCCACTGTGCTCCCTAGGCATTCGAAACGATTCTGAAGTTCGAGCTGAAAGCTCTCGGGGTTTTGGATTTGGATCGGTGCTGGACGGAGCGTAGACTTCATCAGTCGAGATCTTTCCAGCTTGATGTTCAGATTCAATGTGCCTCTTACCAAACGGTGATCGCTTCCGGTTTTGACCGCGTTGATCACAGAGACATCATTGAATATTTGCTTCTTCGTCGACATAATGAAGTCAATCTCATTTTTTGTTACACCATCAGGGCCCAACCAGGTCCACTTCCTATGCTCACGCTTTCTGAAGAAAGAGTTCATCATATAGAGTCCCTCCTTCTCCATAAAGCCGGCCAGTAGATGACCCCGGTGGTTCCGATATCCATATCCAAATTGCCCCACTCGCAGCTCATCATCGTAGCGATTGCCCAGTTTCGCGTTGAAGTCTCCCATGACAACAGTGAAGTGAGTTTTAGAGCCATGCATGGCTCTCGAGATATCCTCATACATGGTCTCCACCTCATCGTCGGGGTGATTCGAGGTCGGGGCGTATACCTGTATAACCTTCAACGAATACCTTTCGGTTATTCTGAGTATAAGGTACGCCACCCTGGTCGAAACACTCTCGGTCTTCACTATGTTGTTCACAAGAGACTTGTGGACGATAAACCCGACACCGCCCTGGGAAAGTTGATCGCCCTCCCGGAAATAGAGCAAGTTACCGGATTTGAGGATTATCGTGTCCTCCCCCTCTCTTCGGACTTCAGATAACCCTACGATATCCCATCGTAACTTGCTCAATTCTTCCTCGAGTTCGACAAGCTTCTCGTCGGTCCGCAGTGTACGTGTGTTGTATGCTGCCAGGTCCAGTCTTTTTTTGTTATGGTAGCCGGATCTCTGCCGGGGATTCTTAGCACCCCCTGCCCCGCCGTTACCTAGGCCGCTACCGTAACCAGGGCTAGCGGGGCCGCCGGGGACTAGGGGCCGATTTATAATTGTGCTTTGCATGAGGGGATATGCCATAATCGCCACGCTTGGCAGGCGGGTTGGCGATCGCAGTTGGTTGGTTAAATACTCGGAGGACGCTGCTGCCCATCCTCTGGTGAATCCCTTAGTCGCCTTTTACGACACCCATGAGAAGATATAGGGTGGTGAAATTCTTTGCGTCCGGCACCACACGGACGTAACTCAATATTGTAACTCATAATAGATATTAATTCAACATAAACAATAACATAACCAGCCCATTACTGTCCCACTGCTGGGCACGGGCCTCTTCTCGGTACGAGAAGGCTAAGGCCACATAAACGTGATTATAATTTTTGGTTTAGAATCGCAAATACAGAAACTAGTTCTAACCACAATTTCTTCTATAATAGATTCCCGACGCAACTGATGGCAAAATGAGAAGTCAGCATCTTGGAGGCCACACAGTCTCAGCTGATGAGATCAGATCCTCAAATCCCAAGGCAATAGTCGACTTTATGGTTGGCCTGCGGATTGGGGAGGTGCTGTAGTCTACTATTAGAGGTGTTACAATAAATATTTTAGGTCACAGTGACATAAGGGGCTTGCAAAGACCTTACCTCTTTTTCCAAAATAGTAATGGTTGGCTACTGATTGAGCCGTACTCGGGTATAGCCCCTAGTTCCCCACCGTCGACTATATCACAGACTAACTAGAGATATGGCTTATATATTCAACTTACAACGAGACTGCAATTGTGTTTACAATTTATAACGGGATTGCTGATGTGTTTACAATTTATAACGAAATTGTTGCGTTTACAATCTATAACGAGATTGCTGATGTGTTTACAATCTATAACGAAATTGTTGTGTTTACAATCTATAACGAGATTGCTGATGTGTTTACAATCTATAACGAAATTGTTGTGTTTACAATCTATAACGAGATTGCTGATGTGTTTACAATCTATAACGAAATTGTTGTGTTTACAATCTATAACGAGATTGCTGATGTATTTTCAACCTACAATGAGATTGCAGATGTGTTTACAAGCTACAACGAGATTTCTGATGTATCTACAAGCTACAACGAGATTGCTGATTTGTTTAGAATCTATAACAAGATTGCTGGTGTGTTTACAACCTACAACGAGATTGCTGATGTGTTTACAACCTGCAATGAGATTGCAGATGTGTTTACAATCTATAACGGGATTGCTGATGTGTTGCAAGTTGCAACCTATAACGAGATTGCTGATGTGTTTACAAACTACAACGGGATTGTTAATGTGTTTATTTATATACCTGTGATTTCAGCACATAAATCTAATTGTAGTTGGAAAGATTGTTCGATTGCTATACAACATGTAACAAAAACCCTGTTGTTCCTGTGAGCTGTTGTTGCGGTTATCAGAATCGATATTCAACGCAAGGACACAACTCATTTGGAAAAACTCTCAATAAAAATAATCAAATTAAATATTAAATTATTATTAAAAGGAGAACAACAGTGGTTTTGTTGCATGTTGTATTTTATTGTTTTTAAGCTATTGCATAGCTTCTATCGCGGGCCTTGAGCGTGGAGACCGAATCCAGAAATTCCGTAACGAAAATAACCTAACACCCCCCACTCCGACCAGCACAGCGGTGATACTTTTTAGTTTTGCCATCTATCGATGAATAGCAGAACTTTTAATGACTTTTTGAAATATCACGCTTGTCTCTTTAGTTCTGCAAATCGCCTCTAGGTGGCATTGGTTGTATCGGCGTTACTGCGCATGCGTAATCCCCCTCTTCGCCCCGCAATCTGGTGACTCATGCCTGCTTAGAGTTTCGGCGTTAGGGCACCTCCTCTTTGTATTGATAAATAATGCTATGCAATAGCTTTACCGCGGCAGTCTCCGAGTGCCACACGTCTTTTTTTTTTTTTTAAGTATACAATACTTACTCGTATGATTTACCACAATGTTTACACTCGTGCATCTGCCCTCCGTGCATTTTGAAATGCTCTTTAGCGTTGAAACTGAAAAGCGATAAATTCATTTAACAGAGAGAATTTTGCGTTCCACAATTTATATCTTTAGATTTCACTTCGCATGCGTAAATGCGTTAAACGATTTTAAAGAGGATGATGATGACTTATTATTAAGTAGTGATGGGCCGGGAAGGGTTTACCGAATACGAATAATCGGCAAGATTTGGCGCGCTTTATCGTGCATTGCAAAAATTCTAGCCGAGCGAGCGATTGTTTTGTCGAGCGAGCGTTGAAGCACGTGATCCTTCCGCCCGCTGACGCCGCTACCCCCGGAATGTTATTACGTCATCTAGCTAGGGACAAAACATTGAGAGTTGTGTTTTTTAACACGCTTTTATTAGGTCGACCTGTATGTAACTAACTATGTAATGGAATCTAAGGTAACTAATTTAACCATCTTCCAAGGGTCGTGGCGTAATGAAAATTGGCAGCTGTATGTAGTTCTGATGACAATACAATAATATGGTACTGTCGAACTGATCTGATGATGGAGCCGGAAGATATGAACTGGAACTTCATGATGGAAAATCGTAACATAGCTGTTTTGGATTTCTTAGAAAAGTCTTGTAATGAACTTTGACCACGATTAGGTTTCAAGGTCTGATGATGAAGCCGGAAGATAGACACTGGCATTCCATGATGGAATATCGTATCATAGTCGTGTTTGCACTTGTGAGAAAGGCCACGTAATAGACTTTGAACACGATCAGGTTTCAAAGCGTGTTTTTCCAGTGTTTTTTAAACTATTCATTTATTTTTGTTGATAAATTGTTAAAACTAAGTAAATTGCGAAATGAGCAATGAGAGGAAGGAAGAGGTCGAATATTTGAAATAAAAATCTGTGAAACTTATGATAACATTAAGATTAATACGATGTATCTCTTTGGCTAGGCTTTTTATTTTATTATTATTTCTCTGTGTGTGCATAAATCTAATAAATCACAAATAAATAATAATAAATGATAAGACACACTTGCCATGGATACACATTTGTAATTGTATTACTTCATACAAGCAACTTTTTAATGCAAGATTTTTCGGTAGAATGTTCGGCATTTCTGCCGAATAATCGGCCGTATACGAATGTTCGGTGAATCTGCCGAATACCGAACATAATACAAATATTCGGTCCATCCCTAATAATAACATCACTTACAGGTATATACATCACACATCTCCATGTACCTGTAGATGACACCTCATAGGTACTTACGTCGTAACGATTTAAATTGTGGAAAGAAAAAAAACGCTAATCCTACTCGTGAACGATTTTTTCTTTTCACAATTTAAATCGTTGATTTCGCTTCGCATGCGTAAATGCGTTAAAAAAAAAATAGTAAGTAGGCAATAGGCATATCTATTCGACTTTGAATTAACTGCTAAGTTAGTCGAGTCGGTTAAGAAACACTATTTATTCATAAGATATCGCTGACGTCACCCAAAGACGTACCAGGTGGATGAGAATTTCGATACCACGAGCAGTGTTCACGGTAGCTTAGTGGCTAGAGCACTGGCGTACTGAGCCAGGAGTCGCAAGTTCGAATCCTGCTTGTGAGCGATTTTTTATTTCCACAATTTAAATCGTTAGATTTCGCTTCGCATGCGTAAATGCGTTAAAAATAATAAAATAATAACTTACGTCGTCCTTGACACAAACGGGCATTGTTTACAAGCAAACTTAAGTCGATGGCTCTTGAGATGCTGGTTGAGTCCTCTTTGATCCTTGTAACGAAACTGACAAAATTCACACACCACGTCGCCTCGACTCTGAAATATAATTTGTACAGTCAACCGCATAGTAACAAATCCATTATAAGCTGAACTGGCCTAGTATCACAAAACCCACCCGATATACCGAAAGTCAAGTCGCCACTTTCGAGAAAACTATTCCCGACGCAGCAACGGCTGCCAGGGGGACATAGCGGCGGGGCCCCCCGCAATGCCCCAGTAAACCGAGGTCCGAGCCCTCCCTTGGGGGACGCCCTTATGCCGTTTTGCAACCGCGATTTTAGGGAAATTTTTCGGCGGATGGAGTCCCTAACGGGATTCTCCGCCAATCACCCGGTTAAGTAGTTAGGGTACCTATTTTGGATACCAATTCGAGTCCATTCGAAAAAAAAAAAAAAAAACCGGCCACGAGCATGTCGGGCCATGCTCAGTATTATAGGGTTCCTTAAGTAGGTGTTACAAACAAATCAAATCGAATATTAGGTAATCATGGCTATTTTAGTTTTTGCAATAGACGGCTGCATTGGCGAAACAGAAAGTGTTGTTAGAAGCCGCTAGATGGCACACACTATACAGCGCCAAATGCAATAGACGGCACTTGATGGCAGCATTGGCGACTCAGAGAGTGTTGTTAGACGCCGCTAGATGGCGCCAAATTTAAGAAGTGTGTCGTCAACATAACACAAAGTTACTTTTTGTGATTTTTTAAAATAGAAAGTAGCTAAAGGAGCATTATTTGCTATGATCATTTTTCTCTTAGGTCAATGACCTTTGAACTAGGACGTTTTAAGTATTTTTCAGTTTTCTCTCTATAACTCAAAAAATTATAATCACATCATCATCCTCCTGCCCTTATCCCAATTTATTTGGGGTCGGCGCAGCATGTTTTTTTTTTCCATACATCTCTATCAGCCGTCATCTCCGTGTTCACTTTCTTTCTATTCATATCATCTTTCACACAATCCATCCATATTTTCTTCGGTCTCCCTCTTTTCTTATAGCCATCAACATTCATACTTAAAACTTTCCTCGTAACATGCTCCCCATTCCTCCTCATCACATGTCCATACCATGAGTCTGTTGCTACTTAACTTCTCTGTCACTGGCGCTACTTTCAGACTCCCTCTTACATATTCATTCCTTATCCTATCCATTCTCGTTACATCACACATTCCTCTTAACATTCTCATCTCAGCTGCATGCACTTGCCTTTCATTAATTCCTTTCGTAGCCCAACATTCCGATCCATACAGGACAGCGGGTCTTATCATGGTCTTATAGATTTTCCCCTTCAGTTTAAGAGGAATTCGGGAGTCACATGTAGTTCCCGTGACCTGCCGCCATTTCACCCATCCTGTGTTAATTCGGTGCTTGACTGTCCGGTCAATTTCGCCATCGCTTTGCACAAGTGAACCGAGGTACCGAAAGTCGGAGCAGACTGGCAAGGGCACGCCATCTAGCGCAATAGCAACAAAACCGGAAAGACCGCCGAAATCGCAGAACATGTATTCCGTTTTAGTTCTGCTGATTTTCAAGCCAACGTTCTCCAGATTTTGTTGCCATTTTGCCAATCTACTCTGGACCTCAAGTCCATCTTCACCAACAAGGACAATGTCGTCAGAAAACAGCATGCACCAGGGTGCCTCTTCCTGGATTTCTGATGTCAAAGCATCCATTATCAGCAAGAAGAGGTAAGGACTTAGAGCCGACCCTTGGTGCAAGCCTACAGCCACACTGAACTCGTCGGTGTTGCCAGCGGCCGACCGAACGTGGGTACTGGATTGGCTGTACATAGCACGAATTAACTCCACATACTTTGCAGGCACACCTTTCTCTTTCAGCGCCCACCACAAGACCTCGCGGGGTACTCTGTCGTACGCCTTCTCTAGGTCAACGAACACCATGTGCAAGTTCTTATGCGCACGTCTATACTTTTCGCATATTTGGCGGAGTGCAAATATGGCATCCGTTGTCCCACGACCTGGCATAAATCCCATCTGGTTTTGGGTGATCTCACTCTCCTCTCGCAATTTTTTCTCTATCACCTTCTCCCATACTTTCATACTGTGTGACATGACCTTTATTCCTCGATAGTTGTTGCAGTCTTGTACATCACCCTTATTTTTGAAGATGGGCACTAGCGTACTATTACACCATTCTTGTGGGATCGTTTCTTCATGCAACAACTTATTGAAGAATAAAGTCAGCCAGTAACATCCATCTTCTCCTAATAATTTCCATACTTCTACTGGTATACCATCTGGTCCCACTGCTTTCCCATTTTTCATACTTCGAATCGCCCTTCTGACTTCATCCATACTAATTTCATTCACCAAACCCCTATTTACATGCACCTCTTTAAGTAGGCCAGACCATACATTCTCTTCATTCATCAACCTTTCAAAGTATACCTTCCAACGCTCTTTTATTTCATCATCTTTTGCTAAGACCATATAAAAAAATTATAATCACAATGTGCTCGAAATAATTTTAAAAGAGAGTTTTTATAACGGTCTATCAATGAGGAAGATTAGGCAGTGAAAAAAAAAATTTCATCCCCATTTCACATGTATGGGCGCCACCCCTAAAATACGTAATCATGATATTTTTATTCTTTTAAAATTGAGATCTATATCTAAACCATTTTTTAACAAAATTTCATTTACTTATGTTTATAACTGTAGAAGTTATTAAGCTGTAAAGGATTAGGACAGACGGACAGACGGACGGACATGACGAAACTATAAGGGTTCCTTGTTGGCATGGGTAACTTTGTGAGGATGTATGGATGTTTATTACTCTTTCACGCAAAAACGACTGCATGGATTTTAATGAAAGAACAATGTCCAGTTTTGACCTGCTAGGCAATTGGCGGTCCTAGTGACATGATATATCTTGAAAAATTGCTGATTTTGAGTTGATTTCAAAACACTTACTAGAATTTTAAATTGAATTTTGAAAATATCAACTTCTGATACTCATTATTTCTATGCAATCAGCTGAGTAACTGAACGTACAAAGTACGCTCCGTGCGTCATCTGGTGACATAACTGAACGCACCCAATAGATTATCAAAACGAAACATTATTAATTTAGAGTTATTCTCCCATCGCTAGCTTAGCTTGTAGTTGCGTCTATAACGAGCCTAGTGATTATATCATCTTTCATAGAGTCATGATTTATTCTTCAAGAAGGTTCGTTACGAATGTTACGATATATGCAAGTGTTGCCCTAGCATAATATTCATAAAATGTGCGCAGGTGTAACCCCGACATTACCTACTTACAATTGAGGTTGGCGGGAAAATTCGTAAAGATCATGTTGTGGATTTTTTATTATTTTCCAAAATTTGTGTTTCTTCGAGTGTTAATGTGTAGTAATGGTGGATTATTAAATGTTAAGTGCTCGTTAACGTGTACAAGTGTGGATAAATGGTACAAAGTTGAAAATCATGACTTTCGTATTATCTCATCATCCCCTCAGAAACCTAGTAAAGTTTCCATCACTTTACTAGGATACAAGTATAATATGTTCAATGATTACGACTGAAGGACATGTATCCATGGTCATGAATAAATTAAAAAAAAAAAAAAAAAAAAAACTACTTACAATTTTTTCATACCTAACCTCAATTTTTTTTTTATTATAACAACTTGCCTTGGCTTCCCAGAAAAAAAAAGAATGAGATCATTGTTTGTAGTAGACATGAATGGTACTAATACAACACCATTAATCAGAAGAACCCAGCAAAATAAAAAATTGAGTGACAGGTCAACGCATGTATGGGGAATGGACATTGTGCTTTGGCATACAGATAGAACATAACCCTGATTAACATATAGGCTACTTTTTATCCCGGAAAGATGAACATTTCCCGAAGGATGTGCGATAAACGACATTCATGCGGGCGAAGTCGAGGGCAAAGGCTAATATAAAATATACTTACAGAATCATGTTGGGTCATGACATGCTTATTTAAAATATCTGCACTCATATACCCTTTAAAACACAAATCACACTTATACGGACTGTGTAGATAATTAAAACTTAGTTTCCTTTCTAATACATCTTTCTTCTGTTGATCTTTGCCCAAAATAATAATATTGACATCATATGCGTTCTCGAAATCGGACAAGTTCTCTTTTGTTTCAAAATATTTGCCTTTCTTTTTAATATTTTCATGTTTTTTGTTTCTTTTTTTCTTTACATCAATATATTTTCTTTTCTTTTTACTACTTTTAGTAGAATTTTCTAATTCTTTTTCTGTCTTAAGTCCATAGTTTTCATTATCTAATTCGATTTTTACTATATCGGTATAGATTTTGAGATTGTTTTGAGAATCTGGTGTGTGTTTGTGATTATTGTCATCATAGTTGTCAAAATGGTCATCGATGTCATCTATTTTGAGGTCATTTTGTACAATTTCGTCAACAGTGTCATTTTCGGTGATGGATATTATTTTTGTTTCAGACTTTTTGTATTGTATCAATTGTTGAAAACTGTTTAGGTAGTCCAATGTTATCTGTAAAAGGAGAATTAATATACTTATTAAAATAATCAAATAAAGAAACTGGTTTAATCAACATCATCATCATTTCAGCCGAAAGACATCCACTGCTGGATATAAGCTTCCCCCAAGCATCGCCACAACGACCGGTTCTACGCTTACCACATCCAGCGGATTTCCGCAGCCTACACCAGGTCCTCATCGGTTTAATAGCATTATCTAATTTTTATTTCCTATCATTTGTCATATAACATTACTTTTTAGGATTTCATCATCATCATCATCATTTCAGCCGAAAGACGTCCACTGCTGGACATAGGCCTCCCCCAAGCATCGCCACAACGACCGGTCCTGTGCCTTCCGCATCCAGCGGATTCCCGCGACCTTCACCAGGTCGTCGGTCCACCTTGTGGGGGGCCTACCCACGCTGCGCCTTCCAATAGGCCTATCCTTTTAGGATTTGCTCCTTATCAATTGGTGCAATGTAATGGTTGGTATGTATTAACCAAAAAGAATTGGGTTTGATTTGCAGTAGAAAAAATGGGTGGCTTAAGGGGACACCTGACAGAAGCAAAGCTTCTAAGCAAGCACGGATAGAATATGTGATGTGCACATGTGTCTTTGAGGCAGTAGTGTAGCCATGCACCAATAGAGGGGGGAGTCAATGGTGACACTGACATTATGTTTATTCTCGGTTTACCCCTTCAATGTTTCGCTTCAAAATGCAGTTTGTTTTCACCAAAATAAAGCTGACAACTCCTTTGATGACTTTTCTCTGTTTTTGATCATTTCAAATATGTCACTCTAAATAACTTCTTAGGTTTTCGCGATCACTACACATTATAATAAAACAAAGTTTAACCGGTGTATTATTTAAATTGGTTTCCCTGACGTTTCGAAAGCTTTGCAGCATTTCGTGGTCGCAGGTAAACTAAGATGACAATCGTTGAATACAATTGAAATTAAAAAACATCCTAATTTTAATAGAGAA
Organism: Asteroscopus sphinx; assembly: GCA_949699075.1. Lineage (NCBI taxonomy): Eukaryota > Metazoa > Arthropoda > Insecta > Lepidoptera > Noctuidae > Asteroscopus > Asteroscopus sphinx. The sequence goes on along the minus strand of OX453031.1, from coordinate 14,090,928 downwards.
GATGGTTGGCAGCTGCTACCTGTTTGGAACCTAGTCCTAAAAATAATCAAGTCCCAAACAGCACGCAACACTGAAAAAGATAATGATATTGTGAGTGATTACTGTGTGCATCAAAACGATTTTAATTAATAAATATTGTACGGTAGATTAAAAATTTTTTTTTTGAAATATCTGTAAAGTCGATTGTCATCTTAGTCTACCTGCGACCACGAAATGCTGCAAAGCTTTCGAAACGTCAGGGAAACCAATTTAAATAATATACACGATTTAATCCGGTTAAACTTGTTTTATTATAATGTCACTCTAAAGTATTAAATTGTGGAAAGAAAAAATCTATCACAAGCAGGATTCGAACATGTGACTCTTGGCCACTAAGCTACTGTGAACACAGCTCGTGGTATCAAAATTATCCTCCACTATGGTACGTCTTTGGGTGACGTCAGTGATATCTTGTTAAGAAACATGTCACTCTAGTTTTATTTCAAATAATAATACTTACAGTTTTATTTCTTATTCTAGCGTCTTCTAAATAATTTGTAGCTTGCTGGCAATGTTCTCTGAATGTATTGTATTTTAGCAGATGGGTTGAGCAGTAGTTGCAAATATACTGTGGTAATGTATCATATGGAGACACCTAAAAATAAAATTAATGGTCAGTGTCGCCTTAAGGGTAGAGTGGGAAATAAATCTTTGTTTCATAAAATTTTGATTAATTGCAGAGTCAGTGTTGTTTCAATAGTGTTTGAAAAAAAAATATAAAGAGATAAACATAAGAATGCCACAATCTGTAGTAGTCTCTAAACTTTTAAATAAGCAATGGTCACAGAGTACATTTATACATACGGAAGGCAATGGTTAAATACATACTTTGATTCCGATTAGATTCTTGTAAGCTTTTGAAAGCTCATGTTGATCTATGCTGTATAATTTCCTATTCGCAGCCAAACAAGCTCTGCAGACTAGTAAATCTTCAGTTAACTCGTTTTTAAGCGTAACTAAGGACATTTTAAGTTATATTTATCAATAAAATACACAGAAACTGTATCGTAAAAAGTACAACAAACAAAACGAGACGAAAACAACATAAACAACTGTCAATGTCAGAATTGTCAAATTTAACAATAAACAACTGTCAAAATAATGAAAATGTCAATATTTTTTCTTGCGTTCTAGTCTTTTCTTGGTCTATTCAAATGGTTATTGTTTTTTCTAATAATTTTGAATTTACTTGAGTTTTAAGTTATGAAAATTAAATACCGTCTACATTTAATTATTAGTTATTATCTCAGATTAATAATGAGCTTAGAAGCTTTTAAATAATATATTTTATAAAAAACTTTTTTTTTTTTAATTTATTCATGACCATGGATACATGTCCTTCAGTCGTTATCATTGAACATATTAACATTGTAAAATCCTAGTAAAGTGATGGAAACTTTACTAGGTTTTTGAGGGGATGATGAGATAATACGAAAGTCATGTTTTTCAACTTTGTACCATTTATCCACACTTGTACACGTTAACGAGCTCTTAACATTTAATAATCAACCATTATTACACATTAACACTCGAAGAAACACAAATTTTGGAAATTAATAAAAAATCTATATACTATAATAAAACTGTAAAGGTCGAAAAGTCTGTACATTGAGTTTTTTTTCGCGAAAACCGGCTAGGGGGACTAGAAATAAGCTATAGAACACGAATCAATCGTTTAAAAAATTTATGTCTGTCTGTCTGTCTGTCTGTCTGTCTGTCTGTCTGTTTGTTACCTCATCACGTGAAAACGGCTGAACGGTTCGTAATGAAACTTTGCATTTGTATTGGTATTAGTCTAACTTAAAATATAGGGTATGTTTTATCTGAATCGGTTGAGTAGATCCAGCGATACAGCTTGACCCCTCTATTGTATTAAGTTGCATACAAAGTAGAGGTCATGATTGTTGGTTGGTTGCAGGTTGCAGGTTCCTAAAAATACAACTGGATTCTATTAGTATTATAGAAAATATAGAATAACATAACATAGCCCATCACTGTCCCGCTGCTGGGCATGGCCCTCTTCTTGGAATGAGAAGAGTTAAGGAACTGGATATTGTTAGTGTAATAGATTATCATAACATAATCAGCTCATTACCTACTGCCCCACTGCTGGGCACGGACCTCTTCTCGAAACGAGAAGAGTTAAGAAACTAGAAAATATAGAATAACATAACGTAGTCAACCCATTACTGTCCCACTACTGGGTATGGCCCTCTTCTCAAAATGAGAAGAGTTAATGAACTGGATATTATTAGTATTCTAGAATAACATAACATTACCAGCCCATTACAGTCCCACTGCTGGACACGGGCCTCTTCTCAGCATAAGAAGAGATGTGGTTAGTGTTATAGAATAACATAATCAGCCCAATTACTTCCCACTGCTGGGCACGAGCGTCTTCTCAGAATGAGGGAGTTTAGGGCTAATTCCATGAAATTCTACCACCTTAGCCGATTGGTTGTAAAAACAAAATATAGTATGGTCGGTAAATAGTGTAATCGTCTGTGTAAGCGCTTATATGTATATATTTGAAGATATTGTGTTCATAATTATGACACGATGTTATTTTCCGACATCCACGCGGACGGAGTCGCGGGCACAGCTAGTCCACAATACGATCTTTACGAATTTTCCCGCCAACCCATAAAAAAAAACTTTTGAACTTAATATTGCCAGCATACTATTTTGATTTCTTACTAAATGCAATGACTTTCTGCTATATCTTCATCCTTGATTCTTCTTATTAGTTGAGTAGAAGAATAGGCTTTGGTGTTGTGAACTATTATAGCTTATTTCCGGATGTTTTGATGTACTCGTGACATGTTGAAGTTGAGGACTATCGTGTGCGAGTTTTGATTTTTTCGTGAGTATGGAGTGGCAGCTTCAGCACACAGTGACCATCTGAATTCAACCTGTTTTTTTTTTCATGGTGTTTTATACGTTTTTGTTTATAAATTATGAAGATTTCAGTTAATATTGTTTATTATGTGTATAGCTCGTGCGAGATAAGACAATAGCAAATGTTTATCCCTCCTTACCAGTACTATTTGTCTGCGGTAAGAATGCTGCGGTCGATCGTTAAAAAATGAAGTCATAAGGCACTTTACAGCGTTGCTATTGGTCAGTATTGGTACTAGCCGGGCCTGGCTTGAGGTGCGGTACGAGGGAGCGGAAAGGGAAAACGGCATTCTCGTAGCAGACAGGTAGTAGGTATGTATATTCAGTCATGTCAATGATAACCACGACCGCGTATAAAATTAATCCATTATAAACGTGTATTACGAGTTTATTTTCACTGACACAAAGGTAGGTAGTGATAGTGGCAATGATATTTATAAGTACTTTTACATATCATTGAGTAGTAGCCACATTTACAGTAAAGTCTTTGCGTAGCTACGCAAACTACGCGTAGTTACCCGCACAGAGTGCAGTAATATAAAATGAGCGTTTTCCCTGTATGATACGCTACTGTAGATGGATGATGATGATGATGATGATCACGCACGACGTGAATCATCACGACATCGAATTCTTAGGCCCATATTACAGAAGGTTCCTCAAGTACAGTTTAAACCACACCTCGGCCACTCAATACAATATAAATGCTAGCACCACCTACCCGCTGGAGTGACCGGGCCACGGGTGATAAACTTGGAACAAATAATTTCAACCGTATACAGATGTACTCTATGGTTAGAAATTTCATACATGACAGGAGACCCTCGCCCCCTTGTGACAGTCTTCACCCCGTTTAGGCCCTTTGCCAAGACCATAGATAATTTTCGACCGTCATACGTAGTATCTCTATGTAGTCTGAGGTCATTGTTAATTTTTTACGTTAATTTTGGTTGTTTTTGTAAGATTTCGATTTTTCCATATAATGTTGTTGATTAAAGTTTGCGTTGATTAATTTCTGTACTTATCCTCTTAATGATTTCTTAACTGTGATATTTTGCAGTGATAGTACAAGTAAGATGTACAACAAGTGTTGTATTGTTGTATCGAACATTGTGATAGCAAACGAAAGGACGCTAAGATGTATTCGCTTCCCGTTAGTGAGATAGGACTTAAAGTGGCTTATTTGCGCAGTTTAGCATGCAAGATCTTCACAAACTATGTTTGTGTCAGAAGCATTGAAAAAAGGTTCATCAATGAGAAGTATCGGCTTAAAGTTGGTGCTTATCCTACATTGTTTTTGGCCGATGAAATAACTACAGGAATACAAAAGTTTATGAAGGTTCGTACGTAATCAGTAATCTACTTATAAAATGTTAGGTGTACAGCTAATGTAGTAAAAAAATGAGTATACTCATATCCACTCCAACCCGCTCAAGTTTGGTAGCGAGTACCTATTGCTTTTTATTGGAATTTCTAACAGGCTGTGTCACTAGACCAGGTATCATGTACTATTGGCAAACTTACTGTAGTGAAATATATGCTGTTGACGCAGTAGACTGACTGAGACCTGCAAAGTTAATGCCAAACGGTATTGATCACTGATCCATCATCCCATATTGATGTAAAATGAGTGTTACAAGATAGTTTAAAATCTATCTCTATCACTCAAAGGTTTGCTGGTAGAAAACTAATTTTTGAGTTAAGCTCGCCCGCTCGTACATACATGTACCTAATTTCTATTTATAATTTAATAGGTACTGCATTTTTCTATTTTTCTGGTGTACAATAAAGAATAGAATAGTTTATAGAATACTAAAGTATTTATTTTTTCAGATGTATGTCAGAATCGTGATAATAATTATTCTTGTAAAAGGAAACATGATGACCATATCTACCCATCTGCCATTATAAATTGGTAAGATTAATTAACTATTTTAAATCTCTATTTATATGGTACCTGCTGATTCATCATCATGATTTCAGCCGAAAGACGTCCACTGCTGGACATAGGCCTCCCCAAAAAGGGGATATGCCATAATCGCCACGCTTGGCAGGCAGGTTGGCGATCGCCGTTGATTGCTTGAAAACTCAGAGAATGATGGGCATTCTCTGGTGAATCCCTTAGTCGCCTTTTACAACACCCATGAGAAGAGACAGTACCTGCTAATTACTATTACGAAATAAAAGTAAACATTAGTGTTTTAATTTATTTAAACCAGTCTCATCATCATGAATGTTAATATAAAAATATAATATAATTATATTTTTCTAAATCTCGAACTTTAATTTACCATTTGTACCAAGTTTGATTCAAGTGTCATTTGTTCTAGCTCAATATGCTGATGGAAAAGAAGATAGTTTCATCCTAAAAATACTGCTGAAACAGTATCTTTTTTGACAATCTTTTCAACTTGGAGAATTGTGCTAGCTTGAATAGTAAGACATCAAGAGCGAAACTTTCACGTAGCCTGTACATCGGGTTCACCATACCAAGCCAAACTTTGTCTAAGTACCTACTCATTTGACTTCCTTTCTTGTGAAACACACGAAAAACATAACCCTCCTTCTGGCGCAGTCGGGTAAAAAACTGAAGTGCTCTTCCTTGGCATGGTAATTTTTTTAATTTTCAACTGGTGTTCATATAAAATATTGAAAGGCACAGATTTATCTAGGCTGATTAGAAAATCTCTTCCGAGAATGCAAAATAAGACATATTGTATTAAAAACTATAATTTAATCAATAAAAATCTGAACAAAATATGTTGTTTCATTTACATATTCTCAGTTCTCGTTTCGAAAATGTATAGTTGGTAAAATATAGCTTCAGTCCTGTGACAGAAGTCAAATACGTAAATTTTAAATGTATTTTTACGTATTTGACATCTGTTACAGGACTCTAGCTATATTTTACGAACTAAAGTTGAAATAACAATATACAACAGCTTAAATAAGGCATACAGTGTGAGCCTTTGCCCAAAATTCAACAAAAGAATTTAAAAAAAAACGAACTGTCATGTTCAATTTTTCCAACTACTACGGGCCATTTTTTTGTATGGGAGTGGGTCGTCTGTACGTAGTATACTTCTTAGTCTGTGGACCGGGCGCATCTGTCTTTTAACCATTGAGTGGCCACGACATTACGTTATTACCAGAGTAAAAATGCGCGGCCCGCTCATGTTACAAAAAACGTTATTTATGACTTTGTTTCTCAGAAGTTTGCTTACAATTGAAGTTTTTTATAATGCTTATGAATAGGCCACTTCAACCCGTGAAAGTTTTGTTTTAATTTATGATCTCTTCACTTAAATAATCGGTTGTAAACATAAACATTGAGCATTTTTCGTCTTATTTATGAAACTAATTTTAACAATAAAGTGAATTGTTAACCTAGATGTTTTATGGTTTAAAATGCATGGTGTGATTATTATTTATGTAGAAATAAAATAAAATCTCATTGCATCGAAAAAATACGAGAATAAGGTAAATTCGTTGCCGCCAAGACGTGACGTAGGTACAACAGACTGAATAAAAAATATTTATATTAAATCTGAGTGAATGGTTGTAGTATTGCCGTACCTTTAAATGATGGGTTATTCATTAGGAACTAGATGGTAATATTGCCAAAAAGAAATAACTCTTAGTTAGAAAAATATTAGGCATATTCATGAGGTACTCCACATTCACTTCGCTTGGGTACTACTAGTACCCGCGCCGCCGCGGGGTGCTGGCCAGAAAACCTCCACGTGTGTCTGACGGCTGCTTGTCTTTCTGGACACGTCTGGGGCGTCAGGGAACGGCAGTTGTTTGGCCGGTGCATCCTGGGCACGGGCAATAAAATCCTTTCGAGGGATTAACCTTCGGGGGATTTTATTGCCTGTGGCAAATATTCTGGCGCGGGAGGGGCCCGTCCTGGGCCAGTGGGGAGTTGTTCCACTTATTCCTTTGTTGCCAACAGAGGCACAGTGGAGGAGCAGGGGCGGGCCCGGTGTGCACTCACCCTGCCACTGGGCAGGCAGCGGGGGGACTGTCCTTCCCTGCCCCCGTCGATCTCGTAACCCCAGGAGTGCCCGCTGAGTAGTGTTCTCGCGCCTCTTGGGACCGAGGGTCTTGGCTTCACCTCCCGGACCGCGAGTAAAAAAACCTCTATAAAAACTTACGGGAGGATAGGGCCTGCGAGCAGCAGACTCGGGGTAGTCTGCTGCCCGACCAGCAGCTGGCGTAGCTGGCACAGCCGGAGTAGTTGGCGCAGCTGGTAAAGGCCCATGAGGTGAGGTGGCGTGCAGTTTTCCGTGTGCGCCACTGAGGAGGGTGGAGGAGGGACGTAAGGCCGCACGGGGAGAAGGGGCTCGCCTGCTTGTGGCGGGCCGGGACCTGTCGGGGGTGGTTGTGTGAATACTCACGGGTTCCCACGCTCCCAGCTAAGGTAATTGAAGGAACACCGTGGTGGTTTTAGTCGGTAAGAGTCTGACACTGGCTCCGTCTACCCCGGGTGGAGTGCGTCCATGAGGATTTCCCAAAGGCAAAAAAAAAAAAAAAAAAATTGGTTCTCGCCGACATCCATTGCAATCTTGCAGTCCAATTGCCGTCAAACTGCCGGTGCGTGCGGGGCGCGGGCGAGGAATCTTAAATTGGCGGGGGGCGGTGAGTGGCCGTTTTGTAATTCGGTTCATAAAATAAGTTGGTTACAAGATATACATAATAATGCTCTCTATTTTGCTAACATACATTAACATGCAAAGTTAAGGAAATCATTTACATCATAAAAGCAGTTATTTAGTAGCCATACCTTTAATTTTTTGCTCATTAGCTGTATGGGGCCTTCTTTAAATCTATTTGGAATCTTATTCAAAACTTCAATACACATGCCATAACAGCACTTTTGTAACAAGGAAGTCTTTGGACAAAATCCTATAACAAAGCTTTTAGACGACCTTGTGTTTCTACGATACACATCAGCGGCAGTTTTAAATAAATGAGGATACTGTTTTACAAACTTAAATATTTCGAGGATATACATTCCTGGAAGAGTAAGTATTCCTAGCTTAAGAAATAATGGCTTACATGTGTCATACGGTCCTTTACAACAAATTGCTCTTACACACTTTTTTTGAGCTATGAATGCTCTCTTAACGTCTGTGCTGTTACCCCACAGTAAAAGACCATAGTTGAGGTTTGAGACAACATAACCATAATAGGCACTTAGCGTTCCACTTAGAGATGTCAGTTTTGTTAACCGTTGCAGAACGTAAACAAATCTATTTATTTTGTTGCACACCTTGTCGACGTGAGTGGTAAAGTTTAAGCTTTTATTCAATAATATTCCCAAAAATATCACATTATTAGTACGATAGTAAAGGATAGAATCGTCACTTGAGTATCGGTCTTATTCCAGAACGGTAATTATTAACATAATTCAACAACATAACACACGAATTTGACCTGAAATACAAATCAAATCACAGATCATGATACGGATCAAATCTCTGCTGAAATACCGAAACAGGTGACAGTATAAAATAAAACTAAACTCGGCTGAACTGTGATCAATAAATATCTGCTTGAAGAACGTTCTAAAATCAAAGCTCAATTAAAAACTAGTTTTAAACAGTGATCAACGCTTGAGGATCGTTCTGTAATACGGGCTTTAGTGGTCTATGAGGAATTCTTGTTTAGCAGTGGTAGTTTGCAGGCTTATGTGAAGACGCCAATAAAACACAATTATATAATAAACTTACACGTTTATTTACTACATACAGGGTTCAGTTTTCATTTTTTTTTCTCAAATAAAAAGGCGATTTTCTACAGCCCATCAAATGTACACTTTTCACTCGAACTATATAATATTTTTTATATAATATACCAAGTATTTTTCTAAAAAAATTTACATCTAAATTCTCGTTAAAAAGAATTATGGCCGATTACTTTTTTTAATTACATTAAGTTTTTAATGAATTTGAGAAATCAAGTCTTAAAAGTATTATCAAAAAGTTGGTTTAAAAAATCATCATGTCGGCAGTGATTGTAATTATAATATTTGTGTATATTATAAATAATTTTTACATAATAATAAATGCATTAAAATTAATTTAAGATACTTTCCTTACATTAAAGTGTTTAGAGGATTTTTGGGACTTTGCTAAATATATAAAAATTAAGTATAAATTAATCATACTATCAATTACCAATTATAATGCAGACAATTTATTTTTTCGTTGTTTATAACATAAGGTAAGAGTTATCAAAATTTTATGAATTTAGTTCATAAAATTCCTCATTATTGTAGTCAACGTTTGTCTAAACACTTTATGCAATTTAAATTAATAAAATTACAATTAAAGTAAAGGATCCTGTACTAAATGGGCGGAATGTTAATTCCTTTTTAACAAACGGCAAATTGCGTAACATTTTGAATAGACCAAGTAGAGATGCTACATTTTGTCGTATTGCTATTTGTAAGGTAGATGCAAGTTAATGTTTTTCTCGTTTCAGCACAGTCAAAATGAGACAAGCTTAAAATTGACGTTGACTAGATGTGATCCATATTTAGAATTCCTGATAACAATAATTAAAATAAATTCTGCACTAAAGGAATAAGTCAAAAAAGTGCTGATACCTAAAGAAAAAGCTGCGATTTCAGTTCAAATCAGTGGAATTATCCAATTATGATGATGATGATGATCCAATTGAAAGAATGTCAACAAATCATTTTTTTTGTTCGCTACATTACTCATTGCGTACAGGATCCATAAAATTTGTTTTAAACTTTTTTCTTACAAAAAACTAGTGATGTGTTCAAATATTGCTTTCGAATTCACACTAAAATTAATATTGCACCTAAATTACGTTACTTTCAATGAGGACTAATTTAGCTTCGAAATAAAACGCCTTATTGATGATGGTAGTGGATGTAGAAATGGAGACTATTCTTAGGGTACGGCCAACCGCATACCAATGGTAGCTGAACTATTAAAAGCGGAACTAGCTTCGTATGTAAGTTTCATACAAGACATCGGTCTGCTCATACTGGTTTTCTCAGCATCGTACTAAATGTATGAAGATAAGATTATATTTCCATTTTAACGGTGACTTAATATTGTAAACAAAAGATCTACGTAGAGAGCGGTTTAATAATACAAATTGTAAGTATAAAAACCGTAATGTCTTAACATTAAGGTCTTTCTACACCTTCAATTCCTTTGCTAAAGTTAAAATACAATACAAATTCTCGTCATGCACTTCCGACGTGTGAATAAACGATATAAACGATTAAAATACGGACAGTTTTTAATCCTTTACCACCATCAAAAATACTTAAAAAAAAATCCTCATTAAAAGTTTGAAAATAAAATAAAAATACACATTATTATACTCCTAGAGATAGCATTATCACTAACACGATTTATTGCTTACTTAAAACAAATAACTAGGAGCCTACGCGCGCTTTTATACGGGTGATTAAATACTCAAACCCCGTTTTTGTTTTTATCAACGCACACCTTACACTGATTTTAAAGAGTGTGCTGTAACGCCCCATAGCATAATCGGCCCATCACTATCCCACCATTGAACATGAGATTCTTCTGAAAATGCCAAAAATATTGGAACACAGGCTAATTAGGTACATACATATATTTTATTTCGTACATCGTCAGGGAGCCTAGTACGAGTTTACTGTAGTGTTGCATAAATAGACTATCGATCTATCGATAGTCCCCCCCCTAACATCAGTCAATAATATTGATAGTATCGATTGGCAGGTATCCAATAATACTATCGATAGTATCAAACTATATTTACGATACTATCGATAGTTCGAAATCATGCAATACTATCGTTTAGATAGTATTGATATATAAGATTATTAAAGAAATGGTTAAGTAGGTACCTACACCCTAATAGTGTGGTGGGTACCAACACAGAAGCTAGGAAAATGAACTTTATAAAAATATAAATTCAATATAAAAATGACGTCAATGAACACCGATAGTTATATTGCAATATTATCTAAACGATAGCACGAAAGTATCGATACTATCGATAGTATTGCTTGATTTCAAACAATTGATACTATCATCATACTATCGGTAGATAGTATGATTGATTGGGGGTTTTTCGATACTATCGAATGTCAGGCTACACTAGTTTACGGATACGAGGAGGAACGAATTACGAATGAAAGTTGACGAAACTTATGAAAGTATTCGTGTCAAACTAGTACTAGGCCCCCAGTTGTTTTGATTACCTTGTTCGAGTCACAGAAATAGATAGAATGGTTGTAATCACAATTTTACTTGCGATTCATGCGTGGCAACTTTCGGACAAACCACGCCTCCAATGTAGACGTCATAAATTTTTAAAATTAACTTTAATCAAATTTACTTTAGAGCTTTTGTTTCTGCAGTTAGAAACAGCGCAATAAGGCATTTTTTGAGGGTTTTGGTTACAGTATTTACAGAAACAAGTCAAGGCGTACTGAGAAAGGTTTTGAAATGCCCTGCACTATGGTGCAGAGTGTTGGCAGGCGCGGTCCGCCCACTTTCCCATTCTATATATCTATTTCTGTGTTTCGAGTTTTAATGTTTAATGTGCGTGATATTACAAAAATGATCAGAAATTTTCAGTTTAATCGCATTTAATTTATCAAAACGTGTCATTTGGAATTTTAACTAATGTAGTCGCGACGGGCTGGCAGCATCAAAAATTTTGTAGTTTTCATTTCACCTTCACTAGGTTAGCTTGTATTCTTTAATTTCCACAATTTGGAAACACTTAGAATAAATTATTAACTACATATATTAATAAATTCACTTTATATGGATGTAATTTAGTAAAAAATATTATTACGTTTGTAAAATATGGTAAAAAGCGGCTATTTATGCGAAATTATATTAACTATTTTATGACTAGTTTTTGTAAGGTTCCTTTACACAAATGTACATATCGGCGTTGAGAGTGTAATACTGCGTAACAGCATTTTGCTATAAGGCCTAGTTTTCAATGTTATTCAATACAAAGTTAGGCCTTATAGCAAAATAATGTTACGCGGTATTTTCCTCTCGTCGACGACATGTACATTATAATTAGTTTTACGACGCAAATATATACCTATAACACAATGTACACAGCAACTTTTTGTAGTTTTCCACAAAGCAACTTTATCAGCGCAAATGAGCGTCAGCATAGCAACGTTGTCACATGGAAACCTAATCGACTTGTTTCAAAGAGTCCGTGTCTTATTTAATAGAATAGATTTATATTATAAACGGACTCGGCTTAGTATGATGTTACTTACAAGACGGCTCTGCTTACAATGGTATTGGTACTGCGCTTGACTGTACCTACAACGTGTTACTCAAATAACTGAAAACCTCTCGAGGGGTCATTGTACTCACCAGTATGAACAAATTTTACTATGGGACCAATTCTGAAATCGCAAAAAAAATATCTGTTCCCTACATTTTGTCGATTTATGTGAACACAAATGTAGATAACAGCAGTTTTTTTTCGCGTTTTCATGGTTGGTCCTATAAGTAAAAAAAAAATCATACTGATGTGTACAATGCCCCTTAAGAGGTTTTCAGTTATTTCAATAACACGTATAGTTTTACTCGAAAATATTTACTTTAAAATTTTTGATATTACATTAAACAACACATAGGTACCTATAATTGCAAAAATGTCGCAGCTAAAGGTCGCTGTGTGAAAAAGCATTAAAAGTCTTAAAAATAATAATGTTTCGAAAAGGATCATACAATATACATACATAGTGTGTATGTGTGATTATACATCGCAAAGTTACAGTATGGTACCTAAAAATAAAGTTGTTAAAATATTACACTCTAAGGAACCCTAAACTTTATGCGTTTTTTTTACAAAATGGTAGTATGAATCGGGGTATGGTAACACTAATATAAGCATCGTTCAACGCCATTTTTTAAATAATTCGCGCGCGATTTTAACGACAGCTGTTGGATGTTTTATTTTCTATCTAGTCACACGGCAGTGTGTCAGCCAAGTTCGTAAAGGAAATTATATTTACACGACCGCTCCCTTAGAATGTAAGTAGATAATATGGAAATTAAAGTTACTATACCTATAAATACATATTTTGTGCTTAACAACTTCATTGCTCGAGACAAGTATTTGTAATAGGTATTTTATAAGGATTTTGTGCATAGGTAGGTATGACCGTTAACAAACCCACGATAAGGGTAATCTTTACATGTAATGAGTAACGAGTGTCTTACTTACGGCCGTTTTTCATGATTTACCGTACTAGAGATAAGAATTTGACATAAAATATAATAATAAAGCTTTATTTATTTCTTTGAAATTACAATCTAATAGCTTAAAAATATAAAATATACAGTTTTGATATAGAGAATAAAATATTAATATGTACTATGTAGTTTGTACGGACCCCTTTCGGGTAAAAGCCTTCTCCAAGGAATGCCAGTAGTCTTTGTTGCTGGCTGTGTTTAGCCAGCTTTGACCCGCTATCTCCACTATCTCATCTACCCAACTAGCGCTAGGCCTGCCTCTGCTTCTCGTGCCTCGTGGACCAGACCATTTTATTACACTCCCCGTCCATCTATCATCTTTAAGCCTGGTAACGTGACCTGCCCACATAAAATATACCCTATGTCAAATTTCTATCTCTAGCAGGGCAAATCGTGGATAGATAGGTTACCAATTAAAAACGGCCGTAAAATAACTTAACTAAACTCGGCAGGCCGCACACCGGTAACACATTTATTGCGCCACAATCACTACGCCACATTTTAACGTATCCATTGCTAGCCCAGTGTGCGCGTACAAGGCCCACTTGTATTGATAAAACAAACGATTTGACATAAATCTGGTGAACACCTGACTAAGGTAAACAAAGAAATTACAAATAAAAAAAAACTAAAATGTAGATCCAATCGCGCGCGCATCACACAAGTCTTGATTATTTTTTAAATTTATAAATTAAAATAAATGGCGTATTATACAAACAGCTGTCACAACTCTTAAAAAAGCTTAAATCTAAAACGGTGTTGGTGTCTTATCGTTTCACGATTTAAAAAAATAGTTCGAACGGAGAGCGCTGTTTGGTCGAAATTCAAATTGGGCGCGTTAAAAAGGTATATAAGGCGAGAATGATGTTTATTGCTGATTTAGTTACATGTTTTTTGTTTGTTGAAGAGAACATCGGTGTTAACTCGTCCGCGTGAGCCGTATGTGTGCCGCCAAGAGTGTGAAACTGGAATATATCGCTGACCTGAAACAAACAGTTACAACTTACCACTTAAAGAACTTTTAAAAACAAACTTTAGTTCACATGAGACTTTTCATCTTCATGTCTCAGTTTGGAGAACCGATTGCGGTACCATTTAGGCAACATTCTAGGTGGTATTGAAGTTGTTATGGGCAAAGGTAACCGCTTAATATCAGGTGGGCCTTTAGCTCGTTTCGCTATTCTATACCTACTATAAAAAAAAGTTTTGTTACCCGTTTAACAAAGCAGGTAAAAAAAAAAGAAAAAAACTTGGCCCCTTTTTTGTTTTTTTTTTTCGGAAAAGTAAAATATACTAACTGAAATATGTGATTGTTTTATTTTTACTAGTTAAATAATATGTTTAAATTAATTAAATCATTAATAAAATAACATTGTTGAGATTTGCTATATAAATATTCAATTAGAAATAAAATGACTCATCATAATTTAATATTTACACACTCAACAAAAGCGAACTTTTGCTGTCTCAAGCTCTCGATTCAACCAAAACATGAACCAAACGTATTTAACCATCACCACCTTTTCATATACCTATTTGGGTTCACCTTTTCATATATCTTGAAAAAAAACTGGAGTGGAATGTTGAGGTGTATGTATTTTAAGGTATCTACATTATTTTGAGGAATAGGTATTTTGAGGTAGATACATGTATTTTTGGCATGAGTATTTTGATTTATGAAGTTAAAAGTACCTCGTTCCACCCGTATCTGTTCTTGGCCTGCATGATGACCTTGTACACGGCCCCGGGTTCGAGGCCACGCAGCTCGTGTGAGAATTGAGATGCGGTGTGTTAATGTTACGTACCTCGTTCCACCCGTATCTGTTCCTGGCCTGCATGATGGCCTCGTACACGGCCCCGGGCTCGAGGCCGCGCAGCTCGTGCGACACGCGGTGCGTAGTGTTACGTACCTCGTTCCACCCGTATCTGTTCTTGGCCTGCACGATGGCCTCGTACACGGCCCCGGGCTCGAGGCCGCGCAGCTCGTGCGACACGCGGTGCGTAGTGTTACGTACCTCGTTCCACCCGTATCTGTTCTTGGCCTGCACGATGGCCTCGTACACGGCCCCGGGCTCGAGGCCGCGCAGCTCGTGCCACACGCGGTGCGTAGTGTTACGTACCTCGTTCCACCCGTATCTGTTCTTGGCCTGCACGATGGCCTCGTACACGGCCCCGGGCTCGAGGCCGCGCAGCTCGTGCGACACGCGGTGTGTGAGGGAGCCGGCGGGCTCGGGCGCCGGGATCACAACGTCGTGCCAGCGGCCCGGCTGCTGGAATGACTCGTTTATCTGGAACACAGTGGTGTTTCGTGATTAGTTTTCATTTTGAGTTTTAAAACTAACATGGTCACTTACACGGAATAAAGAAAATAAGTTGTGACGCGACATCTATCCGGTGACATGAGAACTATCCTACATCTCGCAAGCAGAGTTTATACGCAAGTTAGCATATATACAAGAGCCCACATCAACCGTTGGGCAGTAGCCCGCCAGGCGCAGAACCAGAGGATCATGATACCTCGTTCCTCCATAGTTGAAAGTATTGTTAAATATTTATTTATTTATTTAACATGCATTATGATAAAATTTGTATGCCAGTACCTGGTGGAACATGTATTAGTTCAAAATAATGTTTTCTAACACCTTATTGTACCATGTTTGATGCAAATAAATACTATTCTATTCTATTCTTATTACGGGAAAAAGTGTCGCCAAAATCACACATTTAAAACTGATAATACACTAAAACAATTATGAAATGTGATTAGTTTTGTGGGGGTGGGAGTTTAAGTCGTTGGAATGAAGCACTAGTTGAAATATATGAATTTTACTCCTGGCACCAGATAAATACAATTACATACAAATAAATTAACAGCCAACTGCCGGTACAGGAGCCGGAGCTCGTCGAGCGGCTTGTAGCTGTCCACGGCGAAGGCCAGCAAGTAGGGCGGGGCCCGGCCGCCCCGACAGCTGCCCGAGCTGCCGGGCTGTTGTCTACTGAAGCACACTTACAGCCAACTGCCGGTACAGGAGCCGGAGCTCGTCGAGCGGCGGGTACCTGTCCACGGCGAAGGCCAGCAAGTAGGGCGGGGCCCGGCCGCCCCGACAGCTGCCCGAGCTGCCGGGCTGTTGTCTACTGAAGCACACTTACAGCCAACTGCCGGTACAGGAGCCGGAGCTCGTCGAGCGGCGGGTAGCTGTCCACGGCGAAGGCCAGCAAGTAGGGCGGGGCCCGGCCGCCCCGACAGCTGCCCGAGCTGCCGGGCTGTTGTCTACTGAAGCACACTTACAGCCAACTGCCGGTACAGGAGCCGGAGCTCGTCGAGCGGCGGGTAGCTGTCCACGGCGAAGGCCAGCAAGTAGGGCGGGGCCCGGCCGCCCCGACAGCTGCCCGAGCTGCCGGGCTGTTGTCTACTGAAGCACACTTACAGCCAACTGCCGGTACAGGAGCCGGAGCTCGTCGAGCGGCGGGTAGCTGTCCACGGCGAAGGCCAGCAAGTAGGGCGGGGCCCGGCCGCCCCGACAGCTGCCCGAGCTGCCGGGCTGTTGTCTACTGAAGCACACTTACAGCCAACTGCCGGTACAGGAGCCGGAGCTCGTCGAGCGGCGGGTAGCTGTCCACGGCGAAGGCCAGCAAGTAGGGCGGGGCCCGGCCGCCCCGACAGCTGCCCGAGCTGCCGGGCTGTTGTCTACTGAAGCACACTTACAGCCAACTGCCGGTACAGGAGCCGGAGCTCGTCGAGCGGCGGGTAGCTGTCCACGGCGAAGGCCAGCAAGTAGGGCGGGGCCCGGCCGCCCCGACAGCTGCCCGAGCTGCCGGGCTGTTGTCTACTGAAGCACACTTACAGCCAACTGCCGGTACAGGAGCCGGAGCTCGTCGAGCGGCGGGTAGCTGTCCACGGCGAAGGCCAGCACGTAGCGCGAGTGGGAGCGCGCCAGCGGGGCCGACGTGAAGCGCGCGGGCCCGGGCCGCCCCGACACCTCCACGTGCTGCCGCGCCCGGCCCAGGCTGTTGTCCGCCACGCAGCTGGAGCAACGGGGAAACAAATCATCAGAAGAGGGAGTGTTAGTGCCTACTGTAGCGACATCTATCCACTACATAAGTACTAACACTGACGCAGTCAATGACGACAGCAATCCTGAATCACGCACGAGAGGAAAGTAGCGACATCTATCCTTTTACATGAGAACTTCCTGAATCGAACGAAGAGTATGCCACGAACTTTGCATATATACAGAATTTTTATTAACTAGTGCGCAAATTTTTTTTGGTGGTTCGGTATGAGTAATAGAACACATTTCCATTAATTGTTCATACTTTTTTTTTATCCGACTTAAAATCAGCTAAATATGGACATAATCTGTTCGTAATAACATCAATGAAAGCGCGCGACGCCTGGCTCATACGGCTGCGGGTTTGCATCGGGGGTACAACCCCCTCCCGGACGGGCCAGCCGTCGCGCGCTTTCATTGATGTTATTACGAACAGATTGTGTCCATATTTTGCTGATTTTAAGTCGGATAAAAAAAAAAAAAAGTATTGAACAATTAATGGAAATGTGTTCTATTACTCATACCGAACCACCAAAAAAAATTTGTGTACTAGTAAAAAAAAAATCCTGTATACAATCTCCCACGAGAGGAAAGTAGCGACATCTATCCTTCTACCTGAGAACTTCCTGAATCACGCACGAAGAGTATGCCACGAAATTAGCATATATACAAGCTCCCAACTTCAACAGTTGGGCAGTAGCCCAGCGCAGACCCAGTCTGGTCGGAGGATCATCCCTATGGTTGGAGGAACACGATACCTCGTTCCTCCACACTACACTTATGTACCAGGCCCCTCAGAAAGTATTGCGAAAAAAAGTTTTTATATATGGGAGACTGGCCAGTTATAATGTTTTTCGAAAATATGATTATTTATAAGTAAAAATAAGTAAGTTCCAATTTCAAAATTTCCCTCCACATTTTTTGCGAGTTAATTCAAAGTATTGTGTCTCACTGAAATATGGATCTGCGCCGGGAACATTTTAGAGCTATGATTTTATACGATTTCAAGTGTCGCCTGAAACCGGATGAATCGTACGATAGACTTCAAATGGCATTCATGGATGAAGGCCCTTCCAAGGCAACCGTGTATCGTTGGTATAACGAATTCAAGCGCGGTCGACCAACTTTGGGGGATGACGAAAGAAGCGGTCGCCCTTTGACGGCTGTTACCGAAGAAAACGTGCTAGCAGTGAAAAATTTAATCCAAGACAATAGGCGAATTACATATCAGGAGATTCAACACATATTGAAGATTGGATCGGGAAGCGTTCACGAGATTCTACACAGCCATCTTCGCGTGAGGAGGATAGTATCACGCTGGGTGCCGCACAACCTCACCGATGCTCAGAAGCAGGCCCGGGTGGAATGGTGCCGTGATATGCTTAACAAATTTGAAGCAGGCTCGTCTCGGCGTGTTTACGACATCGTTACAGGTGATGAGTCCTGGATTTATCAATACGACCCAGAAACCAAGCGCCAGTCGACTGTTTGGGTGTTTCAAAATGAGCCAACGCCTACCAAAGTGAAGCGATCTAGAAGCGGGGGTAAGATTTTGATCGCTAGCTTTTTTAATTTGACTGGCCACTTGGTATCAATTCCCTTACGGGATCAAAGAAGCATTAATGCCGAATGGTATACTACCAAATGTTTGCCAGAAGTTTTCTCTGTTATAAGCAACAAGCGACCAAACACAGGGCTCCGCGGGCTACTGCTCCACCACGACAATGCACCTGCGCACACCGCACTCAAAACGAGGGACTTCCTGGACAGCACGCCAGTCAAACTCCTGGGTCACCCTCCTTACAGCCCTGATCTAGCACCGTGTGACTTCTTTTTATTCCCAAAAATAAAAAATCAGCTCAAAGGGATACAATTTTCGTCGCCGGAAGATGCGCTGGCTGCGTTCGAGCAGGCTGTAAACGAGGTGTCTGCGGCGGACTGGAAAAAGTGTTTTGAAAACTGGTTTAGGCGCATGAATCTTTGTATAGAGGCTGGTGGAAAGTACTTTGAAAAGATTTGATAAAAATATATGTACGTATAGAACAATTTTTTTTAGTTTCGCAAAACTTTCTGAGTGTCCCACGTATGGTAGTGAAAGTTGGGTATGGCAGAAGAAACATGAAAGCAGAATAAATGCATTAGAAATGAGAGCTTTGAGAAGTATGTGTGGTGTAACTTTGAGAGATAAAGTAAGGAATAACGTAGAACGTAGGTAATAAGGGAGCGTTGTGGAGTGAAAGAAGACACGTACGACGTAGTGTAGACTTGTCACGACGTAGTGACAAGGATTGAGAAAGGTATGTTAAGGTGGTTTGGACATATAGAGTGGATGGACGAGAGGAGATTGACGAAACAAGTATACGAAGCGAGTGTGGATGGAAGAGTTGGAAGGGGATGACCTAGGCGAACGTATAGCAATCAAATCGCGGACGTTTTCAAAATATGCCAGGTTAAGAGTACTCTAAACCGACGAGCATGCATGACAAGGTTAATGAACGTAGATGAAAGCGGTGGGTCAGGATCGTAGCAGGTGGAAATCCATAGTCTCTGCCTACCCTAATGGGAAACAGGCGTGTTAATATGTATGTATGCAGAAGGGAAATTAGTAAGCTCCCAGCAAATATTGAAACAATTAAATCATCATTTGTTGTATATGTATCCAAACTCTATTAGAATAGATAAGTAATCAGTGGTGTGTATCCGAGAGAGTCTGTGGTTTTGCTGGTTGACAATTAAAGTACTAAATCTTCAACAAGATATTTTATTTTTATCCAAGATATAACATGGCGCTGCGTAATAAATAATGATCGTATTAAGAAGAAAATTTTATAGAAAAGGACCAGATTATGAAACAAGTTTACAAAGAAAATTAACATTGAAGATTGTAAAGGATTACAAAAAGAATGGCTTCGTCTTCAGAAAACACGCCATCGGTGCATAAAGGTATATCGGGCTTAAAACCCCCAGAGAAATTACGTGCACTCACAGCAGAAGAGTATAAGAAATGGAAGCAGAGATTCGAAATTTATAGGGTCGCAACGGGCTCAACGGAGCATAGTGGCGAAGTACAGGTTGCGTTGTTGTTACATTGTATTGGAGAGGAAGCACTAGAGATTTATAATACTGCAGACCTTACAAACGAGGAAAGGAAAGATTATATAAAGGTAATCAAAAAGTTCGACCGATACTTTATACCAATAAAGAATGAAAGTGTTGCATCACACATATTTTTTACAAGACAACAAAAAACAGGAGAAACTTTTGATGCATATTTAACAGAATTAAGGAAATTAAGTATAGATTGTAATTTTGGGAATTTACAAGAAAGATTGTTACGAGACAGGCTCGTCGCTGGGATCTTGGATACTAAACTGAAGGACAGGTTGTTAAGAGAAAGTGACCTATCACTACAAAAAGCCATACAGATTTGTAAAGCAGCAGAGTTAAGCAACACAAGGTATGAGAGAAATTGAAGAAAAATCTACAGTGGATGGAATAAGGACGAAGAGAGGAATACAAACCGGAAAAAGAAAGGAACTGCCTACGGAGAGGCATCGAAGAGAAACCAACAGGCATGCAGAAAAGAAAGAAGAAAGAAAAGATATTAGAAAGATAGAAGGATGCTCACGCTGTGGCTACAGTCATGAAATAAGGAACTGTCCGGCCTATGGGAAAACGTGCATGAAGTGCAAGAAAGTAGGACATTTTGCGAAGGCTTGTCGAGCAAGTATTAACAAATTAGTCAAGACAGTACATAGAAGATCACAGTCAGAAGAGGATCTCGAAGAGGTGTGCTTGGGTTCTGTTACTAGCCAGACAGCAGAAACAGGTGAATGGAGTCAAAATATATTTTTTGTAGAACAGAAAACAGGTATTGATTTTAAATTAGATACTGGTGCGCAATGTAACGTTTTGTCGGAAAAAGATTGTAGCAAACTTGGAGTATACAGATTTGAAAAATCTAAATTAAAATTGTTGAATTATAATGGGGATATTATAAAGACAGTAGGTCAGGTCACACTTAGATGCAAAGTCGGAAACAAATTAAAATACATAAATTTTCAAGTGAGTGAAAATGATACAGTACCTATCTTGGGACTGCAGACTTTGTTACAATTAGATTTGATTAGGAGAGTGCCGATAACAGAAGGGGAAATTCATCAAATTTTGACTAAAGGTAATGTTTTATTTTCTAAATACAAAGATGTTTTTGAAGGGTTAGGTGAAATAAAAGGATTTGAATATGAAATAACGTTGAAAGAAAATTGGGTTGGTAAAATTGAAGCGAACAGGCATGTACCATTTAAATTAATGAAAAAACTAAAATGTGAATTGCTAAATTTAGAAAAAATGGGAGTTATTTCAAAAATTGAAAAACCTACAGATTTTGTCAGTAGTTTGGTAATTGTGTCAAAACCTAATTCTTCAGATATAAGGATTTGTTTGGATCCTCAGTACTTAAATACACAAATTAAAAGAGAACAAATTCAAATTCCTACAGTTGAAGAAATAACAGCAAAATTAAGTGGCAGTAAAATCTTCAGTACTTTAGATGCAAGCAAGGCATTTTTCATGTTAAAATTATCAGATGGTAGTAAAGAGTTAACTACATTTAATACACCTTATGGTAGATATCAGTATAATAGATTGACCTGAAGTTTTTCATAGAGTTACAGGGTGTTGAAATTTATATTGACGACTTATTGGTTCATGCAAAAACAGAATTAGAACATGATAGGATTTTAGAGGAAGTGTTAAAAAGAGCAAAAGAAAATGGCATTAAATTTAATAAAACAAAATGTAAATTCAAGCAGACTGAAGTTAAATACTTAGGACACATTCTTACACCTGACGGTATGAAAGTTGATAAAGAGAGAGTGAGAGCAATAGTAGAAATGAAAGAGCCTAGTAATCAAAAGGAATTGATGAGATTTTTAGGCATGATAAATTATGTTTCAAGATTTATACAAAATGTATCAGAGATAACAGCTCCATTGAGAGAACTTAATAAAAAGGATGTTCCATTTATATGGGCAAAAGCACAACAAAAAGCTTATAACCAATTAAAAAAAATTTTTAGTGGAACCCCCTGTTTTGGCATATTTTGATATTGATAAAAAATTGATTTTGAGTGTAGATGCTTCGAAAGAAGGACTAGGTGCAGTATTGTTACAGGATGATAAACCAATTGCATATGGTTCAAGAGCATTGACAAATAATGAGAAAAATTTCATTCAGATAGAGAAGGAAAGTCTTGCGATACTATATGGATGTACCAAATTCCACCAATATCTTTATGGTCAACAGTTTCTAGTGGAAACAGACCATAAACCGTTAGTGTCAATTTTCTCAAAACCCCTCAATAAAAGTCCTGTAAGATTACAAAGAATCAGAATAAATTTACAGCCGTATTCGTTTGAATTAAAATTTAAACCTGGAAGAGAACTACTAGTAGCTGATCATTTAAGTAGATCACATCTAATGGATAATTCAAAAACTTATGATATAGACATAGAAGCACATGTTGCCATGATAGTAGACAGTATCAACATCACAGATAGGAAACTTAAAGAGTTAATTGAAGAAACTGCTAGAGACAGAGTGATAAAGATAGTTTGTAAGTATGTGCGTGAAGGATGGCCAGAGAATAAATATGAAATTGAAAGTGAGGCAAAATGTTATCATACATATAGAGATGAGCTGGGAGAATGTAAAGGTTTATTAATGAAAGGAAGTCAGATTGTGATTCCGCAGAACAAAAGAAAAGAAATCTTAGGTAAAATTCATTATGCTCATCTAGGTATAGAAAAATGCAAGAAGCTAGCTAGAAAATCAGTATTTTGGCCTAACATGAATAAAGAGATTGAAGATATGATTCAAAATTATGACACATGTAAAAGTTTTCAAAACAATAATAAAAAAGAGTCGATAATTGATAAAGAAGTACCAATAAAACCATGGCAAATTTTGGCCACAGATATATTTTTTCTTTATAGAATTCCATATTTGTTGGTAGTAGATTCATACAGTAAATATATTGAAATACAAGAATTGAAAAACCTGACAGCTCAAAATACTATTGATAATTTGAAACAACTTTTTTCAAGACATGGAATACCTGAATTACTGTATTCAGATGCAGGTACTCAATTCACTGGGCAGGAATTTAAAGATTTTAATAAAACATGGAATTTTCAACATAAAATAGTCAGTCCAAAACACCACCAGAGTAATGGGTTAGCAGAAAGATATATACAAACTGTTAAAAGAACATTAAAAAAGCTAATTTATGACAGAAAAGATATTTATTTGGGACTTTTAATTTATAGAAACACACCAATATCAGACACAGGTAAAACCCCTGCAGAATTATTATTTAATAGGAAAGTAAGGAATATTTTACCTATGGCAGAAAAGAAGGTGAAGTATGAAAGTAAGGAATGTTTTAGAAAGGAGTTATTTGAAAGGCAAGAAAGACAGAGAATGTTTTACAATAAAGGGTCTAGAGAATTACCGGATTTGACAATAGGAGACAGAGTAAAAATACAGAATGAAGAGAGATAGAGTGTATGCAGAGTATTAGAAAGTCTATTGGGGATAGTCAAGGATGTAGAGTTAGGAATGAAACTGGATATACTACAAGGACAGGGAGAACAATTAAAAAACCAAGTTACTTAGATGACTATGTATAATCTTATGTTTGAAGATAATTATAATTGTAATGTTGTTAATTGATTAAGTTATTTATGTACCTATGTGAATTATTAAGATGTCATGTATAGTTTAAGCTACTTGATGTTATGTTAAAATAAGATGTTTCTTAACTTAGAAGAAAGGAAGGATGTTGTATATGTATCCAAACTCTATTAGAATAGATAAGTAATCAGTGGTGTGTATCCGAGAGAGTCTGTGGTTTTGCTGGTTGACAATTAAAGTACTAAATCTTCAACAAGATATTTTATTTTTATCCAAGATATAACATCATTAAAGAAAAGTCTGCTTTTTGTTTGGACGTAGACTTTTTATTCCGAGATAACCAGCACCAAATTACACTGATGTAAAAGCGAAAAAAATAATATTTTAGACCGCTCCATTTAAAAGAAAAGCAAGAAATTATTTAATGTTGGTAGATATATTTTGACTCAATTTTACATATTTTTCGGTGCGTTCATTTTAATATTTTTGATGATTCAAAATGGTGTCTTCATAATTTTAGGCGTAAATTCTTACTAGAAGAAAAACGTTTTATATTTAATTTTTTGGAGGTCCTTAAAAATATATGGTTTATTGTAAAATACTAGTTTAAATTTTTGAAGACTTCTAACTAAATGTATTTAACTTATCCGGGTTATTTATAAACTTAATTTGTGATTCTAAATAAACCGTTTCTGGACATCTCCATTAAGAGCCTGTAGTAGATTAAGTAGGTATTTCCATCTTTGTCATCCAAACGGCGCATGCAACTATACTATTTTTTTGTATGGATACAAAAGGTAGAGATATTCGCTGAAGATTAGCGTTTATGCTTAGACTAAAGGATGTCTGGACTGGACCCCCTAAACCCCCCCTTATATACGTCCGTGCTTGAGATACTATCTCAATAATAGATATCTGGACGAAAATCAATGTCCAGGCAATCTCCAGACACTCTTAAAACTATAAAACATCTGTGGAAACCCTGAGGGCTTTGGCATGGTGAACCTACCTGTAGTTTCCAAAGTCTTCAGGCTGTACGTTAGCTATAAGGAGCGTGTGGTTGTTGCCTCGCGCAGACATCGTGACGCGTTCCGACGCGCTCAGGGGAAACGAGTTCTGATACCAGGTCACCTGGAAAATATCATAAATAAAACATTATATCATCATCATTTCAGCCGAAAGACGTCCACTGCTGGACATACGCCTCTCCCACGTTGCCCCACAACACTCGGTCCTCTGCCTTCCGCGTCCAGTCCCCCCCAGCCACGTTCTTCAGGTCGTCGGTCCACCTGGCGGGGGAGCCCTACGCTGCGTTTGCCGATTCGCGGTCACCACTCAAGGATTCATCTACTCCAGCGGCCATTGGTCCTTCATTTGGTTGTAGCAAATACAAAAGCTGCAAATGCCGTACATATTTCTCCTCATCTTTGCATTAGAAAAGTGGAATTAAAAATTTAACATTTCACGACTTGTAGCTGCTGGTTTTGCAAGCATTTTTTTCAGTAACTCTTCTATGTACACATAAGCGGACCGAGAGCACTTGAGAAGGTGTCGTCTCCACCTGCGAGGAGGTGATGCTCACAGAAGGAGGCGGCGGAGAGGGTACGAGAGGCAACGACCTCTCCCCACCCGCTGGAGACGGACCGGGCGTCGCAGGAGGGTGTTAGCCGTCCTCCTGCCACTCAGGGAGTGGGCCTGCGGGCGGTAGACTCGGGATAGTCCACCGCCCGACCAGTCAAGGCCCGTGACTTGCTCTGTGATCCACGTACGCCATCAAAGAGAGTGCAGCTGAAGTTAGGCTGCACGGGGAGAAGGGGCTCGCCTGATAGAGGCCACCTGTCAGGGGTAGTTGGCGAATAAGGAGCGTATACCACGCCCCCGGCCAAAGATAGAGGAACACCGTGGTGGTTTTAGTCGGTGAGAGTCCGACACTGGCTCCACCAACCCCGCGGAGTGCGTAATTGAGGATTTTAACACGAAAAAAGGCTCTGGTTTCAAAAAAGCTTGTCAATTGCAAAAGTAACGAATCCACTGTTACACCTCAAGTCCAGCGATGTAATTGGTTGCTAGTATTTTGGTCAATCAACCGCCAAATGAGATTTAACTGGTCAGTTTTGAGGAAGGGGGTAGGTACGTCCATAGAATTAACAAGAAGAATCCTAACAGTAATGCTCGCAGAAAGAAGCGGCGGAGAGGTTTCGAGAAGCAAAAACCTCTCATCCTACCCGCAGGAGACGGACCGGGCACCGCATGACCAGGAGGAGTTATGCCGACTTCCTGCCACACTAGGAGTGGGCTTGCGGGCGGTGGACTCAGAGTAGCCCACCACCCGACCTATCAAGGCCCGACCAGTCAAGGCCCGTGATGGTGGCGCGTTGTGTTGTGTCTAGGTGTGTGTAAGGATTTAAGGAACTCACCTCCGCCGGTGGATCAGCAAGCACTGTACACAACAGCTCGGCTCTGAATCCTTCCCCTGTATGCACCCATGACCTCTCCACTGTTATTTCGGGTGGATCTGCAAAACAAGAGTATATTTTTAGTTCAGCTTCAGTATCCTAGTTCAATGCGTAGAACAGAGCGTCCTGCCTGTCATGACTTACGGTACCGAGACGTGGACACTGACAGTTGGGCTAGTCCACAAATTCAAAGTCGTTCAGCGAGCTATGGAGCATCAACACAAAGGCAGTATCCTCCGACCAGGCTGGATCTTGATGCCAGTGGCGGGCTGCGGCCCGATGGTTGATGTTGGGCGTTCCTAACTGCGCGTCAAACCGTGATGGCGCGATTCAGGATTCGTGACGTCATTCATCGTCTGTTGTAGTTCGCATGTATTGCGATAGATGTCGCTACACTACAGTGAGTGAGATCCTTCGACATCGACGACCTCTCTTAAGCTCCTGGGTCTTTGTACTTTTTAAGTCCCTGTGATTTCAATCCTCGTATGGAGAGTCTTAATATTTGTGTATGTATTGTATTTGTTATTATTAGGACATGAAAGAGATCATCATCATAATTTCAGCTGAAAGACGTCCACTGCTGGACGTAGGCCTCCCCCAAGCATCGTCACAACGACCGGTCCTGCGCTTTCCGAATTCAGCGGATTCCCGCGACCTTCACCAGGTCGTTGGTCCACGTTGTGGAGGGCCTACCCACGCTTCGCCTTCCAGTACGCGGTCGCCACTCCAGAACTTCACGGCCCCATCGGCCATCCGTTCTGTGAGCAATGTGGCCCGCTCACAAAGGCAGGAAAAAGGCTCAAAATCACCTAAAGGGCAATGGAGAGGGCTATGCTCGGAGTGTCTCTGCGGAGATTCGCAGGATAACGAAGGTAACCGACATAGCCCGAAGAATTGCCAAACTTAAGTGGCATGGAAGAGATATTACAAATAATTTTAAGAAAATGTTATAATACCTATAAGAGATTGCCGGGACACTAGTAGGTACCTATTTGTCTCGAATCGTGGGTGAGTTTACAGGGACAAAACTCAAAAACACACTGTGTATCAAAATTAACCATATTAGGTAGCACCATATAAAAAAACTCACACAAAACTTGCAGCTGGAACTCAGCGACTAGAGGTGCGCCGACGCCATTGTCTACGGTACACGCGTACCTCCCGCTGTGTCCCCTCTCTAGTCGCGACAGCTGTAACTGAGGGCCCTCCCCGAGCCGCGTGTTGGTATCGTTCTGGAAAACCGGAATCACCTGCTTATATAAAAGATGTTCTCTCACAATAGCAATCATCATCATCATCGTCATCATCAACAGTGAAAAAACCGGCCAAGAGCATGTCGGGCTTTGCTCAGTATTATAGGGTTCCTAATTACAAACTAATTAAATCGAATATTTATCATTGCTATTTTAGTTTTTGCAAACAGCGCCACCTAGCGCTGAATTTAAGAAGCTAAATTTAAGAAGTGTGTCATCAATATAACACAAAGTTACTTTTTCTGTTTTTTTCGAATAGAAAGTAGCTAAAGGAGCATTATTTGCTATGATCATTTTTCTCTAAGGTCAATGACCTTTGAAATAGGACGTTTTAAGTAATTTTCAGTTTACTCTCTATAACTCAAAAATTTATAATCACATTATGCTTGAAATAATTTTAAAAGAGAGTTTTTACAAAGGTCTATCAATGTGGAAGATTATAAGTTTCTACGTTGCATAGTTTAGAAATGGCAGGGGGGACACATTGCAAGCCACTTTGGCAGGCTATATTTCACAGATGGTACACCTGATAAAAAAGTGGTGTATCAAACATTACCTTCATTTTAGTAGACCTATTCAATGATACCCCACACGAGGGGGTGCTGCGAAAATATTTTTTTTCATCCCTATTTCACATGTATGGGCGCCACCTCTAAAATACGTAATCATGATTTTTTTATTCTTTTAAAATTGAGATCTATATCTATACTATTTTTTAACAAAATTTCATGATTTTTTTATTCTTTTAAAATTGAGATCTATATCTATACTATTTTTTAACAAAATTTCATGTACTTATGTGTATAACTGTAGAAGTTATGAAGCTGTAAAGGATTAGGACAGACGGACAGACGGACGGACATGACGAAACTATAAGGGTTCCTTGTACGACTACGGAACCCTAAAAATTGTAGTATAGCAAAGTCGCCATGAAAATGGTTGGGTTTGTCTAGACAATTATTATTATTATTGCCCTAGGGCATGTTCACACACTGCAGACTTTGTGGAGCGTCTATTCTTGACGTCAGCTATATGTTCTTTAATTCTAGTGGCCATTTTCTTCGATTTGATAAACTACAAGTTCTGGCAAAGGAAAACCGATATGTACCTAGAATGCTCCGTGAGGCTATTGAAACAAAAAAACATCCTGCTTTTAATAGAGAAGATGGTTGGCAGCTACCACCTGTTTGGAACTCAGTCCTAAAAATAATCAAGTCCCAAACAGCACGCAACACTGTAAAAGATAATGATATTGTGAGTGATTACTGCGTGCATCGAAACGATTTTAATTAATAATATTGTAATTTGTACGGTAGATTAAAATATATTTTTAGAAATATCTGTAAAGACGATTGTCATCTTAGTCTACCTGCGACCACGAAATGCTGCAAAGCTTTCGAAACGTCAGGGAAACCAATTTAAATAATATACGCGATTTAATCCGGTTAAACTTTGTTTTATTATAATGTAAATAAGTAATTATGAGTCGACGCCAAACAAACAAGCAAATTTAAATGGGACCAACTTCGAGATATAAAGTCCTCCCGGCCGAATTTCGGTCACGGCGGCCAATCTCAACAGAGACTATAGCCATCTGCGCGGGACATATTATAGTGCACAAGTGTGTGCGCAAACACAGGTGCACTCTCTATTCCCTCACTCTCATAATCCGATGGGACGGCAACTCTATCGACCGGAGAGAGATCAGGCGCAGGACCGACGGCTTTACGTGCTCTCCGAGGCACGAAGGGGTCTCGATGTGTAACGAAACGATCACCCATCCACAGACTGACCACGGCTAGTGCAGCTTAACCTCGCAGATCGTATAATCCACACGGTTTTTACTTAGCCACGAGCCCCTTTCGATCTCGAAATATCCATACCCTATCCATTAAAAACAGAATCATCATAATCGGACAACAAAATATATCGATAAATGATGTATTCAGCGCGTAATATTTTTTTTACTGATGGGGGCGCTACTTGGCTGTTTACATTCCCCTTCAGCGTTTTTAACGACAACCACAAATAGAGAAAATTTTCAGCTGCAAGTAGTTTTCCTGCTACCTGCTTACTTTTAATTCAATTCAATTCAATTCAAATATTTATTTGCTTTTAAATATGGTTACAGTAGGTGTTACAAATATATTTAGTAGGTTTATTTATTTAAGCTTTTATAATGTGCCTAAAATCTTAGATCCTTACAAGTTTATGCCATGTGACTGTTGGGACAGGATTCCCGGCTGCTCGACACTCCAGCACAGCCGCGCCCCCCCTCCGGGCAGCTGCGTGTCTTGATTCAGGGGAGGCCCTCACGCTGGGCGGTACCAGCACTTCGACGGTGTGGACCTGATCCCGGGCCACCCTGTCTGATATCTGGCAGACGTAGTCTCCAGCATCCTGGGAACGAGAATAAAGATTTAGAATCAAAGATCGAAAGATTTTATTATAGGTGCGGCACTCTATGATGGCGTTTTTGACGTTTGCCTGGTCATAAAGATCCGTAAATATTGACAGCTACGTATGAAGGAACAGTTGCCGTACTTTATTGTCTATAGTGATGCACTGCTACAGCAATATAATTTTTACACCACAGAATTTCGAATCTACTGTAATTTCGAATGTACTCTGCCTATCCGTTTTGGTGGCCTTGGCGTCCGCAAAATTACTAGTATAAGTCTACCGGCATTCTTATCCTCGGTTCACAGTACCGAAAAATTAACCAGGAAAATCCTATCCTCCACACTGGTTGATTTTGAGGTATCGTGCTTAACCGATGCTGTGAATGCTTGGAAAATCGCTTGCCCGAATACGGACACGCCCGTCAACACATTTTCCCAGAGACAGTGGGATGAGCCGCTCTGTGGTGTGATACGGAACGATCTTATTAATACGTCAATCACAACCGCCGAGCGTGCTCGCCTGCTGGCTGTGGGCGAATGGGAGTCGGGCCTATGGCTTCAGGCGCTTCCGTCGTCCAACATAGGCACAATGCTGGACGACACCACCTTCAGACTCGCTGCATGCCTTCGTTTAGGTGCTCCCTGCTGTGCTCCGCATCGCTGCCACTGTGGTGAAGCTGTCGACTGCCTCGGACACCACGGCTTGTCTTGCAGCAGAAGTGCAGGTCGTATAGCACGGCACGCCAATATAAACGACATTATCCGTCGTGCTCTTGTCACCGCCGGCGTTCCAGCTATTTTAGAACCAAGCGGCTTGGCACGTGACGATGGCAAGAGATCAGATGGTATGTCTTTGTTACCATGGAAGATGGGTAAGTCTCTGGTGTGGGACGCAACGTGCGTCGACACCCTTGCGCCATCCCATCTTCCTAGCTCGGCAAGCTGTGCTGGCGCTGCCGCTGCCGCTGCAGAGAACCTCAAACGGCGAAAATATAATAACTTAGTTAGTAACAATTATATTTTCGAGCCGTTTGGGGTAGAAACCCTCGGGTCGTGGGGTCCGAGTGCCCACCTTATATTTAGAAATATTTCTAGGCGGTTAGTCGACACTTCACGTGACCAGAAGGCTGGCCTTTACTTTGTTCAAAGATTAAGCATTGCCATACAACGCGGCAATGCTGCCAGTCTTCTGGGCACGTTACCAGTTGAAAGCGTCGCGGAGGGATATTTTGATACTCCTTTTTAGTTTTAAGCTTTAGGTGTAGTTTTATTTAAGGTTTTTTTATTTTTAAATAATGTATTTTATGTTTTAATTTCGATGTGAGTAAATAAACCCCGAATCTATTATTGAAATTCAAATTCTATTTATTTCTACTGTTTTTAGGGTTCCGTACCCGAAGGGTTCCAAACGGGACCCTATTACTTTCGCTACGCTGTCCGTCCGTCCGTCCGTCCGTCTGTCTGTCACAGGGCTGTATCTTTTGAACGGTAATAGGTAACCGGTTGAAATTTACTCAGAATATGTGTTGCTATGAGGTGTATCACGACAAATACTAAAAACAAAAAAAAGTCTCAAACCAAAGCGGGTCCCCATACAAGAAACCTCAAAAAACATGCATTTTTTTCAACGTTCTTGTTCCTGCTCTATCTTCAAAACGGTAATATATACCAGCGTCAAACTTGGTCAGATTATAGTGCATATTATGTTGTTTCGCAACAAATACTAAAAATAAGACAAACATAGACATATTGAGAGGTACGGAACCCTTACTGCGCGAGTCCGACTCGCACTTGGCCGGTTTTTGTTTTATCTATGTCACAGAAAATTTGATTAAATAGCGATAAAAAAAAATGGCTAGACGTTATGTTTATTGAATAATTTGATTAATTATTTACTTTACGTAGATGTTATTCACAATAGCTAGTTGGAGTTGGTCAAAGTAATAAAACTGGTCCCAATCGCTAATAATTTGAAATGTGTCACAAACACTATTGGAAAATGTAAAAACGCCATCATAGCGTGCCGCGGGTATAGGGTTCCATACTCAAAGGGTGCTAACGGGACCCTATCACTGTGCCTACGCCATCTATCCGTCCGTCTGTCTGTCACAGGGCTGTATCTTCTTAACCGTAATAGAAGCCAATCTTATAGTAATAAAAATAACATAAAATCAAAATCCAAAGCATTTTTTCAACGTTTTCTGTTCCTGCTCTATCATGACTCCCACTTGGCCGGTTTTTCTATCATAAAACACCGGGCAAGTGCGAGTCAGACTCACGCAGTAAGGGTTCTGTACCACCCATCGACTGATAGAAACTGATTTAATTTACGAGAGTTCATCATAGGCGATCGCAGTTGGTTGTTAAATACTCAGAGAACGCTGCTGCCCATCCTCTGGTGAATCCCTTAGTCGCCTTTTACGACACCCATGACAAGAGATAGGGAGGTGCAATTCAAAGACATCAAGGCACCGTGCGCGAAATATGAATTTTTACAACTCTTTCTTATGCAGGTACCACCAGTACCACCACAAATGTCTATGTTTGCCCTATTTTTAGTATTTGTTGCTAAACTAAATAGTATGCACTATAATCAGACCAAGTTCGACGCTGGTATGTATTACCGTTTTGAAGATAAAGCAGGAACAATAACGTTGAAAAAAATGTTTTTTAAGCGAGGTTTCTTGTATGGCTACCTATTACCGTTCAAAAGATACAGCCCTGTGATAGACAGACGGACGTACGGACAGACAGCGTAGCGAGAGTAATAGGGTCCCGCTTGGCACCCTTTGGGTACGGAACCCTAAAAACGGTAATACATAGGTACAAGCATCAAACTTGATCTGAGTAGCTACAATACCTACACACATAGGTATATTATACACATATGTACACCCTGTAGTTAAATAACAAATTATAAAACCGGCCAAGAGCATGTCGGGCCATGCTCAGTATTATAGGGTTCCTTAAGTAGGTGTTACAAACAAATCAAATAGAATATTAATCACGGCTATTTTAGTTTTTGCAATAGACGGCAGCATTGGCGACTCAGAGAGTGATGTCAGTAGACGCTAGATGGCGCTATACAGTGCCAAATGTAATACACGGCACTTGACGCCAGCATTGGCGACCCAGAGAGTGTTGTACGACGCCGCTAGATGGCGCCAAATTTAAGAAGTGTGTCGTCAACATAACACAAAGTTACTTTTTGTGATTTTTTCAAATAGAAAGTAGCTAAAGGAGCATTATTTGCTATGATCATTTTTCTCTAAGGTCAATGACCTTTGAACTAGGACGTTTTAAGTATTTTTCAGTTTTCTGTCTATAACTCAAAAAATTATAATCACATTATACTCGAAATAATTTTAAAAGAGAGTTTTTACAAAGATCTATCAATGTGGAAGATTATAAGTTTCTACGTTGCATAGTTTAGAAATGGCAGGGGGGGGGACACATTGCAAGCCACTTTGGCGGGCTATATTTCGCAGTTGGTACACCTGATAAAAAAGTGGTGTATAAAACATTACCTTCATTTTAGTAGACCTATTCAATGATACCCCAAACGAGGGGGTGCAGCGAAAAAAAATTTTTTTTCCCCATTTCACATGTATGGGTGCCACCCCTAAAGAACGTAAAAACTATTTTTTTATTCTTTTAAAATTGAGATCTATATGCAGACTATTTTTTAACAAAATTTTATTTACTTATGTTTATAACTGTAGAAGTTATTAAGCTGTAAAGGATTAGGACAGACGGACAGACGGACAGACGGATAGACGGACAGACGGACAGACGGACAGACGGACGGACATGACGAAACTATAAGGGTTCCTTGTAGGACTTCGGAACCCTAAAAAAGGTGAACACAGACAAGTGTAACTAGTGGTACGGAATCCTTAACTCGTGACTCCGACTCGCACTTGACCGGTTTTTATGTTTCGTTGTTTTACATAAAGAGCCCTTAGCTTGCCTCATTAATTTCAACCATATTCTCTGGTGTAAACTTATGGCGTCGCCGAAGGGATTCTGTCCCATAAAAATCGTAAATTGCGCTCATAATAAGTATTTGTGGGCATCTGAGCTACGTATTCTTGAGTTTTGTTGTCACGGCATATTGCTAAAATAGCCAGAAAAAGATGCAAAGGGAATATATGGTGCGAATGGGGGCGAATTATGAGAAAGTCTTCGGTTTTATATCACTACCCGACTGGGCTAGAAGGAGGGTTATGTTTTTCGAGTGTATGTATGTATGTAGGTATGTATATTTCTTTGACACGCTCTGTAGCCTAAACGGCTAAGTGGATTTTAGCTTGAAAGGTGTCGTTAGATTCGAATCAAAATGATAAAAATTAAAATGGCTGACTTTTGGCGCCATATTAAATGTCTTCAAGTTTTTTTTCCCTCGAAACCTAATGAACTATCTAAGTAATTCATGACCAAAATTATAGCAACCTCCGTCTGCGTGTTGACTTGATACTTTCACATATACTTACCTACACAAGTCTTGTTTACATATTTTCAGATATTTTTACCATCATACCGATGGGTTTGATGCTATCATCCGCAAAAAACGTATCGCAACAAACGCATCATTACTGAGAAGAATAAGGGGCAGTCCCAACAATATCCTGAAGGCGATAGCAGCAGATACTTCCTGTGCTATGATTAGAAAATTTGTGCATAGAGTGATCACCCAGATGTCGGGTGATCTATGCAAAAAATATAAATATACCTATGTCACTTTATTATGTTACACAGTTACACATAAGTATTTTAAAAAAAATATGGATCTTTTAGCTATTCGAAATAAAATGATTTGATTTGATTAAACGGCTTAACCGGGTTTTTAGGGCTCCATTGTCAAAAAAGTATTCACTCTCTAGCCATAAGTATCGTCTTCAACCAACGACTTCAAATGAATAAATCAATGTTTTCCACACAATACTTTACTTTAGTCCGCACGTCCGACTCTTTCGATGAAATATTAAAAACAAAAACAAATGTCTAACACAAATCTAAAATAAAAGAGTAAATTCAATGTCAAACCTTTTTGGCGCTGAAAATAAAAAATAAAAAAAGCAACATGGCCGACAAAAATTGCGCGGGAAATCGTACCTCAGTGTTGCAACACATAAAAAATAACGAGGGTATATACCACAAAGGTTTTTATGCGCCTATTATCATATTTTCCCCGACCAATTACCGTTTAGGGCGCTATTTAGCATTTTTTGACGTCGAAAAAAAAATGTAGAACGATTTTTGGCATTATAAAACCAATTTGAGGGTAATAACTGGGAATTTGAATTTTAAGTTCGGTTTGGGAACTATTTTGAAGATTTTTCGAGTTTTTCCACTGATTCGGTGTTATGAAATAGGAAATACGGGGAAAGTACCTATTTGAGTTTGTAATTGATTTGGGTAGCCTAAAATCAAAAGAGTTTGGGAAACTACGTCACTCATGACTTACGGAGCCCAGACCTGGATATGCACGGTACGGCTGGTCAACAAAAAAATTGCTCAGTGCCTCAGCGGGCTATGGAAAGGGCTGTGCTCGTAGTCTTTTTGAAGGATCGGATCCAAATTAGGTAGAACAGTACCAAATACCAAAGAAACTAGCATTAATGCATTTATACAGGGCGTCCCACGGATATTATGCCACATGGAGGGAAAGTACTTTGAATATTGTATTCATTTTACTGAAAGAAGACATTATTTGAATTTAAAAAACAATTTAAACTGCATTCATAGATATTTAAATAATTACATGGTTGAATCGGAAATCGAACCATATATAGCTTTATCATACCGATCGAAAGGCTTCATCATAAGGATTATTTTTTGCTAAATAACATAGTGTCACAGATAAAAAAAAGGAAGACCATGAATTTTAGAGCTACATTTCGCAAAAAACGCAAGAAATTTTGAATTACGCGGGTAACCCTGTAGCAATCTGCTTAATATTTTTAAGGATTTTTTGAGGATTTAGACTTTTATTATTTAAAGTATTTGCATTGCATTTATAAAAAATATAGACGAAGTGCTGCGAACAATCATAGTGAATTCAAAAAAACCGTGCTCCTTCGTGTACCACCAGCTCTCACGCACACACCATGCACCTGAAGGATATTTGCTTTCAGGATTCTTACTGTACGATGCCACGACTTGTGTACTGATAGGGGAGAGCACGGTTTGAAGTGCATGTGTGTACGTGAGCGCATCACGGTTTTTTTGGCTTAACTATGATTAATCGCAGCACTTCGTCTATATTTTGATGGTATGAAAAAGACAAAGCCCTATGACAGACAGACGGATGGACAGGCGGCGTTTGTTTTTGGTTACGGAACCATAAAAACAGGGAACAAAATCGTGTGTTTTCCTATCAGTCTTCTTTACCGATTTCGCTCGTCGCCCCATTCCTAGTCAGTTCATGAATTTTAATTGTCAGTCCATCAGAAAACCGTTCAGCTATCTCCTAATTAAATCTAAAACATTCAATGATGTTAACTGCAGTCATTTGCAAGAATTGCGTTTTGTAATATCTGATTGAGTAAGACATTTATTTGGGATAAGTCGTTCTTTATACTAGCGGTACTGTCTTTCTATCTATAATATTGGAGTAGAGAAGACCACTTGAATTATTCAACTGGAAGAAGGCAAATATTGTTCTCATTGGCTGTACTGAACACAATAGAAAATTAAATCACACGATGGAAGCGGACCTGAACACAAGTTCAGATCCCACTTCTGATTTTAGCTATCCCCAAAGGAAACAGATCAGAAATTAAAATAACGACAGCAAAAATAGGGAGGGTCCCTACAATCTTGGGCTGAAACCGCGCCTGCGTTGTAGATGATTACCTGCGGTCCAACATCAGTTATCTGTAGGTTGTATCCGTCGACGAGTCTGAACCGCTCGTCCCTGGTCACCATGAGGCTGGCCGCAGTCAGCACTGCTGGCCCTCTCCGCCATAATAGTACTAGTGAACCTAAGAAGAAATATAATGTTATTAACTTCGAGCCGTAGTAGTCATACGTGGAGTGAAGCTATTTCAAGATAGCCTTAAAAGGCTACGTTCGTAAATTTTTCCCGCGCTTGTGTGTTGTCGCCGGGTCTCCTGCGACAAAATTCTAACAAAACAGGTTTAGGCCAATCAAATGTGGCCAAAACAGCTAGGCTACGCCCACTTTT
This sequence comes from Asteroscopus sphinx, assembly GCA_949699075.1. Lineage (NCBI taxonomy): Eukaryota > Metazoa > Arthropoda > Insecta > Lepidoptera > Noctuidae > Asteroscopus > Asteroscopus sphinx. The sequence continues at coordinate 14,053,663 of OX453031.1, read as the reverse complement.
TGTTGGAAAACCATGTTAGGTGTTAGAAATAACATGGTAATAACAAAAACATGGTCGCAGAAGACTGCTTTATGTGGGAATAAAGATGACATTCTGTTATCTATATCAAAGACACTATAGGGATTGTAGCAACTTTGCCAACATAGGACGAAAAAAAAAAACGAAATGTGTGCTGGCCCAGCACACATTCCGTTTTTTTTTTTGGTAGAAGTGAAACTTCAATAGACAAGTGGAAAAACGAATCGCAACGGACAAGTGGAAAAACGAATGGCAACTGACAGTGGAAAAACGAATCGCAACAAAATTTTAACTTGAAGTTTTACGGGCAGGTTTTCAAATTGGATAAGTCCTTCCATTAGATTCGTTTTTCCACATAGGTGGTATATCACTTTTAATAATGATTTAATATTTAATTTGATTATTTTTATTGAAGAGTTTTTACAAATGAGTTGTGTACTTACGTATGAATATCGGTTCTGCGGATAACGTAGCTACGGGTTTTTGTTACCTACATAGGTACCTACCTACTGTTTAAGCTAAAATAAATCGATATTTGATGTCAGTGGGATAATTCTTTAGAAGGTGATTACTTGAAAGATTATCTAAAGATTACACATATACATAAACTGAAATAAAAAAAATCTTTCTTTCCTTCTTTCTTTCATATCAATGTCATTTTCTTCCGTGCGGGAATTTAACCAGAAGCGTCTCTCAGCGCGGAAATCAATCGCTCAGCCACTATATCAAGAGTATATACATTCGTTCTATTACGTTCTGATTCACAGAAAGGATTCATTCTGGACACTCACCCAAGTTCTGGACCTGACATGGCAGCAGTAGAGTGTCTCCCACTACGGTTCTGAAGGAGTGTCCCCGAGACAGGAACCTTGGTCCATCATCTGTAAAAGAGAAAAAAATATTAAATGGTAATAGATAAGACGGAACCCTATTACTCTCGCTACGCTGTCCGTCCGTCCGTCTGATTAAGAAAGAAAGAAAGAAAGAAAGAAAGAAAAATGATTTATTGCCACAACAAGACGACATGCGGTAGGTACACATAAAAAATAATTAAACTTAAACTTAATTATATGGTGCATGTCGTATTGTATTATATGAATAGAATTGATTTATTAAAATGTTTAACGTTCTATATTTTTATGATTCTTTTTTATAGCCCCTACAAGCTGCCCTGGGCTTGTGTCTCTTGTGCCTTTTGTTACAAACTCGTGGATCAGCCAACCCAGAGACAAGTTACTTATCAGCGGATGGAACGAATGAAGTCACCATGTCTTGTATTTAGTTGATTATTATACTTTTAATTCATCGTATTTATATCCAGTCAATTAAATTATTTAATAAATCTAGTCACTAGCCAACATGATCATATTATATAATATTAGCTTAGTCATCGATTTACTTAACAATGTATCGATTTGAGAATTAATAACTATTTTATCATGTTGGCAACACTGATTCCTAGAAATTATAAAATAACGTGCAACTGTCATTTGGGGCCCTGTCCGTATTGAAACTCCGAGTAAAGAACATGTTCTGACGCTTCGTGTTACTGCATTCTTTACCTACACCCAGGTTCAGGAGAACCCGCACACCAAGGTTCACTTCCAGCAACCCCTTCGTTACACTTTATAGAAAAGACGGTATTGGTAGGATGTATAAACTATAGCGACCACTTAATGATATTTAAAAGTACAGATATGATACTAGCGCGCGCAATCTAAAGACTCGAAAACGTCCTAATTGGAATTGGTTGGGGTGCATTAAAAGAGCCTCCACGAGTGACGATATTTAATTGATCGTCCGGCGCTCCCTGGGCAGTCAGCCTCGCTAACAACCTGCTGACTGGCTAATCTTTTCCCCACGGCATGAGCTATTATCATTATGTAGCTCATGTCGACACGATAGAAGAAGAAGAACGTCCTAATTAGGACGTTTTGCTATTAGTCCGCATCAAGTAAAACGCCGAGCGTGACCGGACTAAAAAACATAAATGGCGTAGTGTGTGTACAGAAAGTGTACCAATTATGACGCGAAAATAACTTAACTTACTTTGTAGTAGTTACTTGTAGTAGGGCTCGTGGCTAAGTAGCAAGCGTGTGAATTGTACGATCTGAAAGGTTAAGCTGCACTAGCCGCGGTCAGTCTGTGGATGGGTGACCGTTTCGTTACACATCGAGACCCTTTCGTGCCTCGGAGACACAGACCAGTAAGCTTCAAGACTCCGCATAAACAAAGTTTTGTATTCGAACGCAGTCGTAAAACGTTGGTGGGGTCAGGGGGGCGGACGGCGCGTTATGATTGGCCGGCTCAAAAGTTCGGTGGTATGATTCCTTATGATTGGTGCCGCTCGCTGACTGAGTGACGTTCCGATTGGTGGATGGACGTATGATATGCAGTGGTAGAGCATATGCGTTGTGACCGGGGGTGTCCAACTAACCGGCGTCTAGAGGCTTACTGGTCTATGCTCGGAGAGCACGTAAAGCCGTCAGTCCTGAGCCTGATCTCTCTCCGCTCGTGTCGAATTGGCGTCCCATCGGATTCTGAGAGTGAGGGAATAGATAGTGGACCTGTGTTTGCGCACACACTTGTGCACTATAATATGTCCCGCGCAGATGGCTAGACCCCATTGAGATTGGCCGCCGTGACCGAAATTCGGCCGGGAGGACATTAGTAGTTTATGCGTAAAAACGAAGAAACCGTTTTCGATTTTTGTTAGGGTATAACATATCTATGCCTACTTTTAAATAAATATAATTGCGAACACTAGACAAAGAGATAAATCGAATTCGACAATTCGATACGAAAACCGTGCCATTTTCCAGATCACTTTTAAAAACCCATTCAGAACAGTTCAATAAAAAATTATATACGGCTCAAGTTTTCGAACTCTCAAACTAAGATTTGCGGAGTTTCTCGAAATGATGATTTAAGAATATATGGTTTCAACAGATGCGAGTGATATATGGGATAACTCTCTCAGATCTTCATTTGATGGAATGGGAGTAATATATTCTTGTATCACTTCAAACTTTACTCTCGTTTCTCGAATGAGTTTATTTACGAGTGACTCATACTATTATATAAAAAAATGTGAAAGTATGGATGTTTGTTTTACGCCGTAAGGGCTGAACAGATTTGGATGAATATTAGCACACAGATAGACCATAACTTGGATTAACGTGTTAATCCATCTATCCATACACGCTGAAATTTGAATCGCTTATTTCCCGAAAAGGGGTCATTGTACTCATCATTATGAACAACTTTTACTATAAGACCAACCCTGAAATCGTGAATAAAAAATCAGGTGGTCCCTATATTTTATTGATTTAAGTGAACACAAATGTAGGGACCAACTGATTTTTTGTTCCCGATTTCAGGGTTGTTCCCATAGTAAAAGTTGTTCATAATGATGAGTACAATGACCCCTTTTCGGGAATTAAGCGACTCAAATTTCAGCGTGTATAAATAATAATTAAATGTATTTTATCTGTGTATGAAGGACAAAGAAATAAACATCCATACTTTCGCATTTCTTAATATGTAAGATTTTAGCTTTGAGAAGTATGTGTGGTGTAACTTTGAGAGATAAAGTAAGGAATAACATGATAAGGGAGCGTTGTGGAGTGAAAGAAGATGTAGTGACAAAGATTGAGAAAGGTATGTTAAGATGGTTTGGACATATAGAGAGGATGGACGAGAGGAGATTGACGAAACAAGTATACGAAGCGAGTGTGGATGGAAGAGTTGGAAGGGGCCGACCTCGGCGAACGTATCGCGATCAAATCGCGGATGTTCTCAAAAAATGCCAGGTTAAGAGTTCTCTAAACCGACGAGCATGCATGACGAGGTTAATGGACGTAGATGAAGCGAAAGAGGTGTGTCAGGATCGTAGCAGGTGGAAATCCATAGTCTCTGCCTACCCCAATGGGAAACAGGCGTGATAATATGTATGTATGTATTTTAATAGCTTGGCTTGGACTTTCGAATATTGAATACATACCTACATAGTCTGAGTTCGACTTCAGCCCGTACATTTGAAATTGTAAATTCAAGTGCGGATCAGAATTTATCACTTGCTGTAACGGTGAAGGAAAACATCGTGAGGAAACCTGCACACCTGAGAGTGCTGCATACAGTTCCCGATGCTGTGTGTAGTGCGACAACCCGCAGTAGACACGCGTGCTGGACAACCAGTGCCGGCTCGAGACTTGTTTTAGGGTGGAGCTAGATCTAAATATGGCGCCCTTTGTCCTTATTTTATGTAGTGTGGAATCAATCGTGCGTGCATGTAAGATCTCATCAAAATCGTACTTACCCTGTTCTCTATTTGCGCCTAGTTGCGGATGTAGCTGGAAAGGCAATCCTCGCTCACCGTAAAAGCGCGAGCGCAGTGAGCGCGAAATTTTCGGTTTTACCAAAATATGCAATATAATAATATTATAATTATGCGTATTTTGAAGAGTTTTTCTTATATTTACATTACACGCTAAATTTTTTGTCGTTCTGAAAACGACAAGACGTTTGCGTTTCGCAAGGAAAAAAGTCAATAACAATAAAAATCCTTCAATTTTCACCAAGGAGGTCCGGCGCGCCAAGATCGGTGGCACATCTCGCTCTACCCCGGCACTGTGGACAAGGCCTGAAGCCTTCTCATTCTGAGAAGTCCGTACCCAGCAGGGAGACTATATTATAATGCTGTATTGGCGTTTCCAATCCCACAAACACCTAGAATTTTTATGACCAAAAAATAATCTCCCATTTTCTATTTTATGGAGCGAAAACCATTAAAACGAAACAGACGCCTTTCCGGCGGATATCATAAATATGGCGGCCTTGGGACCGGAAGTGACAATCCGTTGCGTCACATCCGGTCCCGAAAATGTGACACTGTATCGCTAATGTTGGTAATTGTGTTATCTTGTTATTCTGTTATTTATTTGTTATTAGAGATTGGTTAAGATGTTTATTTTGTGGGGTCAAAATGGGTGACCACATCTTTTCGGTGGTCTTAAATGGTGACCAAACATTTATACAGGTTGTCCTATTGTAATTTTTCATGGAGAAAAGTATACTTCGTAATATGAAAATTAAAAAAAGATTTCAAAAAGAAAAAATAGTTTGTTTTGTTTTGTGAGTAGTTTTATGGCCTGGTTGCTAAGACCTTCTAGCCAAGTCTTTAGTTTACTAACGCTAGTAAAGTTATGGAAACTTTACTAGGTTTCTGAGGGGATTATGAGAAAATACGAAAGTCACGGTATTGAAGTTGTTATAGGCAAAGGTAACCGCTTAACATCAGGTGGGCCTTTTGCTCGTTTCGCCAACCTATCATCATCATCATCATTTCAGCCGTAAGACGTCCACTGCTGGACATAGGCCTCCCGAAAGCATCGCCACAACGACCGGTCCTGCGCCTTCCGCATCCAGCGGATTCCCGCGACCTTCACCAGATCGTCGGTCCACCTTGTGGGGGGCCTACCCACGCTGCGCCTTCCAGTACGCGATCGCCACTCCAGAACTTTACTGCCCCATCGGCCACCTGTTCTGCGAGCAATGTGCCCACCCACTGCCACTTAAGTTTGGCAATTATTCGGGCCATGTCGGTACTTTCGTTCTCCTGCGAATCTCCTCATTTCTGATTCGATCACGCAGTGACACTGATAGCATAGCCCTCTCCATTGCCCTTTGAGTTACTTTGAGCCTTCTTATCAGGCCCATTGTGAGCGACCACGTTTCGGGTCGATTTCTCAGCCTACGAATGAAATTACACTAATGAGATCGTGACACAAATTATATCCAAATCACACTAATGATGTGCATATTTTTATTGGTTAAAAAATGTAAATTAAGTCTTCTTATGATCAATATTAAAACCTTTGACATCGAAACAACAATTGATAAACTATTTTACAATTTGTTAACAGTAATCTTCATCAATATAAATAAGGCTAAACTTACTTTGTAAACCAATAAAAATATGCATACCATTAGCGTGATTTAGATTTTATTTGTGTCACGATCACATTAGTGTAAAATCATTCGTGGTACCCAATTTTATGTGAAATCGACCCTTTCAGTGCCGTAAGTAATTACTGGCAACACACACTGGTCAAAGACTTTCGTCTTGAGACACTGTGGTATTTTGGTCGAGAAGATATTGCGTAGTTTCCTATATAGTACTTACTCCTGTTATTCTGTGCGTGTGCCGCTATGAAAACGGCCGCAAGCACCACCCACGACCCCTCCATCGTGTCAATCACGACCTCCACTCCTCACTGAGGTATCCCTCATCTGGAACAACAGAAAAAGAAGTTAATTATTATAATAATAACTTCTTAGGTTTTCGCGATCACTACACATTATAATAAAACAAAGTTTAACCGGATTAAATCGCGTATATTATTTAAATTGGTTTCCCTGACGTTTCGAAAGCTTTGCAGCATTTCGTGGTCGCAGGTAGACTAAGATGACAAGCGTCTTTACAGATATTTCTTAAAAATTATTTTAATCTACCGTACAATATTTATTAATTAAAATCGTTTCGATGCACGCAGTAATCACTCACAATATCATTATCTTTTACAGTGTTGCGTGCTGTTTGGGACTTGATTATTTTTAGGACTGGGTTCCAAACAGGTGGCAGCTGCCAACCATCTTCTCTATAAAAAAATCCTAATTTTTATAGAAAAGATGGTTGGCAGCTGCCACCATAAACCAATTTAAATAATACTTATACGCGATTTAATCCGGTTAAACTTTGTTTTAATTATTATCAGTTCAATTATTAAAAAACTCCTTTACGCAGCTTACGCACGCTTGACTTGAGTCGTGAGGCGAACGGAGGGGGTAGTGCGGGACGCGGGAAGCGAGGCGCGGTACGGCCACGACACAGCGCCGGCATTGCTTTGTTCTCTGAAATCGTGTTGAGGGAGATATAAGATAGTGAAGTTTTACTTCAGTCGTCTGCCTCGTTGTTCTAGTGGTTGCAAGCGCGACTGCTGAGCGTGGGGTCCTGGGTTCGATTCCCGGGTCAGGCAAAGTGTTATTGGGTTTTTCATTAGGAAATTCTCAGTAGCAGCCCGGAGTCTGGATTTGTGCCCGGTCAATGGCAATAGGCTCGCCCCCTATTAGTTCATAGTTATTTATTGATAATAGTAATTATTATAAGTCACAATTTAAGTAAGTAAAATTACATTTTCAGTTATCATTATTACATGCTATTACATTATTAAAATTTATTATAATATTATACATATTATATTACATGGGACTATAACATAACTGGCGAAATGTGGGTGTACTATTACACCTCTGCCTACCCCTTCGGGGACATACAGGCGTGATGTTATGTTATGTTACTTCAGTCGTGTGGTCTAAAGCACAATCGTTTTTTTTTTTCAATTTTTTTTAACGTATTTACGCATGCGAAGCGAAATCTCAAGATATAAATTGTGGAAAGAAAAAATCGGCCAGGTGCGAGTCGGACTCACGCAGTAAGGGTTTCGTACCACCAATCGACCTGATACCCCATATAAACTGATTTAATTTACGAGAATTCATCAAAAGACATCAACGCACCGTGCGCGAAACATGAATTTTTGCATCTCTTTCTTACGCAGGTACACACGGCTACAACATAAACAAGCACAAGCACAAGCTGTACATTTCCAGTATAAGCTGACCTCGCATTGTATAGGTTTTCCTTCCAACGCGAGGTCAGCCTTTACTGGTTTTGTACAGCTTGATGTGTAGCCGTGTGTACCACCACATATGTCTATGTTTGCCCTATTTTTAGTTTTTGTTGCTAAACTCTAAAATCAGACCAAGTTTGACGCTGGTATGTATTACGGTTTTGAAGCTAGAGCATAAACAAAATCGTTGAATGAAAAAAATGCATGATTTTCGAGGTTTCTTGTATGGGATGACCCTTTTGGTTTTAGACTTTTTTATTTTTAGTATTTGTCGTAACAGGAGTTGTAGCAACACATATTCTGAGAAAATTACAATACAATACAATACAAATAATCTTTATTGTATACAGTCTAGGTGGTATTGAAGTTGTCATGGGCAAAGGTAACCGCTTAACATCAGGTGGGCCTTTAGCTCGTTTCGCCATCCTATACTATAAAAAAAAATAAAAAAAAAAAAAAAATATAGCAACATATATTATGACTTATATAGAACACATGTACAACTGGCTAACTATTACCGTTCAAAATATACAGCCCTGACTGTGACTCTTGTTCTGTGCCTGTGACGGACGGACGGACGGCGGCGTAGCGAGAGTATTAGGGTCCCTTTTCACACGTTTTGGGTACGGAACCTTAAAAAAAAGTTGAAGTACCCTTACGATTACTTAGTAGGTACGGAAAAAAGTGTCACGTTCGATGCACCATAAAAAATTAATACAACATTAGGGCCCGTATTACAGAAAGTTCCTCAAGCGTTGATCACTGTTTAAAACTAGTTTTGAGTTGGGATTTAATTTTAGAACATGCCTCAAGCAGAGATTTATTGATCACAGTTCGGCTGAGTTTAGCTTTATTTTAAACTGTCACCTGTTTCGGTATTTGAGCAGAGATTTAATCTGTAATCACTTTAGTGTGGTCCAGATTACGCTTGAGTAGAGATTTCTATTCTATTTAAGGTCAAATTCGTGTGTTATGTTGTTGAATTAAAGTTTATAATTACCGTATCGGAATAAGACCGATACTCAAGTGACGATTCTATCCTTAAGTAGTGATCAGGTGATTGAAGTTTAAACTGTACTTGACAAAAAAAACGTTCTGTAATGTAATAAGGGCCTAAAACAAAGAATTTTATTCCTTTCCACATTTAACGACTTCTTTCTCTAAAACTCCCTTCTCAAAGTCAAATACGTCTTAATATGATAATTCCACCGATTCGCGGTGGTCGCAGCAATGTTATATGCGTGTGTGGGTACATGTTTTTTTAAGTATAATAGGACTGGTCCCTCACCCCTGGCGAGGGGATCAAATCATACGGAATGAATGCCGTTAAGGAGAACATCATGGGGTTGCGTTTAAGGATTTTTTTAAAGTAAGTTCTTAGATATAAAAAAAATAAAAATATTTTTTATTTCAAACAAACCTAATTACAGCCACTTGAAACGTCAGGCTCTAGTTGCTCGGTTTCAAATTGTGGGTCCTATGGAGAAGAACCGGCAAGAAACTCCATGGATATACTCTTTTTAAAATAAATAAATAAATATCTTTGGGACATTTTTACACAGCACCATCTAGTCCCAAACTAAGCAGAGCTTGTGCTATGGGCACTAGACAATGGATATAATACTTATATACTTTTTTTTTTTTGTAAATACGTACTTATAATACATAAGCAACACCCAGACCGACACAAACACTTATGTTCATCACACAAATATTTGTGTCCTGTGGGAATCGAACCCGTGGTCAAATATTATTATTATTGTTTATTACATCTTTATTCAAGTAATGTGAGTATAATGTAGGTTAATGTCAGAAATAAACAAGAGTTCAAAAATGAGAATATAGAAATAAACCTAAAAATAGTTGCTACAAAATACTCCTCTAGACAATCTGACAAAATACTTCTTAAACATTTTTTCAACATTAAACTTGCCCTTAACGCGGCACCCCTACTCGTGAAATCAATCGCTGTGTACAAGATTGTTAGGGGTGCCCCATACAATGTTTATATATTTATTTATTATTAGGGGAATGTTTTTTGTAGGGAAATAATTTATTTCTTGAGTTAAACATGTTTTTTTAGATGTAGATTTATTGGTGAAGGTTTTTTTTTGAATTGTGAATTTTTTGAAGTTTTTTATTTGTAGTGTATTTTGATTAATAATTTTCTCTTGTATTATGGCTGCGTTTATAGACACAAATTTCATTTGCAAAGTACACAGATTTGAAACCAAAAGAGAATGCTATGGGGTAACCTAGTTTGTGCCACAACCAAACGCTGTTCAAATCAAATCATTTATTGCATTTTGGGTATTGCACGATTACATGGTTATAAAATTTGTAACACAAAAAAACAGGAATAAAAAAGAATATAATTAAAATTATATTAAATTTGTTCAATTACCTATGTAGTTCATAGAATAGCACGCAGCTTTATTTAAATTTAATTTATTATAATTGATTTGACTATTTTATAATATTCAATTTAGCAATGTGACATTTTGATTTGATTAAATTACATAATTGGTTATTTATTTTAATATGATATTTGAAGTTTAACTAATTTTCCACATTATAATTAATTTAATTTATTGTTGGATTGTGTGGATTATTTTAGTTGTAATTTTTATATGGGTCTGCAAAGTTTTTTTTTAATAACATACACATTTATAATTACATGCATGTAATAATCAACATAAGCAAAAGCGAAAATCTAATTTTGTCATACTTCGAATCAGTTATTTTCTAGTACTTAACCTCAAAGTATTAATAAATATTGAAAACTACGAATTGCTGGTACCCATCTAAAACAATTAGTTATATGGAAAGAGCATTTTATTCTCCTTCGAATACACTGGGTTTGGTTGTCACACGAAGACTTTTGATGGGTAGACTAAGCAATTCAATTCAATTCAATTCAATTCTTTATTGCATTACCATGTGTATTTACAAGGTCTCAATAATATTACAAGTCCACATGAACCCTGTCAAGCGCCATACATAAGAAGGCATTGTCCTTTTTAGAGTAAGAAATGTTATAAATATTTAAAAGTGTAAATTGATATCGTCTACTTAAGATTATGTTAATGAAATCTCATAGGAATTACCATCGATTTTTTTTTTTTTAAATACATGAACGTACCGAAACCATGAGTATTTTGTTACTTAATCATGGCCCAGTTAATTATAAGGGTTGAACAATTTTTAATCAAAGAGTATTTGATTTTTAAATAATAAATCTAGTATGTATATGTTGGTATTGCTCGCTACAAAACTATGTCAGAATTTATTTATTTATTCTTAATTAATCCTTTGTAACATCTTAAGGCCCTACAAGATAAGTGGCGGCCCCATCAGTAAAAAAATAATTACTCACTGAGTACCACTGAGTAGCCCATGTCAATACAAAACAAAATACTTTTATACAAGCAAGTCCTAAGCTTTGTTCTACTTTTATACAAGCAAGTCCTAAGCTTAGTTCTACTTTTATACAAGCAAGTCCTAAGCTTAGTTCCTAAGGTTAGTTCCTAAGCTTAGTTTAGTTTATTTTATACTCTTGTATCTAATTGATTGTTTATTTAAAAAAATCTGTAGCTGTCACAGTCCCCTCGTGACATCTTTAATCCATCTGGAATAAAGATGTCAAGAAGAGAATTCTGTAGTAATATATTGCTTTTGTACTTGCAGTCTATTTTATGAGTGCTGTGTGTACCTGTTATGGGCATTAGGGCATGCAATATCGGAAGGTTTCTAAGGTGTCATCAGCAGCTATTGTCTTAATTTAATTGTATTGTATTCTATTGAATTGTAGTGTATTGTGTAGTAGTGTATTGAATAAAGGAGATGTATTATTTAAGGTGGAGAGTTGTAATGTATTTAGGTTTACCCACATTTAATAGATGTGATTATCAAGTATCATATAAGGTGACACACTAATTTGTAACAGGCAGTTCGCATTATACGCTTGCTACCGACTCCCGTGTTTTATTTACTTAGTGAAAACTTCTCAGTCGTCTTACACGAAGTACATACACTTACAATATACAGTTACAGTTAGATAGTATTACAGTTTCCAATTCCGGAACTGCTTTCCGATATTGGGTACTGAACTCCAGAATTCCGGAACTAGTTCCGGAGTTGGTATATTTTTTTACAATTAGTTTATTTCGAAACTTTATTGTTTTAGAAACATCAAATTTTCGATTCGAATTTATTTAAAGAAACACGGCCGTGTCATGTTAAATCACCGAATCAAAATCAGCTCTAGAAAGAGTTTTCTCAGGCTACATTCGCAACTGACTGAGAATCTGTCTCTCAGCAGCAGCATACTGAAAATCTAACGATCTAAAAACCCATTTTCGACAATAAACAAAATCCCAAAATATATATAAGCTAGATTTTAACCAAACTTGGTATCGTAAAAGAACTTTTTTTTGTATCTATGAGATTTACACAAGTGAAAAAGTACCCATCTAATCAAACTTATAGCCGCGGATAAAAATATCGGTCCTTCTAAGATTGAGATGCTTGATGAAGTTAACAGTTTCCCGTGAGAACAGCAAGACCAGCGGTTTCTAGCAACATTCACGCACCATTTCAAGAATCTCTGAAAGGTTGAGCAGTCCGTTATTAGTGCGGTCTTCGGGAAAATAAAGAAAAATACACCATCGGGTGATGATGATGATGACGGTGTTACCACTGAACTCCTTTTAGGGGTGCAAGCGTGGCTCTGGTTTTGAAAGAGCTAGCTTGTTTTATTCCGCCATTCAACAAGGTATTATACAGAAGGCATGGAGCGGGATTTCGGTGGTTTTGTTCTTCTAGAAATGTGAAATAACCTTGCTAAAGGAAAACAGATGCATTGCACTCTGGGTCATGTATACAAGCTGTTCTCGAAGCTCGTCACAAATTGTCTCGTCAGAAGACTCAACGAATTCCACAGAAGCAAGCCAGGTGTCGAAAAAGTTACAGAACTGTAAACCACAACCATTCTCTACCGCAGAGTGTACAGAAGACGCATTTTTTTATGAAACTAAAGCTAAAATTGAATTAGCCGCTTTATGGCATTTTTGAAATAAGAGCTTCAGGCAATTCTGAATGCTCTTATCCGATGCCACATTGAAAAGCAGTAGTAACTGATCCTTGTGAGACAGGGGTAAGTAATATCACCGAAACTATACTGAAGCTTTGCAGGCCGTCTGCAAAACACTAGACTAGACTGGAAAGGGTATCAACGTAAACGGCGAGAACATTTCACAACTCCACTTGCCGACGAGATCGTTGCAACGGCAGTCTGGAACAACTAACCAAAATGCTGTATAGCTTTTTATATAGAGCCTCTTGGCTTGTTGGTCTTGGGATAAGACAGACAAGAAGGTCTTGAGCTGAGGTCGGTTCTTGTCGAATAGAAAGCGCTCGAAAATGTGCAGGAATATGCCCTGGCACTAAGATCAGGTTATTCAGCTTGGTATACACAACATCGAGAAAGGAGCCGACTGCATTTAGCAACCTTCGTCGAATCTTCTCGTCGCCTCTTCCGTAAAGTCTGAAAACAAGTCTTCAACCAGTAAGTCCTGTCTGTCGTGTCCTACGATGCCGAGCAGTGGACACTGTCAGTTGGACTAGTCCACAAGTCACTCAGCGAAGTATGCTTGGATATTCTTTAAATAAAAAGATCCGCAATGAGATTATCCGGAAAATAACCACAGTGACTGACATAGCTCGCAAAATCAGCACGCAGAAGTGGTAGTGGGCTCTGTCATGGACTCATGGCTGTTGAAGAACTGATGGCCGTTGGAGCAGACGAATCCTTTAGAGGAGGCCGTGAAAAACGCAGCGTATGACCAAACAACCCGAAAAAAGTAGCCGATTTGTATTGGATGCGGAAGGAGGAACATTCAGTCTTGTCGCGCAACTTGGAAGATGTCTAGGTCCAGCAGAAGATTTCGATAGGCTTATTTGATTTAAATATTGCATACAATTTTGAAACTTATGAGACTAATTACATAAGCTAATTTCGAAACTGAAAATTTATGAAACTGCATGCCCTTTAATGGATATGTGTTACACATAGCCGAAAAGTAACTTTGTTAATTAATTATGAATATCGGAATTACGATAATTAGTTTCTCAATTCCGGAACTGAAAAAACGTGAAAATCTGTCCGAGATTCCGGAGTTTCGAGATTCCGGAATTTCTCAACTTCTTCATCTTCAACTTAGTCTGATTATAGTGCATACTATTTAGTTTAGCAACAAATGTTAAAAACAGGGCAAACGTAGACATATGTGGTCGTAAGAAAGAGATGTAAAAAAATCACATGGGACTAATTATTATTATTATTATTTATTTATTGATTAAGTAACAATGACTAATAATAACATAACTGGCGAAATGTGGGTGTACTATACACTTCTGCCTACTCCTTCGGGGAAATACAGGCGTGATGTTATGTTATGTTGTGTTATGTTAAAAAAAAACACATTTAGCGTAAGCTCGTTGATGTCTTTTGATAAACTCTCGTAAATTAAATCAGTTTCTATGGGGTATCAGGTCGATGGATGGGTGGTACAAAAACCTTACTGCGTGAGGCCGACTCACACTTGGCCGGTTTTTACATTATTTTGTTTTGGTAGGCCAAAAGTATTAGATGTTATATGTTTTCAAGCAAAGTCAACGCAATGCATACTTTATTTTTTGAGCTACGCTTATTGGCATATTATTTACTTTTTTTCAAAGTTTATGTTTTCTCTGTAAGTGAATTTGTAATTCTTTTCAGAAAATAAAGATCTTTAACCGTACATTCAGCTAATAATCTTACACTTTGAATTTGTTCCGTCCGGGAATAGAACCCGCGACGAATCAGCCAAGTGCTGTGTTCCCATTCCCATTTCCCATAGACACAAAACAGATAGCCCAGATTATTATAATTTATGCAAAACCATCCCCCGCCATTATTTGGTTATTCCCCCATTCACAAAATCTCGGGGAACCAGTATTTAATACTTTCCCATGGTAAATTTTTAATTACCGGGGGATTATTCTGACAAATCTTATAAATGTTTGTCAAAATGTCAATGACAGCTATTTTAAATGTAAATTTTGTAAAAAGGGGTGACATTTTTTATAAAGGGGTGGTTTGGAGGCGGGTTTTTGTTGATGTTTGGTGTTTAATTAATTATTGTGATTATGTTATATGTTTTGCTGGTTTTCGGTGTATGGTTAAATTAATAATAGTCCCCTTTCTAACCTAGGGCACAGATAATATAATACTATAGTACCTCGGGAGTCGTAAAAGAATTGTAATGGCTGATTCTGTATGATTTACTGACTGCCTCGTTGGTCTAGTGTTAGCAAGCGCGACTTCTAAGCGTGGGGTACTGGGTTTGATTCCCGGGTCAGGCAAAAAGTGTTATTGGGATTTTTCCGGTCGCCGTCGGTTCTGCGCCTGATCTTTCTCCGGTCGATTGCCGTCCCATCGCATTATGAGAGTGAGGGAATAGAGAGTGCACCTGTGTTTGCGCACACACTTGTGCACTATATTTATTGAAATAACTTAAAACCTCTTAAGGGGTCATTGTACTCATCAGTATGAACAACTTTTACTATGGGACCAACCACAGAAATAGATAGAATGGCCATGTGGGCAGGGCGCGCGTGTCAGCACCATGCACCGTAGTGCAGGATATTTCAATGCCTTTCTCAGCACGCCTTATGACTTGTTTCTATAAATACTGTAACAAAAACCCGTTAAATGCCTTATTGTGCTGTTTCTAACTGCAGGAACAAAAGCTGGAAAGTACATTTGATTTAAATTAATTAAAAAAAAACAATGACGTCAAAATGTAAGGCGTAGTTTGTTCGGAAAGTTCCAATAAATCAATCAACTCAGCCTATCGCAGTCCACTGCTGGACATAGGCCTCTCCCAAGTTGCGCCACAACGCTCGGTCCTCTGTCTTCCGCATCCAGTCCCCCCCAGCCACGTTCTTTAGGTCGTCGGTCCACCTGGCAGGGGGGCGCCCTACGCTGCGTTTGCCGATTCGCGGTCTCCACTCAAGGACTCGTTTGCTCCAACGGCCATCGGTCCTTCGACAGACATGGCCAGCCCACTGCCACTTCAGCTTAGTGATCCTACAAGCTATGTCGGTCACTCCGGTTCTTCTCCGGAAAATCTCGTTACGGATTTTATCCTTCAAAGAAACTCCAAGCATAGCTCGCTCCATAGCTCGCTGAGCGACTTTGAATTTGTGGACTAGCCCAACTGTCAGTGTCCACGTCTCGGCACCGTAAGTCATAATGTTCGGAAAGTTGCCACGCATGAATCGCAAGTAAAATTGTGATTACAACCATTCTATCTATTTCTATGGGATCAACACTGAAATCGCGAAAAAAAACAGCTGTGCTCGTTTCGGAGGTCAACGCACATTTTGGGTCGCTACAGCAACGAATTATAAACCAAAAAACCTCAAAACCTCAAATGAAACTGGACATATGTGGAACAAAATTATTAGCTTATTTCTTCCACTCTATGTTAACAATATTAGAATGTCGATTAAATAAATCCACTTAACCAGCCGGTGAATTGTGTAGTTATGCGTTCAACCCTAGTTCTTAAGGGCACGTTCACACTGGCAGAGTTAGTAGCCCAGTAAAGTTGCGGGAGTCTGATCAGGCGCGGTTCCAGCCCTCTATTTTAGGGGGGGTCAGCTTGGCTTACGTAAAGTTTCAAGGTTCACATTTACCAGCAAAACAGGTTTTTTTTATTTATGCAAAGACAACGTAAATTGTTGGAGTTAGTATTATGTGTACCAGAATAGTTAATTACAAAATGCTCGCCGACAAAGACAAAACGACCGCCAAATACAAGCGTGTCATGTTGGTGTCTTAAGTAATTAATAAATACGTTTATTAATACTGGTTTAAAATCATTTATTAAACTCACAAGCTTTTACAAAATCCTCATGTCCGCGACCACAGATAAAACGTCCCCCCGATTTTAGTGTTGTCACCTCTACTCACATCCCCCTTTCTTACATTAGACATTAGAATGCTTATTTAATAAATGTTATAAATCAACAATCTTGTTTTATTTATTTAACAATCATACATATGCAAATACTGCGGCTTTCTCAGTTCTTCCAAAACTGGATTTATTTTCATTACTAGGTATTTGTTCAATATTATCATTAAAAGTTACTTTTTTACTTGTGGAAGAACCATGAGAAGGTCTACTTAAATTATTTTCAGAAGGTACATTAACACAATAATTTTCAGGAGGTAAGTAAACATAATCATCCTCATAACTATTCACTGGTTCAAATTTTCTTAATGTAGATCCTTTAAAAATATGGTATTTATTTCTTACAACTGTCTCCCCATTATCTAATAAAACTTTATAAGATCTATTATTACACTCTTCAACAATTTTCCCTTTTATTTTCTTATTACTATTCCTATCATGTATGTATACATTCTGTCCTATATAGAACTTACTTATTTCCACATTATTTTTCTTATCATGATAGTATTTATATTTATGACATTTATGTTCTACCTGTTTTCTTACTTTGTTATAGTTAATTTTAGACTGATTACTTTTAGTAGGTAAGAATGATGTTACTTGCCTACCCAACATCAATTCATTAGGTGATTTTAACTGATTATCAATAGGTGTATTCCTGTATTCGAGCAAAGCTAAATACAAATCTTTTCTTTCTGTTATAAATTTTTTAAACATTCTCTTAATAGTTTGAATATGTCTTTCAACCATTCCATTTGATCTTGCATAATAAGGTGTTGAATTAATATGTTTAAAGTTCCATGCGCTACAAAATGCTTTAAATATCTGACTCTTATATTGAGCTCCATCATCAGTATACAATAATTTAGGAATACCCCATCTAGAAAATAACACTTTTAATGCTTTAATATGACTTTCAGATGACTGATCTTTTAGCTCAACTACTTCTACATATTTAGTTAGGTAATCTGCAACCAACATATAAATCTTATTATTTAAAAAAAACATATCTGCACCCAAAATATTCCAAGGTTTATTTGTTAAATCTCTTAGTATCAGCGGTTCATATGAGTGTTTTTTTCTATATTGAAGACATAAATCACAATTTTGAATCAGATTTTCAAGTTCTTTGTACATACAAGGCCAGAATAATAAACCTCTTATTCTGTTTTTACATTTATCTATTCCTTGATGATTATAATGCACTTTATTTAACATCTCCTTCCTTAAGGATTTAGGTACTAAAACTGCTGTATTTTTAAATATAATACCATCTACAACATATAACTCATTTTTAATTGAATGATAATATTTCAAACTGAACGGAATATTTTTACTTGAGGGCCATGAACTTTGAATATAATTAATTAATAAACTAAGATCAGTATCTTTAGCAGTTTCCTTTTTAAACGTTTCTAATATTTCTTTGCTTATATTAAGGCTCTCTTTAATTAAACATACATGTAACTCTATATTATCATCTAATTCTTTGTTACACATGTTGTCATTTACAAACGATCTCGACAATGCATCAGCTACTAACAATTCTTTACCAGGTTTGTATATAATTTTTAGATCATATCCTTGTAATCTAAGTCTTAGTCTCTGTAATCTCAATGGTGTTTCATTCATAGATTTTTTAACTATGTATTCCAATGGCTTATGATCTGTCTCAACAGTAACATGTCTACCATAGATGTATTGATGGAATTTCTCACAAGCATAAACAATAGCCAGCAGCTCTTTCTCTATTTGAGCCCATGACTTTTGACAATCTGTTAATGCTTTAGAAGCATATGCTACTGGTGCATTTTCTTGCAACATAACTGCACCTAACCCTGTACTGCTGCTGTCAACTGATAATGTTATTGGCTTGTTAATATCAAAAAACTTTAAAACGGGACTTGATGTTAATAACTTTTTTAATTTATTGAAATCATCCTTCTGTTTATCACCCCAAACAAAAACAGCATCTTTTCTTAATAACTCTCTCAATGAATATGTAACATCCGACACATTAGGAATAAATTTTGACACATAAGTAACAATACCTAATATTGTCTGTAATTGTTTTTTACAATTAGGTTCCTCCATGCTCACTATAGCCCTTATTTTCTCTGGATCTGGTTTTACTCCTTCACCACTCAGTATATGACCAACATATTTAACTTCAGTAACCCCAAACTGACATTTTTCTCTATTAAATTTAACACCGGACTCCAATCCCCTTTTTAAAACTTGTTCTAATCTTTCAGTATGTTCCTGTAAAGTTTCACCCCATACTATTAATTCATCAATATACTGTTCAACCCCTGTAATATCTTTAAATAAATCTGAGAAACATTTACTGAAAACTTCCGGAGCTGAATTTAATCCGAAAGGTAATCTTTTATAACAATAACGACCAAAATTTCCCGCATTAAATGTAGTATATAACTGACTAGCCTCTGATAATCTTATCATGTAAAATCCTTTAGATGCATCTAAGACACTAAAATATTTAGCTTTAGGCATTCTCGCTATTAGTTCTTCAAAAGTACTCATTTTACACCTCTCTCTAATAATGTATTTATTTAAATTCTGCGGGTCTAGACATATTCTAATTTGATCACCTGATTCTTTTGTAACTACCATCGAATTAACCCATTCAGTGGGCTCTTCCACTTTTCTAATAACACCAAAACTCTCCATTCTCTCTAGTTCCATTTTCACTTTTTGCTCTAATTTGAAAGGTATTTTCCTAGGTCGCTCTGCAACAGGTATACAATCTTCCATTAACTTAATATTATATTCATATTTTAGCTCTCCTAATCCTTGGAATATATCACTGTATTTTTCAACTAAGTATGTAGGGTTGTCATTGTTGACTTTATTAATATTTTGTAATATTCCCAGCTCACAGGCAGTAATGTAACTAATAACACCAAATTTACAGCAATTTACCACATAGAAAGTAGTTTTACATTCTGTATTTTGAAACTTAACAATCTCCTTACACTCTCCTAATACTGCTATCTGTGACCCATCAAAATTAGTCAGCTTTATGTTTGTTTTAAACATATTTAATTTTAACTTTTTTACTAACTCAATATTTAAAATATCAACATGCGAACCTGTATCAATTTTGAAACTTACCAACTGGTCTTTTATTTTCAACTCCAACTCCCAATCTTTTATTGCACCAACATTCTTTACCGAATTTAATTGAAATGAACTATCTAGACTACTGTCAATCTCCACTGCATTACATTTATTGCGACACATTGCCCCAAAATGCCCATATTTACCACACTTTACACACTTTTTATTATATGCTGGACATTTACCAAATGGGTGTGTGCTGCCACATTTCCCACACACTTTCTTTTCTTGTGTTCTTGACTTTGACCTCTGTCTAGTAGAATGACCTCCTTGATATTGCCTCGTCCTATTTTGAAATCTTCCTTTATTTATATTTGCTACTTCTTCCTGAGTATTATTGTTACTGCTTAGTTTTTCTACCTGAGCTTTTGCTACTTCAGCAACTCTGCAGGCTGTTACACACTTTTCAAGATCTAAATCAGGCCGCTTCAATAAATTTTCTTTTAAGCGAGTATCTTTTATGCCCATAATGATTTGATCACGTATCAAACTATCCTTTAATTTTTCAAAATTACATTCTAGACTCAACTTCTTGAGTTCTGTTATAAACTCATCAAAAGATTCCCCTTCTTTTTGTTTTTTACAAAAGAATAAGTGCCTGTTATATGTTTCATTGCTTGGAGGACTACAATGTTTTTCCAAGTTCTGTATGATTTGCTGATATGTCAATTTTTCCTTCCCATCAAAGGTATTATATAGTGCTAGCCCTTCGTCACCCAGACAGTGCAACAATAGAGCACGTTGCTGCACATCATTAAGTTTTTTATCAGCACCACTTGCTGTAAAATATATGTCAAACTTTTGTTTCCAATTTTCATACGCTTGTTTGACGTTACTCGCTGTTAAATTGAGCGGTGCTGGCGGTTTAAGCAAGTCCATTCTTGATCAAGTTTTATTGTAAAACTTTTTACAAGTAGTAATGGCTGACTACTCAAAATGGCTTTCTTACCGGTGGTGACGACGGCGTCTTCTTTAGTTGTCCGCATCCGCGGTATTTCAATGTCCTCATCAGCAATCTTCAATGTCCTCACCCGCGGTTTTTAATGTCCTCAGCGCCATGTCATGTTGGTGTCTTAAGTAATTAATAAATACGTTTATTAATACTGGTTTAAAATCATTTATTAAACTCACAAGCTTTTACAAAATCCTCATGTCCGCGACCACAGATAAAACGTCCCCCCGATTTTAGTGTTGTCACCTCTACTCACAAAGCGCTAGCGCAGCGTGCGCGAAATTTTACACATTTATGCGAAAAGTTGATTTCAATTTAGGTGTTTTTTTGGAGTTTTAGGCTACTCGTGCATACAAAGAATGAGATTGAAAATAGCGGCTTTGTATTTTCCTCTTGCTTACAAGTATTGTATGAGCAGAGACATGACCCCTGCGATCCCCCCCCCCACCCGTCGGACTGCACCTGGGTCTGATGGCAGTCACTCCGTGTCAAAGACTGATGTTCCACCGCATTTGGTTAGACTGGAAGCCGACCCCAACATGGTTGGGAAAAGGCTCGGAAGAAGAGAGTTAGTCTGTCAAGTACTGGCGGTAGAATCAAGAAAAAAAAAGGATTTTAGTGCAATTTAAATTTCAATTCATTTATTTATTCGAAGAATCTCCATTTATGTTAGTAACAATTTTCTTAAAAACGATGTTAGTAGGTAGTTTTGTACTATAAATTTTTTTTTATAGTATTGGGTGGCGAAACGAGGGGACCACCTGATGTTAAGTGGTTACCTTTGCCCATAACAACTTTAATACATTATTTAAATAAGACATTTCATTTAGGCTCTGGCACAGATAATATAATACTATAGTACTCTGGTCAGACAGCTAATATAATACCATCTGATCATAACCCAAATGAAAGCCTTAATTATTGCAGAGTCGACTTTACCAGCAATAACTTGCAGGATGCTATTAGTGCAATGCACGGGCACAGATTATTACAATAGTTATGGCTCGGAGCTAAAAAAGTAAGGGTAGTGTAGCCTAGTTACGCATGAGTTACGCTATCAATGTTAATTGGGCTTTTAAAAGTTTAAAAATCAAATAGTTTTTATGTCAACCATTAATTTAATGTGAACTAAAAGAGTTTCCATGATTTACGATATTTAAATTCTATTCACTATTCAAAATGTTCTGACCAATTAATTTAATTAAATTTATTACATTTTATATAAGTTATTTCATATAATTGTACATACTTTATCTACTAACAATAAACCTGAAATCAAATGACATAACAGTTGATTTATTTATTAATTCAGAGACTCCAACATTTAAACAACTAAGAAAATTACACATTATTTCAATGGCATAATTTTTTTAACAGAATGACAGTTGTCGTGTGCCGTGTTTATTCTGAAATTTTTTTGTTTATTATTGTGTTATTAATTTTCAGATAATTTTGAATTGTTCGGGGCAATATTTTTGCCGAGACTACTAGACAATTTACTCTACCAATGTGAACGCGCCCTTATACTTACAAAAAATAGGGGCCCGTTGATACGTTTACAAAAGTAAAAATCCGTGAAATTGCAATCGATTTGCACTTTGTATTGTGTACTCAGTATTTGTATTAGGAGCCCCATTTGTTTGACTACTGGCTCTGTCGATAGAGTATCGACGATTGACAGATGGATGGCAAGATAGCTATCAAGTAAAAATGCAACAATCAATCAGTATATCAATTCTCAAGTATAATGCGGGCTATACATGCTGAGGAGTCCGGACCGATATGGACTGTCATTCCTAACAGAAGGCGCGGTCGGAGGCGGGCTGCCATCGAATGAAACTGACTGAAAAATTAAGACCTTAGGTCCGTAATAATTTCTTAGGTTTTTGCGATCACTACACATTATAATAAAACAAGTTTAACCGGATTACATTGCGTATATTATTTAAATTGGTTTTCCTGACGTTTCGAAAGCTTTGCAGCACTCGTGGTCATAAAATAAAAAACAATTGCTAATTAAAAACATCCTAATTTTAATAGAGAAGATGGTTGGCAGCTACCACCTGTTTGGAACCTAGTCCTAAGCTTGTTTTGCCGTCCTAAATTATAAAAAAATGCAACTATTAGCTTGGAAGAATAAAAAAAGGCGGACGGAATAGTAAGACGGCTCGCATAAAAGTCAGGGCTGGCACGCACACATTCACACCCATAGTAAGACAAAAAGCCGCGATTACGCAACAAATCTAACGTGACAGTAGTCATTGTCGTAATGACACAAATAAAATTATTATTATTCCGTTTATTCATTTTATATACACATTTCAATACATTTTTAAATATTTTTTAAAACAAAAAGATATTATAAGATGTGGATAACGTTGTTAGTTACACACTGACACATTCTCATGTAATTACTTTGATTAATCATGTAAAGTGTGTAATTGTTTGTTTTCCCTAATAAATAAAATAAAAAGTATACAGCTAAAAGAGATTATAGTACGGAAAACATGGCAAAGTTTAAAAGTCATATAAAAAGTCTTTCCTTTTCAGATATTTACGACACGGAAGACCCAAATACAGCTTTTAATGCATTCATTAATATGTTCAAGTTGATATATGACCAGTGTTTTCCAATAAAATTAATCAAAATGGATGTTATAAAAAAACCCAAATGGTTGTCTAAAGGAGTCAAATTATGTAGTCAAAAGAAAAGAAAACTTCTATGGCAATTTAGATTAAACCGTAATAAAACCAATAAAATTAAATTTGCTAACTATTCCAAACTATTAAAAAAAATTATTAACTCGACACAAAAGGCACAATATAATAACAAAATAAAAACATCTAAGAATAAGTCAAAAACCACTTGGCAAATCATTAATCGCGTAAAATATAACTTACCAAAACAAAATATTAACAAAATTAAATTAAATAATCAAACTTTATTAAACCCAAGGGATATTAGTGAAGCGTTCAATAACTTCTTTATTGATAAAATACAGGCAAGACTGGGTGTAAAAAGTAAACCAAAAATTTATATACAAACAAGTAGCGAAAAATCAATGTTCATGGCGCCTAGTGTACCTTATGACATTCATAAAATAATAATGTCATTAAATAACACAAATAGTGTAGGATACGATGGTATCACTACACAAATATTAAAATGTGTAGCTATGGAGACATGTGGACACATTAGTCACATAATAAATCTTAGCATATGTGCGGGTATTTATCCTGACTATTTAAAAACCTCTATTATAAAGCCATTATTCAAAAAAGAAAATCGGGAATTGATGGAATTTTACCGTCCTATTTCACTTATTCCCGTGATCTCAAAAATATTTGAGAAATATATTAACAATGAACTATGTAAATATCTAGAAAAAAGTAACATATTATGTGAGGAACAGAAAGGGTTTAGACGGTGTAGAACAATTAACATGGCCATATACGACTTTTTATACAATATTATTAACAACATGGATAAACGAACACCAGTCTGTGCGGTGTTTTGCGATATGACTCAGGCGTTTGATTATGTCCACTATAATACTCTCCTATACAAGCTTGAAGCATACGGCATTAGAGGTAATGTACTCAAATTAATAGAATCTTACCTTAGTGATAGAAAACAAATGACGGAAATTAACAGAATTAATACAGTAAATAAACGCGAAGAGGTATTTAGATCATCAAAGCGAAATGTAAGTTTTGGAGTACCGCAAGGAAGCGTGCTAGGGCCTCTCTTATTCATACTGTACATTAATGACTTGCCGGAACATGTCGTACAACCACTGACACTATTTGCGGATGATAGCACCATAACCATTCCATGCATAGATGTAAATACATACGAGACCGATATTAATCATTCTTTGAACTCTGCTATAAAATGGATGGATGACAACAATTTAAAAATCAACTTAAATAAAACTAAAATAATTCACTTTTGTCAACGGACTCCTAACACAAACAACATTCAAGTTCGCTATAATGATAATGCAGTCGAAGAAGTTGAGTGTACAAAATTTTTAGGGCTCAATATAGATAAAAAATTAAACTGGAAGTTACATATTGATTTTCTGTGCAAAAAAATTAGTAAATCCGCATATGCTCTATATACATTGTCACCAATAATATATACAGATGCCCTTCTTACCGCATATTACGGTATAGTAGAATCCCATTTACGATACGGTGTGATATTTTGGGGTAACTCAACCGAAAATGAAACAGCTTTTAAGGCCCAAAAAAGATTCATTAGAGCAATGTTTAAACTTAAAACCACAGACAGTTGCGAGCCGTATTTTAAAAAATTCAAGATTTTAACATTACCCTGTCTGTACATTTTAGAAGTAGCTGTGTTTGTAAAGTCGAATCAAAATCTTTTTAAACGTTTAGCCGACGTAGTTCCACGAAATAGACGCGATAATAGTAAACTATGTCTCCACATAGCGAAGACTAAACTGATGCACAAAAGTGTCTGCTGTATGGCGCCGGTAATTTATAATAAAATACCTAAGAGTTGGAAGGACTTTAACACAACGCTATTTAAAAAAAGGTTACGAAACTTTTTAGCAACTAGAGCATATTACAAAATTAATGATTTTTTGAACGAAAAAGACTTTGTAAACTACTAAAATGAAATTATAAATTTATTTATTTGACTTCTGGTTTATTGATTTTAATTTAATTTACTGACTTGGCATTTTTTGTTTTGCTTTTTATTACACCATAATGTCTTTTAATAATGATTTATATAGTATACCTAATAATATTTGAAATGAATGTTCATGTCGTGCTCACATATAACTTGTTTTTTTTTTTTTTTGCATGCCAACTGGTAAAATATGGTTGAACTTTGTTTATTATGTTTACCACCATGTTATGTACATGTACCCATATTTGCAAAATAAAATATCTTTATCTTTATCTTTATCTTTATCTAAAGATATAAAAACATTTAAAAATATATAAAAACAGTAGCCCACCGGTATCAGGAACAGGGGCCAAGCTACCGGTGGTCAGGGCCTCAGAGAGAGGAACCTCCTCACGATACGCGCCGTGTCCAGAAGTACCGCTTTCTGCATCAAGCCCTTGATCCAGCCGCCTAACGAGAGCCTCTGCAGGTGTTGGTCGAGGCTCTTTGCGATGATGCCATTGGCCGTAACGACAATCGGCACAATGACTGCTGAGTCAACATCCCACATGTCGACAACCTCGTGTGCCAAGTCAAGATATCTGATTTCTTTATCTTTTTCGGCCTTCACGAGATTCTCGTCATGCGGGACGATAACATCAACAATCATTGTGCGGCGCTCTGATCGATCTATCACCACTATATCAGGCTTATTATGAGCAATAGTTCTGTCAGTGATGATAGATCGATCCCAGTACAATGTAACATGGTCGTTCTCGAGAACTGGGTCGGGCACATACCTGTAGTATGGTACTTCTGCATCTACAAGGTTGTATTTCATGGCAAGTTGCTGGTGGATAATCCTAGCCACCAGGTTGTGTCTGTGCAAATACTCGCTGTTAGCAAGACGAGAACAACCAGAAATAATATGTCGGATGGATTCCCCGGTACAGTGGCATGCCCGACATATGTCAACTGTGCCGTCTTTTACAATATATTTCCGGTAGTTATTCGTCATGATAACATCGTCCATAATCGCACAAACAAAGCCTTCGGTTTCTCCGAAGAGGTCACCGAAACGCAGCTAGGATACGGACGCTTTAAAATCTACATCGGGCCCATGAAGAACCCGATTATTATTATTATTATTATCAGCCTGTAGTGTCCCACTGCAGGGCAAAGGCCTCCCTTCCCTTTTTCCACTTGTCCCTGTCTTTTGCCTTCTGGGGCCAATCGGTCAGATAGGAGTCAAGATCGTACCGCCATCTCCTTCTGGGCCTGCCGCGTTGTCGTTTGCTGCTGTCTGGAATTCATTGTGTGGTTGTTTTCGCCCATAGCTCCTACGGCATGCGGCAGATGTGACCAGCCCAGTTCCACTTAAGCTTGGCAGCTGTTTGGCCTACATCAGCAATTTGTGTTTTGGAACGCAGTATAGAGTTTCTTACGCGATCAGTAAGTCTAACTCCTAGGATCAGCGACAACACAGCCCCTGTTGTCGCTGCCTAGGATACTGAGTTCCATTGCTCGCTGACAAACTCCAAGTGCGGACTTTTGACGCATTGTCAGTGACCATGTTTTCGCTCCATAGGTGAGGGTGGGGAGGATGCACATGTCCATGAGCTTTCGCTTTAGTGAGAGAGGGAGGGGTTCTTTCATCAGTTCTTTCATATCTACACAAATAAAATAACATGTTGAAATTTTAATGGCTTCTTTCCCGAAAAGGGGTTATTGTACTCATCATTATGAACAACTATGACTGCCTCGTTGGTCTAGTGGTTGCAAGTGCGACTGCTGAGCGTGGGGTCCTGGGTTCGATTCCCGGGTCGGGCAAAGTGTTATTGGGTTTTTTCATTAGGAAATTCTCAGTAGCAGCCCGGAGTCTGGATTTGTGCCCGGCCAATGGCAATAGGCTCGCCCCCTATTACATGGGACTATAACATAACTGGCGAAATGTGGGTGTACTATTATACCTCTGCCTACCCCTTCGGGGAAATACAGGCGTGATGTTATGTTATGTTATTATGAACAACTTTTACTATAGGACCAACCCTAAAATATTGAAAAAAAAATCAGGTGGTCCCTACATTTTATTGATTTAAGTGAACACAAATGTAGGGACCAAATTATTATTTTTTCGCGATTTCATGTTTGGTCCCATAGTAAAAGTAGTTCATAATGATGAGTGCAATGACCTCTTTTCGGGAAAGAAGCCATTAAAATTTCAGCAAGTATATCTGGTGTGTTAAAATACTGAGGTTTTTTTTTGTATTACAGGATGGCGAAACGAGCTAAAGGCCCACCTGATGTTAAGCGGTTACCTTTGCCCATAACAAATGCAATACCACCTAGGCTGTTGCCTAAATTATAGTGGGTTTAGGAAAAAACTAAGTGCTTCAATCTTTGCTTAGCGAGATTCTGTCCGCCATTTTTTATTCGTCCGAAACTATTAGTTTGTGTTTTTGACCCCTACTGTGGGAATAAGGGTTGTATAAGGGAGATCAAAGAGCATGGGGTCTGTCGCTAATTTGACATTAAAACCAATATTGACTGGTCGAGGGGTGTGCCCCGTGGGGACCGCGGTTCCTTGCCGGCTCGCGAAATAATTGATATTGTTATTTATGACCTTATTATTTGTATTATTGATATTTTGGTATTTTGCGCAATAGGGTGAAATTCTTTAAGTAAAAATGGCGTATTCACTCATGGGAAAGTCATTCTGTCCGTCTGTTTGTTTGTTACTAATTCTGAACATAACTGAATTACTGAACCAGTTTTGATATTATGTAACTAGGATATAAGATACTTTTTAGGGTCCTGTACCCAAAGGCATCCTTTCTCTAAGCCTAAGGACTCTAAGCCAGCCTAAGCCTTCTCTCAGTCCGTCCATCTGTCTGTCACAGGGCCGTATCTTTTTAACTGTAATAAGTAGCTGGTTGATAATTTTCAGTTTTTTTAGAGTCCTGTACCCAAAGGATAAGAAAAAATAAAAATAAAATTCTCAGAATATGTAGTACTATGGCCTCTAACATGGCAAATATTCAAAATAATAAAAAGACCAAGCCCAAAGATTGTACGGAACCCTTAGTGCGGGAGTCCGACTCGCTCTTGACCGGTTTTTTGGAACGAAGTTCCTCATCGGGGCTTGTGGTAGGTGTGATTTGGGAGTAAATTTAACGTCACGTTAGATTTTAACTAGTAAATAAAACATACACATAGATATGTTTATACTGATCGAACCTGGGCCCTGTGGTATCTCAGTCCGACGCTTGATGTTCCCTGCCATCTGCTTGTATTATAGTTGCAAAGTTTAGCATTATAATAAATATTTTTATTTTTATTTTAGGACATATGTTTTGCGTGCATCGAAACGATTTTTATTAATAATATTGTACAGTAGATTAAAATATTTTTTTAGAAATATCTGTAAAGACGATTGTCATCTTAGTCTACCTGCGACCATGAAATGCTGTAAAGCTTTCGAAACGTCAGGAAAACCAATTTAAATAATATACGCGATTTAATCCGGTTAAACTTTGTTTTATTATAATATGTTTTTTTTACACAGCACCATTTAGTCCCAAACTAAGCAGAGCTTGTACTATGGGTACTAGACAATGGATATAATACTTACATACTTTTTTTTTGTAAATACATACTTATAATATACATTAGAAACACCCAGACCAACACAAACACTTATGTTCATCACACAAATATTTGTGTCCTGTGGGTTCGAGTGTCGGACTGCTGATCACGAGGTCGTCGTGATCAGCAGTCCGACACTCGAACCACTAGACCACAGAGGTCGTCAAATGGACAGGTAATGAAAATATGAATTTTAAGGATAACTGCGTTCCTGACCGCTCAGGTTTTTATTGACATAACACGCAAGCTATGGCAGCTATAATAAAATTTAATTAGAATCTCGAGTGAAGCCAGGACAAATTGCTAGTATTATACAATTAGTGATCACGTACAAAACTTGCAAATTGTTCGCTGACAGGTGGCGCTAACGACTGTGAATTATTATTATTAATTGTTGGTGTAAACATACGGGAGACTGTTGTGAGCGGGTACCACTCAGTTGTGATGGCAGAAGTGAAACTCGATCTCTAGTAGGGCACATCGTGGATCAAAAATCAACTCAGCCTATCGCAGTCCACTGCTGGACATAGGCCTCTCCCAAGTTACGCCACAACATGGCGGTCGAATGTATGTATAGTATGTCGGTCACTCCGGTTCTTGTCCGGATAATCTCGTTACGGATTTTATCCTTCAAATAAACTCACTATGTGTCGGGCACGCACATAATAGAATACCGTATGTTTACAACTGATATAATTAAGAACAGATCCGGTTTGTGGTCACACCGTGATTTAGAGGTATTCATGAATTATTATGTGATTTACTATCTGTTGCTCGCAATGTTTGCGTTAAACTATAGACTCCTATTTGACCATTTCAAGGTTGGAATTTCAAAAAAACCAGTAATATAATGGGATACATGTGGAATTGAGGATACTCCTCAAATATTATGAGCATACATATAGCGATTTTTAACAGTTTAGGGAGTCGGTGCCAATTTCTAATCAAAGGCACCTACTTCCTAACCTGTTTCACTCATATTATTTTATTCTTTTTGAAGTCGGTTTTTACTTTTTTAACAGACGAAAAAAAGGAGGAGGTTCTCAATTCGACGCGTATATATATATATATATTTTTTTTTATGTATGACCACGCATAACTTTTTACAGAGTGGTCCGATTTTGATGATTCTTTTTTTAATGGATAGGGTATATCTCGAAGTTGCTCCCTGTTCAAAATCAAAATCCACCCCTAAGGGTAGTAAAACAGGGGATGAGTGTTTGTTCACCCACTGAATTCTTACCTGTTAACCGATTCTGTTGAAACTTGACACATAAATATAGTTCTAGACACTACGAAATAATGGAGACCTGGAGTTAGATTGTTGGTAGATTTTAACCACAAAAAAAGAAAAATAAAACTTTTTAATAAAAAATTTAACCGACGAAAACAGAAACTGAAAAGCGAAAAATAACTAATTATGAGTCGGCGCCAAGCAACCAATCAACGGAGATCATTAAATTACTTTAAATAAATAATAAAAACAACGTCACATCAAATACAACGTGAAATTTTCAACGATAAACAATAACTTTCCAAAAATGCGTTCTCCGCTCGGCCACTTGCAACTTTCACGCACTTTGCTTGTTAAAAGTTGGTTGTAGGTTGGTTTTTTTTGAAGTTTATTTTATTATTATATTTTTAGTGGCAACCTGCTGACTGGCTAATCTTTACACCACGACATGAGCTGTTATCATTATGTAGCTCATTTTGACACGACAGAAGAAGAAGTGGCATTAATAATATAAAGACAAGCGATTGCTGCAATTCCCGATGATTTGCTGTCATCCATTGAAGAGTTCCCTTCTTTATCTCCAAAGATCTTCATCAGATCTTCACCAAATGATTTGTTGATTAAAATACCGAAATCACTATATATATATATGCATGCCTATAATATTTGAGGAGTTCCCTCAATTCCACATGGATCCCATTATCAAAACTAGATTTTGATAAAAATGGGACCAATCTGGAAGTATATCCTTTGAAATAAAAAATAATTTTTAAAATCGCTTGATAAATGACGGAGTTCTGAGGTAATAAACATTCGAATTGAGAAGCTTCTTCTTTTTTGAAGTCGGTTAAAATAGATAGATGTAAATGATTGTTAAAATATATTTAAAAAAAACCGGCCAAGAGCATGTCGGACCATGCTCAGTATTATAGGGTTCCTTAAGTAGGTCTAATCACAAACGAATCAAATCGAATATTAATCATTGCTATTTTAGTTTTTGCAAACAGCGCCACCTAGCGCTAAATTTATGAAGCTAAATTTAAGAAGTGTGTTTGTTTTTTGTGATTTTTTTAAATAGAAAGTAACTAAAGGAGCATTATTTGCTACGATCATTTTTCTCTAAGGTCAATGACCAATGAACTAGGACGTCTTAAGTATTTTTCAGTTTTCTCAGTATAACTCGATAATTTATAATCACATTATACTCAAAATAATTTTAAAAGAGAGTTTTTATAAAGGTCTATCAATGTTGAAGACCATAAGTTTCTACGTTGCATAGTTTAGAAATGGCAGGGGGGGGGACACATTGCAAGCCACTTTGGCGGGCTATATTTCGCAGATGGTACACCTGATAAAAAAGTGGTGTATGAAACATTACCTTCATTTTAGTAGACCTATTCAATGATACCCCACACGAGGGGGTGCAGCCACCACTAAAATACGGAAAAACGATTTTTTTATTCTTTTAAAATTGAGATCTATATGTAGTCTATTTTTTAACAAAATTTCATTTGCTTATGTTTATAACTGTAGAAGTTATTAAGCTGTAAAGGATTAGGACAGACGGACAGACGGACGGACATGACGAAACTATAAGGGTTCCTTGTAGGACTTCGGAACCCTAAAAAAAGACGTGTGGCACTCGGAGACTGCCGCGGTAAAGCTATTGCATAGCATTTTTTTATGTAAATACAAAGAGGAGGTGCCCTAACGCCGAAACTCTAAGCAGGCATGAGTCACCAGATTGCGGGGCGAAGAGGGGGATTACGCATGCGCAGTAACGCCGATACAACCAATGCCACCTAGAGGCGATTTGCAGAACCAAAGAGACAAGCGTGATATTTCAAAAAGTCATTAAAAGTTCTGCTATTCATCGATAGATGGCAAAACTAAAAAGTATCACCGCTGTGCCGGTCGGAGTGGGGGGTGTTAGGTTATTTTCGTTACGGAATTTCTGGATTCGGTCTCCACGCTCAAGGCCCGCGATAGAAGCTATGCAATAGCTTAAAAACAACAAAAACAACAGCCTCGTTGGTCTAGTGGTCGCAAGCGCGACTGCTGAGCGTGGGGTCCTGGGTTCGATTCCCGGGTCTGGCAAAATGTTACTGGGTTTTTTCATTAGGAAATTCTCAGTAGCAGCCTGGAGTATGGATTTGTGCCCGGTTAATGGCAATAGGCTCGCCCCCTATTACATGGGACTATAACATAACTGGCGAAATGTGGGTGTACTATACACCTCTGCCTACCCCTTCGGGGAAATACAGGCGTGATGTTATGTTATGTTATGTTGTTAAAAAAAACAAAAACATGTTTACTTTTTTTTTTTTTCGCGTATCCTAGCGCCCGTGCATAGTGTTGCAGAATATCGCTGAAAGGCATAATAAAAAATAAACATTTTCGATACGAGGTACTATTTCGAAATAAAAGTAATCGTTATAGGCTAAACCGCTAATCCTAAATACTTTAACCCATGGTATAATAACACCAGGGAGTGTCTTCCCGTGACAGCTAGGTCACGTGATTGCCTCCGTACTACGTCATCGGCCGTGGAGCCAATAGCGGGCTGTTAGCGTGACACTTGTTATTTTTATTTATTTTTTAATTATTCATGACCATGGATACTTGTCCTTCAGTCGTAATCATTGAACATATTATACTTGTATCCTAGTAAAGTGATGGAAACTTTACTAGGTTTCTGAGAGGTTGATGAGATCATACGAAAGTCACGTTTTTCAACTTTGTACCATTTATCCACACTTGTACACGTTAACGAGCACTTAACATTTAATAATCCACCATTATTACACATTAACACTCGAAGAAACACAAATTTTGGAAAATAATAAAATATCAACAACACGATCTTTACGAATTTTCCCGCCAACCTCCCGTGACACTTGTCAGTTTGATGTGCTGCCACTTTGTGAAAATAAATTACCCGAGCAAAATGCATTTTTTCATTTACTTTCTTCTATAAAGAATCACTTTTTAACTAGTAATTTAATATAGTTTCCTTTATTAACTAATTAGATGAATAACACGAGAGAAAAAATAGTTAGGCTGGTTAGGAATTTATTTTATATTCATTATGAACAAAAATCTCCTTAAGTATATTGAAGATCGCACTGATCGTGACGTAGCTTGGATGCATGGCGCTGTCATTGCGGGAAGAGAATACCTGGTGAAACATCTTATTATACCATGCTTTAACCCACCCAGTGCACAAAAATACGTAGAGTAGAATAGTTGTTATCACAATATTTTACTTGCGATTCAAGCATGGCAACTTTTGAACAAACTACGCCTCCCATATTGACGTCATTAATTTTTAAAAATTAACTTTAATCAAATGTACTTTACAGCTTTTGTTTCTGCAGTTAGAAACAGCACAATAAGGCATTGTTGCGGGTTTTTGTTACAGTATTTACAGAAACAAGTCATAAGGCGTACTGGGAAAGGCTTTGAAATACCCTGCACTATGGTGCAGAGTGTTGGCACGCGCGCCCTGCCCAATTTTCCATTCTATCTATTTCTATGACCCAGTGCGTGGATCAATCACACACTTGGTTAAGAGAAGTTCCTTAATAAAGTACTTATAATAACTTCTTAGGTTTTCGCGATCACTACACATTATAATAAAACAAAGTTTAACCGGATTAAATCGCGTATATTATTTAAATTGGTTTCCCTGACGTTTCGAAAGCTTTGCAGCATTTCGTGGTCGCAGGTAGACTAAGATGACAAGCGTCTTTACAAATATTTCTAAAAAAATATTTTAATCTACCGTACAATATTATTAATTAAAATCGTTTCGATGCACGCAGTAATCACTCACAATATAATTATATTTTACAGTGTTGCATGCTGTTTGGGACTTGATTATTTTTAGGACTGGGTTCCAAACAGGTGGAAGCTGCCAACCATCTTCTCTATTAAAATTAGGATATTTTTTAATTTCAATAGCCTCACGGAGCATTCTAGGTACATATCGGTTTTCCTTCGCCAGAACTTGTGGTTTATCAAATCGAAGAAAATGGTTGGGTTTGTCTAGGGCATGTTTAAAGTACTTATAGTTATCTGAAATTCTCAAATGAATATACTTACTTGTAACAATAGAGTAATTTGTATAATGATCACGAAACAGTAGTCATAAGGAGATTATCTCTAGTTTAACGCTTTGAATTAAATAGGGGCCACGAAATAAGCGAGAATTTAGAAATTATTCCTGCAAATTTTATGTTAATATCACTTTTACGAGTCTGTTATTTTAAACAAGATGGCGTCGACTTTTCCAATGTGACTTCTTCTGAGAAGAAATGCCGAAACAAATTGGCAGGTCTCAAAGAGTCCAGACATTTATCCTGTATGAGTGAAAACAATGCAAAGGCTGGATTCTTGAAGAAAGTATTTTTGTCAAGCGTGACCAGAGGAAGATCTTTTTTTTAAATGATATGTATCTGCTCTTGACCGCAATCTAGACAGCTTTGTCAGGATATGGTCGACGATGGAGCGAGCAAATCTATTAGGTGGCGATTCACTCCAGCTTTAAAGGCGTTAGGGTTATATGTGCCCGACAATACAAATGCCGGGAGTGAATTCCACAACTTGGCTGTGCGCATTATAAAAGAGTTCTCAAAGCGTTTCAAAAAACCAAAGGGGACCCTTTACATAAAAACAGGTCTAAAATTAAAGGGGGTCCCCATACAAGAAACCTCGAAAAACATGCATTTTTTTACGTTTTTGTTCCTGCTCTATTTACAAAACGGTAATACATACCAGCGTCAAAATTGGTCAGATTATAGTGCATACTATGTAGTTTAGCATCAAATACTAAAAACATGGCAAACGTAGACATATGTGGTGGTACCTTCGTAAGAAAGAGATGTAAAAATTCACATTTCACGTACGTACGTCGATGTCTTTTGATAAACTCTCGTAAATTAAATCAGTTTCTATGGGGTATCAGGTCGATGGGTAGTACGGAAACCTGACTGCGTGAGTCCGACTCACACTTGGCTGGTTTTTTGTTTTTGTATTTTTTTTTGTCTTTATAAGTATAGATAGATTTGAGTCAGCGATACAGGAAAACATCATAGAGCAGTACAAAGTTCTTAAAATAAATCTATCCGCTACTTTAATGGCCCCAAAGATTATATTAAACTACAAACGACGTCACCCCCGTAACAGCGACTGTCTCGATAACTTAATTAGAGATCGTGTTTAAGTGACATCGTTGTAGATTGAGACCTTAAGTCCGTATTACACAATATTCCTCAAGTATAGTTTGATCTTTAAACCTGATCACTACTTAAGCATAAGCATAGAATCGTTACTTGAGCATTAGTGTCTCTATGTAGTCTGTGTCGAGCATCGATCTCATTCCAATACGGTAATTATAAACTTCAATACAACAACATAGCACACGAATTTAACCTAAAATAGGAAAGAAATCTCTACTCAAGCGTCGTCTCGATCACACTTGAGTGATTACAGATCAAATCTCTGCTCAAATACCGAAACAGGTGACAGTGTAAAATAAAGCTGAACTCAGCTGAACCACAGTTTTACTTATATCGTTAAACTGTGGCTGAACTATGATCAATGAATCTATGCTTGAGGAATGTTCTAAAATCAAATCCCAACTCAAAACTAGTTTTAAACTGTGATCAACGCTTGAGGAACGTTCTGTTAAGTGAAGTACCTAATCGTTACTTGAGAATCGGTCCTATTCCAATACGGTAATGTTTGGGTACGGAATCCTACAAACGTCCTAATTAGGACGTTTTCGGGTCTTCAGATTGCGAGCGCAAGTAACATATCTGTGATTTTAAATATCATTGGATGTAGGTCTTAGAGACAATAGCGTGGCCGCGTGCTAATAGAGGCAGCAGTTAAGAGGCTGACAAACCTAAAAAATCAGACCTCTGCGGTCACTGTCGTTTCGTACAAAACTGAAAGAGAGGCAACGAGCCAATAATATAATGTACTCTGTGCAACGAGCCGAGGGACGTCGGATACGCCGCTCAACTTGAATGAAAATTAACAATATTATTTCTTAATAAAAAATTAAAAGCTTATTTGAAAAACAGAAACAACAAATGTTTAGATTATTGTCTTTCTCAAATGTTTTCTTAATTTTATTTATAATATTTAGTAAATAATAGAGATTGTTTGCTTTAAAGCATGTTTTAAGAGGTTAGTTTACAATTCTTTTTCTACTTCAAGAAAACGTGTTTTGGGCACAATACAGTTTCAGAAAATACATATATTTTTTTCACTGCCACAAACTGAATAGATACAGCTAAAAATGTTTTTAAAAGAAGCCTATTTGGGGTATTTGGCTGTTGTCAGCGTCTTAACGGTGATGTTTTTTCTCAGTTTACTCCTGGCAGCCTAGCGCGCAATGCGGCTAAATAAACTTCGCTTAATAAAAATCGATGCGCTATGTGTCATATTGCATTACACAAGCTTGGGTGTCGTGACGCTACAACGGATGGAACTAAGCAATGATAAGTTTGAAGGGAGACACATACTTGGGTATAACGAGGGACTCATAAGTAGATGGGGAGACTCAAAGTACCTCTGTAACTGACACGAACGCTCGCGGTCAAGGTTATATGTTACGTCATATTATCTATGATCCACCCCATTTGAGCTCAGCTAAGCGGATACCATGGCTATCGATTTACGAGCAAATGGAGCAGAATGTAGGACAGGAAATCAAGAAGAATTTATTTTTATTTTTATTTAAAGACATCGTGAGGAAACCTGCACACCTGAGAGTGCTCCATACAGTTTCAAATGGTGTTTTTTTTTTTTTTTTTTTAATTTATTCATGACCATGGATACATGTCCTTCAGTCGTAATCATTGAACATATTAACATTGTACTTATATCCTAGTAAAGAGATGGAAACTTTACTAGGTTTCTGAGGGGATGATGAGATAATCGGGAAAATTCGTAAAGATCGTGTTGTAGATTTTTTATTATTTTCCAAAATTTGTGTTTCTTCGAGTGTTAATGTGTAATAATGGTGGATTATTAAATGTTAAGTGCTCGTTAACGTGTACAAGTGTGGATAAATGGTACAAAGTTGAAAAACATGACTTTTAATGGTGTATGTAGTTCAGTGTTGCCAGAAGGTTACTTTTGGTGCCTTTTAGGTTACCTTTAACTCCGTCAGGTTACTTTACACGACCCAAAAGGTAACTTTTAAGTATTTTCTTCTTCTAAACAATAAAGTTTACTTACTTAAGGCTGTATAGGTATCTAATTAAAACTTCAGTGCCTTATATTAAATTAGAAGATAAATCAACGGAAGATCGGTTTCTTCTAACACAAGCATATTGTTGCTTAAAGGAAGACTTCTGACATTGTAAAGCAATATATTTATAAGTTTGTGGCGATCACGTCGGGGTCACCACTGTGGAGGAACGAGGTGTCATGTCCCTCCAACATAAAGGGAGGATCCTCCGGCCAGGCTGGGTCTGCGCCTGGCGGGCGCGCCGGCCCCCAACGGTTGATGTTGGGCGGTTGTATTTATGCAAACTTGCGTGTAAACTCTGCTTGCGCGATGTAGGATAGTTCTTGTGTCACCGGATAGATGTCGCTACATCACTCTTGTGCGTGATTTGGAATTTCTGTCATCCTTGACAACGTTATGTCAGTGTTAGTTTCCAAGTGGTGAGGTAGATGTCGCCACAAGTTAATTAAATAAACATTTTGATATATTTTTTCCACCTCAATTAGTTTTTTTTTGTAATGTTGAAATAATAGCAAAAGCAGAACCAAAGTTTATTCACTATAATGTGAGTAACCTAACCTCTTTCTTTTTCGCACTAGGTATACACAATTATGTATGTAACAAAACTGTGATTGTTTCAGCGTTTCTTCTGTGGTAAATCTACAGCTAAGAAACGTCGGAGCCATCGTAACTTGTAAAAATGTGTAAAACAACTTAATTACGGAATATATTTTGATTTTTGTTATTTTTTTTTTTTTTTATACCACAACAACTTTGTTGAACAGCCCAAGAAGGCTCAAAATAAGTGGCAAATATATGAAAAGAAAATACGGAAAACTCCTTTTTAAATGCGCTTAAAATGGTGTGATGTTTTCGTAAACTCCAATTTTTTTTTCCACTAGCTGCACTCGCGCTATTGTATGTACTTTATGCCTTTGTCTCATATTTCCAAAGTACCTAAATGTTATGTTCTTCATAATTTACTCAATAATATTATTCAACACACATCTGCATAGCTGTCAACTTAAAATACCTCACTCAATACTGCATAAAAGGTTACTTTTCTTTTTAAAGGTTACTGTTTGCCACTCTCAGGTAACTTTTGACAGCAGCGCGCTGGCAACACTGCAAGATTGTTTACTAAATAAGACAAGAGAGTAAATACGGACTACTTAATTTGGTGCTACGTATGAAATAGCTGCGAACAAAAGACTTAAACGCGCCATCTGTTTGTGTGCTGTTGCACTGCTGAGCTGACCTGGGCTGGCCTGTGTTCTTACAGGCTATACTGCCTATACTATAAACCTAATGGAGCTTTGGACATTGCTCGCAGAACGGATGGCCGATGGGGCAGTAAAGTTCTGGAGTGGCGACCGCGTACTGGAAGGCGCAGCGTGGGTAGGCCCCCCACAAGGTGGACCGACGACCTGGTGAAGGTCGCGGGAATCCGCTGGATGCGGAAGGCACAGGACCGGTCGTTGTGGCGATGCTTGGGGGAGGCCTATGTCCAGCAGTGGACGTCTTTCGGCTGAAATGATGATGATGAATGGAGCTTGAACATTCTCATTAAAAGGTTATAGGTTCCGTATAGTCCCTGGTGGGACATTTGGATCCCTAATTGTAAAAACCACCCCATGACGTGACTGGCGCGTGTTGTACATTTATCATTATCTGTTAGGGAGTTCCCGGTATAGGGGTGGCTAGGAAGTGAGGTACGACTGTTGTTTTTATTAATAAAGAGGAAATAAAGAAAGAAAGAAGTTAAAAAGTTATATCTTACATTGGATACCAGAGTTCAAACAAACACTTCATACCGAGAAATTGTATAACTACTATTTGTAAGTGTTTACTGTACACCATTTAGGTGTTTTTTTTTTTTTTTTCATTTATTTATTTGTTAAAGAAAAAAAACTAGCAAAGAGCGAGCAGAACTCGTGCAGTAAGAGTTGTCATCACCACATGTCTGAGAGGATCCCGATTGGGTGTATAAGTCATAAGTCATTTGTGTAACTAGGTAGTTATGACGACAGAAATAGATAGAATGGAAAAGTGGGCAGGGCGCGCGTGCCAACACTCTGCACCATAGTGCAGGGCATTTCAAAGCCTTTCTCAGTACGCCTTATGAGTTTTTTCTGTAAATACTGTAACAAAAACCCGCTAAAATTCCTTATTGCGCTGTTTCTAACTGCAGAAACAAAAGCTGTAAAGTAAATTTAATAAAAGTAAATTTTTGTAAATTATGACGTCAATATGGGAGGCGTAGTGTGTTCGAAAGTTGCCACGTATGAATCGCAAGTAAAATTGTGATTACAACCATTCTACTCTATCTATTTTTGTGTTTATGACACATATGTGAACTTGTGGTCACATAAATCGATAAAATTTAGAGATTTTTTAACTATATCTGATGATAAAGTACTTTACGTCGCCAGTTTTGCAAATAGAAAAATTATAAAATAAAACAAAAATACAATAAAATAAAGGTAATTTCGAATCGAATGGAGTTACTCACTTGAAACAGTCATATTCGGTTAAACGCCACTATCCAATTAAAACAACAAAACTGGCGAAATGTGGGTGTACTAATACACGTCTGCCTACCCCTTCGGCGGGGAAATACAGGCGTGATGTTATGTTATGTTGTTATCCAATGTTGGTTGTCCTCCTCGTGGAGTCCGGTAATCGAGAAGTGTTCGCGTCGTGGTATGTCTACATGTATGTCCGCCGAAACTGTCAGCATTGTGTGTCGTGATTCAGCATATCTTGTTACGGACAGCGACGTTACGAAAAACCAACCGCGGGTAGTTCGAGAAAACACCCGCCGCCCAAGACGATGACACCCACATACTTCAGTCTGCTCGTGACCACGGCCAATGCAACTTGACCGAAACGTCGAGGTTAGTCAAAATGTTTGTTATATTTTGATTTAATTGTGCGCGACAAGTCCCGTAAACTTAGTTCAATATGAGTGAAATTCGTGAAAGTTTAAAAACTTCTATCCAATTAAAGCAGCGGTATTTTTTCCTCATCCCCGAATAAAACCTGGGACTGCAAGCTTAATACCACGTCAGTACCAGTAGAGCTCCTTTGTGAAAGAGCTCGTCCGGGGAAGTACTACCACCGTACCTACTTCTCCGCCAAACAGTGATGCTTGCATTGCCGTGTTTCGGTCTGAAGGGTACGGGTGCCGGTGAAATTACAATCACATGAGAGACTTTCCAAATTCATGTCTCAGTTTGGCGAACCGACTTGCGGTACCATTAAGGCTACAGTCTAGGTGGTATTGCAGTTGTTATCGGCAAAGGTAACTGTTTAACAAGTTAGTTTCGCAATCCTATACTATAAAAAAAGTCTGTAACTTTTAACTTCACAACATTTGCTTCCAAAATTAACACAATTTACTCAAGCGCACCCTACGAATACTCTGTATTGATATAATGCGGCACGTGACGCGCACGCGGCGGTCACGTGATGATCACGACACGATAACGACGCGCGTTTGTTACGCTCAATTGTCTCGTGCAACTGGTTTTAGGGTTCCATCGTGTTGTATCGTATAGACCTTTAGCACAGAATATCTAATAGTACTAACGTACAGAACGGCCACTCACCGCCCCCCGCCAATTTGAGATTCCTCGCCCGCGCCCCGCACGCACCAGCAGTCTGACGGCAATTGAACTGCAATATTGCAATGGATGTCAATCGCCTGTCGCTATACAAGCACGCCATCTCTGAGAACTACTGAGAAGCGCTTGGAACGCAGTCGGCATTACAAGCGGCGAGCATCCCTAACCTACACGTGTGTGCGCGTTCGTATACAGACGTAATCTTGTGTATGTGGTGGTGCTAGAATTTATATCGTATTGAGTGGCCGAGGTGTGCCTTAAGGCTAAATATGTACAAGAAATTTGGTTTAAATTCGCAGTCTTTTTAAATCTTTTATTTAAAAGAAAAAAGAAAGAGAAAAAATAAAGGTTATAGCCACCATAGAGTAAAATATTACAACCAGACTCAGAAGTGAAAAACACTTAAGTCAAATCTTACTCAGAAGTGAAAAACACTTAAGTCAAATCTTACTCAGAAGTGAAAAACACTTAAGTCAAATCTTACTCAGAAGTGAAAAACACTTACGTCAAATCTTACTCAGAAGTGAAAAACACTTAAGTCGAATCTTACTCAGAAGTGAAAAACACTTAAGCCAAATCTTACTCAGAAGTGAAAAGGACTTTAGGGGAATGTAGCAGGCTAGTGGCGCCCCCATCAGTAAAAAAAAATATTACTCGCTGAATACATCATTTATCGAAAATTCGTTTTTAAATATTGAAGTACAGGTACTGTAGTTTATTCAGAAACTATTAACTCTGTAAAATATAGTTCGCTGTAGTTGTAGATAGAAAAAATGGCAAAAGAGGCCATTTTTCGCACTATACAAAATATTTTTCAAATACAGTTACCATAACACGCTGCATGCAAATAAAATGTATGTATATTTTGTTTATTGAACATAACCTCGTTAAAATGGGTGAATGAACCAGTTATAAGGGAACAATTTCCAATTTGAACGGTTAACTAACCCGAAGCTAGGGTTGTCACGCAGCGGATATTATATTTTACGAGTTTTTTTTAAATGTTTATTTATTTATTTATTTTAATTACAATTTAATATATTAATATTAGATAAGTATTAAGCTTATACATCTAAAATAAACATAGTAGATCGCCGTATTCATTTTGGCGGAAATTTATTTAGATAATATAAAAACTACTGGATAATTTTAAAGTATTGCTTTGCCTTCCTTTTAAAGTTAAGGAACAATGTTTCTTAATAAGATATCGCTGACGTCACCCAAAGACGTATAGTGGAGGATAATTTCGATACCACGAGCAGTGTTCACGGTAGCTTAGTGGCTAAAGCACTGGCGTGCTGAGCCAGGAGTCGCAGGTTCGAATCCTGCTCGTGAGCGATTTTTTCTTTCCACAATTTATATCTTTAAAAGACGAAGGAATATAGCCGTTAGCCAATCAGCGCATCCATCAGTGCATATCGTTCATATCAGCCAATCAGTGCATCCATCAGTGCATAACGTTCATATCAGCCAATCAGCGCTCATAACGTGATTAGTTTTGCGTGACTTAAGTACCTAAGATAAGCATTGATATTTTATTGTTATTTTATTTATGACACTACGACATTGACTACCGTCACACGAGATTTGTTGCGTAATCGCGGCTTTTTGTCTTACTATGGGTGTGAATGTGTGCGTACTTTTAAGCGAGCCGTTTTACTATAGGTGCTTCACTTTTTTGTTTAGAGAGTTTCCGCCCGCCTTTTTTTATTCGTCTAAGATTGTCACGAAATACATGAAATAAAGCTGATTTTAAATTAAATTTAAGTAGTAGTAGAGCTCCTTTGTGAAAGAGCTCGTCCGGGGAAGTACTACCACCGTACCTACTTCTCCGCCAAATAGTGATGCTTGCATCGGGTACGGGTGCCGGTGAAATTACAATCACATGCGACTTTCCATCTTCATGTCACAGTTTGGCGAACCGACTTGCGGTACCATTTAGGCAACAGCCTAGGTGGTATTGCAGTTGTTATGGGCAAAGGTAACCGCTTAACATCAGGTGGGCCTTTAGCTCGTTTCGCCATCCTATAAAAAAAAAAGACGTGTGGCACTCGGAGACTGCCGCGGTAAAGCTATTGCTAGCAATTTTTATGTAAATACAAAGAGGAGGTGCCCTAACGCCGAAACTAAGCAGGCATGAGTCACCAGATTGCGGGGCGAAGAGGGGGATTACGCATGCGCAGTAACGCCGATACTACCAATGCCACCTAGAGGCGATTTGAAGAACTAAAGAGACAAGCGTGATATTTCAAAAAGTCATTAAAAGTTCTGCTATTCATCGATAGATGGCAAAACTAAAAAGTATCACCGCTTTGCCGGTCGGAGTAGGGGGTGTTAGGTTATTTTCGTTACGGAATTTCTGGATTCGGTCTCCACGCTCAAGGCCCGCGATAGAAGCTATGCAATAGCTTGAAAAATTTATACAATTTGCAAAAAAAACGCATAAAGTTTTGAATTTTGCGGACTATGTTGCAATCTCCATAACGGGTCACAGGTAATTTTTTCTAATCGTAAAAATCTCCGATTTGTGTAAAAAAACCATAAACGATATCTATTCTCTATTTAACAAAAGCATTTCGCAACGTCACAGAGGAAATTCTCTTCGGATACCACTTCAACGGATTCATTCGCAAAACGCGTATATATCCGCTAGTGGCAGCCCTATTGTCCAATCTGACCGATTGTGGGCGAAATTGAAAATTCCTGCCACTGTTCGTCAGAATATTGAGGTGGTGGGGGGGGGGGGGGGTTGTGGACTAGAAGTGCGTTGGGACGATATTGATTGGAGTTCGATCTTGGGTCGTGAATATGTGTTACTATAGTGCCTATCACGACAAATACTAAAAATAAAAAAAGTCTAAAACCAAAGGGGGTCCCCATACAAGAAACCTCGAAAAACATGCATTTTTTTTTAAAAGTTTTTGTTACTGTTCTGTATTCGAAACGGTAATACATACCAGCGTCGAACTTGGTCTGATTATAGTGCATACTATGTAGTTTAGCAACAAATACTAAAAACAGGACAAACATAGACATATGTGGTGGTACCTACGTAAGAAAGAGATGCAAAAATTCACATTTCGTGTACGATCGTTGATGTCTTTTGATAAACTCTCGTAAATTAAATCAGTTTCTATGGGGTATCAGGTCGATGGGTGGTACGGAACCCTTACTGCGTGAGTCCGACTCACACTTGGCCGGTTTTTATTTAATGATGGGATAGAGTCGATTTCAATGAGACTTTCACTGTTAGTTATGGTCTTATAGCTTATGCGAACGCGACTTGCGATACCATTTCGGCAACAGTCTAGGTGGTATGGTATTGCTACATCAGGCGGCCCTCTCATTACGCTATCCAAGAAAACAACCTTGCTTGGCAGACACATCGGTGATCAGTCTGTTGTTATTTTTAGCAACAAGAAAGACGCCACTTTTTGCCTCGTCCAGCAAAACTGTGGAACCAACTTCCGTCAGCGGTTTCCCGAACAAATTCGACATGGGAGCCTACAAGAAAAGAGCATACGTCTTTTTATAAGATCGGCGACAAATCGGTGACTCCCCTGGTGTTGCGGATATCCATGGGCGGCGGAGATTGCTTACCATCAGGTGACCCGCATGCTCGTTTGCCCTCCTATGTTATAAAAAAATAAAATAAGAAAGGTGCAGACCTACCCCT
This sequence comes from Asteroscopus sphinx, assembly GCA_949699075.1. Lineage (NCBI taxonomy): Eukaryota > Metazoa > Arthropoda > Insecta > Lepidoptera > Noctuidae > Asteroscopus > Asteroscopus sphinx. Next base: position 14,008,775 of record OX453031.1, on the reverse strand, counting down.
TGACGTCATCCTTCTGTCAAATAGACACACCTTTTTAATTACAAAAACAGACCCGTATTTTTCTCCTAATTTCGAAGTGTCTAAAACATTCCTTGTACAAACTTTATCGTCCCCTCCCAAACTTAGTGGGACTTCAAAACATTCTTCGAAAGCCTAACGACTTTAAAGTCTTAAAATTTATTCGGACATCGGAATTTTGTCATTACATGCGTTGAATGTCTAAAGATGTATGTAAAATGTCACCAGCAAGTTTGAAATATGTAGTGACAAAGGTATGTTAAGACGGTCCAAAGGCCCGTGACGGTGGCGCGTAGTGTTCCGCGCGCGCCTGTCAAGAGGAGGGTGCGGCCGTTGTGGTTGCCGCACGGGGAGAAGGGGCTCGCCTGCCAGTGGCGTGCCGGGACCTGCTGGGGATGGTTGGGCGAATACGGGGGTATTTCCCACGCCCCCAGCCAAGGTCGCTAGAGGAACACCGTGGTGGTTTTTAGTCGGTAAGAGTCCGACACTGGCTCCGCCTTCCCAGGACGGAGTGCGTCCATGAGGATTTTCCCCACGGAAAAATAAAGACGGTTTGGAGTTTTGGACATACAAGTTGTTGCTCTGTAACCGTGCCATATTTCTACAGCAAATGACAAATAATGTGCTTAGTCATCTAAAAATACTTAAAAAGTTTACGATTATTTAATACTCAAATTTTCACCAAGAAACGTAGCCAGGGTTTGAGAATAAATTCCGATCGACTCTGAAAATAAGTCATCGGTGGCATTGTCAAAGGGTGGAAATAGGTGGCTTTGTCAAAGGGTGGAAATACCTGCAAATTGTTTTGGTGGTGTCGCACGCATCGTTTTTGTGTCGCACGTGACACACGGAGGGAATTTGCTTGAATACAAATAGGTATTTAAACAAAAAAATATTTTTTTAGCTTTGATTTTTTTATTGATTCGTGTTCAGTATCAGTGGTATAGTCACCTCCTTAAATATGGCACGAATACAGATCAACATAATATATTGTATAGAGAGGATGGACAAGAGGAGAATGACGAATCAAGTATATATATCGGCGCGTAGCCCAAGGTTTCATCAAGAAATATGAAAAAATACGTGAAATTCGCAAGCGCGACTGCTGAGCTGCTGGTCCTGGGTTCGATTCCCGGGTCGGACAAAGTGTTATTGGGTTTTTCATTAGACGACGTCTGTAGTCTAGTGGTTTGAGTGTCGGACTGCTGATCAAGAGGTCGTGGGTTCGATTCCCACAGGAAACAAATATTTGTGTGATGAACATAAGTGTTTGTGTTGGTCTGGCTGTTTCTTATGTATTATAAGTATGTATTTACTGGTGGGCTTCAAGGCTCCAGTGAATAGCATATTTATTTAGAATCAAATTACTAAAAACAGAACTTTAAAGCTTATTCAATTGTATTTACAAAAAAAAGTATATATAAGTATTATATCCATTGTCTAGTATGGGTACTACACACATTTTTACACAGCACCATCTAGTCCCAAACCAAGCAGAGCTTGTGCTATGAGTACTAGACAATATATATAATACTTATATACTTTTTTTTGTAAATACATAGGTACCTATAATACATAAGAAACACCCAGACCAACACAAACACTTACGTTCATCACACAAATATTTGTGTCCTGTGGGAATCGAACCCACGACCTCGTGATCAGCAGTCCGACACTCGAACCACTAAACCACAGAGGTCGTCAAATTTATTAATTTATTTATTTATTAGGTAATTCTCAGAAGCAGCCCGGAGTCCGGATTTGTGCCCGGTTAATGGAAATAGGCTCGCCCCTATGACATGGGACTGATAATATAACTGGCGAAATGTGTGTGTACTATACACCTCTGCCTACCTTTCGAGGAATACAGGCGTGATATTATGTTAGTAGTAGGTAAATAAAATTAGTATCGTGATCGAATCAGAAATGAGGAGATTCGCAGGAGAACGAAATTAACCGACATAGCCCGAATAATTGCCAAACTTAAGTGGCAGTGAGCGGGGCACATTGCTCGCAGAACGGATGGCCGATGGGGCAGTAAAGTTGTGGAGTGGCGACCGCGTACTGGAAGGCGCAGCGTGGGTAGGCCCCCCACAATTTGGACCGACGACCTGGTGTAGGTCGCGGGAATCCGCTGGATGCGGAAAGCGCAGGACCGATCGTTGTGGCGATACTTGCGGGAGGCCTATGTCCAGCAGTGGACGTCTTTCGGCTGAAATGATGTCATCATCATCATTTCAGCCGAAAGACGTCCACTGCTGATGAAGTAGATAAAAGTTAGCACAATTACCTAATTTTTATAAATTGGATTATTATTATTAATATCTCGTTTATTAATTTTACAATTTGCAACTTACCATTTACATTAAAAAAAAAAAAAATTGGTGCAAAAGTAAGCGGTCATCCGCCGAGTTGGAATCAAGGTCCAAACTTATCATTAATATTTTTTTAACAGGTTATTGAACATAAAGGTTTAAAGATAACAAAGTAAAGTAAAAAGTATTAACTAGTGATGCAACGAATACTACTTTAACGAATACGAATACCAAATTTTACAAAAGCTACACAAAATTATTAGTCAAAGATCAACAATTTAAAACGACTCTGCTCAATTTTATAGTACACAAGTTGATGAAACTCAGTTAACACAGAAAATTTCCACTGCTGTCACAATGGTTGCCACAATTGTAGACCATCTGTGGATGACAAAAGATAAATAAATGAAAATAAAAAATAAAAAAGCCTTTTATTCCGTGCTACAGCTGCTACAATAATAGTTATATATAATTTTTGACATTAATTAATTTAATTTTATTAATTTTTTTCATTTTGTTAAACCATTTTTAGTGCCAATAAAAGAATTTATTTATTTAATTTATGGCACCAAAAGGAAATGCATAAACATTTTAATTTTAGATTTGAGCAGCAAAAGCAACCTCGTGTTACCTAGTTATACTCTATATTTAAAAGACTTGAGAAATAAATAAATACAATATGATAAATGTACCTATTATTGTGTTGATGGAATTATTAGTATAAAGTTAAATACATTGAGTATTTAACTATTTAACTCATTTAATTAGTATTAATTAACATTTTAGATGTACTTAATTGATGAATTTATAAACAAATTGTGTAATTGCAAAAGAAAATTGTTATGAATTTATTTAAAGTTGTCAGTATTTTAGGAGGTATAAATAAAACTTAATACTTAAAAACTTACTTTGACATATAAACAATTTTTTTTTATTAATGTATTTCTTGAATTTTTATGCATCTATTGTAATAATTTATGTTTAAATGATTTTATAATTGATTGACAATATGTTAATAGCACGGACCCCACTCAGGTGAAGGCCTCCTCCAAAGATTTCCATTTTTCTTTTAGTTTTGCTGTTTGTATCCACTTTGTTCCTGCGATCTTCCGTATATCATCCTCACATCTTGTGCACGGTCTCCCTACGCGTCGTTTGCCTGGTGGGCCCTTCCATATGGTTACACCTACAGTCCATCTGTTATCTGTTTGACGTGCAACATGGCCAGCCCATCTAAATTTTAATTTTTGGGCGTAACTCAGTGCGTCTATTACATTTGTGTAATTTCTTATTTTTGTACTGTATACTACGCTCCATACCTTTTTGGCAAGTACTAATTTTATTTTTAATCTTCCACGTAAATTTCCTCGCCTGGCAACCTTACGTTAGAGAAGGAAGAATACATGAATCCATTATCTTCTTTTTTAATTCTACAAAGGATAAGAAAGTGTAATGATTTTATGAACGAATCTTTGTGTTTTCGTTGACTCGGTCGCAACACTCGCAAGAACGCAAGTCGCAATGCAATCTGCATGGGATTTCTAGGAATTTCTTTTTTTACGAATGTCATGAAAGTATAACTTATCATTAATATAATAACTTCTTAGGTTTTCACGATCACTACACATTATAATAAAACAAAGTTTAACCGGATTAAATCGCGTATATTATTTAAATTGGTTTCCCTGACGTTTCGAAAGCTTTGCTGCATTTCGTGGTCGCAGGTAGACTAAGATGACAAGCGTCTTTACAAATATTTCTAAAAAAATATTTTAATCTACCGTACAATATTATTAATTAAAATCGTTTCGATGCACGCAGTAATCACTCACAATATCATTATCTTTTACAGTGTTGCGTGCTGTTTGGGACTTGAATATTTTTAGGACTGGGTTCCAAACAGGTGGTAGCTGCCAACCATCTTCTCTATTAAAATTAGGATGTTTTTTAATTTCAATAGCCTCACGGAGCATTCTAGGTACATATCGGTTTTCCTTCGCCAGAACTTGTGGTTTATCAAATCGAAGAAAATGGTTGGGTTTGTCTTTGGTTGTTGTTTGACTTTGTTATATTATCATTAATACTTCAACAGGTTATTGAATACAAAAGTTTTAAAGATAAGATAAAGTAGTAGTAATAGTTTAAATGCATATTCAATGTAATGTTTTTTATGGTGTACAATAAAGCATATATAAATATAAATATAAATAAATAAATAATAAATAAAGTAAAGTTTTGGTATTAACTAATTATCGCATTTTGTTACTAACCCAAGTCAGATAAATGTTATTAAACTGATTAATATAAGGTACATCATTTGTAGGTAATCAAAAAGCACGTTTTTAAGTAGTGTTTGTAATCTTTGGTCGTTAAATATTACTAATTAGTAATAATTAGTCAAGAGCACGTTCTAAAAACGACAATCCTACTAATATTAAAAGAAAAAGAAAAGAAAGAAAGAAAAATATTTTATTCTTGCGCTCCATTTGACGCACACACTACAAAACTTATACATAATACTCAACATCATCATCACCATTTCAGCCGATAGACGTCCACTGTTGGACATAGGCCTCCCCCAAACTAGCAATATTCCATAATCGCCACGCTTGGAAGGCGGGTTGTCGATCGCAGTTGGTTGGTTAAATACTCAGAGAACGCTGCTGCCCATCCTCTGGTGAATCCCTTAGGGCCACTTGCGTCAAACAGGGTTAGCGTGCTTAACTCAGAGTTAAGCAGCAACTCTGGGTTAAATCGCTAACTTGTCTTGCGCCATCGCGAGTTAGTTGTTAACACTGGACTAAGACGGTAAAAAAATAACCCACCAGTGATGGAGGGTTAAATCGTTAACTCGGGCTGTTAATGTTCCGTTTGGGGTTATTTGTATCATAAGGCGTGGTAAATTTACATTAAAGTTATGAAAATATGTATTTGATTATGTAATTATGTATTTTTTGAAGATGATGAAGAAATTGTTGAATATTTAATCATAGATTTTTTGATATAAAATTCCAAATACGGACTTTTAAACACACGGCAAGATTAAAAAGCATTTCGATGAACGGTAAAGTATTTTATCTACACTCGTATCGTAAAATTCGAATTATGAACTCGAAAGTAATGTCATAATGACATACTTTACGCACATGCACCTGTAACGAATTTAAAAAGTTTCATTACGATACAGTTTGCTGAACAAAATAATGCGGTAATTTAATTTTTTTTCCATAACCGCACTCTTCAGCCCAACTAAGGAGTTTTTAATGCCACTTCGACCTAACCAAGGAGTTTTCAAACCTTTTTTTTAGCAGTCGTACAGTTTGGCACCAATGAGTACACAAAATTCAGGGTGGCGCCACTTGTCATACATTGAAAATATTTATCGTTTAAAATCGCGTTTTTGGCAGAACTTTTGATTGTCATATTGCTTTTAATTATATTTAAGTGTTTTCAGGCATATTTTTTGTATGAAGAAACAGAGATTGACGGAATCCTGACAAGGATAGAAAATTAGTTCCGATTATAATGTTTTCGCCAGACTATATTTTATTATCTGTGTACGCGCACCAGCGCGCGTGCGCGGTCGCGCGCCACGGCCACTGGATTTGTTCATCGTTACTTGTAAATTTATTGTTATTGTTTACGTTATTATTATGGTTTTGTATGTCGAAAGTTTTATTCTGGGCAAAAATATCTGGCTACAGCAGTGATACTGAACTGAGGAGAACCCCCGCCTGAATTTCTGGATGCAGCAACGTAAATGACGAACAATCTTTTACCAGAGAAATCAAGAAAAACAACGACAATGTTACCAAGATTTCAAGATTTTGACTTTGGTATTTTATTTAAAATTGTATGAGTGTAGATAAAATAGTGTATGAAACTGACATAATTAGGTATTAAAACACTCGTGTGATACTATTAAAAACCTCGCCTACGGCTCGGTTTTTAAACTCACACTCGTGTTTTAATAACCCCTATTATGCAACAGTTTCATAAACTACTATTATCTACACTCGTATCGTAAAATTCGAATTATGAACTCGAAAGTAATGTCATAATGACGTACTTTACCCACATGCACCTGTAATGAATTTAAAAAATTTCATTACGATACAGTTTGCTGAACAAAACAATGCGGTAATTTAATTTTTTTTACCATAACTGCACACTTCAGCCCAACTAAGGAGTTTTTAATGCCAGTTCGACCCAACCAAGGAGTTTTCAACCCTTTTTTTAGCAGTCGTACAGTTTGGCATCAAAGAGTACATAAAATTCAGGGTGGCGCTACTAGTCATACATAGAAAAATGTTATCGTTTAAAATCGCGTTTTTGGCAGAACTTTGGATTGTCATATTGCTTTTAATTATATTTAAGTGTTTACAGGCATATTTTTTGTATGATAAAACAGAGATTGACGGAATCCTGACAAGGATAGAAAATTAGTTCCGATTATAATGTTTTCACCAGACTATATTTTATTATCTGTGTTGACGCGGCGTTTGCGCGGCCGCGCGCCATGGCCTACTGGATTTGGCTTTGGATTGGATTTGTTACCAAGATTTTGACTTTGGTATTTTAATTAAAATTGTAGGAGTTTAGATAAAGTATTGTATGAAACTGACATAACTAGGTATTAAAACACTCGTGTGATACTATTAAAAACCTCGCCTACGCCTCGGTTTTCAAACTCACACTCGTGTTCTAATGACCCCTGTTATGCAACAGTTTCATAAACTACTATTATTTTCTTTATATTTTTATGATACTGTTGTTGCAGAGTACGATAGTATGTAAGAGTTGTGGAATTGTAATCACTAATGGCATTCAAATACGCATTCTGCTTATCTTGGAGGCTGAAACCAATAAAAAAAGGTCTTAAAAAAATGAACCTTTTTTAATAGTCTCGCTTCATCGATCTTTTGTTTTCAATTATCTGTAAACGAAGCATGTGACCATGAGACAACTATATAAAAACTGCCGGAGTGTAAGTGAGATCGACGTATATTTCTATTCGTCGTGTTGGTAATACTGCAGGGTTACCTAGCCCAAAGCTATTTTTGGTAGGCGCAAGACAAATTTTGAGTTAACGTTTTAAAAATTTAACACCGAGTTAACAAACTCTTGATTTATTCTTTTAACCCATGGCATGACGCAAGTGGGCCTTAGTCGCCATTACGACACCCATGAGAAGATATAGGGTGGTGAAGTTCTTTACGTCCGGCACCATATGGCCCGCGCAGTCACCGGTGTTCGCTCCTTCATAATGTAGCTAAATATTATCTGTATCTACCCACATTGTACTTATTTAATATCCTACCTTATTAACTACATTTTTGTTTACCTGTTTGCATAGTCGATGATACTGATGTACGGTAAAACTCTAATGAGTTTATGTTTACATCAAGAATGTCTTTGTTATGTATACCAATGAACAAAAAAAAAAAAAACACTCCTATATTTCCCCGAAGGGGTAGGCAGAGGTGTATAATAGTACACCCACATTTCGCCAGTTATGTTATAAGTCCCATGTAATAGGGGGCGAGCCTATTGCCATTGACCGGGCACAAATCCAGACTCCGGGCTGCTACTGAGAATTTCTTAATGAAAAAAACCCAATAACACTTTGCCCGACCCGAGAATCGAACCCAGGACCCCACACTCAGCAGTCGATCAGTCGACCACTAGACCAACGAGGCAGTTATGTATATAAAAGTTACCACAATTATCAAATTTTTATGAAGTGTTTTTTTTTTCCTGATTAAATAATGCATTACAATCTAGCCTACAAGACAAGACTAATGAGTTATTTGAATCTAACTTGTTATTCTACGTTATGTGTAATAATGTCCTAGAGTCTGATAATCTTATCTTAACTATTATAAAATTGTAAACGTCTGTTTGTTTGTTTGTTTGTTCCAGCATCACGCAAAAACTACTGGACCGATTGTGATGATTTTTTTTTTGTTTGAAAGCTGATGATCTGACTTAAAAACTGGTATGGGTTTTGAGAAAGAAAGAAAGAAAGAAAAAAAGAAAAAAATTAATTCGTGGGTTGCGTACTCACCCGACAGATCGAAGCTTCTATGCATTTGCACGAGCGGATAGTAATGTACGATGGAGTGGAGTGGAGTGGACAGGGGATGGGACTGGGGATGGGACTGGGGACGGTACAGGGGACGGGACTGGGGACGGGACAGTGGACGGGACAGGGGACGGAACATGGGACGGGAAATGGGACGGGACATGAGACGGGACATGGGACAGGACAGTGGGACGGCACATGAGACTGGACATAGGATGGGACATGGGACAGGACATGCGGCAGCGGGGTAGCGGGGCAGTGGGGCAGCGGGGCAGTGGGGCAGCGGTGTAGTGGGGCAGCGGTACGGTGGGGCAGTAGGGCAGCGGGGCAGCTGGGCACCGGGGCAGCGGGGCAGCGGGGCAGTGGGGCTGTGGGCAGTTGGATAGTGGGGAAGCGGGGCAGTGGGGTAGCGGGGCAGTGGGGCAGTGGGGCAGCGGGGCAGTGGGGCAGCGGGTAGTGGGGCAGTGGGGCAGCGGGACAGCTGGGCACCGGGGCAGCGGGGCAGTGGGGCAGCGGGGCAGTGGGGCAGCGGGCAGTGGGATAGTGGGGCAGCGGGGCAGTGGGGCAGCGGGGCAGTGGGGTAGCGGGGCAGTGGGGCAGTGGGGCAGCGGGGCAGTGGGGCAGTGGGGCAGTGGGGCAGAGGGGCAGCGGGACAGCGGGACAGTGGGACAGTGGACTGGACTGGACTGGACTGGACGGACGTGGGTTAGCAGAATTTAACGCGAGCGGAGCCGCGGGTAAAAGCTAGTATAGTAATAAAAACACTTTGCAACTATTCATTTCGCAACCTATCATTTACATTTAAAAAAAATAGATATAAATTATTTTATTATTTTTAACGCATTTACGCATGCGAAGCGAAATCTAAAGATTTTAAATTGTGAAAAGAAAAAATCGCTCACGAGAAGGATTCGAACCTGCGACTTCTGGCTCAGTACGCCAGTGCTTTAGCCACATTTTTCTTTTCACAATTTAAAATCTATAGATATAAATGTTAGGGGTGATAGCCGCGCGGTGGGTCGTTGAGAGCGGTCGTTTGTTACTTTTACCCGGAGTATTATTGTGTGCATATTTTTTATCGCGTTGAGTGCGCGAACGGGCCAACCGGTTTGCCGGGCGGCCCTGCAGCTGTTATATCGTGCGCATGAGTGAGTTAGAATTATCTAATGTAAACAACAACACATGTTTGAGCGTTGATGAGTTAGAAGACGGCATAATCATGGAAGATGAGGACAATACACATCAGGATAGCACTGAGTTGATAAGGAGGAAAAGACATATCGAGGAGAATTTGACAGAAGATGGATGGAACGTAGTCACTAGAGGAAAAAAGAAATATATACGCAGAGAGGATCAAAATGAGATGGTTGAGGAGAAGGTACAGATTTGTGTGACTTGTAAAGACCCCTTGCCCAAACAATTTGCACTGGCACGGTTATTCAAATCAAATAACATCGCTAGCCGTAACATTCATAAAGTTAAATACATACACCAATATAAAATATTAATAACTTTTCTTAATGAGAGCGACGCAGATGAATTTTTGAAATCTAAAATGTTGACTGAATTGAATTGGAGATGTCAAAAGACGTCCGAAGTAGGTATTTCATACGGCCTTATCAAGGACATGGAGTTAGACATAACAGATGCAGATCTTATGAATAATTTGTCGAGCAATATTGATATCGTATCTATTAAAAGATTAAATAAACGAAGTCCACATAATACGTCCGACGGTAACGGCTGGATTCCGAGTGAAACGATTCGAATAGGATTTAAAATGCCTTCTCCTCCGCCTTATGTTTATATTTACGGATTGAGAATTAAAGTTGAGTCATTTGTATTTCCGGTGACACAATGTTCGAAGTGCTGGAAGTTCGGACATATTAATAAACTGTGCCCATCAAAAAAGATCGTTTGTCCGAAGTGCTCTAGAAACCACGAAAATTGTTCTATATCATCATTTACGTGTGTGAATTGCTCCGGTAGTCACATGGCAATGCAAAAAATTTGTCCAGTATTTAAGAAGGAAAGAAGAATACGAGAACTAATGTCCGAATTCAGTTGTACGTATAGAAAAGCTCTGACAATTTACGTTCCGCCGTCTCCTTTGCCTGAATTAAACAAGGTGTCCAAGTTGATTAATATTGAACAGACGACCCCTTTGACTGCCGCAACTAGTGTAACAGAACTTTCGGGTGAGCCAAATATCTGGACAAATACGCATAAGGACAGCTTGTTTACCTCCACGCCAAAAACACAAGACAAATCTATGCCCAGAAGAAATTTGAGGAGAAAAAGCCGTCGACCCCCTTCCCCCACAGATGGAATAGTATGGCATAAAGATTTTGAATCCGATGCTTCAGACATGCATAATACAACAAATTTAGACAGTAGTAAAAAGTCTGATAAGCACTCTCATAAATTAACTTTTATTAATCTGATAAAAACAATTAAAAATATTATACGCAGTAAAGAATCCTTTCAAGTTAAAATTCAGCAATCAGTATCCATTTTTACAGAATGGCTAACACATAAAATTGTAAGTAGCATATCCATTGACTTTTTTATTGATTTATTTGTTAAAAATGGATGATAATTGTATGAACTTGAATATAATACAATGGAATTGTCAAAGTTTAAGACCTAAATCTCGTTCTCTTGAACTTTATCTTAGTCAAGAAAAAATTCATGTAGCTTTTCTGAGTGAAACTTGGCTAGAGCCTGAGAGTCATTTCAAATTAAGTAACTATAATGTGTTTAGATTGGACAGAGAAGACAGCTACGGTGGTGTTGCTATTTTGACTCATAGCTCAGTAAAATCGGTTGTTTGTGCAACGCAAAGTCGTAATCCTGGCATTCAATTATTGCATGTAAGAATCATGAATTGTCAGCAGGTGGAGAATATTATCTCGGTTTACTGTCCTTCATCCGTGCATACCAGTCAAAATGATTGGGACGCGATTTTCTCTATTGCTACTACAAAAACTCTCATTCTGGGAGATTTTAATGCACATCACCCCAATTGGTCACTTCGTACTAATCAACGAGGCTCACAAATGTTTGATTCAATGTTGGATTACAATTTTATTCATTTGAACGATGGTAGCATTACTCGGATCAAAATGGTTAATGGGGTGCTGCAGCAGTCTAGCCCTGATATTTCATTTGTGTCTTCGGACTTAGCTTTGTTATTTACATGGAGGACAACTAGTGAATCACTCGGTAGTGATCATTTAATTATTAAGTTACACTGCATTATTAATGTTGACCGTACATTTCAACGTAAAAGGAATTTCAAAAAATCGGATTGGGCATCTTATACTGCATTTATAGACGACCATTTACGAAATTGCATGATTCCATACGAACCTCAGGACGAATACGATTTGTTAGTTAATACTATGCAACAGGCCGCTGAGAAGTATATCCCGTACACTAAAATCCCTCAAGGTATATGTGATAAATTCAGTCCAAAACCTTATTGGTCTGTGGAGCTGTCGAAGGCAGTTGCAGAGCGACGGTTGGCTCTTGGGATATTGAGAGGTTGCCCTACTCCTAGGAATTTAGATGTATTGAAAGAAAAAATCAGTATTGCTCAACGAACAATTCGAAAAGCTCAGTGCCAATCCTGGCAGCAGTTTTGTTCCTCTGTAGATGAAACGTGTTCTGCAAGTGAAATGTGGCGTAAAATGAAGTGGCTGAAGGGTCGGCAGGTCCGTAATTCATGCGTTGAGAAAGATAAAGCTGAACGCCTGCTCAGAGATCTCACTCCAGATTTTGTTTGCCCTTCCCAACCTTTTTTTAATTCTAGTAATGTTAAATTGGAATCTGAAATTTTAATGTCTGAATTAGATAATTGTATTAAAAAAACCGATACCGCTCCCGGGTCAGATCAAGTTTCTTTTTCCATGATTAAAAATCTTCCACCTTCTGGTAAGTACATATTACTTTCTATTTATAATAAATGTTTATCCTTCGGTTTTGTTCCCTCGCAATGGCGTCAAATAAAAATAATCCCAATTCCCAAACATAGTAATTTTGATTCTTTACGACCTATTTCATTAATATCTTGTATTTGCAAAATTTACCATGCTATTTTAGCTAAACGAATTGAATGGTTTTTTGAAAATCAATGCTTGTTTCCTGAAGAGATGGTAGGTTTCCGTAAGGCACGATCCTGTCTAGATAATCTTGCGCAGTTGGTGTCTAATGTTCAATTGGGATTTTCTAAAAATCTTGTTACAACAGCTTGTTTTATTGACATAGAGAATGCTTACAATAATGTAGATATTTCTTGCCTGCTGAACACTCTTGATAGGCTTGGGGTTGGCTCTAAAATATGTGCATATCTGTGGTCATTTCTAACAAATAGACACTTAAGGGTGTCAACACATGATTGTGAAATAATAAGACTTACTGGTCGTGGATTAGCCCAAGGAGATCCATTGAGTCCGCTTTTGTTTAACATTCTTACATTACACATTTGTAAAGACGTGGATCGAGCTAATATATCTCAGTATGCTGACGACTTCGTGCTGTACACATCAGACAGTAATTTAGATTTAGCATTTGCAGAATTACGATTAGCGTTACAACGTACTAATGTTTTATTAAATGAGTTAGGTTTAGTTATTTCTCCAAACAAGACTAAGGTTTGTGTTTTTAAAAAAGGTTGTTTTAGAAGATCCGTTGATTTTAGTTTTGATGAGTATTCAATTAAAGTAGATAAAAGTGTAAAATATCTGGGTCTGTGGCTGGATAGTTCGTTAAGATGGGGTAAACATATTAATGAAACCGCACAGAAGGTGATGAAATTTATAAATTTACTTAAAGTTCTCTCTGGTTCAGGGTGGGGACTCCATCAGAAACATTTGAGACGTTTGTATATTTCTATTATTCGAAGCAGAGTCGATTATGCCAGCTTTTTATATGATAATAGCTGTAAAAGTAAATTACAAAAATTAGATAGAATTCAAAACCAGGCTATGCGTGTTATCGGTGATTTCATAAGGAGTACACCGATACATGTAATGGAAAATGAATTGTGTCTTCCTCCCCTTAATGTTCGCAGAAGATATTTAGGCAGTAAATTTGTTTTAAAATCAAAGTCATTTCAAGATAGTAAAACTATTAAATTATTAGAAAACCTTTCTCTATATAAACGTTCTAACTACTGGTCACATAAAAAATTACCCTTGCTCATTGACATTCTTTCAGTCTATAATTTGGTTCCAATATACTCAAGCGTCCAACTCGACATGTTCTCTTTAAACACATGGGTAAGTAGCATTAATATTTCAGAGGTAGTGTGTGATAATATTCCTACTATTAGTTTTGCTAAACGTCATTATGACATTTTACAATTAAAAAAATTATGCATGTCTTATATTGAGCAACGATATTCGGGTTATTATAAAATTTTTACTGACGGCTCCAAGTATAATGGTACAGGAGGCGCTGCCTTTCTGGACCCCTTACTTTTAAATTATATGAAGCTTAAGATTGATTCAGATATTTCTATTATGCACATTGAATTGATTGCGATAGCGGAGGCTTTATCCTATGTGCAGTCAATTGGGGGCAACAAGTTTGTCATTTTGACCGACTCGAAAAGTTCCTTGCAACATTTGGCTCGGCATACCTCTCACGTGCGAGGTATACCGATAGCCTACGTTATATATGAATCAATCTTAAAGCTTCAATCTTCCAAAACTATATGTATCCAATGGATTCCGTCTCATATACAATTAGAAGAGAACGATAGGGTTGACGTGCTAGCCAAACAAGCTTGTGATGATGGAGTGGATTTGAACATTATTCCTCTTTATTCTGACTATTTTGGGAAGGCTAAAAGACAATGTTTAGATATTTGGCAAGAATACTTCGATGAGAGATCCAAAGAGAAGGGGATTTGGTACAAGACTATCCAGCCAGAGATTATAAGAATTCCATGGATTGATTGTTCGTTAAATAAAAACTTATTAACGATAGCCTTAAGACTTCGCTCCGGACATATTCCTTCAAACAAGTTCTCATTTTTAATGAAAAAGGTTTTGTCTCCAAACTGCAATGATTGTGGTGTAGTTGACGATGTCTACCACATTTTAATGGAATGTGTCCGAAACGAAAATATTAGATGCAATGTTTTTGGTCATGGCAGAATCTATGACATTGGACTTTGTAATGCAATTCTTGCTTTTCCATTGTCAGACGAGGCTAGGGTTCTGTATATGCTGGCGGTAAGGTAAATTATTAACAATTTGCCTTACTAATAGCGTGTGTAGGATTTTAACTTTGTATATCTATACATCTATACCTATTCTCCTACCTATGTATTCTTTATTATGTTTTGTTTTTCTGCAATTGGGTGATATGGTCGCTAAGCGACAAAGCCCTTCAAATAAATTAAAAAAAAAAAAAAAAAAAATGTTAGGGGTCATCCGCCGAGTTGGAATCATGGTCCAAACTTATCATTAACATATTTTGTTACAGGTTATTGAACATAAAAGTTTAAAGATATGATGACGATGAAGATGACGACGTCTGTAGGTCTACTCGCGTTTTACGAACGACAAACGAAGTACGAACTTTCGTTCCGACTGATACTTACATAATAAAGATAGGCACATAAAAAGGCACAATTAAGATAGACTACGGTTAATAGTCGTATACAATTTACCGGAGATGAGAAAAACAAACGTCAAAACACGATCATCGCATGCGATAAGGGAACGATGGTTGACCGGAGTAGCAAATTGTGCGATGAATCGTACGATTTATCGAATATCGTCGAACGGGAGTAGACCCCCTGGTTCGAGTGTCGGACTGCTGATCACGACGGGTTCGATTCCCACAGGACACAAATATCTGTGTGATGAACATAAGTGTTTGTGTTGGTCTGGGTGTAGCTTATGTATTATAAGTATGTATTTACAAAAAAAAAAAAACTATATAAGTACTTGTAGTAACTATATATCCATTGTCTAGTACCCATAGCACAAGCTCTGCTTTGTTTGGGACTAGATGGTGCCGTGTAAAAATGTCCCAAAGATATTTATTTATTTTATTTTATTCGTTTCTTGTGAAAAAGCTGCGTTCGTTGATTCAATGCCCACCGCTAATGTAAATGTTTATTATTCTAAATGAAAACTTTTGAAATTGTAAAGTAATTTGAAATATTCAGTACTTACATACTTATGGTAACAATCCAATGGAATAACAACTGTTTTGCTTGCACTCTTTATAAAAACCGAACAAAAGTTGCCAACACTGTTTTGGTAAAAATACTCTCTTATAAAAAACGATTGTTCACTACACTTTTAAAATCTATAAATATAAAAAAGTTTGTATTTTTTGTATATTTTAAAATTTTAACTATCAAAATATATTTTTTCAAAACACTTCTACACAAAACTTCTATATATATCTCGAAAAATCCACGAAATCACTCTGCACTGCTATAAAAAAATGCGGATTTTTAGAAAATATTTTTGTCGAAACTTCCAATAAGTTTTCCGTATTGTATTTAGTTTTGGAGGCACGTCATCACCCCTCAGTTTCTCGCGAAGGACTGGCTGACCTGACCCTAAAATAATTTTGTATTGAAGGGAGGGACCAAATAATTAGTATAAATACGCTATGGAGCGCTCCGATAACCTTCTATAAGGTTATATATTTTAAACATAAATACATATTATCACGCCTGTTTCTCATAGGGGTAGAAAGAGAATATGGATTTCCACCTGCTACGATCCTGACACACCTCTTTCGCTTCATCTACGTTCATTAACCTCGTCATGCAAAGAAGAAAGAAAGAAAGAAAAAATATTTATTTGACACAACTGCATGCTTGTCGGCTTACGGCCAAAATTAATATCCAATCTATCCACGATTTACTGGAGACAGAAATTTGACATATTTTGTATGGAGCTTATGTCAAATTCCTATCTCTAGTAGGGCAAATCCTGGATAGATTGGATATTAATTTTGGCCGTTAGAGTGCTCTTAGCCTGGCCTTTTTTGAGAACATCCACTATTTGCTTACGATACGCCCTACCACAAGGTTGACCGACGACCTGGTGAAGGTTGCAGGAATCCACTGGATGCGGAAAGCGCAGGACCGTTCATTGTGCCAATGCTTGGGGGAGGCCTATATATATTTTCATTTTTTTATAGTATAGGATGGCGAAACGAGCTAAAGGCCCACCTGATGTTAAGCGGTTACCTTTGCCTATAACAACTTCAATATCACCTAGGCTAGGCTATTGCCTAAATGGTACCGCAAGTCGGTTCACCAAACTGAGACATGAAGATGGAAAGTCTCATGTGATTGTAATTTCACCGGCACCCGTACCCTTCAGACCGAAACACAGCAATGCAAGCATCGCTATTTGGTGGAGAAGTACTACAGTGGTAGTACTTCCCCGGACGAGCTCTTTCACAAAGGAGCTCTACTACTACAAAATGCCTATGTCCAGCAGTGGAAGTCTTTCGGCTAAAATGATAACGTTCGCCGAGGTCGTTCCCCTCCAACTCTCTCTTATTTTCTGCATGATATTTGACAGATATGCTGAAAATACTCATACCTCAATTACTATAAAATTGCTTTAACGGTAAAGGAAGACATCTTGAGGAAACCTGCACACCTGAGAGTGCTGCGTACGGTTCTCGATGCTGTGTGTCCATAGTCAAAAGTTTTTATTTCGAATAAGCATTTACACATATACACACATGTTCTCACTTAAATGTCATGCTGATGGTGGCGTTAGTGTCGGGTCGTTAAGTTCCCTTTAGTGATGCGACTCGAGTCCGATTTTGCCACTCGAGTCATTCGAGTCATTTTACAATTTTACTCGAGGACCACTCGAGTGGTCGAGTCACTCGAGTGGTTCACGAATCACTCAATGACTCGAGTGGTCGAGTCACTCGGTCACTTACCTCACTCACTCATAAACGTCGATAACTCATTCAACACAACAGTTCACTTGAGTTCACTACACGCAACAAGTTCAAACAAGTGTGACAACAAGGCACTTTAAAATATCTCTTTTAAAAAGCAGGTTTAAACTTGTTTGTCTCGGAGAATGGTTGGCGAGTGACTCGAGTGGTGGGCGAGTGACTCGAGTCCGAGTGAACTCGAGTCGATATTTTTTTCACTCGAGTACGTTTTTTTACGATGTCACTCGAGTCACTAGAGTAAAATTGGACTCGAGTCGCATCACTAGTTCCCTTCAATATGGTTGAGTTAAGCGATGGCTGATGCTCGTGCCATGCTCGTGAACGGGTGCCGTCTGTCGGGACTAGCTATGTGTCGTTCGCGATTGAACGAATCAATTGACCCGGGTCTCCAACAGTTCGCGAACGATCGGATCCCTACGAAAATAATGATTCGTTCATTCGATTCTGCGTAGGCGAACGGTGGTGAACGGGTGAACGCGAGCGGCAGGTGGTGCGGCGCGGCGGCGGCGGGATTTAAATTGTCGCCGAACGCATGCTAAT
Organism: Asteroscopus sphinx; assembly: GCA_949699075.1. Taxonomy (NCBI): domain Eukaryota; kingdom Metazoa; phylum Arthropoda; class Insecta; order Lepidoptera; family Noctuidae; genus Asteroscopus; species Asteroscopus sphinx. Next base: position 13,990,856 of record OX453031.1, on the reverse strand, counting down.
TTTATAAAAAATCTTTCTTATAGTTAAAGTGTAAAGGTCTATTTAAATTTGCAAAGCGCAGCAGTGTTTACTCACAATCTGTTATCTCACTTGCATTATTTTCTAATTATTATACCTATTAGTTTACTTATAAAATCTTGTATTTTTTTGGGTAGGTACCCAATTGATTTGAGAATGGTATAGGTACATGACCTACTGATTTATGTAGCTATGAGTTGATTTGTCTAGTTACATTCATTTTCACGTAATTTTTTTCAAAAACCTGAGTGTCTGCGTAATTACTTGCGTTCAACTTTTTATTAATTCAAAACAAAAAATCATGTATTTAAGTGTTAAAGTAATAAAAAACCTATCTTATAGTAAAGACATTAAGGACTATATTTGAAAAGCGAGCTGTAAAGTGTTTACTTTACTCATTCATAATCCGATCTGAGAACCGTACACACGAACTACTAGCTAGTGATTGATTAAAATATACGGATTGATTGAGCTATGAGCTATTGAATCTTAATGTTTGGATCGTGATTGAACCAAGTAGGTAAGGATCTACCTACTATCCGCGCGCCAAACTATCAATCGATTGAACGGGTCATAAGACCCGGGTCATTTTCTCAACGGGTCAGTATTGATCTGGATCTCCAAAATTGAACGAACGACACATAGCTAGTCGGGACAGCTCAGCTCCTACATACTATGGCAACTCTTATTACGTTTATTTCTAAAGGCAATATTCTCACATTTAAACTTTTGTTTATTTCCGACATTAATCTACATTATACTCACATTATTTGAATAAATTTGATGTAATAAACCTATTCTAAAAAGAGTATATATAGGATCCACAATTTGGAACCGTGCAAGTAGAGCCTGAAGTTTCAAAAGTGCCTGTAATTAGGTTTATTTGAAAAAAAAAAAAAAAAAATGAATTTGACTTGCTCTTTCGAAACGTTAATTATACTCTAGTTGCACCAAAAAAAATCAGGTGATCATTGTACTCATCATTATGAACAACTTAGATGGTCCCTACATTTTATCGATTTAAGTGAACACAAATGTAGGGACCAACTGATTTTTTTTCGCGATTTCAGGGTTGGTCCTATAGTAAAAGTTGTTCATAATGAGGAGTACAATGACCCCATTTCGGGAAAGAAGCCATTAAAATTTCAACATGTATTCCGTTATCTGTGAGATGCACGGTTTCAAAAAGTTAGTCCTATGGAGGAGAGCCGGCCAGAAACTCCATGGATATACTCTTTTCAAATAATAATTCGATAGTCCAATAACTCACAGTAGGCCAGCGTGGCGGACTTGGGCCTGAATCCATCGTTGTAGACTTGTGTACTCAACATAAAGATGTCGGTATTACCCAGTAACTGTGTTGCGGGGGTCTGATGGCAGTCGCTCCGTGTACAATACTGATGTTCAGCCGTATCTGGCTGGACTGTAAGCTGACCACAACATCATTGGAAAAAAGCTTAGAAAACTTGGGAACTTTTGCAACGCCTGAAAAAGGCAATTAAGTTTATAATAATGTCTTTGGTTTTTGCGATTACTTCACATTATAATAAAACAAGTTTAACCGGATTACATCGCGTATACTATTCGATCAAATAATATAGACGCACAATCGCCGCTCGGAAAACGGTGCCATCGAAACTGCAATAATTAATCGCGTGCACAGTTTCGCTCCCAGCCACTTCACGACCCCGCTAGCGATGAGACGTTTTACGATGCTAAAATGTGTAGAAAAAATAAATAAAAACTATACTCCAAGTTCCGTGTGGTGAATTGGTGTCGTAAAAGGCGACTAAGGGATTCAACAGAGGATGGGCAGCAGCGTTCTCTGAGTATTTAAACAACCAACTGCTATCGCCAACCCGCCTGCCAAGCGTGGCGATTATGGCATATCCCCCCAAATTTCTTGAGGGAGGCCTATGTCCAGCAATGAACGTCTTTCGGCTGAAATGAAGATGATGATCGATGATGATACAGACGCACGATCGCCGCTCGAAAAACGGTGCCATCAAAACTGTGCAATAATTAATCGCGTGCACAGTTTCGCTCCCAGCCTCTTCACAACCGCGCTAGCGATAAGACGTTTCACGATGCTAAAATGTGTAGAAAATAAAAATAAAAAGTATACTCCAAACGTGCAAACAAAGAATGGAGTGTCGTAGTGGTCACTGTCGTAAACACACAGACAAACAAGCTTTAAGACGCCGCTAAAACAAAGTTTTGTATGAGAATACAGTCGTAAAATATTGGCCCCGGACCAGGGGATGGATGGCGCGTTATGATTGGTCGGCTCAAATATTTGGTAGTAGGATTGGTGCCGCTCACTGACGGAGTGACGTCCCGATTGGCGGCTGGACGAAAGATATGCAATGCTACTGCATATGCTTTGTGACCGGGGCCGGGGGTATCCGGCTAATAGGCGTCTATATGCTTAAACATAACTACAAGTACACAGTACACTTATAATAAAACAAGTTTAACCGGATTATATCGCGTACCTATATTATATAACTCGAAAACCTAAGAAATTATTACACAATACACTTTATCGCGGATACGTTTTTTTGGGATTGATTTTGTACAAGAACGTGCATCTATAGTATTTTTGATCTAAGCGTATGTTACTAAAATAGGTTTTCCTGACGTTTCGAAAACTTTGCAGCGTTCGTGGTAGCAGGAAGACTAAGATGACGAGCGTCTTTCTTTACAGATATTTCAAAGAACGCGAATACGCGATGTAATCCGGTTAAACTTGTTTTATTATAATATATAAGAACTAAACTCCTGGCTCAGTACGCCAGTGCTTTAGCCACTAAGCTACCGTGAACACTGCTCGTGGTATCGAAATTCTCATCCACTTGGTACGTCTTTGGGTAAAATAATTAGTAAGGGTATATCTATACGACTTTGAATTAACTGCAAAGTTAGTCGAGTCGGTTCAGAAACACTATTTCTTAATAAGATATCGCTGACGTCACCCAAAGACGTACCAAGTGGATGAGTATTTCGATACCACGAGCATTGTTCACGGTAGCTTAGTGGCTAAAGCACTGTCGTATTGCGCCAGGAGTCGCCGGTTCGAATCCTGCTCGTGAGCGATTTTTTTCTTTCCACAATTTAAATCGTTAGATTTCGCTTCGCATGCGTAAATGCGTTAAAAATAATAAAATAATTATAAGAACTATTTTAATTTTAATATGTGCCCTTATTTGGCAAAATAAATATCTTAGAATCTTTAGGCGTGGAAGAAGATACAATATATCGAAATAAAAAACATTTGTTGTGAACGGTATAGAGGGGAGTCCCCATAGGGATTTGTTATTTCATATTAGTTCCCTTTGATGAATTATATTTTTTATTTGAAGCTATGGCGGGCCCCACAGAGTATCGTAAGAATTTTATTATTTATGTTTAGGGCCTTTCAATTAAGGGTTGAAATATTGCAAGAAGGAAACTATAATAATTTAATATGATTTTGAAAGCATCGCTATAATGTCCAACATATGACCAACGAGGAATCTGTGTATCTCCCAAATTATATTTTATTTCTATTGCTGCACGCAAATGTCTTTGGCTGCACACCTGTTTTACGCTACAGTACTGTTGTTTAATATAGTTCGCTGTAGTTTAATATAGTTCGCTGTAGTTGTAGATAGAAAAAGTGCGAAAAACGGCCACTTTTGGCATTTTTTCTATCTACAGCGAACTATATTTTATAACAAAAACAAAAACCCTGTTGTTCCTGCGAGCTACGTGATCAGCAGATCGATATTTAAACGTAAATACACAACTCATTTGGAAAAACTCTTCAATAAAAATAATCAAATTAAATATTAAATCATTATTAAAAGTGATTATATCGCTTTCAATCAATCAATCAACTCAGCCTATCGCAGTCCACTGCTGGACATAGGCCTCTCCCAAGTTGCGCCACAACGCTCGGTCCTCTGCCTTCCGCATCCAGTCCCCCCCAGCCACGTTCTTTAGGTCGTCGGTCCACCTGGCAGGGGGGCGCCCTACGCTGTGTTTGCCGATTCGCGGTCTCCACTCAAGGACTCGTCTGCTCCAGCGGCCATCGGTCCTTCGACAGACATGGCCAGCCCACTGCCACTTCAGCTTACTGATCCTACAAGCTATGTCGGTCACTCCGGTTCTTCTCCGGATAATCTCGTTACGGATTTTATCCTTCAAAGAAACTCCAAGCATAGCTCGCTCCATAGCTCGCTGAGCGACTTTAAATTTGTGGACTAGCCCAACTGTCAGTGTCCACGTCTCGGCACCGTAAGTCATGACTGGCAGGACGCACTGGTTGAAGACCTTTGTCTTCAAACTTTGCGGTATAGGCGACGAGAAGACTCGGCGAACTTTGCCAAATGCTGCCCAGCCCAGACGGATCCTTCTGTTGGCTTCTTTCTCGAAGTTGTGTCTACCAAGCTGAATTGCCTGCCCTAGGTAGACGTATTCCGTTACAACTTCGAGTGCCGACCCTTCGACGAATATTGGCCTCGGCATGACATGCATATTGAACATGACTTTAGTCTTGTCCAGATTCATGCCGAGACCGACACGTCGAGAGGCACCGTTTAAGCTGTGCAGCATTTCGCCCAGTTGTTCCAGCGACTCAGCCATTACAACGATGTCACCGGCAAAACGGAGATGTGAGATGTTCTCGCCGTTAACGTTGATACCCTGTCCAGTCCAGTCCAGCGTCTTAATATCACTTTCAATTAACAATTAATAATTATTTAATATTTAATTTGATTATTTATATTGAAGAGTTTTTCCAAATGAGTTGTGTCCTTACATATGAATATCGATTCTGATAACGTAGCTCAAAGGAACAACAGGGTTTTTGTTACATAATGTATTGATTAATTGACGTACTCAGCGAGTAATATTTTTTTTACTAATGGGGGCGCCATTTGGCTGCTACATACCCTTTAATCGATGGTACTTATTGTATTTACTATTTGGTTTGTCTATTTTATTTTTATTGGTTAACAAAACAAGTTGGTATGATAAGGGACTCTTTGATAAAAGGGCGTCGGAACTGAATTCACATCAAGAATGACGCATAGGCATAGACAATTGGTATAGATTAAAATATAACAAATCTTCATTGTACTCAATTGTTTGTTTCCGTCAGATTAGTAGAAGATATTCTATTTATAAAGTTTTTAGCTGTTTCCTGCATTATTAATATTGCGAATATTGTAAGTTTAACGTTTAAGTATTTTGTTAACAGAATGAGAATTTGACATGTGAGCGTTTAGTTGCTAATAAATTACTACGACTATTTTGTTTTTTTAAAGCTTTAATTAAACCTTAAAATCTCTCAGAAACATAGTTTCCTTACCTCTTTTTCGACTCCAGTTTGTGTATGGAGAAGTCCTTTAAAATCTGTAACAAATAAACAATAATAAATTAAAATTAAGTCGTCTTGGTTAGCCAATGTATTGAAAAGAAAGAAACAAAGAAAGAAAAATGATTTATTGCCACAACAAGACGACATGCGGTAGGTGCACATAAAAAATACTTAATTAGGTACACTTCTTGAATCATTTTATCAATGTATGATACCTACTAAATAATTAGCGTATATAAGGACAATACTATACTGTATTATTTGGTAATAGTAGTATAGTATAATATTATCTGTGGTAATAGTGATAAAAATAAAATATATATATATATATATCTTTGAGACATTTTTACACATCACCATCTAGTCCCAAACTAAGCAGAGCTTGTGCTATGGGTACTAGACAATGGATATAATACTTATAAACATGTTAAACTTTGTTAATACATACTTATAATACATAAGCAACACCCAGACCAACACAAACACTTATGTTCATCACACAAATATTTGTGTCCTGTGGGAATCAAACCCACAACCTCGTTGATAATATGTATGCTGTGGGGTTTATAAACAAAATTTAATAATTATGCAAGTTTGTTCTAATACTCAATAGTACAGTAATTTATTATAATGGCAATAAGTAGTTTATCCCAAATCAAGCCCACGCAAATGGCTCACTAGTCCACCATTTTTAAGGTACTAGCCTACTACCTATCCCAAATGTTCCATCTAACCACAGAATATATAAATGAAAAAAGTAGACGACATCAATCATGGCCGACTTGTGACGTCACATATTGGTTAAGATAATTTATGAGTTCAATATCAGATACTTCGACCTTAATCTGTCATTTGAAAATGTGAGAAAATATGGTTCTAAGTTGGTAAGTTGAATTAAATACTAGTTTCTGCTCGCAACTTTGTCTCAGTTATTTTCATGGACGAATAAAAAAAGGCGGACGGTATGTCGCTAAGCAATAAGTGAAGCCAATAGTAAGTCGGCTCACTTGAAAGTACGAGCTGGCACGCACACATTTACACCCATAGTAAATCAAACAGCCGCATTATGCAACAAAACTCGTGTGACGGAAGTTTTTGTCGTAGTGTCACAAATAAAATAACAATATGCCGTCTGGTACGTGTGTAAAAATACTGACGAAATTATAGTGTGTTTAAGAAAAAATTAAGTGATTCAATCTTTTCTTAGCGAGATTCCGTCCGCCTTTTTTATTCGTCCGTGGTATAAAACCTGTCATAAAAATCTTTTTCGTCAAATTATTGACATTACAGCAATAATAATTGCGTATTGCATAAGTTTACCGATAAGACGGATTGTCAAAACAAACGGGGTAATGAACTGATAGCGATTACGAGTGATTTACATAATTTGGCAGCTGGGATGTTATTATAAAAAGAACCTTGAACAAGTGAACAGTACATTGAGATGGTACTTGGTAAGCTAAATACTGCAATAAACTTTTAATTAATTCCACGACTTATATTAAAAACAGCCCTCCATTTTGACACAATTGCTGTCATTCCATTAAAAAGAGCGCGAAAGCCTAACTAACCAAAGACGAAGGAATCTTTTCAAAAAAATACTAGACTAACTAAATAAAAAATATACATATAAAAGGCCAGTATTTTTCTTCTCTGGATAAATGCGAAACCGTCTATAGTTTAATTAAAAACTTTTTTAATGTCAATGAAAAAAATAAACGGAGCGAGGTCAGTGGCTATCAAAGTTTTGAACGTAGAACTTTTATCAGAAAAAAAAGTACCTAGTTAAATATTTACATGGCCAGTTAAAATATTGCTAAAATCAACATTCGTAGATGTCACCATGATAAATGAAATAAATGGAATAACCTCAGTTTATTAAAGGCCATTTAATGTATTTTTTTTGAATGTATATAAGAACACTAATTAATAAATAATGAGTAAAATCTAGATAGTTTAAGTAATTACGATTTAAAATCGTGGATAGAAAAAATCGCTCACGAGCAGGATTCGAACCTGCGACTCCTGGCTCAGTACGCCAGTGCTTTAGCCACTAAGCTACCGTGAACACTGCTCATGGTATCGTGGTTCTTAATAAGATATCGCTGACGTCACCCAAAAGACGTGCCAAAGTGGATGGACGGACAGCGTAGCGAGAGTAATAGGGTCCCGTTTGGCACCCTTCGGGTACGGAACCCTAAAAATTATAGAGAAATATAATGTCAAATGATTTACAGTTATAATTATTGTACGATTACATCGCACATTTATTTAGAGCACTAGCATAAGCAATTTATTAATTACCTAAGTACCTAATGTAAATTAATATTCTGCTAAATATAATTGAGTTCACTTTCGTCCGTTTTATTGTTAACACGTTTGTTACAATTAATAAATACCTACTTATCAAGAAGTCAACAAGATTAGCATTCTTCCATCTAAACTTATCAATTCATGTATTAGCCAGCAAGGGCTCGTACATTTATGGTCCTTCGAGCCGGATGTTGGACTGAGGCTGCCTCCACTTGCTTCTCACAGTTAGTTGAGCAAGATACTCAGTGCGCCATCTCTTCCATAAATCTTGTAATATTTTTTGTGTTAACTGCCAGCGGGTGCGAAGATCTCTTTCGGTCTCAACTAATGTTAACACAGGTCCACCAGTAAGAAAGTGAGAAGGTGTCAAGAAATCTATGTCTTCTGGATCTTCTGATATTGCACACAACGGCCTTGAGTTAAGACAGGCTTCAATTTGCGTTAGAAGTGTCGTGAACTCTTCATACGTCAATTTTTGTTCACCGATGACTCTCTTGAGGTGCAGCTTGAAACTCTTCACGGCAGCTTCCCACAGGCCTCCTGCTGATGGCCATGAGGGAGCGTTAAAGTGCCAAGTTATTTCCATGTCCGCGATCTCAGCCATGAGCTCGTCATCAATAATTTCTTGTAATTCTTCATACTCCTTTTGTAGAACCTTGTTGGCTCCTACAAAGTTACGACCGTTGTCACTATACAAGTGACACGGCGTGCCTCTCCTAGCCGCCATCCTGCGTAGTGCGGCGAGAAACGATGATGTTGTGAGATCGGAGACTAGTTCCAAATGCACGGCCTTGGTCACCATGCAAACAAATACTGACACATATCCTTTAGTGGTCTTGACACCACGACCCTTGTTGGTTTTGATATAGACATGGCCAGTAAAATCAACGCCAGTGTGCATAAAAGGACGAGATGGGTTAATCCTTGCTGCAGGTAGGTCTCCCATCAGGGGTTGTAGTTTGATAGGTCTTTGTTTTCTACAGGTTACACATTGACGTATCTGTTTTTTCGTTGCATTATTTCCCCCGATAACCCAATATTTTTGCCTAATGCACGATAATGTAACTCGAGCTCCACCGTGATACGTGAGTTTATGCGCTTGTTCTATTATCAATTCCGTCAGACGATGTTGATGAGATAATATAATAGGGTGTTTGAGATCTAGACTGATCGCAGCCTGATGCAGTCTTCCCCCCACGCGAAGTATTCCTTCTTCGTCTAAAAACGGGTTCAAGGACGAGATCCTGCTTGTAGCAGAGACTCGGCTGTTTTTCCTCAGGTCCTGTATTTCTTGCTGAAATTCTACACGCTGAACTTCTTTGATTATTACGGCCTTTGCTTTGCGTAATTCCGATAAGGTAATGTAAGAATTTTTTGGCCTCTCTGCTTTTCGGATAAGCAAGCGCCGTAAACGTGCTAGTACGTGTACAGCCATTGTGAATGAGTTCAGTCGGCTGAGAAGTTTATTGATGAAGCTGTTGCCCTTCGCTGTGTCTTGTATCACAACATTTACTTGATTGTTAAAAGTTTCTTCATCAGTGTGATAAATTCTGGAACTTGCTTGGTCTTCCGGTGTGAAGTGAGGTAGCCAGGAAGGTCCGTTCCACCACAGATTGTGTTCTGTTAAGTTTAGGCTTGTTAATCCCCTGCTGGCGCAATCTGCGGGATTCTCTGCTGACTTAACATATCGCCAGCAATCGGCAGGCATGTTCTCTGTTATTTGTCGCACCCTGTTGGCGACAAACACCCTCCAGCGATTGGGATCTCCTTGTATCCAACCCAGCACCGCCATGGAATCAGTCCACCCGTAAACCTTGATGTTGTAATTGCTCAAGCTTTCTTTCACCATGATCATAAGTTTAGAAAGCAGATGTGCACCACTTAATTCCAATTTAGGCAAAGAAATATTCTTGTTGTTAGGTACGAGTCTTGATTTTCCGACAAGTAAAGTTATATTCGTCTGACCTAGATTTGTTATTTTGCAATATACGACACATGCATATGCCTTCTGCGATGCGTCACAAAATCCATGTAACTCGATATTATTTCCGGCGGAGTTCGTACCTATCCATCGAGGTATTTGACATTGATTAATGTTATTTATATCTGTTTTAATTTTTATCCACTCTCGGTTAATTTGATCTGGAATCTTGTCATCCCACTGCAAATTTTTCTCTTTCCAGACGTCTTGGAACAGTATTTTCAGCTTGGTAGAAACTGGAGTGAGCCAACCGAGGGGATCAAAGAGTTTGGATATCTCAGACAGCAACTTCCGTTTCGTAAGATGTGTATCGATCGAGTCGTCAATCCTTGATTGAAATGTGAAGATGTCCTGTTGCGGATTCCAGTGAAGGCCCAATGTTTTTGTGGATTCTGCTTGTTTGAAGTCATAATGCTCTTGATCGTCACCCTTGCTGGTGCTGTCTTGCAATTCTTGATAATTAGACCTCCATTTTCGTAAATTGAAACCACCTGTCTTGAGAAGTTGTTTCAAATCTTGCTGCAATCGTTTTGCTGACGCTACAGAGTCGGAACCATGTAACAAATCGTCCATGTAAAAACAGTCTTCGACTATTTGAGCTGCATATGGGTAACTTGATCTCTCGTCCTGCGCCAACTGCCTTAAAGTCATCATTGCTAAAAACGGAGCTGCCTTGGTGCCATAAGTGATCGTAGTTAGTTGAAATTCTTGTACAACTTGATTAGGAGAGTCGCGCCAAACGATTTTTTGTAAGTTTTGGTCGTCTTCATGTACCCAAATCTGGCGAAACATTTTTTCAACATCTGCGATAAAAGCTATACGATGTTGTCTCCACTTCAGTATTAATCTCATAAGATCCTTTTGAAGGTTTGGTCCTGTTTGCATACAATCGTTTAAACTAGTGCCAGTAGAAGTTTTTGATGATGCATTGAATACTACTCGGAGTGACGTAGTTGTTGACTCGTGACGTAATATACAATGATGCGGTAAGAAACACTCAAGTTTCTTGTTACTATGTGCCGGTTTCATGTGACCGAGCGATAAGTATTCATTAATGAATGCCTTATATTGTTTTGCTATAGATTTATTTCTAGTGAGTTTTCGTTCTATCTGATACAGTTGAGCCTTATGTTTGGATTGTCCAATTTCCGTGATAAAATTAGACTTAAGTGGCAGTCTCACTTGATATTTTCCGTCTTCCAACCTTGTTGTGGTCGACTTGTAAAATTTGATGCATTCATCTTCCTCGAAAGATGTTTGAGGGTCTTCGGAAATATCTTCTATCTCCCAAAATCTTTGAATGTCTTGAATGTTATTTAAGATCAGGTTACACTGTAGACTTGGTACCTCGCCGAACAAAATCCATCCAATACGTGTTTCCTGCGCAATAAAGCTACTTGAATCTCGATGAATTTTATTCATAATAATCTTGGCGTATACATCCGCCCCCAATAATATATCAATAGGGTTGCTAATATAAAAATGCGGATCGGCCAACTCAATTTCTTCTAAAAATGCCCATGATGGCTTAGAAAGCGTAGAGTTCGGCAGATTTCTCGTCAGATTTTTCATTATAAGGACCTTGGCGTTAAACTTGTAATTATCGTCTAATGAAGTACAGTTGATACTCAGCATTCCCTTGCATGTCTTGTCATTCATGCCGATTCCTGTAATAACTCCATTACATTTTTGTCGTGGTAGCCCTAGCTGTTGCGCTGCGTTTTCGGTGATCAGCGAAATCTGTGACCCTTGATCGATTAAGGCTCGCATCGTTTTCTGTAATCCATCAGCTCCTGCCACCTTGATAATTGCAGTTGCTAACAGAATTGTCGACGCAAACTTTTGCTGTGCAATGTGAGCCACGTGACTTGAGCCTTGCTCAGACTGCACGGGGCCGGAAACATTCTGTGACGTAGTGTTTGCGTTTGAGTAGGCATCGTGCAATACCGTATTGTGTTGTCCGTTGCATTTTAGACAACGTTTACTTGACGTGCAGTTTTTTCCATTATGATTGTACAGACAGTTTGTACAAAAATTAAGCTGTGTGATTGTTTTTCTTTTCAGCCCTGGCGCCATTGCTTTAAATTCCTTGCAAAAATATATGCCATGATGATCCTTGCATACTGGACAGGATATAGATTGACTCTTCTGTGACGTAGCCTTGTTGCTGACGTAGTAATGTTTGCCTTGATTGGATTTTGAGTTCCCTGAACTTGAAGAGAAGTTGGTAGATTTTTGTATCGCATCTTGTTTGCGACGTGCTGACTCCATTGTGGTGAACTTATTCTCCAGGAATTCTAAAAAATCTTTTAACGTTGGTAATTTTCTTGGCTGCTTAAGTGACGTAAAATATTCGTTGAGGGTTTCCGAATCCAGTTTTTGAGTGAGCAAATATACTATAATTGGATCCCAAGTATCAATCTGGATGCCTAGATTCTTGATACCATTTAGGCATTCGGTTGCTACGTCATGAATACGTTTGATGTGATTAGATGTCGCTTGTTGCGTTACTGGAATATTCATCAAGGTGTTCATATGAGTGGAGAAAATTAGTTTCTTGTTATTATAACGGTGGTTTAATATTTCCCAGCTAGTGACGTAATTATCCGAACTAATTGGAAGATGTTGGATTAGACGCTCTGGTTCACCTTTAATCTTGCTCTTCAGGAACTGCATTTTTTGAGCAGCAGATAAATACGGGTTACCGTGTATCGCCTCCGTAAACAAGTCCTTGAATGATACCCAGTTTTGATAATTCCCGTTGAATATAGGAATATCCAGTTGCGGTGTAGACTTTTCCCGATGAGATACAGACCATAATTTACGATTGATTTCTTTCTTGATATTAAGATACATCTGCTCATGTTGCGTGTATGAAGTCTCGTAATTTTCGCCCATGTCGTCGAATTCACTGTCCATTTTCCAGTGGAGACCATCAATAGCTTTCCAACGCGCTTCTATGGTTTTCAAAATGCGATGTAATCGTACAATTATTATTCTAATTAAATATTAATATAATAACTGCTTAGGTTTTCGCGATCACTACACATTATAATAAAACAAAGTTTAACCGGATTAAATCGCGTATATTATTTAAATTGGTTTCCCTGACGTTTCGAAAGCTTTGCAGCATTTCGTGGTCGCAGGTAGACTAAGATGACAAGCGTCTTTCTAAAAAAATATTTTAATCTACCATACAATATTATTAATTAAAATCGTTTCGATGCACGCAGTAATCACTCACAATATCATTAATTAATGATTGCGATTTAATCCGGTTAAACTTTGTTTTATTAAATATTAATATGTCAAATTATAAATTTTATGCAATTTAATAAGCATGTTAACATTGTTTAATATTTGTACACCGAAAATGGTGAAATGTGTGGAAATAAAATTTTATTTTAATGCCTTTATTTGTACCACATTTCATGGTAATAAAATTATTTGATTTGAATTTTAAATCTCATGTCAATTGCTGTAATTGGTCGACCAGAATACTCAAAGAATGATTGATCAGCACTTCAAATCCATACAAACCTAATCAGCCCATTAGTCCCAGCCCAGCTCTTCTCAGAATGAGAAGATTAAGAAATTAGTCAACCATGCTGGCCTACTGCAGGTTGTCGCACTACACACAGCATCGAGAACTGTATGCAGCACTCTCAGGCGTGCAGCAGTGGCGAAGGGTCCATATAACACGATTCCCACCGGCTTCCCTTTAGGAATTGCTTAAATACAGATCAACGACATTTCTATGCTAATTTATTGTTCTAAACTACAAAAAAAGTATTTAAAATTAAGTTAAAAGTTGTTAAAAAGTTCATTTTATTTTATTAACGTAGCGGTCTTAGCTATTTTATGATTTTTAGGTACCTACGGCTTCCCTTCTGAAAATATGCACCCTTCGCCACTGGTGAGCAGGTTTTCTCATGATGTTAAAGTAAGTTACCACTTACTTCAACGGTGATCTAACCAAACTCTGATCCACACCGGAATTTGAAAATTCAGAGGTACGAGTTGACTTTGTACTCAGACTCTCCTGCATGGAAGGCAAGCGTTTAACCAAGCGTTAGGCTATCACTACTTTCATACAAACATGTGTAGCGACATCTATCGCGCTACATGCGAACTAACACTGACTTAGCAGATGACGTCACAAATACTGAATCGCGCAAGCCGAGTATCACACGCAGTTTTTGTTTGTATTATTCTTAACGGGCTTGCGTTTGATCGCCACCTCACCTGATGTTAAGCGATGGTAATGATAAGTTAACATAAATACAAGCACCCAACATCAACCATTGGGCAGTAGCCCGCCAGGCGCAGACCCAGCCTGGTCGGAGGATCCTCCCTTCGTGTTGGAGAATCATGTTACCTCGTTCCTCCACAGTTGTATGATCAAGCTAGATATACGGAAGTCCATTGTTTTGTACCGTTTAGTCAACGTAACATGATTTAATACTCCCTTGAAAAGTTTGAGAACCTCAGTCAGTCAGTCAGTCCAAACTCAGTGAACTTAATGAATTGAAAGTAAAAATAAAAGCGGCTAAGTGCGGGCTTAATTCGCGCGCGAGAGGTTCTGTACTCCAAGGTTGTATTAAAAAAAATATCAATAATATAATTTTGTAAATAATGAATTGCAGTTTGTAAATTTTTTTTGTTAATCATATACAAACTTATTCTTAGTTTATACTAAAACTCTTATGAGGAATGTAGCAGCTATGGTAGCAGCCAAGTGGCGCCCCCATCAGTAAAAAAAATATTACTCACTAGATACATCATCTAGCGAAAATTCGTTTTTAACGATTGAAGTACAGGTACAGTAGTTTAATTAGAAACTACTATCTCTGTAAATTATAGTTCGCTGTAGTTGTAGATAGGAAAAGTGCGAAAAACGGACACTTTTGGCAGAATGATATAGCTTTGTGTTTGTGTGTATTGTTATCACAGATATAGTTAAGAATATAGACAAAGTGCAGCGTACAATCATAGTGAAGCCAAAAAAACCGTGCTCCGCCGTGTACTACCAGCGCTCACGCACACACCACGCACCTGAAGGATATTTTCTTTCGCGATGCTTACTGGACGATGCCGCGACTGAGAGGGGTGAGCACGGTTTGAGATGTATGTGCATGCGTGAGCGTGAGCACTTTTTGTACACGAAGGAGCACAGTTTTTAGGCTTCACTATGATTGTTCGAAGCACTTCGTCTATATTTTTTACTATCTGTGGTTGTTATTGGTTAATCCTGGTATTTCCGTGCAAAGGACATTGGTCCTGCAACGTCCAGGCTTATTTCATTTAACTACGGTACCCTAGAACCGCTTTTGTCTGTCGAAATTTAGTGAATACTTCTTACAATAAATATACTTTATTCAATGACTTCGGCTTATCTTCACGCCTGTGTTGATTTATGTAGTCTGCAGGGCTCTTAGTTATTAACTACAATGCCACCTAGGATGTTGACTAAATTAATTAAATGGTACCGCAAGTTACGTTCACCAAACTGAGACATGGAGATGTAAAGTCTCATGTGATTGTAATGTCCCCGACACCCACCACGAGCACAGCAATGCAAGCATCACTGTTTGTATACAAATATAGTACTTCCCCGGACGAGCTACTACTAAATTATCTGTCAATTCTACGACATAATTAATGAAACACAGAACAAGTATTTGTGTGATCCACAGATAGTGGTTTCGTGTTTGTGCATGTGAGATGTAAGTTTGTAAACGCACCCACGATACACGAGAAATACAGGTACTGGGAAGTCTGGGAAACGTTTTTTATTACTAGGAGGGTAAAAACCTCGGTAAAATTTTCCAGAATACCCAGGGTATCATTATTAATTCATAAAATTCTACGAAATAACGCCTTTAGGAAATATGATGGCGAAAGTAAAAGTTTTTAGAAATGCAAAAAGCCTTGTAGCTAGGCCGTTAAATGTAAGAAAAGTGATCTCAATTATTGATCCAAAGAGAATATAATCACTATTCTTCACGATCCTTTTTTTAGAAGTTTTTTTTTAGTTTGTGTAAATTTTCGGAAACATCGGGTTAGGTTAGGTTAGGTTAAGGTAGCCAGCGGCAGACAGCTCCCGCGGCCACCAGCCTGCCACCTGCTGCGCCGTCGTCGACCCCGACGCCCGCACCCCCACCTGCATCTGCACCTGCCCTGTCGGATTACGACTTGGAGCGTGTGGCAAGAGTGTGCATGATGCAGTGTGGGGGCATGGTGAGTGCCCGACTCGAGGAGATAGAGTCGCGCCTCCCCCCAGCGGAAAGGCTCCGACCCCCACTTGCAGCGGACAAGAGGAGGGCGGAGGAGTCCGCCAGGACGAAGCCCGCGCAGAAACCAGCAGAGGGGGCCAAAAAGCCAGCGCAGGGGCCCAAAAAGCCCACGCAGGGGCCCAGAAAGCCTGCGGGGGCTTCCGCGCCTCTGGCGACCGCGCCCCTGGCGACCGCACCTACGACGGCAACCGCGACTCCGGTGACTGCGCCACCGGCGACCGCACCACCTTCTTCCTCACCTCCCACCCAGGATACCGACGGGTGGACGACGGTGGGGAAGAAGAAGAAAAAGAAGAAGAAGAGCGGGAAGAAGGCCAATGAGGCACCGGCCAAGACACCCAAGAAGGCGAGAAGACCGCGTAGAGTCAGGGCCCCGCGCTCCTCGGCTGTAGTTATCACGCTGCAGCCCGGAGCTGCAGAAAGGGGCGTCACCTACGCGGCGGTCCTCACAGAGGCCAAAAGCAAGGTCGCGTTCCCCGACCTCGGCACACCGTCCGGCTTCAGATTGAAGCCGGCGATTACGGGGGCGCGGTTGCTTGAGGTGTCGGGTGCCTCCAGTGGCGAAAGGGCGGACACGTTGGCCGCCAAGCTGCGAGAGGTCCTCAACCCGGAGGACGTCAAGATATCCAGGCCGATGAAGACCGCTGAGCTGCGTGTCAGCGGCCTGGATGACTCGACGAACCCGGCTGAGGTCGCGGTGGCCATCGCCCGTGCCGGTGGGTGCCAGCCCGATGACGTGCGGACGGGCGAGATCCGTGCCGACGCCGGTGGGCTCGGCACGATCTGGGTGCGGTGCCCGGTGGCGGCGGCCAATAAGGTCGCTGACGCAGGGCGTTTGTTGGTGGGGTGGGTTGCGGCAAGGGTTAGACTGCTGCAGCCTAGGGCCATGCGGTGCTACCGGTGCCTGGACGTTGGTCACGTCAGGTGCCGGTGCACCGCCGAAACGGACCGCAGCGATCTGTGCTATCGCTGCGGCCAGCCCGGCCATAAGGCGGCCCAGTGCTCTGCGGCGCCAAACTGCAGCCTCTGTACAGCTGCAGGGAGGCCCGCCGGGCACAGAGTGGGTGCCAAATCATGTGGCGCGCCCACCAACAAAAAGAACGGAAGGGGTGCCAAAGCTGTCGGGGGCTCTTTACCCCCCCCTCAGCCTGGCTGCCCTTCGGCCGACTCCCGGCCTGGGAATGGGGCGGTGGAGGGAATGGATTGCGCATAATGGCACAATACCATTTCCTCCAGGGCAACATCAACCACTGTGCCAGAGCTCAGGATCTCTTGCTCCAGAGCATGGCAGAGTGGTCGATTCACGTGGCCGTGGTCGCCGAGCCGTACTGGGTCCCGCCCAGGGATAACTGGGTGGGAGACCTTGACGGTTTGGTGGCCATCATCGGCGGGGCTCTCGTCAGCCCGTCTCGAGGGCACGGCTGGGTAGCCGCCCTCGCAGATGGCGTTGGCGTCGTTGGGGCGTATTTTTCGCCCAACAAGAGTCTCGCCGACTTCGAGAGGTTTCTTGTCGAGTTGGGTGCCGTCGTGGGCCGACTCCATCCTCGCCCGGTGCTGTTGCTCGGCGATCTCAACGCCAAATCTGCGGCGTGGGGATCCCCGGTGACCGATGCTAAGGGCGAGGCATTGGAGGAGTGGGCGGTCACGACTGGCCTGGTCGTCCTGAACCGGGGCTCGGTCCACACGTGCGTGCGGCAGCGGGGCGGATCGATAGTAGACGTGTCGTTCGCTAGCCCTGCTGTCGCGAGCCGTGTTCGCGACTGGCGTGTCGCCGTGGAGGTGGAGACGTTGTCGGATCACCGTTACATCCGTTTCGACGTCTCCGCCCAGACCGCTGGCGACCGCAGAACCGCAGGATCTGTCCCGCATCGGGACGGCCCGCGCTGGGCGCGTAGGCACATCGACAGGGAATTTCTCGAGGAGGCTGCTATTGTCCAGGCCTGGAGCCGGGAGTCGGCAACGAACGGACCCGATGACGTCGAACGGGAGGCGCTGTGGTTCCGCGGGGCGATGACGCAAATTTGCGATGCGTCCATGCCCCGGGTCCACGCACAATGTGCAAGGCGCCAGGTGTACTGGTGGACCGCCGAAATCGCGCAGCTACGCATCGCGTGCGTGGCGGCTAGGCGCCAGTACACCCACTACCGGAGGACACGTCGTCGGGTACCCGACGAAGAAGCCGCGCGGTATGCGGTGTACCGCGCGGCAAAGCAGGCTCTGTGGCTGGCCATCGGCGAGTCGAGGACGCGATCCAGGGAGAGGATGTTGGAGACTCTGGACGGGGATCCGTGGGGGCGCCCGTATAAAGCGGTTCGAGGGCAACTTCGAGCCGCGGCGCCCCCACTTACGGAGAGTCTCCAACCCGAGCTGCTGGAGGAGGTAGTTGCGGCCCTCTTCCCGGCTAGAGCGGAACACACTCCGCCGCCGATGGCTTTGCCCACGGCCGCAGAGCTTGCAGAGGAGGAGGACGCCATCAGCGTCCCAGAGGTGACACAGGAGGAGATGAGGGCGGCCGTGAGGCGGCTCCGGGCCAAGAAAGTGGCTCCGGGGCCCGACGGTATTCACGGCCTAGCTTTGGCCCTCGCCCTCAAGGAGCTAGAGCCCCAGCTGAGAGGACTCTACACGGCGTGCCTCGAGCAGGGTCAGTTTCCCACATTGTGGAAGACTGGTCGTCTGGTCCTGCTCAGGAAGGCGGGGCGCCCGGCGGACTCGCCGTCCGCGTACCGGCCCATAGTGTTGCTCGACGAGGTGGGCAAGCTGTTCGAGCGTATACTCGCAGCCCGCCTCGTCCGCCACTTGTGCGGAGAGGGGCCGGACCTGGCCGAGAGCCAGTACGGCTTTCGGCATGGGCGCTCTACCATCCACGCTGTGTCGAGGGTGAGAGTCCTGGCGGAGGAAACCGTGTCCCGGGGCGGGGTGGTGGTGGCGGTGTCTTTAGACATCTCCAACGCTTTCAACACCCTGCCCTGGAGCTGTATTAGAGAGGCACTGCGGTATCATCGCGTGCCTCTCTACCTCCGCCGCATCGTTGGGGCTTACTTAGCCGGGAGGTGTGTCACCTACGTGGGACGCGATGGCGGAAACCAGCGCCAGGTGTCGTGCGGTGTTCCACAGGGTTCGGTCGTGGGTCCGCTCCTGTGGAACATCGGGTACGACTGGGTGCTAAGGGGCGAACTCCCGCCGGGCGCGGACCTGACGTGTTACGCGGACGACACGCTGGTCACGGCCCGGGGGAGTTCGCACAGGGAGGCAGCGTTGCTCGCGACGGCGGCGGTCTCACTGACGGTGAGCCGCATACGGCGCCTCGGCCTGGAGGTGGCCCTCAACAAGTCGGAGGCCATGGTGTTTCATGGTCCCCGACGGGCGCCGCCGGCCGGATCACACATCGTGGTCGGGGGGGTCCGGATCGCTGTCGAGCCCACCATGAAATATCTGGGATTGGTGCTCGACAGCCGTTGGGACTTCGGACCCCACTTCCGGCGGCTTGCGCCCAAGTTGTTGGGCGCGGCCGGGGCGCTGGCAACGCTGCTTCCCAATCTGGGGGGCCCGAGCGCCGCCTGTAGGCGGCTCTACATGGGGATCGTGCGATCCATGGCGCTCTACGGAGCGCCGATCTGGGCGTCTGACCTGACGGCCGGTAGCGTAGCTGTTCTGTGGAAGCCGCAGCGGGCTATGGCCGTCAGAGTCATTCGGGGGTAACGCACGATCTCCTACGAGGCGGGTTGTGCACTGGCCGGATCCCCGCCCTGGGACCTGGAGGCGAAGGTGCTCGCGTCACTCTATCGGTGGCGTGAGGACGCGAGGTCGCGGGGCGAGCGACCGATGCAGCGAGAGATCGAGCTGCGTCGGTCGCAGCTCCGCGAGGTCCTGGTGGCTGAGTGGCGGGACAGGCTTTTGCGCCCTTCCGCCGGTCTCGCTACCGTCGGGGCGATCCGACCAGTGCTCGACGAATGGTTCGGGAGGAGGCACGGCTCCCTGACGTTTCGGGCGACGCAGGTGCTTTCGGGGCATGGTTGCTTCGGGAAGTACCTGTGTCGCATAAACAGGGAACCGGACGCACGGTGTCACCACTGCGTCGACTGCCGGGAGGACACGGCGTGGCATACGCTGGCAGAGTGTGCTGCTTGGGAGGAGCCACGTCGTGCCCTCATCTCAGAAGTAGGCAGTGACCTGTCGCTGCCGGCCGTAGTTAATTCGATGGTCGGCAGCGTTGAGTCCTGGGACGCGGTGGTTTCCTTCTGCGAGACAGTCGTCTCCCAGAAGGAGGCTGCGGAAAGGTTGAGGGAGGTGGACACCGTCCTCCCGATCCGCAGCAGGCGCACCGGGCGTCGGCGGAGGGCGGACAACGCCCTCTTCCAGCCCCCCTAAATGGGTCCAGGGGCGACGGAATCGGGGACGTCCGCCGCCCCCCATACATCAGGACCCGAGGTGGCGGCGCGTAGTGTTCCACGCGCGCCCCTCTTAGCCGTTGCGGGGGGAGTCAAACGCCTCACTCCCCCCGCTCGAGACGGGGCCCGCGCTAGCGGGCCAGCACCAGCCGGGGTTGCGGAAGAATAGCGCGTTCCCGCGACCCCGGCGCAGGTGAGTGATGGAACACCGGGGTGGTTTTTAGTCGGTAAGAGTCCGACAGACCCCCCCGCCCTCCCCGGGGCGGGGGACATCCATGAGGATTTTCCACCCCGAGATCAAAAAAAAAAAAAAAAAAGGTTAGGTTAAGGTGAATGCTACAGGGTAGCCCGCGAAATTCAAAT
This sequence comes from Asteroscopus sphinx, assembly GCA_949699075.1. Classification (NCBI taxonomy): domain Eukaryota; kingdom Metazoa; phylum Arthropoda; class Insecta; order Lepidoptera; family Noctuidae; genus Asteroscopus; species Asteroscopus sphinx. The sequence goes on along the minus strand of OX453031.1, from coordinate 13,970,135 downwards.
TTTTTGGCGTTTTTTGCTAATTGTAGCTTTATTTCGCGTTGTGTATAGGTCAAAATATGATTTGCGGAAATAGTAACAATATATCTATGGAATATTACTCATAAAAAATATTAACCTAGCTCTATAAGCTCGAAAATCGATAATTTGATCGTATATCAATATTATCAAGCTAGTACAGCTAATAGAGCTAGGTTAATATTTTTTATGAGTATTATTCAGTAGATATATTATTATTTCCGCCAATCATATTTTGACCGATGTACAACGCAAGATAAAGCTACAATTTGCAAAAAACGCCAACAATTTTGAATTTCGCGGGGTACCCTGTAGCATTCACCTTAATGGTCTTCCTTTTATTTGTGACACTATGTTATTTAGCAAAAAATAATCCTTATGATGAAGCCTTTCGATCGGTATGATAATGCTACAGGTTGATTATTTTTCTCATGTAACGGGTTCGATTTCCGGTTCAACCATGTAATTATTTAGGTTCAACCATGTAATTATTTAAATATCTATGAATGCAGTTTAAATTGTTTTTAAAATTAAAATAATGTCTTCTTTCAGTAAAATGTTCCATCTATTTGCAAATTTGCATCTACTGCAAATTTTTTTTGGTGGTTCAGTATGAGTTCGACGGCTAGCGGCTGGCTCATGCGGCTGCGGGTTTGCATCGGGGGTACAACCCCCTCCCGGACGGCCGCGTGAGCCAGCCGTCGCGCGCTTTCATTGATGTTATTACGAACAGATTGTGTCCATATTTTGCTGATTTTAAGTCTGATAAAAAAAAAAGTATTGAACAATTAATGGAAATGTGTTTCTATTACTCATACCGAACTACCAAAAAAAATTTGCGCTGTAGTTAATTTTTTTTCCTGTATAATATTTCTTAGGCTCTTAAAATTAAGATATTCGTATTATTTCCAGCGTTTGCATTTAAACACAGCATAATTATCTAAACAAAAAGTTGTTTTGACAACTCATCAAAAACTGTTTAAGTATGGTAATGATCGGAGTTTCTTAACTTAAATACGCAACGTAAACGTAACTTCGACGTTATCCGCTAAGGAATGCGAACGGAATACTAATTTTATCGGTTTAAGCTATACTGTGTTTTTTAACCGACGAAAAAAAGAAGGTTCTCACAATTTAAACTGTGGAAAGATAAATCGCTCACCAGCAGGATTCGAACCTGCGAATCCTGGCTCAGTACGCCAGAGCTTTCGCCACTAAGCTACCGTGAACACTGCTCGTGGTATCGAAATTCTCATTCATTTGGCACGTCTTTGAGTGACGTCAGCGATATCTTATTAAGAAATAGTGTTTCTTAACCAACTCGACTAACTTTGCAGTTAATAACGCATTTACGCATGCGAAGCGAAATCTTACGATTTAAATTGTGGAAAGAAAAATCGCTCACGAGCAGGATTCGAACCTGCGACTACTGGCTCAGTACGCCAATGCTTTAGCCACTAAGCTACCGTGAACACTGCTCGTGGCTCCCATTTTAATTTGAAAATCAAAGTCCACCCCTAAGGGTAGGAAAACAGGGGATGAGTGCTTGTTCACCCACTGAATTCTGACCTGTTAACCGATTCTGTTGAAACTTGGCACACATAAATGTAGTTCTAGACACTACAACATAATGGAGCTGGAGTTAAATTTTAGCCACAAAAAAATTAAAAATAAAACTTTTTAACAAAAAAAATTACCGACCAAAACAGAAACTGAAAAGTGAAAAATAAAATGAAGCTTTTTAGTCTTAATAACTATTTTCCTAACTAATGTAAATAACTAATTATGAGTCGGCGCCATTACCATATGGCAGCGGTTCTCAAACTTTTTTGGTCACGGAACCCTTTTGACAAGCAAAATACTTGACGGAACCCTACAATAAAACAATAGTTTTTAAAAGTGTATTCTTTATTATATAAGCATAATAAAAGTACAATGTAACAGTTACTAATTATTACTTACTTTAACCACATGCCAAGTACAATAATAGAAGATATTAAAAATGAAAAAATCTTAACTAATGGGAGGTATGAAACTGTTTTTTATTTTTCATCAATTGGTTGATATCAGGTTTGATAGAAGACATTTGAAGACTCATATCAGGTTCGGCGTCCAGTCTATTGCGATATTTTGTTTTCGTGGCTGCATAGGTTGAGAATCCTGTTTCGCACAAATATGTTGTTGGGAACGGGAGAAGAATATTCAGAGCCATTCTGCCAAGCATTGGATATTCATCACGGATTCTGCACCAAAAATCGTTGAGAGGCGTCGTTTTGAACAGTGACTCCATACTTGTGTCTGATGACATTTCTAAAAGAGATTCATATATCTCGTTTGACATACTTTCGGGCTTTTGCAAGTTGGGTAAAAAAGGATTATGAATCCATGAATTCAGCTTCATTTTTGTATTATGTTCTTCGGGAAAATACTTTACAAAAGATGCGCGCATCGAAGTGAGATATTGGACCAATTCTTCAAACACATCATCTTGAAACATTTCCGAGTCGTTATCGCTAACAAACTCACTGAGTGACGTAAAGCTTTCTATTTCTCTCTTACCAACGCAAATAATCCAAAAATCTAATTTTCTTTTGAAGGCAGTTATTTTGTTATAGGCCTGGAACACTGTTGTCTGTTTACCTTGCAATGATAAATTCAATTCGTTCAGTTTTTGAAAGATATCCGCCATAAAAGACAATCGGAACAACCAAGTTTTATCATACAAACGGTCTTTCAAATTAAAAGAAACTGTATCTGCTGAAAGAAACATTTGTAACTCGGCTCTAAGTTCAAATAGCCTTGTTAAAGTTTTACCCCGAGACAGCCATCGCACTTCTGTATGGAGCAGCAGTGTTTTATGTTTGCTGCCATAATCTTCACACAATAATGAGAACAATCGGGATTGTAGTGGTCGTGATTTGATAAAATTAATTATTTTTACCGCTTCATCCATAACTAATTTTAGATTTGACGGCATTTGCTTCATCGCAAGTGCTTGTCTATGCAGAATACAATGGCTGGAACTACAATTAGGCGCTTTACTTTTTATTCGTGATACTGCTCCTGCTGTTTTACCTGTCATCGCCTTGGCCCCATCTGTACAAATGTCAATGCAATCGTTCCAACTAAGATTATTTTCTTTAAAAAATATGTTTATTTTATTAAAAATTTCTTCCCCGGTAGTGTTTGTGGGCAGCGGTGAACACATAAGCATGTCTTCTTCAAAAGAACGTTCATATGGATATCTCACGATAACCAGCAAGATAGCCAGACCAGTGACATCAGTTGACTCATCCATTTGCAAGGCGAATCGTGTTTTTTGTAGACGTGCAACTAGTTCTTGTTTGACGTAGCTTGCCAGATCATGGATTCGCCGTGAAACAGTATCGTTTGATAGCGGTACAGTAGAAAGATGCTTTGCAGATTTTTCATCGAGCATACATTTTGTTATGTCTAACACACATGGCTTTATTAAATTCTCAGCGATAGTGTGCGCTTCACCTGCTTGTGCAATGCGATAGCTAACTAAATATGATGCCTCCGTGGCCTTTTCATTGATAGTTTGTGTTACATGCATCATATTTTTTTGACTTTCCAATAACTGTTCTTTTTTACGAACAAAAAAATCTTTATTCTTGTCTTTAGACTCGGGGTGTACAGTTTCTAAATGTCTGCGTAATTTGGCAGGTGCCATGGAACTATTAGGAAGCAGTTTACTACATAACATGCAGAGAGGTGAGCCGTTGGAATCAACAAATCCGAAACTGATATATGATTCATCATACTTCCTTTTTTTCGTCTTTGAAACCGTGGAGCTTGACGTCGTGGCATCATCGCCTGGATCGGTAATTGCTGTATTCTCCGCGCGTACTGCTTTTGAACATTCAGCGTCATTAGAAGATGTCGTTGCAACACGTTTAACACCTTTAAGCCAACGTTCCATTCTTCTTTATTAATAATGTTACACGTCAGGATGGTAGGGTCAAAATAATGCACAATCGTTACTGCGTTTATGAGACAAAGTTTAGTCCAAAGAAGAAATGTACAAAACTGATACAATCAGAATACAGCGGGCAGTAGAACTTACAAGAAGGCAGCAGGCTAGCCAGCTTGTAAGTAGGTAGGTACGAACTTATCGCTCCGAACGCTAATCGTCAACTGACTGACGAGGCGCGACTTTTTTTATATAATAGCGCTTTTATACTTAGTCCTAGACTCGAACTCGAACATTCTCAAAAATACTCGAGTCGGCGCCTTTGATAAACAAAAAGCGGAAATAAAAATATAAATACAAAAAAATGCGTTGTAAACAATCTCGACTTTATGCTTTTGAAGATAGAGCCGAAAGTCGCTTGTTCACAACTATAGCGTCTAATTCAGAGGCGGCTTTTATCAAAGGGACTGCGCGCTCACAAGTATACGCGCGGCGGGCGGATTCAAAACGTTCGACCAGTGACCAGAGAGAGGTGTTTTGTTTTTTTTTTCTAAATTCTTGCGGAACCCCTACAGGGGTATCGCGGAACCCTAGGGTTCCGCGGAACACACTTAGAGTACCGCTGCCATATGGTAACCCGAACAAAACCCTTATACATGCTGAAATTTAAGTCGCTTAAATCCCGAAAAGGGGTCATTGTACTCATCATTATGAACAACTTTTACTATGGGACCAACCCTGAAATCGCGAAAAAAATAATCAGTTGGTCCCTACATTTGTGTTCACTTAAAACAATAAAATGTAGGGACCACCTGTTTTTTTTTTTCGCGATTTCAAGTTTGGTCCCATAGTAAAAGTTGTTCATAATGATGAGTACAATGACCCCTTTTCGGGATTTAAGCGATTCAAATTTCAGCGTGTATAACCATAAGGTTATTCAATAAACTTGTGCGAAGTAGGTGTTGGAGAACTTTGCAACCTATGCCCAACATCGAGCGATCATATTACATTGCTCCGAGTCGGAATGTTACGCTGTTATCGTTTTATACTTAGTAACTACACGAAAGAGAAAGAAAGATCGTTGAAAGTGTAACCCTTATGAACGGCTTTAAGCCTTTCAAAAGGGTTACCCATATCGTATGGGTTTTTGAATAACCGCTTAGAAAAACCCTATCGAAAACCCTTTCAATGTGTCACGATATCCGAAACTATTAGAATTTGTTACGTATTTTTGATAAACTAATTCGATAAAAGTAGTTCTATTGGTTCAGTTTATGACATTGCTGATGTTTTATTTTGTTAGTAAGTCAGATTATACTGTTAAATTCATAAAACAGAAAGAAAGAAAAAAACAAAACAAAGAAACAGAAGAAAGTTGTTATATTATTTGATGATTTATTTACAAGCAATCTTATTAGATTTGGATCGTTTTAGTATTTTGTAAACACATGGCGTAGTTTCGCGCGACGTCCTGAGTTTGTTGTTATTCTGGGAGGGGGGACAGTTTGCTTTGAGTTCTTGACTATCTATTACCTGACACGGCTTCTCCTCATTTTGTAATAATCTTGTGAAACAGTAATCAGAAATCTTGTAAAATATCCTATTGTGATTGTTATTGTAAAACTGTTAAAGTGACTGACTAACCTTACTAACCTTAAATACAGTGCTCTCTAGGGTTGATTATTAGTATTATTTACCATACCCCTTGGTCCCGGACAGTTCTAATAGGTTTGAGCTTGATATTCAATATAAAGTGATAGTAAAAATAAAAAAGATTTTTAGATTTCATGACAAATGGGTAACCAGAATGCAGAATGGACCTACTCATTCTGAGAAGGGGTCCGTGTCCGGTAGTGAAACAGTAAATGGGCTTACTATGTATGTATGTATAAATCAAAAGCTATGACTCTGTTACCCACTAATCTCTCTCAACTTGTACCACACAACGTTGTCTCAAAAATTCGTTTCGTAATTTATTTCTAAATGTGCATAAAATTTTTATGTTCTATTGTGAAGATGATAATAACCTGAATTTTTATGAATTTTCAGCTTTTAAGTACACACTTTTGGCAACATTTCTTTAATGGTGGTCACTTAGATGAGAAAAAGAGATTTATCAATGAGTTATTGTAATTTGGGCTTTAATGCAGTCAAAATATGCTTTATGTGATTGACTTACAGATTGAGCGGGTTGCGGGATGTTTTAATATGAAATTATGGAATACAGTATAAATATATAATATCAATTCAACTTTAAATAAAATTGTAAGCAATGCTATGGAAGAGCGGAGTGTAACAAATTAACACAGGCATTAATTGCATAAAAAGATACTCTAATTATACTTTTAAGAAATGTTTTGTTGAATCACACTAAATTATTTGTTTTTGTAGGTATTTATTTGCATAATGTTACCGTCTAACACATGCATTAATTGCTTAAAAGGAGACTCCAAGCACAAATAATCAGAAATCTATTGTTGAAGCACAATCAATCATTTGTATTTGTATTTATTAGATCGTAAAATCGTAAACAATAAAACGTGTTTATACGTAAAATAAGAATAAAACAATGACGTCAAAATCATAAAACTGAAACGCATTTTTCTGAAATAAATTGATTTTAGATTATTTATAGCAAATTATAATCGAGCATGAAAATGTATAATAATACGTTATTCCACGTTTTCGTAATATTGATTGCGATATGAATAAGAAAAATCACATTTTCTGTTGGTTTATACATGCCGAAATTTTATAATTTCGGCATGTATATTTCTACATAACTATACCGTTATCGTCCCACTACTGGGCATGGGGCTCTTCTCTGAATGAGAAGGTGGCGTAAGAATTTGATTATCACTTGCTTTAACGGTGAAGGAAAACATGGTGAGGAAACCTGCACACCTGAGAGTGCTGCATACAGTTCTCGATGCTGTGTGTAGTGCGACAACCCGCAGTAGACCAGCGTGGCTGACTGAGGCTTTAACCTTCTCATTCTGAGAAGAGGCCCGTGCCCAGCAGTGGGACAGTAATGAGCTTGTGCTTTGTTATGTATGTATGGTTGGTGGTCAACTACAATACGTTTCACACGCCACTTTTTGCCTCGTACAGCAAAACTGTGGAACCAACTTCTGTCAGCGGTTTTCCCAAACAAATTTGACATGGGAGCCTTCAAGAAAAGGGCGTACGTCTTTTTAAAAGGTCGGCGACGCATCGGCGACTCCCCTGGTGTTGCAGATGTCCATGGGCGGCGGAGATTGCTTACCATCAGGTGACCCGCATGCTTGTTTGCCCTCCTATATTATTAAAAAAAACCGACCAAGAGCATGTCGGGCCATGCTCAGTATTATAGGGTTCCTTAAGTAGGTGTAATTACAAACGAATCAAATCGAATATTGATCATGGCTATGCTTTATTAGTTTTTGCAATAATCGGCAGCATTCGCGACTCAGAGCGTGTTGTTAGTAGCGCCATCTAGCGATAAATTCAAGAAGCCAAATTGAAGAAGTGTGTTCAACATAACACAAAGTTACTTTTTGTGATTTTTTCAAATAGAAAATAACTAAAGGAGCATTATTTGCTAACATCATTTTTCTCTAAGGTCAATGACCTTTGAACTAGGACGTTTTAAGTAATTTTCAGTTTTCTCTCTATAACTCAAAAAATTATAATCACATTATACTCGAAATAATTTTAAAAGAGAGTTTTCACAAAGGTCTATCAATGTGGAAGATTATGACTTTCTACGTTGCATAGTTTAGAAATGGCAGGGGCGGGGACACATTGCAAGCCACTTTGGCGCGCTATATTTCGCAGATGGTACACCTGATAAAAAAGAGGTGTATGAAACATTACCTTCATTTTAGTAGACCTATTCATTGATACCCCACACGAGGGGGTGCAGCGAAAAAATTTTTTTCATCTCCATTTCACATGTATGGACGCCACCCCTAAAATACGTAAAAACGACTTTTTTATTCTTTTAAAATTGAGATCTATAAGTAGACTAATTTTTAACAAAATTTCATTTACTTATGTTTATAACTGTAGAAGTTATTAAGCTGTAAAGGATTAGGACAGACGGACAGACGGACAGACGGACAGACGGACGGACATGACGAAACTATAAGGGTTCCTTGTAGGACTTCGGAACCCTAAAAAATGCCTGCCTTACTTTGAAATGGCTTTGACAAAAGAAAATGCCGAGAAAATCCATAGAATTTATACTAAGTTATGTAAACAAAAATTGTTATAAATTAGAAAATCGATTAAACCATGACTATTTAAAACTAAGAGTTTATATATAAATACTCACGTACGAAAGTTAATTTCAACAAATTACTTTTATTATAATATAGTTAAGGTTGTTTTATATTTAAACAATATGTGCAGAGTTCGAATATATATTTTGCTATTGGTAATAGGCGGTAAGTGTAATTTACCTGGTGATTTTTTAACATAATATAACATACATAACATAACCAGCCCATTACTGTCCCACTACTGGGCACGGGCCTCTTCTCAGTAAGAGAAGGCTAAGGCCTTAGTCCACCACGCTGGCCTAGCAAGGCTGATATTTTAACAAGAGACATTTTTTTTTTCGGTGGATGACTCCTTGTCCACCGCCCGCAGTCCAACTCCTAGGGTGACTGAAGGCCGTACGCTCCTGCGGTGCCGGGTCAGTCTTCAGCGAGTGGGAAGAGAGGTCGTTGCCTCTCAAACCCTCTCCGCCACCGCCTCCTTCGTCAGCATCACCTCCTCACAGAAGGAGATGACGGTGACGCCCGCTCTCGCTCCCAACCATGGACATAACCACTGCCGGAAGCGAGAGATTGCTGTTGTAATGAGGTCACAGCGCTGCTGGGCACTGTCAGTGAATGCTGCGCCATGTCCTAGTGTTGCCTGACAATCGATAGACTATCGATAGGCCTATCGATAGTATCGATAATATCGTGCTATCGTTTAGATAGTATTGCAATATAACTATCGGTGTTCATTGACGTCATTTTTACATTGAATTTATTTTTTTAGAAAGTTCATTTTCCTAGTTTTGTTACACACCACACTGTTAGGGTGTATCTACTTAACCATTTTTTTCACTATTACAGCAATACTATCTAAACGATAGCACGATACCATCGATAGTATCGTAACAATAGTTTGATACTATCGATAGTATGACTGATTTCAGGGGGGACTATCGATAGATCGATTTTTATGCAACACTACCGTGTCCCCAAGGCAGCCCCTGCAATGATGACACTCTGGCGTTGGCTCCTGGACTGTGCGAGGCAGATACTTCCCGAAGCAGCCGTGCCCCGAGATTTTTTGCGTCAGCTGGGAGATGAGGGCACCATAGCGCCTCTCTAGCCACTCTTCCATGCCCTGCGTAGTGTTTCGCAGGTAGTTTGTAGCGACATCTATCTCGCCACATCGGAACTATCCTGAAACACGCACGCAGAGTATGACACGCGAGTTAGCATATATACAAGAGCCCAACATCAACCGTTGGGCTCCACACAGATGCCAAGAGTCCGACTCTTGAGAAACCCAACACGATACAGCAGCGGCTGCCGGAGGGCCGGTGGTGGGGTCCCCCAGCTGCACCCTGAGCCGAGGCCCGAGCTCCCACCTGGGGACGCCCTCACGGTGTCGCAACCGGAGATAATCTCGTCACGCGAGACCGACCCTATACTCTAGAGTAGTTCCTAGGAGTAGGCTTAACCGCCACTGTGTTAGGATTAGGTAGGTCTTCGCCCTCGCCGGCGAGGCGATTCGCGTAACGCGCCACCCCCCCGATATACCGAAAGTCCGCCACTTTCGAGAAAACTAAAATAAATAAATAAATATTTTTGGGACATTTTTACACAGCACCTTCTAGTCCCAAACTAAGCAGAGCTTGTGCTATGGGTACTAGACAATGGATACAAACTAACTATGGATATGAACTATTCCCGATGCAGCAACAGCTGCCAGGGGGACATAGCGGCGGGGTCCTCCCTCAATGCCCCAGTAAGCCGAGGTCCGAGCCCCCCTTGGGTTCGGTAGCGGTTTTGCAACCGCGATTTTAGTTTATAAGTTAGGTTTAGGGAAAAAAAATCGGCGGATGGTACCAATTCTGCGAGAATCCATTCGAAAAAAAAAGACGTGTGGCATTCGGAGACTGCAGCGGTAAAGCTATTGCATAGCATTTTTTATCAACTATTACCAGGCCCCTCAGAAAGTATTGCGAAAAAAAGTTTTTATATATGGGAGACTGGCCAGTTATAATGTTTTTCGAAAATATGATTATTTATAAGTAAAAATAAGTAAGTTCCAATTTCAAAATTTCCCTCCACATTTTTTGCGAGTTAATTCAAAGTATTGTGTCTCACTGAAATATGGATCTGCGCCGGGAACATTTTAGAGCTATGATTTTATACGATTTCAAGTGTCGCCTGAAACCGGATGAATCGTACGATAGACTTCAAATGGCATTCATGGATGAAGGCCCTTCCAAGGCAACCGTGTATCGTTGGTATAACGAATTCAAGCGCGGTCGACCAACTTTGGGGGATGACGAAAGAAGCGGTCGCCCTTTGACGGCTGTTACCGAAGAAAACGTGCTAGCAGTGAAAAATTTAATCCAAGACAATAGGCGAATTACATATCAGGAGATTCAACACATATTGAAGATTGGATCGGGAAGCGTTCACGAGATTCTACACAGCCATCTTCGCGTGAGGAGGATAGTATCACGCTGGGTGCCGCACAACCTCACCGATGCTCAAAAGCAGGCCCGGGTGGAATGGTGCCGTGATATGCTTAACAAATTTGAAGCAGGCTCGTCTCGGCGTGTTTACGACATCGTTACAGGTGATGAGTCCTGGATTTATCAATACGACCCAGAAACCAAGCGCCAGTCGACTGTTTGGGTGTTTCAAAATGAGCCAACGCCTACCAAAGTGAAGCGATCTAGAAGCGGGGGTAAGATTTTGATCGCTAGCTTTTTTAATTTGACTGGCCACTTGGTATCAATTCCCTTACGGGATCAAAGAAGCATTAATGCCGAATGGTATACTACCAAATGTTTGCCAGAAGTTTTCTCTGTTATAAGCAACAAGCGACCAAACACAGGGCTCCGCGGGCTACTGCTCCACCACGACAATGCACCTGCGCACACCGCACTCAAAACGAGGGACTTCCTGGACAGCACGCCAGTCAAACTCCTGGGTCACCCTCCTTACAGCCCTGATCTAGCACCGTGTGACTTCTTTTTATTCCCAAAAATAAAAAATCAGCTCAAAGGGATACAATTTTCGTCGCCGGAAGATGCGCTGGCTGCGTTCGAGCAGGCTGTAAACGAGGTGTCTGCGGCGGACTGGAAAAAGTGTTTTGACAACTGGTTTAGGCGCATGAATCTTTGTATAGAGGCTGGTGGAAAGTACTTTGAAAAGATTTGATAAAAATATATGTACGTATAGAACAATTTTTTTTAGTTTCGCAAAACTTTCTGAGTGTCCCACGTAGTAACGCCGATACAACAGTAGTAGGGATTCGAGAGTTCTGGACCGCTGATCCAAAGTCCCTTATTCGTCCGTCAGAGGGACAACGCAAACTAAAAAAAAAAAAAAAAAAAAAAAAAAAAAAAGTTTGGTATCAAATTAGGGGTTTTGGACCACGCCCGATCGAATGCAAGCATCCGTTTTTTGATATCTTCAATGGATGGAAAGTTAGCTTCTTGCATTCATTAGGACCTACTTCATTTGTAATCACCTAATTACAGTATCGAGCTCTACTTTCCTTTATTAATTAATCTCGTTAAGGTGAGCTCCTTAAGGTTCTTAATCATCTGATGGTTTGCTAATGGCTTACATTTACTATTACTCATCACGTTTCTAGCTCAGGTATGCTATGTAATGTTGGTTGACACGAATCCTACAATAATCTAAATAAGACTGTAATACTTTATTCAATCAACTTTATTCCCATTTTAATCTTACATCTTAAAATACGAATGAAAATAATTTAACAAAACTCAGCATAGAACATCCCTTGAATCTATACGCAAACTGAAGTAAAATTATTCTGAATTGTATTCATATTCCAGTCCCATCTTCAACAACAACAATTCCTTTAAAAAAAACTTTGATAAAATCTTCTAGGTGCTCGACCGTATCGCGTATGAGTGGTACAGTACAACATAGAAAATAAGGCGCGTCGTCAATCTTCGTTCGCACAGACACGAAAATACGATCGCTGTTGTTGAATCTGCTTTTGGTAATAGAATTATCTATACTAATCTACATATATACTAATATTATAAAGAGGAAAGATTTGTATTTTTGTGCAACATACAGTTTTAAAGTAAATTTAGCTTAAAAATTTAAAAATGTTAATAATACATTTGACTTCCAAACGTTTAATTATATTATTTGTCAAGGAGATGATTTAAATATTTTATATTCATCTTTAAACGATACTGTAAAAAGTATAATTATTGCAAAATTTGCATTCGAAAAGAAAGATAGTCGTTGGAGTCTTAAAGACATTATATGTTTCGATATGAATGTTAATAAATTTAATCCGCTACGTGGTAGCTCATATATTGATCTTCCAAATGACATAAAAACTAAAACCGGCCAAGTGCGAGTCGGGCTCACACATTGAAGGGTTCCGGACCACCCATCGACCTTTTTTATTTTAAGTATTTGTCGTGATAGGGGTCATAGTCATAGCAACACATATTCTGAGAAAATTTCAACCGGCTACCTATTATCGTTCAAAAGATACAGCCCTGTGATAGACAGATGGACGGACGGACGGCGTAGCGAGAGAAATAGGGTCCCGTTTGGCACCCTTTGTGTACGGAACCCTAAAAAGCTACCATAAACGTAAAAAACGTGGACAATTTATGTTTTAAGTGGGCATTACTTTCGGGTTTATATCTTGTAAATAGAAACGTTGATAAGGTAACATCTTGTGCTATCCATGGAAATAAACATACATTTGATGGTATTTCTTTTCCAGTTAAAATCACCGACATGGCGAAAGTGGAGAAATTAAATATGATCAGTCTAAATGTTTTTGGATTAGAATTTAATATAGAAAAAAAAGTTACATTCTATTGTAGGTCCGTTATTTTTAACTAACTAAATGTCGAAAATCTTATCACATCAATTTATTATACGTTTCCAACTATTCAAATTATCATTACTGCCATATCAAAAATGTACAACGGTTAGTTAGCAAGCAAATTTCAAATCATTGTCATGCTATCTATATATGTGATTCATGCTTACTTTACTTCCCGACAAAAAAAAAACATCAACAGCACGACGCGCTCACATTTGTACCGACTTACCAAATGGTGAAACTAAAAAAAGAATTGGTTTGATTAGCCAACATCAAATATAATAAAATAAAATTTGATAAATACCAAAATATGTTAAAAATATATTTTGTAATGTATGCTGATTCTGAAGATTTTTTACTGCCAATTTTGTCATGTCCCAATGATCAATCTAAAGCTTTTACACATAATATAAAAAAATATGATGTGTATAGTTTTGGGTATTATGTAAAGTGTTCGTATGACGATATATTATCAAAATATGAGACATATAGTGTCCAAAATTATGTACAAGTATTCATGAAACGTTTAAGTAAAGACCTAAAAACAATATTTGAAAAAATTGCTTCAAGCAATATCCTTTTCTGTGGACAAAGAAAGATAAAAAATATTATTTCAAACAATAAAATCTGTCATAGTTGTGAAACTGAATCAACAGATAAACCTTTTTACGACTTTGATTGGCATTCTGGTAGGTATATTTAGAGGTGTTGCACATGAAATATGTAATTCTGAGTTCAGGAGTCATATTCCTGTTTTTTACATAACTTGAGTCATGAGATTTTTGTTATTTTTTTAAAATTATGACGCTCATTTTATTGTTCACGGATTAAGTTTTGATGACAGTGAAGTTGAAATAATACATTAGCTTTTCTAAAAAGTAAAAAAAAAAAACAACAAGTTTGCTAAAGATTCGTAGATACCTAAATTTTTTTTTATCATGTAGTTTACATTAGTTAACTAAAAATCTTCATAACGATCGATTTGGAGAATTAAAAAGAAACTTCCCTAATAATCAAAATTGTATTCGTTTAAGAATGAAAGGTGTTTATCCATATGAATTTATGACAAGTTATAATTGTTTAAAACTAACGTCACTACGCAACCAAGATCAATTATATAGCTCACTCACAGTTTCTCATATTAGAAACGACGATTACAATCATGCAAATGTAATCTGGCTACACTTTCATTGTCGTAGTACTATATCAGATTAGTCAGACTTATATTTGAAAACACATGTTTTGCTTTTGACTGATGTATTTTTTACAAGTTGATTTGGAGTACCCTGATGAACTCCATGACTTACATTCAGACTTTCCTTTATGTCCAGAAAATATTTGTGTGGGTAGTACTAAAGAAACGAAGTTAGTGCCTAACTTAAATAATAAATGTAAATATATAATTCATTACAGAAATCTAAAACAATGTATTAAAATGTGAATAAAGTTCATTAAAACCAAACATTAACTAAATCAGATTTTGAAAAAGACTTACAAGTTAATGAACAATCCTGTCTTTGGTAAGACGATGGAAAATATTGAAGAAAGGGTCAATGTAGAATTAGTAACACACTGGCAAAAAATCACTGTAAAATTTTAGTTGCTCAAGATTTAATTGCAAAAACAGTGTTCCATAGATTATCAATATTTTCAGAAAATTTTGTTGTGGTTCATTGTGGAAAACCAAATTAATATAAGTACCTATAACAAACCAATTTATTTAGGATTTTGTATTTTAGATATTTCAAAAACTCTTATGTATGATTGTCATTATAACTACATTTGTAAAAAGTTCAACGACAAAGTTAAGTTATTAAGTATATATAGATACTGATAGTTTGATGTATCAAATTTTTACAAATGATTTTCATGATAATATAAAACTAGACCTCCCTACATACTTTGATACATCAGACTATGACTCAAATAATGTTTTCGGATATCCAAAAAGATGTAAAAATAACTTAGGTTATTTAAAAAAGAAAATAATGAAGAAATTTTAAAAGAATTGGTAGGTTTAAGATCAAAAATGTATGCTTTTGATGTCGAGGATAAATTCATAGCAAAGTCAATTTTTTTTAAATATCGGATAAGTATTGATATGCACTTTCAAAACGTTAATTATGAATCTAGTTGCACAGCAAAAGCGAAAGGTGTTGACAAAAGTATTACCAAAAAGATGAATATGGGGAATTATAAGTCATGTCTATTTAATAAAAATGTTCAATATTGTAGTATGCCTAGATTTAAATAATTATATGATAAACATGTTTTGTTAAGTTTCTGAGTAAAAATTGTATGTTTTTAATTTTTATGACAGTGAAGTTGAAATTATTCCTCGTAGTAAAGAAAAATACATTTCCTTTACTAAAAAGTAAAAAATAAATAATCAACAAGTTAGATTCGTATAGTCAAGCTGGAATGTGACATTTCAACTTAATTATTACTGATAAACGATTTCGTAATTTACATGCACTCCTAACTTTCTAATCTAATTAGTAGATGGGATATAAACTCATGCAAAAATCATAACCATAGTTAAATTTGTTGTTTTGTCATTGTTGTTTGAGTATTGTTTTTCGTTAAGCATGGCACTAATAATTGACATAGAAGGATTCATGATTAACGGAAAATTTACCATGAAAGAAGTTGCCGTGATGCATACCGAGAAAAAGATATTTTGGCTGTTTTACGCTCAACTGCCTGAAGTCAACATCAAAGCGCTAACATTCAAAGATCAGAAGACTATTAAATATATGCAAAATAATATCCATGGTCTAAAATATGAAAAAGAGCCCGAGGACCTAGCAATTGAGGAACTAAAATATCGTCTTAAACAAATTGATGAGGAAGTGCAACCTAAAACATGGCTGTATAAGGGCGGCACATACGAGCGAGATTTGCTCAGAGAATTAGGATTCCCAGGCTGCAATATCGAAACATTAGGATGTCCTAAATTTACAAGAATCCTCGTTGAAGAGAACGAAATAAAGCATAGAATTCCGAGACAGTTACACACAAAATGCCTTAGACATGAACTCTATAAACGATCTGTAGCCGAACTACACTGTTCATTGATCGAAATTTTTATCTTCAGAGAATGGTTACAAAAACATCACAAAGGGTTTAATTGGATAAAATAAAGTGTGTGTGTGTATAATATTTGTTTTAAATATTATGGTTTAAAGGTAATCTAAATACTAATAATGTAATTTATTACGAAAAACATGAACATTCTCCTGAACTACAACTATACATCTGTAGGTATTTGTCATGAGTCAATAAGTGCTTTATAAATGTTTTGGCACATTAGCTACCTCACTGTAATTATGTTCGCTTTAAGTAATAATGTTGTTAACTCAGATATTGATATTTTTAAATTATTGTATATGCAAAACTTTTTAATAATAGTGATACTCAAGTAAATTATAATAATGATTCATATGTAAATAGTTGTTTAGCTGTATGTTTTTATTATATTTTAATTTGGAAATGTTTAACTTTTTATTACTTATGTTATAGTTGTCTCTTTTCTGTTCACATTTACAATATTCAATATTTTTACACATAAAGCAGTATTTTAATTTCAACAATAAAAACTATTTTTTTCAAATGCTTATTGTACTAATACACAACCTTTTCTTTAAAAGTAAGAAGAAGGAATGTAATTTAGCTTGCATTGTTAAAAGTTTTTTTTTTACATTATCAAAACTGTAAAATGACCATTTGAAGGACTGATTTTTCCTACAAATGGCATTTTTAGATGTTTAAAGATTTTATATAAATATTTTTAATAAAAATCTTTTTTTTTTACTTTATCAAAACTGTAAAATGACCATTTGAAGGAAAGATTTTTCCTACAAATGGCATTTTTAGATGTTTAAAGATTTAATATAAATATTTTTAGCATAAAGCAGTATTTTTAATAAAAATATTTCTTTTACTTTACCAAAACTGTAAAATAAATATTTTTTTTACTTTCTCAAAACTGATATCAAAAAAGATTTTTATAAAATCTTTAAACATCTAAAAATGCCATTTTTAATAAAAATCTTTTTTTTTTACTTTATCAAAACTGTAAAATGACCATTTGAAGGAAAGATTTTTCCTACAAATGGCATTTTTAGATGTTTAAAGATTTAATATAAATATTTTTAGCATAAAGCAGTATTTTTAATAAAAATATTTCTTTTACTTTACCAAAACTGTAAAATAAATATTTTTTTTACTTTCTCAAAACTGATATCAAAAAAGATTTTTATAAAATCTTTAAACATCTAAAAATGCCATTTGTAGGAAAAATCTTTCCTTCAAATGGTCATTTTACAGTTTTGATAAAGTAAAAAAAAAAGATTTTTATTAAAAATATTTATATAAAATCTTTAAACATCTAAAAATGCCATTTGTAGGAAAAATCTGTCCTTCAAATGGTCATTTTTAGATGTTTAAAGATTTTATATAAATATTTTTAATAAAAATCTTTTTTTTTTACTTTATCAAAACTGTAAAATGACCATTTGAAGGAAAGATTTTTCCTACAAATGGCATTTTTAGATGTTTAAAGATTTAATATAAATATTTTTAGCATAAAGCAGTATTTTTAATAAAAATATTTCTTTTACTTTACCAAAACTGTAAAATAAATATTTTTTTTACTTTCTCAAAACTGATATCAAAAAAGATTTTTATAAAATCTTTAAACATCTAAAAATGCCATTTTTAATAAAAATCTTTTTTTTTTACTTTATCAAAACTGTAAAATGACCATTTGAAGGAAAGATTTTTCCTACAAATGGCATTTTTAGATGTTTAAAGATTTAATATAAATATTTTTAGCATAAAGCAGTATTTTTAATAAAAATATTTCTTTTACTTTACCAAAACTGTAAAATAAATATTTTTTTTACTTTCTCAAAACTGATATCAAAAAAGATTTTTATAAAATCTTTAAACATCTAAAAATGCCATTTGTAGGAAAAATCTTTCCTTCAAATGGTCATTTTACAGTTTTGATAAAGTAAAAAAAAAAGATTTTTATTAAAAATGGCATTTTTAGATGTTTAAAGATTTTATAAAAATCTTTTTTGATATCAGTTTTGAGAAAGTAAAAAAAATATTTATTTTACAGTTTTGGTAAAGTAAAAGAAATATTTTTATTAAAAATACTGCTTTATGCTAAAAATATTTATATTAAATCTTTAAACATCTAAAAATGCCATTTGTAGGAAAAATCTTTCCTTCAAATGGTCATTTTACAGTTTTGATAAAGTAAAAAAAAAAGATTTTTATTAAAAATATTTATATAAAATCTTTAAACATCTAAAAATGCCATTTGTAGGAAAAATCAGTCCTTCAAATGGTCATTTTACAGTTTTGATAATGTAAAAAAAAAACTTTTAACAATGCAAGCTAAATTACATTCCTTCTTCTTACTTTTAAAGAAAAGGTTGTGTATTAGTACAATAAGCATTTGAAAAAAATAGTTTTTATTGTTGAAATTAAAATACTGCTTTATGTGTAAAAATATTGAATATTGTAAATGTGAACAGAAAAGAGACAACTATAACATAAGTAATAAAAAGTTAAACATTTCCAAATTAAAATATAATAAAAACATACAGCTAAACAACTATTTACATATGAATCATTATTATAATTTACTTGAGTATCACTATTATTAAAAAGTTTTGCATATACAATAATTTAAAAATATCAATATCTGAGTTAACAACATTATTACTTAAAGCGAACATAATTACAGTGAGGTAGCTAATGTGCCAAAACATTTATAAAGCACTTATTGACTCATGACAAATACCTACAGATGTATAGTTGTAGTTCAGGAGAATGTTCATGTTTTTCGTAATAAATTACATTATTAGTATTTAGATTACCTTTAAACCATAATATTTAAAACAAATATTATACACACACACACTTTATTTTATCCAATTAAACCCTTTGTGATGTTTTTGTAACCATTCTCTGAAGATAAAAATTTCGATCAATGAACAGTGTAGTTCGGCTACAGATCGTTTATAGAGTTCATGTCTAAGGCATTTTGTGTGTAACTGTCTCGGAATTCTATGCTTTATTTCGTTCTCTTCAACGAGGATTCTTGTAAATTTAGGACATCCTAATGTTTCGATATTGCAGCCTGGGAATCCTAATTCTCTGAGCAAATCTCGCTCGTATGTGCCGCCCTTATACAGCCATGTTTTAGGTTGCACTTCCTCATCAATTTGTTTAAGACGATATTTTAGTTCCTCAATTGCTAGGTCCTCGGGCTCTTTTTCATATTTTAGACCATGGATATTATTTTGCACATATTTAATAGTCTTCTGATCTTTGAATGTTAGCGCTTTGATGTTGACTTCAGGCAGTTGAGCGTAAAACAGCCAAAATATCTTTTTCTCGGTATGCATCACGGCAACTTCTTTCATGGTAAATTTTCCGTTAATCATGAATCCTTCTATGTCAATTATTAGTGCCATGCTTAACGAAAAACAATACTCAAACAACAATGACAAAACAACAAATTTAACTATGGTTATGATTTTTGCATGAGTTTATATCCCATCTACTAATTAGATTAGAAAGTTAGGAGTGCATGTAAATTACGAAATCGTTTATCAGTAATAATTAAGTTGAAATGTCACATTCCAGCTTGACTATACGAATCTAACTTGTTGATTATTTATTTTTTACTTTTTAGTAAAGGAAATGTATTTTTCTTTACTACGAGGAATAATTTCAACTTCACTGTCATAAAAATTAAAAACATACAATTTTTACTCAGAAACTTAACAAAACATGTTTATCATATAATTATTTAAATCTAGGCATACTACAATATTGAACATTTTTATTAAATAGACATGACTTATAATTCCCCATATTCATCTTTTTGGTAATACTTTTGTCAACACCTTTCGCTTTTGCTGTGCAACTAGATTCATAATTAACGTTTTGAAAGTGCATATCAATACTTATCCGATATTTAAAAAAAATTGACTTTGCTATGAATTTATCCTCGACATCAAAAGCATACATTTTTGATCTTAAACCTACCAATTCTTTTAAAATTTCTTCATTATTTTCTTTTTTAAATAACCTAAGTTATTTTTACATCTTTTTGGATATCCGAAAACATTATTTGAGTCATAGTCTGATGTATCAAAGTATGTAGGGAGGTCTAGTTTTATATTATCATGAAAATCATTTGTAAAAATTTGATACATCAAACTATCAGTATCTATATATACTTAATAACTTAACTTTGTCGTTGAACTTTTTACAAATGTAGTTATAATGACAATCATACATAAGAGTTTTTGAAATATCTAAAATACAAAATCCTAAATAAATTGGTTTGTTATAGGTACTTATATTAATTTGGTTTTCCACAATGAACCACAACAAAATTTTCTGAAAATATTGATAATCTATGGAACACTGTTTTTGCAATTAAATCTTGAGCAACTAAAATTTTACAGTGATTTTTTGCCAGTGTGTTACTAATTCTACATTGACCCTTTCTTCAATATTTTCCATCGTCTTACCAAAGACAGGATTGTTCATTAACTTGTAAGTCTTTTTCAAAATCTGATTTAGTTAATGTTTGGTTTTAATGAACTTTATTCACATTTTAATACATTGTTTTAGATTTCTGTAATGAATTATATATTTACATTTATTATTTAAGTTAGGCACTAACTTCGTTTCTTTAGTACTACCCACACAAATATTTTCTGGACATAAAGGAAAGTCTGAATGTAAGTCATGGAGTTCATCAGGGTACTCCAAATCAACTTGTAAAAAATACATCAGTCAAAAGCAAAACATGTGTTTTCAAATATAAGTCTGACTAATCTGATATAGTACTACGACAATGAAAGTGTAGCCAGATTACATTTGCATGATTGTAATCGTCGTTTCTAATATGAGAAACTGTGAGTGAGCTATATAATTGATCTTGGTTGCGTAGTGACGTTAGTTTTAAACAATTATAACTTGTCATAAATTCATATGGATAAACACCTTTCATTCTTAAACGAATACAATTTTGATTATTAGGGAAGTTTCTTTTTAATTCTCCAAATCGATCGTTATGAAGATTTTTAGTTAACTAATGTAAACTACATGATAAAAAAAAATTTAGGTATCTACGAATCTTTAGCAAACTTGTTGTTTTTTTTTTTTACTTTTTAGAAAAGCTAATGTATTATTTCAACTTCACTGTCATCAAAACTTAATCCGTGAACAATAAAATGAGCGTCATAATTTTAAAAAAATAACAAAAATCTCATGACTCAAGTTATGTAAAAAACAGGAATATGACTCCTGAACTCAGAATTACATATTTCATGTGCAACACCTCTAAATATACCTACCAGAATGCCAATCAAAGTCGTAAAAAGGTTTATCTGTTGATTCAGTTTCACAACTATGACAGATTTTATTGTTTGAAATAATATTTTTTATCTTTCTTTGTCCACAGAAAAGGATATTGCTTGAAGCAATTTTTTCAAATATTGTTTTTAGGTCTTTACTTAAACGTTTCATGAATACTTGTACATAATTTTGGACACTATATGTCTCATATTTTGATAATATATCGTCATACGAACACTTTACATAATACCCAAAACTATACACATCATATTTTTTTATATTATGTGTAAAAGCTTTAGATTGATCATTGGGACATGACAAAATTGGCAGTAAAAAATCTTCAGAATCAGCATACATTACAAAATATATTTTTAACATATTTTGGTATTTATCAAATTTTATTTTATTATATTTGATGTTGGCTAATCAAACCAATTCTTTTTTTAGTTTCACCATTTGGTAAGTCGGTACAAATGTGAGCGCGTCGTGCTGTTGATGTTTTTTTTTTGTCGGGAAGTAAAGTAAGCATGAATCACATATATAGATAGCATGACAATGATTTGAAATTTGCTTGCTAACTAACCGTTGTACATTTTTGATATGGCAGTAATGATAATTTGAATAGTTGGAAACGTATAATAAATTGATGTGATAAGATTTTCGACATTTAGTTAGTTAAAAATAACGGACCTACAATAGAATGTAACTTTTTTTTCTATATTAAATTCTAATCCAAAAACATTTAGACTGATCATATTTAATTTCTCCACTTTCGCCATGTCGGTGATTTTAACTGGAAAAGAAATACCATCAAATGTATGTTTATTTCCATGGATAGCACAAGATGTTACCTTATCAACGTTTCTATTTACAAGATATAAACCCGAAAGTAATGCCCACTTAAAACATAAATTGTCCACGTTTTTTACGTTTATGGTAGCTTTTTAGGGTTCCGTACACAAAGGGTGCCAAACGGGACCCTATTTCTCTCGCTACGCCGTCCGTCCGTCCATCTGTCTATCACAGGGCTGTATCTTTTGAACGATAATAGGTAGCCGGTTGAAATTTTCTCAGAATATGTGTTGCTATGACTATGACCCCTATCACGACAAATACTTAAAATAAAAAAGGTCGATGGGTGGTCCGGAACCCTTCAATGTGTGAGCCCGACTCGCACTTGGCCGGTTTTAGTTTTTATGTCATTTGGAAGATCAATATATGAGCTACCACGTAGCGGATTAAATTTATTAACATTCATATCGAAACATATAATGTCTTTAAGACTCCAACGACTATCTTTCTTTTCGAATGCAAATTTTGCAATAATTATACTTTTTACAGTATCGTTTAAAGATGAATATAAAATATTTAAATCATCTCCTTGACAAATAATATAATTAAACGTTTGGAAGTCAAATGTATTATTAACATTTTTAAATTTTTAAGCTAAATTTACTTTAAAACTGTATGTTGCACAAAAATACAAATCTTTCCTCTTTATAATATTAGTATATATGTAGATTAGTATAGATAATTCTATTACCAAAAGCAGATTCAACAACAGCGATCGTATTTTCGTGTCTGTGCGAACGAAGATTGACGACGCGCCTTATTTTCTATGTTGTACTGTACCACTCATACGCGATACGGTCGAGCACCTAGAAGATTTTATCAAAGTTTTTTTTAAAGGAATTGTTGTTGTTGAAGATGGGACTGGAATATGAATACAATTCAGAATAATTTTACTTCAGTTTGCGTATAGATTCAAGGGATGTTCTATGCTGAGTTTTGTTAAATTATTTTCATTCGTATTTTAAGATGTAAGATTAAAATGGGAATAAAGTTGATTGAATAAAGTATTACAGTCTTATTTAGATTATTGTAGGATTCGTGTCAACCAACATTACATAGCATACCTGAGCTAGAAACGTGATGAGTAATAGTAAATGTAAGCCATTAGCAAACCATCAGATGATTAAGAACCTTAAGGAGCTCACCTTAACGAGATTAATTAATAAAGGAAAGTAGAGCTCGATACTGTAATTAGGTGATTACAAATGAAGTAGGTCCTAATGAATGCAAGAAGCTAACTTTCCATCCATTGAAGATATCAAAAAACGGATGCTTGCATTCGATCGGGCGTGGTCCAAAACCCCTAATTTGATACCAAACTTTTTTTTTTTTTTTTTTTTTTTTTTTTTTAGTTTGCGTTGTCCCTCTGACGGACGAATAAGGGACTTTGGATCAGCGGTCCAGAACTCTCGAATCCCTACTACTTACAACCAATGCCACCTAGAGGCGATTTGCAGAACTAAAGAGACAAGCGTGATATTTCAAAAAGTAATTAAAAGTTCTGCTATTCATCGATAGATGGCAAAACTAAAAAGCATCACCGCTGTGCCGGTCGGAGTGGGGGGTGTTAGGTTATTTTCGTTACGGAATTTTTGGATTCGGTCTCCACGCTCAAGGCCCGCGATAGAAGCTATGCAATAGCTTAAAAAAAAGACCCAGCCTGGTCGGAGGATCCTCCCTTTGTGTTGGAGGTACATGATACCTCGTTCCCCCACAAGTTCCTTCCATGCAGCCACTAGTATCTGGCGGTTCCATCACGCTCGCCTGCTGCGGGTTGGCGGATTACACACTGTCAAAAACTTCCGCTATATGCTATCAGTACGTTTCAAATCAACATAGGCCTTCATCATCATCATACATACATAATCAGCCCATTACTGTCCCACTGCTGGGCATGGGCCTCTTCCCAGTACGAGAAGGCTAAGGCCTTAGTCCACCACGCTGGACTAGTGCGGGTTGGTGAACTACACACACCATTGAGAACTGTATGGAGCATTCTCAGGTGTGCAGGTTTCCTCACGATGTTTTCCTTCACCGTTAAAGCAAGTGATAATCGAATATCATCATCATCATTTCAGCCGAAAGAAGTCCACTGCTGGACATAGGCCTCCCCCAACTATCGCCACAACGAGCGGTCCTACGCTTCCCACATCCAGCGGATTCCAGCGACCTTCACCTGGTCGTCGGTCCATCTTGTGGGGGGCCTACCCACGCTGCGCCTTCCAGTACGCGGTCGCTCATAGAAATAGGTCGAATGTCCATGTGGGCAGGGCACGCGTGGCAGCACCATGCACCTTAGTGCAGGATATTTCAAAGCCTTTCTCAGCACGCCTTATGACTTGTTTCTATAAATACCGTAACAAAAACCCGCAAAAATGCCTTATTGTGCTGTTTCTAACTGCAGAAACAAAAGCACTAAAGTACATTTGTTTTTTTGTTTTTTTCCAATAATGACATCAAAATGTGAGGCGTAGTTTGTTCGGAAAGTTGCCACGCATGAATCGCAAGTAAAATTGTGATTATAACCATTCTATCTATTTCTGGGCGGTCGCCACTCCAGAACTTTTCGGGCCCATCGGCCATCTGTTCTACGAGCAATGTTTAACATAAGCCTTCATCATCATCATTATTTCAGCCGAAAGACGTCCAATACTGGACATAAGCCTTATTTATTATTATTTATTTCCAGTGATGCTCGCCCTGTCTTCAGCCAGACCTCAAGGGACCAGCACGAATGCGATAGACCCACAACAGAACCCCCTCTCGATCCTGACACTACCTCTGCAGCTACCAATGAACTTCTTAACAAGCTTTATGAAAGGATAATTTTGTTTTATTACCTACCTATTCACCTAGAGTAAACGCGGGTAGTTTTTCCTCCATACAAACGCTCTCAACTGTTTTTTTGGTTTATAATTCCAGCGTAATGATTTTTTAGAGTAAAATAAATATCAGCTTTTTCTATGTTTCGTTTTTGTTGATAAATTATTTCTCGGACCCCTCTTAGACCGCTGTCTACAGATGCCTAGTGTATAAATTTGACAACTATTAATAAAAAACCGGCCAAGTGCGGGTCGGAATCGCGCAGTAAGGGTTCCGTAGCACCCATCGACCTGATACCCCATAGAAACTGATATAATTTACGAGAGTTTATCACAAGACATCAACGCACAGTGCGCGAAATATGAATTTTTGCATCTCTTTCTTACACAGGTACCACCACATATGTCTATGTTTGTCTTATTTTTAGTATTTGTTGCTAAACAACATAATATGTACTATATAATCTGACCAAGTTTGACGCTGGTATATATTACCGTTTTGAAGATAGAGCAGGAACAAAAACGTTGAAAAAAATGCAAGTTTTTTGAGGTTTCTTGTATAGGGACCTCCTTTGGTTTCAGACTTTTTTTGTTTTTTGTATTTGTCGTGATACATCTCATAGCAACACATATTCTGTAAAAATTTCAGCCGGTTACCTATTACCGTTCAAAAGATACAGCCCTGTGACAGACAGACGGATGGACGGACGGACGGACGGACAGCGTAGCGAGAGTAATAGGGTCGTTTGGCACCCTTAGGGCACGGAAAGTAAAGTATTGTCAAATATTACACGCATTATGAAAAAAATTGTATGCCATGCCAGAGCGTATAAGCACGCTTTATGATTAAAGCAGATTTCATTTAGACTTTTTCGTAAACCAAACTTATGCTTTCAATAGTACGATTGAAATGTAACCTTATTTCTATCAAAATAAGACCCAATTTCAAAGTTGACGGGTGGTTTAATAACCGGCAGAATTAAATTTTATTCGTTTACGTAAAATTTGCTTAGAGAAAGCACTTTTTTGTTTTGTTGATTTTTTTTGTATCGTTTATACGTTTTGATTGATTTGTTTTCGTTTTGGCGCTTACTTTATCTTTTGTTGTCAACGAGTGAATGCGTTTTTGAATGTTCTCCTCGGTAATTACGCGACGATTGTAGTTTTTTTGTATAGTTTTTAGTGAACTTTGTAAATAGTTTAATTGTAAATAAAATAGTGTAATGTAGACGAAGAAAAGTTATTTTTTTTTAAAGTGAAATTCAAAAAGCGTCAAAAGCGTAAAAAAAATCGTTGGCAGTAAAAAGCACAACGTTTAAGCACGCTTACGATTTTAAGCCGTTTTTTCCAACTTTACCTGGTGGAACATTATTACTTAAAAAAAATGTTTTCTAACACTTTATTGTAGGTACCATGTTTGATGAAAATAAAATATACTATTATAAGTATTCTAATCTTTTCTATGTGTGCGCGGCCGCGCGCCATGGTCTACTGTCGTCATAACTTGTGAATTTATTGTGATTGTTTACGCTATTTTTATTATTTTGTTAGCCAAAAGTTTTATTCTGGGCAAAAATATCTGACTACAGCAGTGATACTGATGTGAGGAGAATATGACCCCGCCTGAATTTCTGGATACAGCAACGTAAATGAAAAACAATGTTTTACCAGAAAAATCAAGAAAAACTAACGACAATGTTACCAAGATTTTGACTTTGGTATTTTATTTAATGTGTTATACTTCTATGGGAGTTTAGATAAAGTAGTGTATGAAACTGCCATAACTAGGTATTAAAACACTAGAGCTGTAGCAAACCGTATGTATTCGGTACTGAGTAACGGGTACGCCATCTAGTACCGAGTAACGAAACGTTACACACGAATGCATCTCGTTACTCGCATTTTCTCGTTACTCGCATTTTTCGTAGTATAAGTACCTACACTGTTTCAAAATAGTAAATCCATTGCAAATTTAGTAGATTCCGTCAACAGTTCACTTGTAGTTCTACACTTTACCTATTAAATCAAACTAAATTTAGAATAACTTAAACACAAGTCTGGTTCAAAAGAAGGAAAAGTTAAAAAATGCACCTTACGCATACTAGTATAGTATTATATTATCTGTGGTAATGTATAAGTATGTTTTCTACAAATAACGAATGTTGCGACGCCGCGACCTCATACTGTACGCATATGCAATACGATGTTATGAGGTATCAGAAGTAACGAGTAACGTAACGATACGATAGTAACGAGTACTCATTGTTATAGTAACGAATACATACGGGTACGCTTTATTTCGTTACTTTTACACCTCTATAAAACACTCGTGTGATACTATTAAACTCACACTCGTAGTCGTGTTTTAATAATCCCGGTTCATGCACTTTATGCAGTTTCATAAATTAGAAAATTACTATTATAGACTAGTGTTGAGTAGGACTTACAAGAGGCAGTACATTTGTCCCGTACATGACAGAAAATTGTAATGACGGCTCAATTTTATAAAATGTACCACTTCAATATTTTTGTCGCGCTGCTCTTCTATTTTGTGTGTAAGGTGAGTGAGTAGATGAGAGCGAAAGAGGAAAGCGTCGCGTTCTATCCACCAGTTGACGGTTGCGACTTCATTTCGCTACAATACCACAGAGCAAAACAATACTACATGATGACTGGGACAGGACGATAAACGACGCGCATGGACATGCATGAATGAATTAAATAATAATGTTTACATGTAGCGGACACTATAGATTTTTTGGATAGTTATAGTAATTTTAAATGCAATAAAGCGTATTCAGACTCATTCATAGAATAATAAAACAGGGACTGACTAAGATTAAAAAAAAGTTTAGTTTTTAGACGTTATTCCGGACTGTAAACACTTTTCAAAATAATTATCTTCATTCATTAGTATTCGTTTTCTGTAATCAAAAATTTCAATGTCAAGTTCAGTACATTATAAAAAAGTCATACAATTGTAAGATTCAAAATCGCATGTAAAAAATGAATAGGTTTGTAGTCTCTCCTCATTTGTACCGCGAACCGTCTAAATTCAAAACGCCTCGCCTCTTTTGAAGTGGGACATTGTACTGGCTCATTACAAAAAAGAGGCTACTCTTACAAACTCATTTTAAAACCGTGTCCTACTCAACATTACTATTATAGACAATAAAATCTGTGGCTGTTACACCGGAGATTATACAAAAATTGTTATATTTAAATTGAAAATTACAATTTAAAGAAAATACGAGGCTCCCAACCAAACTGGTGTAACGAAACCATAGCGCGATTCAGCCGGGCGGCACAACGCCATCTATCGAGGCACGGTGTAAACTTTTACACACCCCAATGTTTTTTTTTTTCATTTTGCAACCTTACGTGAAAAAGTATTGATCTACACTCGTATCGTAAAATTCGAATTATGAACTCGAAAGTAATGTCTTAATGACATACTTTACGCACATGCACCTGTAATGAATTTAAAAAGTTTCATTACGATACAGTTTGCTGAACAAAACAATGCGGTTATTTTTCGACTGCTCAAATAACATCCCATCTCTCGACTTATATAGTCACCTCCCTAAATTAAAGATTCCCGTTCCAATTAATTTTCCATCTCTACTAACTTATTCCTCACCTGAGTTGCAACAGGCTCTTATGATTTTTATTCGCCACAACAATATTAAATTATAAACCTCAGAATAGTTTAACATTCTCCTGTTTATGTGGGTGTGGTATATGTTTATTTTACTGTTTTTAACAAATTATATTATTTAAGTATATTATATGTTTGCTTGTTTCAGTGTACTACTAACTCAGTCAACAAGATACACATTGAGTTTCACTGTCAATCAAGTTTTATAAATTATTCTTTAAAACACTTGCTTCTCCACTGCACATCTGACATTGGCAGAATTGTCGACATCGGCATAGCTTGCCATTAAAAAATATAGAATAGAATTTAATTTTTTTTCCATAACCGCACACTTCAGCCCAACTAAGGAGTTTTTAATGCCACTTCGACCCAACTAAGGAGTTTTCAAACCTTTTTTTTAGCAGTCGTACAGTTTGGCACCAATGGGTACACAAAATTCAGGGTGGCGCCACTAGTCATACATTGAAAAATGTTATCGTTTAAAATCGCGTTTTTGGCAGAAGTTGGGTTTGTCATATTGCTTTTAATTATATTTAAGTGTTTACAGGCACATTTTTTGTATGATAAAACAGAGATTGACGGAATCCTGACAAGGATAGAAAATTAGTTCCGATTATAATGTTTTCGCCAGACTATATTTATTATCTGTGTTGACGCGCTGGTGAAGGCCCCTGGTGAAGGTCGCGGGTAACCGCTGGATACGGAAGGCGCAGGACCGATCGTTGTGGCGATTCTTGGGGGAAGCTTATGTTCCGTTTCGGTCAGAAGGGCACGGGTGCCGGTGAAATTACAATCACATGAGACTTTCCATCTTCATGTCTCAGTTTGGCGAACCGACTTGCGGTACCATTTAGGTAACAGCCTAGGTGGTATTGCAGTTGTTATGGGCAAAGGTAACCGCTTAACATCAGGTGGGCCTTTAGCTCGTTTCGCCATCCTATACTATAAAAAAACAAAAAAAAGTAGTGGACGTCTTTCGGCTGAAATGATGATTCAATTTTGATGATGTGTTTTTTTATATCACCATAATTTGATGTGGGACATTGTACTGGCTCATTATAAAAAGAGGCTACGCTAGGGATGTGAAAAAATAATCGATTATTTTTATTTTAAAATAGATTTTTTGGGTCAATTATTATTTCTAGAAAAATCGATTATTCAGAAATCGATTTTTTTTATTTTAAGCGTCATGTGTTTTCGATTTTTTTCTATTATGTCTTCGTTAAGGTCAAGTCAAAAATCATTATAATAAAAAATCAAGTCATTGTTTTATTGACACTGACTTTAACTAGTTCATTCATTTTGTTCCAATCTTCAGTATAATTCACTAATTCAGGTTCTCGTTCCGCGTTCGTCGTCAGTTCGTTAATTTTGTTAGGGTTCCGTAGTCCTACAAGGAACCCTTATAGTTTCGTCATGTCCGTCCGTCTGTCCGTCTGTCCTAATCCTTTACAGCTTAATAACTTCTACAGTTATAAACATAAGTAAATGAAATTTTGTAAAAAAATAGTCTACATATAGATCTCAATTTTAAAAGAATAAAAAAAACTTTTTTACGTATTTTAGGGGTGGCGTCCATACATGTGAAATGGGGATGAAAAATTTTTTTTTGCTGCACCCCCTCGTATGGGTTATCATTGAATAGGTCTACTAAAATGAAGGTAATGTTTCATACACCACTTTTTTATCAGGTGTACCATCTGCGAAATGCATCTGCCAAAGTGGCTTGCAATGTGTCCCCCCCCCTGCCATTTCTAAACTATGCAACGTAGAAAGTTATAATCTTCCACATTGATAGACCTTTGTGAAAACTCTCCTTTAAAATTATTTTGAGTATAATGTGATTATAATTTTTTGAGTTATAGAGAGAAAACTGAAAAATACTTAAAACGTCCTAGTTCAAAGGTCATTGATCTTAGAGAAAAATGATCAGAGCAAATAATGCTCCTTTAGCTACTTTCTATTTGAAAAAATCACAAAAAGTAACTTTGACATGACACACTTCTTAAATTTGGCTTCTTGAATTTATCGCTAGATGGCGCTACTAACAACACGCTCTGAGTCGCGAATGCTGCAGATTATTGCAAAAACTAAAATAGACATGATTAATATTCGATTTGATTCGTTTGTAATTACACCTACTTAAGGAACCCTATAATACTGAGCATGGCCCGACATGCTCTTGGCCGATTTTTTTTATTAAATTTGAATTTGAATTGGAATTTTTAATATTTTAATTTAATATGCATAATAGATAGACTGTATAGAGTTATAGACTCCATTTTATCGTCTTATTATCTGTCTATCACTGTTACTGTCGCAATTTATGAATTTAATTAAATTAAATAATTAATAATTAAATAAATAAAATCTAGGGCTTTCACACCGGAGATTATTCAAAATTCATAATTTAAAATTGAATTTGAATTTTTAAATTGAATCTATTCGTCGAAAATACGAGGCACCCAACCAAACTCATGTAACGAAACCATAGCGCGATTCAGCCGGGCGGCACAACCCCATCTATCAAGGCACGGTGTAAACTTTTACTTAACCTTGCCTGAAAAAGTATAATAATTATTCAGTATATTTTTTCTGTCAATATAAAGAGTTTTAATGTGAATATAAGACTAAAGTGAGTGGAAAACATCGACTATACATTCCAATAGACGCCTAATGTTGAATGTAGGTAATGCGTACACACGGCTACACGTTAAGTTGTACATTTCCAGTATAAGCTGACAAATATAATCAAATCAAAACCTTTTATTTGCATAAATAGTGGTACTAGTAAAGGTGTTACAATAAAATTTTTGTTCTACACATTTCACCATTTTCGGTGTACAAAAGTGGCTTGCTCTGTTACACAGCAACATGCTGAGTGGGAACCTCATTGTCGCGCCTACGGCGTGCAATTGGCCAGATGTCTTGAGAATTAACGGAGATATTTTATTTTTGTTATGTAATTTTAGGAGCGGTCGACCGTACGTCAGTGGTAAGGTAACAGTTTGGCGTTGACGGCGCCTTTATTTCGTAAGCAGTAAGGGCGGTTTTTAGACTCGGGTGTTGCCACTGTCATGCGGTCAACTATACTTTACTTATATTTTATATCGACTGTCCTTTCTTAATTTTTTACCTATGTGTTTTTGTGTTTTACTGTCTATGTAACCCCACCTATTAGTTACCTGCTTGTGTTTATCACTGTTGCTAAAAAGTTGCGCGTCATTAACTGTGACAATAAACTATTTTTCTTTCTTCTTCTTTCTTTCTTTCAAATATTAAACAATGTTAACATGCTGAACAGTCTAAATAATATTCGGCAGGACCCTTAAAAAGACCTCGCATTGTATAAGCTTTCCGTACAATTCGAGATCAGCTTATACTGGATATGTACAGCTTGATCTGTAGCCGTGTGTACAGTAAATTCTGTCAACTAGCCGAGGCCCGTACTGCAATCCGATTGGCCCCACCAAGGCGGCTATTGGGTAATCACTAACGCGGCAGTTTTGACGGCTTATACATGCTGAAATTTTAATCGCTTAATTCCCCAAAAGGGAGTACTCATCATTATGAACAACTTTTACTATGGGACCAACCTTAAATCGCGAAAAAAAAATCAGGTGGTCCCTACATTTTATAAGTGAACACAAATGTAGGGCCAACTGATTGTTTCCCCCGCGATTTCAGGGTTGGTCCCATGTTTGGACTGCCTTTTTAGGGTTCCGAAGTCCTACAAGGAACCCTTATAGTTTCGTCATGTCCGTCCGTCTGTCCGTCTGTCCGTCTGTCCGTCTGTCCGTCTGTCCGTCTGTCCGTCTGTCCTAATCCTTTACAGCTTAATAACTTCTACAGTTATAAACATAAGTAAATGAAATTTTGTTAGAAAATAGTCTACATATAGATCTCAATTTTAAAAGAATAAAAAAATCGTTTTTCCGTATTTTAGGGGTGGCGTCCATACATGTGAAATGGAAAAAAAAAAATTTTTTTCGCTGCACCCCCTCGTGTGCGATATCATTGAATAGGTCTACTAAAATGAAGGTAATGTTTGATACACCACTTTTTTATCAGGTGTACCATCTGCGAAATATAGCCCGCCAAAGTGGCTTGCAATGTGTCCCCCCCCCTGCCATTTCTAAACTATGCAATGTAGAAACTTATAATCTTCCACATTGATAGACCTTTGTAAAAACTCTCTTTTAAAATTATTTCGAGTATAATGTGATTAAAATTTTTTGAGTTATAGAGAGAAAACTGAAAAATACTTAAAACGTCCTAGTTCAAAGGTCATTGACCTTAGAGAAAAATTATCATAGCAAATAATGCTCCTTTAGCTACTTTCTATTTGAAAAAATCACAAAAAGTAACTTTGAAATGACGCAAATCTTAAATTTGGCTTCTTGAATTTATCGCTAGATGGCGCTACTAACAACACGCTCTGAGTCGCGAATGCTGCCGATTATTGCAAAAACTAAAATAGCCATGATTAATATTCGATTTGATTCGTTTGTAATTACACCTACTTAAGGAACCCTATAATACTGAGCATGGCCCGACATGCTCTTGGCCGGTTTTGGTCTAGTGGTTGCAAGCGCGACTGCTGAGCGTGGGGTTCTGGGTTCGATTCCCGGGTCGGGCAAAGTGTTATTGGGTTTTTTCATTAGGAAATTCTCAGTAGCAGCAAGGAGTCTGGATTTGTGCCCGGTCAATGGCAATAGGCTCGCCCCCTATTACATGGGACTATAACATAACTGGCGAAATTTATTTATTTATTAGCACTTTATTTCGGTAGGAACCATAGTTATACAAATTAGATGATACATTACAATAAAATGCAATACAATAAAGTATCACAATAAAATACAATACAATAAAATATCACAATAAAAATACTTATTTATTTATTTATTTTATTTATTTATTTATTTGTTCAGTGGTATACATAACAAAAACATTCTAAAGATGTAAACATAAACTCATTAGAGTTTTACCGTACATCAGTATCATCGACTATACAAACAGGTAAACAAAAATATAGTTAATAAGGTAGGATATTAAATAAGTACAATGAGGGTAGATACCAGATAATATTTATCTACATTATGAAGGAGCGAACACCGGTGACTGCGCAAAATTAGATTAAATTGGATTTAAATTAAATTAAATTAAATCTCATTCTTTATAAATACAATAATAAATACAACTACTGACAATTACAACATGTCCCAAAGATATTTATTTATTTATTTATATTTACGTGTCAACTCTGTACATAAAAGACGCTATTCTCTTCCTCTGTATCGCATTAAACGAGTCAACTCGAGCTTCCGTGTACATTTCTGAAGCGCTGCAACAGCGCTTCAAGCCCATGAGAAAATATTATTATAGGCTATCCTTATGCCATCGTGGGCCTTTTTTGTATAGTCAGTCCAAAGTTGACACGTGTATAAGGTCTGACAGAAGGATCTAAATAATGTATTTAATTAAATGAGCGCTGATTGGCTGATATGAACGTTATGCACTGACGAATGCGCTGATTGGCTTACTTCCTAAACAAACTGGGATTTTTGCAATGATCCAGATAACAACATAACATAACATCACGCCTGTATTTCCCCGAAGGGGTATGCAGAGGTGTAATAGTACACCCACATTTCGCCAGTTATGTTATAGTCCCATGTAATAGGGGGCGAGCCTATTGTCACTGACCGGGCACAAATTCAGACTCCGGGCTGCTACTGAGAATTTCCTAATGAAAAAACCCAATAACACTTTGCCCGACCCGGGAATCGAACCCCGGACCACACGCTCAGCAGTCGCACTTGCAACCACTAGACCAACGAGGCAGTCGAGATCCAGATAATAGCTCGTATAATAACGAAAATCTTTCAGATTCCAATTATCCGGTCTTTTGCAATCATACTAGGATTTTCGCAAAGATTCGATTTGTCCGATTACCCTTGTTAATCTTTGATTTGTCACAAACATTTGTGTGATGAACATAAGTGTTTGTGTTGGTCTGGGTGTTTATTATGTATTATAAGTATGTATTTACAAACAAAAAACTTTTTAACAAAAAATTGAACCGACGAAAATAGAAACTGAAAAGCGAAAAATAACAAATTATGAGTCGGCGCCAAACAAACTTTTAACATTACAAGCAACGTGCAAGTGGCCGAGCGGAGAACGAATTTTTGGATAGTTATTGTTTATCGTTGAAAATTTCACGTTGTATTTGATGTTACGTTGTTTTTATTATTTATTTAAAGTAATTTAATGATCTTCGTTGATTGTTTGTTTGGCGCCGACTCATAATTTGTTATTTTTCGCTTTTCAGTTTCTATTTTCGTCGGTTCAATTTTTTGTTAAAAAAATTTTTTTTAATTTTTTTTGTGGTTTAATCTAACTCCAGGTCTCTATTATGTCATAGTGTCTAGGACTATATTTGTGTGCCAAGTTTCAACAGAATCGGTGAACAGGTAAGAATTAGGGGTGGATTTTGATTTTGAAATTGAAATGGGACCAACTTCGAGATATACCCTATCCATTAAAAAAAGAATCATCAAAATCGGGCCACTCTGTAAAAAGTTATGCGTGGTCATAAAAAAAAAAAAAGAACCTCCTCCTTTTTTTCGTCGGTTAAAAAAAAGTTTATAAGTATCATATCCATTGTCTAGTACCCACATCACTAGCTTATCATCATCATCTGCTTAGTTTGGGACTAGATGGTGCTATGTAAAAATGTCCCAAAAATATTTATTTATTTATCCTACGACCTATGGTCCTATTCCTATGGTTGATGGTAAAAATTGGGTCGGCTGAATCGCGCTGTAATTTTTTCATTTATTTTTTACCCTATATCTTCTCATGGGTGTCGTAAAAGGCGACTAAGGGATAAAGACACGATAAGGGACCAGAGAACGGGCATCAGCGCTCTCTGAGTATTTAACCAGTACCTACTATTAGATATTCTGTGATTTAACCAACAAACTGCAATCGCCAACCCGCTTGCCAAGCGTGGCGATTATGGTATACTGTTTATGAATAAATAAATTATGTTGTTCTGTTTACTTAAGGTCCGCACAAAATAGGCGCTGCTGCGGCGGTTCGGATCCGGATCGCGGTCCGCCAATTGGTAACCCCTGAATTAGGTGATTAGGTGGAGGGGGGGGGGGGGAATTGAGAGAACTCACTTAACCATTGACAGATTACTAATTACTGTAATGGAAGACTTGCAGTCAAGTGTAGTATTGGACTTCAAACTAGTTTCCAGTGCGGTTAGGATAATTTTGGCAAAGCTTACCGACGTCCACTTACACAAAATTGCTTTCATTGAGCTATCAATAAACCCTTGTACTTAGAATAATATCGCATAGAAATCTATTACGAAGACGTAAAGTGAGGCAACTAAAACATAGCCAGCGACTCCACACATCATTTCACCTTAAAAACGTCCACTACTGGACATGGGCCTCCCCCAGAAGGGTGGATATGCCATATGGCTCCACACGTTGGCCCGTAATTATGCCTTGCGTCCACACGATCCACACGTTGGCCACAACGTTTGGGGCGAGCGTTGGCCCGTAATTCTGCCTAGCGTCCACAGGATGGAGATACAGTGAAACCTGGATGAGCGAGAGTTCAAGGGACCGGAATCTTTTTCTCGCTCATGGAGGTTTTTCACTTAACCAAGTTTCTCACTTAAGCAGTGATAGCCTAGTGGTTGAACGCTTGCCTTCCATGCAGGAGGGTGTGAGTTCGATCCCGGCCCGCTCCTCTGACTTTTCGAATTCTTGTGCGGATTTATATTCGATTATCACTTGCTTTAACGGTGAAGGAAAACATCGTGAGGAAACCTGCACACCTGAGAGTGCTCCATACAGTTCTTAATGGTGTGTGTAGTCCGCCAGCCCACACTAGGCCAGCGTGGTGGACTAAGGCCTTAGCCTTCTCGTACTGAGAAGAGGCCCGTGCCCAGCAGTGGGACAGTAATGGGCTGGTTATGTAAGTTTCTCACTTATAGAGGTGCAGGAGCGGTTTTTCTCACTTACAGAGGTAACTAAATAGCTGTAGACACTTTCTTTGCAATTGATACTAGAGGTGGTGATTAAAAGTTATAACCTTTAATATAACTCAATAATTCTGTTTAACTCTTAACTTCATTAATAAATACTGAGATGTTTATTGAAAGTTATAACTTCTTAGTCATATCATAACACTCATAACAATGACCGTACTGTATACTCCTCGGATTTAACGTAAACAAGTAAGTACACTACCATATGACTAACAATAATACATAGAATTGTGAGTCTTATCGTAGTAGAAATAAGTTTTAGAATTTATTCAAACTAAAAAATAACTTTTAATGTTTGATTAATGTTTACAAACTATAAGTTATAACAATAATATTTCATTCACTGCTTCAAAAGTAATATAGTCTGCACTTTACTCTTTGAACTAAACGAACACGTGAATTATATACCCACCTTAAAAGTTATAATTTTAACTTTTAATTTAACAAGTTATTTTCTTATAACTTTTAATATTTAACAATTAAACTTTTTTAACTTTTAATCACATCTCTAATTGATACATATCAACTGTAATAAGTTTGACAAAAAGGTCGGTGCAGATGCACATTTGGCCATTCTAAAAGAATGTGGTACAAAAACAATGACCTGGGTGGGACACAAAGAACAAAGACGCTCGATTTGTTGTTTTTTTTTTGTTAGTTAGGCGAACCATATGTGTGTTCAAAATTCAAATTAACTTTATTTGTTCAAAATGTGGTAAAGAGGATGGTCATAACAGATAATAAATACGCTCAACTCTCGCTTATAGAGGTATAGGGCATGGCAGTCTCAGTTATAGAAGTCCAGACGTGAAAACCAACTCTTTCCGTTTCTCGCTTGTAGAGGTTTTCGTGGCTCAAAATGACGGGACCTGCCAATTACTCTCACTTGTAGAGTTTTCTCGTTTATCCAGTTCTCACTCACCCAGGGGGGTGCATTAAAAGAGCCTCCAAGAGTGACGATATTTAATTGATCGTCCGGCGCACCCTGGGCAGTCAGCCCCGCTACCAACCTGCTGACTGGCTAATCTTTTCCCCACGACATGAGCTAATATCATTATGTAGCTCATGTCGACACGAAGAAGAAGAAGACTCACCCAGGTTTGACTGTAATGTTAATTTAGTTCCGTCAGAGCCAATGTAAAGACGTCTGAAATAGATGTTGCACCGCGCACTTTAACATTATTGAGTGCTTTAAGAGCTGAACTGTCATTAAAATAACACAATAGTTAAACAATGGACGTCGTCTTTTGACAAACAAGAGAATAACATTATTATTTATTATTTTTGCGTCCATCCACGCGGATGACATTTTCAAGACGCGGTGACCATAGGAACAAGCTCATTCGATGCCCCTTACTGCATGAGTGCTGCGGCAAGACTGAGCAAACCGCCAAATCACCAACGTTGGTGCATAATTCCGTTCATAAAACTGAATATGCGACGGCGAACTGCCAACGCTCGCCCCAACGTTCGGGCTATTTACGTCATTTTCCCGATCCACACATTGGCGAATAGCGTTGGCGCCAACGTTCGGGCCAACGTGTGGAGCCGGCGTTAGGCTAAGTTCGCTCAACGAGTCGTCAGTAGGTACTCTAGGACACGTATTGACCATACAGCCCCCGAGAATCAATTGAAATTAACAATTTATATCGTAAAGAGATGTATTGTTAATATTGCTCAAACATTTACTGATCATTTTATAATGCGCAGGCAAAGGGGCTAGGGACTGCGCGGATTGCACGATCTGCAAGGTTAAGCTGCACTTGCCGCGGTCAGTCTGTGGATGGGTGACCGTTTCGTTACAGATCGAGACCCCTCCGTGCCTCGGAGAGCACGTTATGCTGTCGGTCCCGGTTGTCATACGAATATCTATGGCAGTCGTTACGGTTAGTCAGAAGCCTGAAAGTCTGACAACTGGTCTAACCTCCGAATGTCGGTATTAGCCAGTAACTGGGTTGCGGGGGTCTGATGGCAGTCGCTCCGTGTACAATACAGATGTTCAGCCGCATCTGGCTAGACTGGAAGCCGACCCCAATATAATTGGGAAAAAGCCTCGAAGGATGATGATTCAATGAATAAATGATAGTAATTATTATAAATGAAAAAACCGGCCAAGTGCGAGTTGGACTCGCGCAGTATGGGTTCCGTACCACCTATCGACTTGATACCCCATAGAAACTTTTTAAGCTATTGCATAGCTTCTATGGCGGGCCTTGAGCGTGGAGACCGAATCCAGAAATTCCGTAACGAAAATAACCTAACACCCCCCACTCCGACCGGCACAGTGGTGATAATTTTTAGTTTTGCCATCTATCGATGAATAGCAGAACTTTTAATGACTTTTTGAAATATCACGCTTGTCTCTTTAGTTCTGCAAATCGCCTCTAGGTGGCATTGGTTGTATCGGCGTTACTGCGCATGCGTAATCCCCCTCTTCGCCCCGCAATCTGGTGACTCATGCCTGCTTAGAGTTTCGGCGTTAGGGCACCTCCTCTTTGTATTTACATAAAAAATGCTATGCAATAGCTTTACCGCGGCAGTCTCCGAGTGCCACACTTCTTTTTTTTTTTGATAACATAGGAGGGCAAACGAGCAAGCGGGTCACCTGATGGTAAGCAATCTCCGCCGCCCATGGACACCCGCAACACCAGGTGACTCGCCGATGCGTCGTCGCCGACCTTTTGAAAAGACTTATGCTCTTTAAAACTGATTTAATTTACGAGAGATCATCAAAAGACATCAACGCGGTACGCGAAATATGACTTTTTGCATCTCTTACGCAGGTACCACCACATTGTCGATATTTGCCCTATTTTTAGTATTTGTTGCTAAATTACATAGTATGCACTATAATCAAGTTTGACGCTGTTATTTATTACCGTTTTGAAGATATATTATATTATAAGCCTGAAGTGTCCCACTGCAGGGCAAAGGCCTCCCTACTCTCCTTCCACTTCTCCCTGTCTATTGCTACAAGCGTCCAGTCCTTTTGGAAGGAGTCCAGCTCATCCCGCCATCTCGTCTGGGCCTGCCGCGTTGACGTCTGCCATGTAAAGGGACCCATTGAGTTGTTAGTTTGGCCCAGTGGTCGTCTGACATGCGGCAGATATGTCCAGCCCAGTTCCACTTTAGAGTGGCAGCCTTACGGGTGACGTCAGCTATTTTTGTTCTGGAACGGATCGTTGTGTTTCTTATCCGGTCTACAAGTTTTGTTTTTGAAGATAGAGTAGGAAAAAAAACATTGAAAAACATACATTTTTTTGGTTCCCCTCTTTGGTTTTAGAATTTTTATTTTAAGTATTTGTCGTGACAGACACCATAGTAACACATATTCTATGAAATTTTCAACTGGTTATCTATTACCGTTACAAAGATACAGCCCTGTGACAGACAGACGGACGGACAGCGTAGTGAGAGTAATAGGGTCCCGTTTGGCACCCTTCGGGTACGGAACTCTAAAAACGTCCTGATTAGGACGTTTTTGAGTCTTCAGATTGCGACCTCAGTAGCATATCTGTACTTTTAAGTATCTTTGTAATAATTATAATAAATAAAAATGGCCATGTCACACAAAAATAGGTAAATGTATATGATACTTCCTACTTCTATTTACACGCTGAAATTTGAATCGCTTATTTCCCGAAAAGGGATCATTGTACTCATCATTATGAACAACTTAGGTGGTCCCTACATTTTATTGATTTAAGTGAACACAAATGTAGGGAAAAACAGATTTTTTTTTCGCGATTTCAGTGTTGGTCCCATAGTAAAAGTTGTTCATAATGATGAGTACAATGACCCCTTTTCGGGAAAAAAGCGACTCAAATTTCAGCATGTACAAATAAAGTACAGCTGTTTGTTTTTCCTTAAATCACTCTCAAACGACTGAACAGATATCAGTTTCCGAGGGGTGCGTAATAACGCCTTTCTGTGATGAACCAAAATACATGAGGACTAAGTCAAAGTCTTAACATATATAAATTTCACCATCATCATCATCATTTCAGCCGAAAGACGTCCACTGCTGGACATAGGCCTCCCCAAGCATATTTTGGGGGGATATGCAATAATCGCCACGCTTGGCAGGCGGGTTGGCGATCGCAGTAACAGTTAGTTGGTTACATACACATACATACATACATATTATCACGCCTGTTTCCCATTGGGGTAGGCAGAGACTATGGATTTCCACCTGCTAGGATCCTGACACACCTCTTTCGCTTCATCTACGTCCATTAACCTCGTCATGCATGCTCGTCGGTTTAGAGTACTCTTAACCTGGCATTTTTTGAGAACATCCGCGATTTGATCGCGATACGTTCGCGTTCGTTCGTGTACGTTCGTTTCGTTAGTTGGTTAAATCACAGAAATAGAGTAGAATGGTTGTAATCATAATTTTACTTGCGATTCATGCGTGGCAACTTTCCGAACGAACTACGCCTTGCATATTGACGTCATTAATTTTTAAAAATTCACTTTAATCAAACGTCTTTATAGCTTTTGTTTCTGCAGTTAGAAACAGCACAATAAGGCATTTTTGCGGTATTTTGTTACAGTATTTACAGAAACAAGTCATAAGGCGTACTGAGAAAGGCTTTGAAATGCCCTGCACTATGGTGCAGAGTGATGGCACGCGCGCCCTGCCCACTTTTCCATTCTAACTATTGAGAACGCTGCTGCCCATCCTCTGGTGAATCCCTTAGTCGCCTTTTACGACACCCATGAGAAGATAATTATAGGGTGGTGCAATTCTTTACGTCCAGCACCACACGGAACATATATTATAAAAAAAATTTGAGACATTTTACACAGCACCATCTAGTCCCAAACTAAGCAGAGCTTGTATTATGGGTACTAGACAATTGATATATTACTTATATACTTTTTTTGTAAATACTTACTTATAATACATAAGAAACACCCAGACCAAAACAAACATATTCATCACACAAATATTTGTGTCCTGTGGGAATCGAACCCACGAATTCGTGATCAGCAGTCCGACACTCAAACCACTAGACCACAGATGTAAGTACAAATAAAATAGGAAATAAAAATGAATGCTATAATTTAATTCCAAACCATCAATTTTAATTCATTCCAAATAACATTAAATTTGTTTAACCAACTTTTACTGAAAAAAAAATCCAACCTTAATAAATCTATATACAAAATCAAAATTTAATAATTTTATTATTTTTGAGAATTTTTATTCATGAATTTTTAGTTATATTTCCAACATTTATTTTAGTTTCGTTTGTCATTTTTTTTAATAACAAGGGCATGGTGGTGAGCATGGGGGTGGTTCAGGACAGGGGGGTTGACAGGGGCACGGTGGTGGGGGCGGTGGTGGCTGGCAGGGGTCTGGGCACGTGCAGGGCGTGTACACAGTCGCGGGGCCCGTGCAGGGAGGGTTCGGTCTTCCCATGCTGATAGCCGGTGGGCTGATGCAGGGCTGGCCTTGCTCCCCAAAGCATACTGTACTGCCATCGCATGTACTGTAGCAGCGCCAAGGAGCGGCAGCTGCGCAGCTGATTAGTGCTGAAAGAAATCCAAGAATATTTTATTATTTTTAACGCGTTTACGCATGCGAAGCGAAACGAAAGCAGAATAAATGCAGTAGAAATGAGAGCTTTGAGAAGTATGTGTGGTGTAACTTTGAGAGATAAAGTAAGGAATAACGTGATTAGGGAGCGTTGTGGAGTGAAAGAAGATGTAGTGACAAAGATTGAGAAAGGTATGTTAAGATGGTTTGGACATATAGAGAGGATGGACGAGAGGAGATTGACGAAACAAGTATACGAAGCGAGTGTGGATGGAAGACAGGCGCGGTTCTAGGGGGGGGGTCACAGGGGTCATGACCCCCCCCCCCCCCAAATCATGCATCTGTACCTCAAAATTATCCTAACAACTAAACAAGAAAGATTAAGTGTTATTTTAAATAATGAGTTGTCACGACACATTATTGAAATTATGGAAATTTTGTGTAAGAACCTACTAAAGTTCAATTTACAGCATGGGTCATTTTGCCCAAAATAAAGTATGGATGAAATTTCCAATTCAACAATAAATAATATCACACACGACAACGATATTTCATTTTGTTGAACGGTTTGCGCTACTTTGCAAGAGCCTGCCGCCGTTGCGATTGGACACTATATTAAAGGCACAAGCGATTGAAGCTTCGGAGGTGAAAAAATAAATAAAAATGAAAATTTCGCGCTCGTTGCGCTCGCGCTTCCTCGTTAATGTGTATTTTGGGCTTCTGTTGTGCTACATTTTTATATTAAGTATATCACTCGGCGCGGATAATAAATGGAATTGAAAATGGTGGCATTTTTATTCTATGTGTCTCACGCTCACACAATACTTTACTTGTGAGCGAGAGGAAAATACAAATGCCGCCATTTTCAATCTCATTATTTATCTGCACGAGTAGAACATAGCTTAAAACTCCAAAAAATACACTTAAATTGAAGTCAACTTTTCGCATGAATATGTAAAATTTCGCGCTCGCTTCGCTCGCGCTAGTACGCGCCGATAGTTTCTTCTTTATCAACGCGCATTTTGGAAGTAACTATTTTTTAATTCGTTTAAATTATAATGTTTTAAATTAGTTTTTGTTT
Source organism: Asteroscopus sphinx (assembly GCA_949699075.1). Taxonomy (NCBI): domain Eukaryota; kingdom Metazoa; phylum Arthropoda; class Insecta; order Lepidoptera; family Noctuidae; genus Asteroscopus; species Asteroscopus sphinx. The sequence goes on along the minus strand of OX453031.1, from coordinate 13,926,643 downwards.
GTATGGATCTTTGAATCCGATACTAAAGAATTATTTATTATTATTCTGTTGCATATTATACTAACTCCAAAAATTTTGGTTGTCGTTGTTGCGTAAATTAAAAAAAAAACACCAGGTTTTGCTGGTACATTTGGCCCTTGAAACTGCCAAGCTGGGGGGGCCCCAAAATCTTGGGCTGGAACCGCGCCAGATGGAAGAGTTGGAAGGGGACGACCTCAGCGAACGTATCGCGATCCAATCGCGGACGTTCTAAAAAAATGCCAGGTTAAGAGAACTCTAAACCGACGAGCATGCATGACGAGGTTGAAAGAGGTGTGTCAGGATCGTAGCAGGTTGAAATCCAGTATCTGCCTACCCCAATGGGAAACAGGCGTGATTATATGTAGGAAGCGAAATCTAAAGACATAAATTGTGGAAATAAAAAGTCGCTCACGAGCAGGATTCGAACCTGCGGCTCCTGGCTCAGTACGCCAGTGCTTTAGCCACTAAGCTACCGTGAACACTGCTCGTGGTATCGAAATTAACTTCCTCTTTCTACGTCTTTGGATGACGTCAGCGACATCTTATTAAGAAACTGTGTTCCTTAACCGACTCGACTAACTTTGCAGTTAAAAGTTGTCACTGATTTGCGCCACCCAGGGATCACGTGTTGGGCTTCGGAAAAGGGGTACTCTCCTACAGACGTTGGTGATTCGATCCCCTATTTTTTTTTTTTTTTTTAAAGTATAGGATGACGAAACGAGCTAAAGGCCCACCTGATGTTAAGCGGTTAGCTTTGCCCATAACAACTGCAATACCACCTACACTGTTGCCTAAATGGTACTGCAAGTCGGTTCGCCGAACTGAGACATGAAGATGGAAAGTCTCATGTGATTGTAATTTCACCGGCACCCGTACCTTCAGACCGAAACACAGCAATGCAAGCATCACTGTTTGACGGAGATGTAGGTACGGTGGTAGTACTTCCTCGGAAGAGCTCTTTCACAAAGGAGCTCTACTACTACTGAATATCTTGAAACAGCATAAAATTTGAAAGACATATCTAACATAACATAACATCACGCCTGTATTTCCCCGAAGGGGTAGACAGAGGTGTAACAGTACACCCACATTTCGCCAGTTATTTTATCAGTCCCATGTAATAGGGGGCGAGGAGCCTATTGCCATTAACCGGGCACTAATCCAGACTCCGGGCTGCCACTGAGAATTTCCTAATGAAAAAACCCAATAACACTTTGCCCGACCCGGGAATCGAACCCAGGACTCCACGCTCAGCAGTCGCGCTTGCGACCACTAGACCAACGAGGCAGTCAGAAGACATATCTAGGTTTTAAAAAAACCTTGAAAATAAGCCAGGGTATTACTCACCCAAAACAATGATTGCCTGTAAACCCATTGTGTCTTCAGTGCATTAGCTTACATCTAACAGCGCTTATATACTTAGAAAATGTATGTTGCATGCACTGCCAAGTGTGACGATTGTTGAAGTTGTATATACACGGTTAGTTTGGAGTAATAGGATAAGCTGGTTCTAATATTTCTGCTTTAGTATCATTAACTGTTAGGAACTTCCAAAGTCTTGAATTATTCGAATTCAAATGCTTTATTTCATCATCATCATCATCATCATCATCATCATCATCATCATCATCATCATCATCATCATCATCATCATCATCATCATCATCATCATTTCAGCCGAAAGACGTCCACTGCTGGACATAGGCCTCCCCCAAGCATCGCCACAACGACCGGTCCTGCGCCTTCCGCATCCAGCGGATTCCCGCGACCTTCACCAGGTCGTCGGTCCCCCTTGTGCGGGGCCTACCCACGCTGCGCCTTCCAGTACGCGGTCGCCACTCCAGAACTTTACTGCCCCATCGGCCATCCGTTCTGCGAGCAATGTGTCCCGCCCACTGCCACTTAAGTTTGGCAATTCTTCGGGCTATGTCGGTTACTTTCGTTCTCCTGCGAATCTCCTCATTTCTGATTCGATCACGCAGGGACACTCCGAGCATAGCCCTCTCCATTGCCCTTTGAGTGACTTTGGCCTTCTTATCAGGCCCATTGTGAGCGACCACGTTTCAGTACCGTAAGTAATTACTGGCAACACACACTGGTCAAAGACTTTCGTCTTGAAACACTGCGGTATTTTGGACGAGAAGATATTGCGTAGCTTCCCGAACGCTGCCCAACCGAGTCGGATTCGACGATTGACCTCTTTCTCGATGTTGGACTTACCTAGCTGGACAGTTTGTCCTAGGTATATGTCCGCGCGTAGCTCAAGGTTTCATCAGGATTCATCACGAAATAAATTTCTCATAACTCTAAATTATGTATTTTCCGATTATTACATGAACTGACCAGAACAAGAAGTTTTACAACAAGAATGACAGCCCGCGCAAAGCACAGTGTCTTCATCTTTATATTACTACAATCAAATAGACTCAACGGAGTCACTAAATAAATTTTAATTTATAAATGAACACTAAAATAATTAACCAGTCGTCGTGATAAAACTAATATTAATTTAGATAATCTCTAAACATTATATAAACCAACAAATCATGCCAGATATTAAAATATGAAACAATATAAAGCGGAATTATCAGAACCACAAATTTAAATTAACAACATTTAAATTAATCATTTCATTAATCTAATTAGAATATTCGAATTATGATTATCATAATATTAACATTATTTACAACATTAATTTAATTAATACGGATCATCAAATATTAAACTTTGCTAAACAAAAAGGTATCTTCTTTGATCTTTGATGATCTTTGCAAAGTACAACAAATACAACAGCAAACTACATAGCAAATTCTAGAAATAAAGGATATTTATTTCAAAATACTTCATAATCTAATTAAAAGTAATTCATTGTATAAACTAGTTACCTCAAAATGGCAATAGATTGCGTTGTAAGCATCGATATTCGATATAGCATAGACATTAATTGGTCTGAGTCCGAGTATAAATTAATATTTTAATGTTATAAGCTATGGAAAGCTATATTACTCTCAAATTACACTAGAGGGCGCAATGTTCAACCAACGCCAGGAAGAAACATTCAATACTGACCAGTAATAAAGATTAATATATTAAGTCGTATATTAAGTTATATATTAAATAGTTAATAAGTTCTGTCAAAAAAGTGTAAACAAAATTGATGGCAACACTAGCGCGCCCATATATACATGAGGGTTGGCGGGAAAATTCGGAAAGATCGTGTTGTGGATTTTGTATTTTTTTTCCTAAATTTGTGTTTCTTCGAGTGTTAATGTGTAATAATGGTGGATTATTAAATATTAAGTGCTCGTTCACGTGTACAAGTGTGGATAAATGGTACAAAGTTGAAAAACATGACTTTCGTATTATCTCATCATCCCCTCATAAACCTAGTAAAGTTTCCATCACTTTACTAGGATATAAGTACAATGTTAATATGTTCAATGATTTCGACTGAAGGACATGTATCCATGGTCATGAATAAATTAAAAAAAAAAAAAAAAAAACATATATACATAATCGTCAACAACTTCGAGTGTAGATCCTCCGATGTTTACGGGAATTGGTGCTATATGGGAATTCGACATAATCTTGTCCATATTCAATTTAAGACCTTTTTTTTTTTTTCAAATAAACATAATTACAGGCACTTTTGAAACGTCAGGCTCTAGTTGCACGCGCGGATCCAAATTGTGGGTCCTATGGAGAAGAACCGGCAAGAAACTCCATGGCTATACTCTTTTTAAAATAGGTTATTGTTTATTACATCAAATTTATTCAAATAATGTGAGTATAATGGAGGTTACCGTCAGAAATAAACAAAAAGATTAAAAGTAGTAGAAATCAAATCAAATTAAATCAGCCTATCGCAGTCCTCTGCTGGACATAGGCCTCCTCCAAGTTGCGCCACAACACTCGATCTTCTGCCTTCCGCATCAATTACCCCCAGCATCTTGAGGTTTCGGTCCACCTGGCTGGGAGAGACGAGTACTTGATTGGCGACGGCGAATAGGCAAACGCAGCATAGGGCACCCCCCAATCTTCATCATCATCATAATCATTTCAGCCGAAAGAAATCCACTGCTGGATCCACTGTTGGAGCCCCAATGTTATACTGCGCTGTATAGCAAGCAGGTTTGACTGCTTGTGTGTGAATCTGCTGCAAGCTCTCTACCTCGGTGCTGAACTTGTAGCAGGGATTTGTATACCATACAGTGCGATTTAGGTTAAGTGCATAGGATTGGAATACTAACATTTATTATTTTAGGAAAGAGGTAGGGGTTCGGGTCTATCTGTGTGCCAAATTTCATCTAAATTCGTTTAGCTGTTTAAGCGTGATTGAGTAATAAACATCCAAACATCTTCACATTTATAATATTAGTGTAAGTACAAGTAAATTTGGTTTTCCAGGAACCGAAACTCCTGGAGATCTACTCCCCAACAAAAAACATTATAATAAATTCTATAAAAAGCCTTGAAACAATACTTAAACATTTCACGTTTATACGACAGCCAATGTAGCATCAATTAACGGTTAATTTTAACTTTAAACAATAGTTAACTCAGTTTTTGTATAAAAGGTTGCCAGCGTTGGTAGATAATACACAAGGTTGTCAACCATGGGGCGTTTAACGGCATTGGGTATAATAGGTAACTAAACAGTTTATTATTATTATTATCAGCCTTTAGTGTCCCACTGCAGGGCGAAGGCCTCCCTTCCCTTTTTCCACTTGTCCCTGTCTTTTGCCTTCTGGGGCCAATTCTTCAGATAGGAGTCAAGTTCGTCCCGCCATCTCCTTCTGGGCCTGCCGCGTTGTCGTTTGCTGCTGTCTGGAATCCACTGTGTGGTTGTTTTCGCCCATAGCTCCTCCGGCATGCGGCAGATGTGACCAGCCCAGTTCCACTTAAGCTTGGCAGCTGTTTGGCCTACATCAGCAATTTGTGTTTTGGAACGCAGTATAGAGTTTCTTACGCGATCAGTAAGTCTAACTCCTAGGATACTGCGTTCCATTGCTCGCTGACAAACTCCAAGTGCGGACTTTTGACGCTTTGTCAGTTTATTTTGTATATATATATATAAGATTTTTTTAAGTTAAGTTTTTTTTACTTATACAGGGTGTCAGGGAAACGCTTCCGAAAACGAAGATAGGTGATAAGTGCTGGTGATTACTGATACGAAACCACAATAAAATGCGATTCTTTTTTTAGATTTTTTCGTATATTTTTTTGCATTTTTATATATAACCAGCTTTGAGTAGTTATATAAAACTGATTTGCAAAAAAACCCCATTTATTAACTTAATTTTTTAAAGTTCGCAATATAATTCAATTAAAATATCAGCTGGCGCTAGGGGTGAAAGACAGCCGCTCGCATAGGTACGCAGTCCGTGTCGTAGCGAGCGTAGGTAGGTTAGGTACGCGCGGCATTGATCCCGAGTTTTGTACGCTTTACATTGCGGGTTTGCAAAATACCAAATCACTAAAACAATGAGTATAAGGCTAAATGGTTATTGGTATTCGATTGTGTTTAGGTAGTATAATAATAGCCTTTCTGTTTCGGAAGCGTTTCCCTGACACCCAGTATGAGTAAAAAAAGTAAAATGAAAAAGTTAAAATAAAAAACCGGCCAAGAGCATGTCGGGCCATGCTCAGTATTATAGGGTTCCTTAAGTAGGTGTTACAAACAAATCAAATCGAATATTAATCACGGCTATTTTAGTTTTTGCAATAGACGGCAGCATTGGCGACTCAGAGAGTGATGTCAGTAGCCGCTAGATGGCGCTATACAGTGCCAAATGTAATACACGGCACTTGACGCCAGCATTGGCGACCCAGAGAGTGTTGTACGACGCCGCTAGATGGCGCCAAATTTAAGAAGTGTGTCGTCAACATAACACAAAGTTACTTTTTGTGATTTTTTCAAATAGAAAGTAGCTAAAGGAGCATTATTTGCTATGATCATTTTTCTCTAAGGTCAATGACCTTTGAACTAGGACGTTTTAAGTATTTTTCAGTTTTCTGTCTATAACTCAAAAAATTATAATCACATTATACTCGAAATAATTTTAAAAGAGAGTTTTCACAAAGGTCTATCAATGTGGAAGATTATAAGTTTCTACGTTGCATAGTTTAAAAATGGCAGGGGGGGGGACACATTGCAAGCCACTTTGGCGGGCTATATTTCGCAGTTGGTACACCTGATAAAAAAGTGGTGTATGAAACATTACCTTCATTTTAGTAGACCTATTCAATGATACCCCACACGAGGGGGTGCAGCGAAAAATTTTTTTTTTCCCCATTTCACATGTATGGGTGCCACCCCTAAAGAACGTAAAAACTATTTTTTTATTCTTTTAAAATTGAGATCTATATGCAGACTATTTTTTAACAAAATTTCATTTACTTATGTTTATAACTGTAGAAGTTATTAAGCTGTAAAGGATTAGGACAGACGGACAGACGGACAGACGGACAGACGGATAGACGGACAGACGGACAGACGGACAGACGGACAGACGGACGGACATGACGAAACTATAAGGGTTCCTTGTAGGACTTCGGAACCCTAAAAACGAGAACAGTAAAATAAAATTAAGTTAATTTAACAACCATAAGTCCAATTTTTATTCAATTTTATCTCAATATTTATAACCAATCATTCCATCGCAGGTCAGTTTAAAAAAAAAAAAAAACGTATACGTAATATGTAAATATATTTGATGCTTCTTTTTGTTGAAAGTCTAACCTAAAACGTTTAATTTATTCAATTAGAATGTGGTTCGAAAGTTTGACATAGATTTATCCTAAAAAGGGTAAGGCCTAAAAATATTCAGTCATCTAGAACTTTTTAATTGGGATAAAAAGGCTAAGTTTTGAGACCCAATAACTGTCAATTAGGCCTCACTAGGTGGTTATGTTTTTTATTTGGGGTCTGAAATAAAAAATCGGCATCGAAATTCGAGGGTGTTTATCCAGTAGGCAAGCTTTATTTTATTTAAAGCTTTTGTTTTTCTTGTCTATCTTTCTGTTTGCTAATTTAACTAAAGCCAGTTCCCGCTATCCGCATTTTTTTTATTCTTATTGGACTTGCGTTTGCCCGCCACCTCGCCTGATGTTACCTATTCACTCAGCCTGGAAACATAAGCAGTTCTGATCACAATAAAATAGAAAAACAAATCTACAAAATCTACCTATCTACCAAATCAGCAAATCTACCAAATCTATCTATTATCACGCGTACATTTCTATCCACGCTTGCAAATGCGTAGAAAGAAGCTACGTAGCTGTCGGGCGTTATCCGACGCACGCTACAAATTTATTATTTCTTTTTATCTTTGTTTTTTAAAACCCATACCAGATTTTAAGTCTAATTATCAGCTTTCAAACACAAAAAGTTCATCAAAATCGGTCCAGTAGTTTTAGCGTGATGCTCGAACAAACAAACGAACAGACATTTACAGTTTTATAATGGTTAAGATAAGATAAAAAGTAGCCTATATGTTAATCCGTGTTATGTTCTATCTAAAAAAATATATTTATTTTATTTTAATATATATATATATATATATATATTTTTTTTATTTGTATCTGTCAAATGTATGCCATAAATTTGGCATTAAAATCCATTCAGTAGTTTTTGCGTGAAAGAGTAACAAACATCCATCCATCCATACATCGTCACAAACATTCACGTTTATAATATTAGTAGGATAGGATATAGGTAGGAAGTAGGATATGCTCGTGGGTGCCGTCTGTCGGGACAGGTCAGCTCCTACATACTATGGCAACTCTTTTTACGTTTATTTCTAAACGCAATATTCTCACTTTTAAACTCTTGTTTACTTCTGACATTAAGCTACATTATACTCACATTATTTGAATAAATTGGATGTAATAAACAATAACCTATTTTAAAAAGAGTATATCCACGGAGTTTCTTGCCGGTTCTTCTCCATAGGATGTATGGATCGGAATGTTGGGCTACGAAAGGAATTAATGAAAGGCAAGTGCATGCAGCTGAGATGAGAATGTTAAGAGGAATGTGTGGTGTAACGAGAATGGATAGGATAAGGAATGAATATGTAAGAGGGAGTCTGAAAGTAGCGTTAAGTAGTAACAGACTATCATGGTATGGACATGTGATGAGGAGGAATGAGGAGCATGTTACGAGGAAAGTTTTAAGTATGAATGTTGATGGCTATAAGAAAAGAGGGAGACCGAAGAAAATATGGATGGATTGTGTGAAAGATGATATGAATAGAAAGAAAGTAAACACAGAGATGACGGCTGATAGAGATGTATGAAAGAAAAGAAACATTCTGCGCCGACCCCAAATAAATTGGGATATGGGCAGGAGGATGATGATGAGGACCCACGATTTGGTACCGTGCAACTAGAGCCTGACGTTTCAAAAGTGCCTGTAATTAGGTTTAGTTGAAATAAAAAACATTTGTATTTGATAGGAAGGATATATTTTTTATTTTTTTTCTGTTCCACAGCATTGATAGCTTCAGCGGCAGCGGCCCCAGCGCCCCAGTTCTGCCCGTGCAGTCCTCCACCGTGTCCCTGCCCGCCGCCGCCGCCGTGCCCCCCGCCCGTCCCGCCGCCATGCCCCTGCGACCCCTGCGCGCCCCCACCTTGTGAGTAACTTTGAGGATGTTGAACATTTCGTGAAATCAATGTCGCAAAGAAAGAACCTTTGCCGTGACAGTGTGCAGTGACTGGCCATTTAGCTACTGCGCTACGTGTCGTGGGCTCGATTTCCGCACGAATATTTGTTTGGCCTACATGTACCTGTGTTTGTGTCTATAATGCACTGATGACGTCGGAGAAGTAATAGTTTTGAGCATCTGTAAAAAAAGCCATAAAAATACCATAGTTAACCAGAGTATGCACTGCAGAAAAAAAGGTGGCCCAATAAAAAATTGATCTAGTACTGTTCGTTCTGGAAAGCGCAGCGTGGGTAGGCCCCCCACAAGGTGGACCGACGACCTGGTGAAGGTCGTGGGAATCCGCTGGATGCGGAAAGCGCAGGACCGGTCGTTGTGGCGATGCTTGGGGGAGGCCTATGTCCAGCAGTGGACATCATTCAGTTGAAACTATGATGATGATGATGATTGTTCGTGCCTATCAAAAATAGACAGAGCAACACTGGGCAAAAGAAACAAGAAATACCACTTTGGTATTTTACGCAAAACCTTATAATCTGGTAACATTTTAGAGTAGGTATCTAAGGCGTTTCTTGTCGGTTCTTCACCATAGGACCAACTTTTTGGGACCGTACAATTTATGTGCACGTAAATGCCTTTTTAAGATAAAAAATAACTTTGAACTTTTCCAGCACCATGCGGCGTCGGACCCATCAAGGTTCTTCTCCAAAAGAACTGCGTGTCTGAACGTCTTCGCAGCGCCGGCTTCCAGGAGATCGCCGTACCCGGAGGAACCTTCTTCATCAGTGCTTCCCCTGACGTCGTCATCCAGCCACCGCCCATCCTCGTGCGCCCACCACAACAGGCTGCCATTACCCCACCTGCGTTCACAGTTCAGCCCCCACCATTACAGGATGTGACGCCTCGTCCGATCTGCGTCAGGCCTCCACCTCTGCCAGCATTCACTCCCCCACCTGTGCTTGCCAGACCTGGTCGTTTACCGTGTATTCAGCCTCCTCCTCTAGTAGTCAGGGTGCCGAAACCTGCTGTCATCCAACCAGCACCGATCAGTGTGACGCAACCTCGTCCATCTCCAATCAATCCCCCACAGATTGTCGTAAGGCAACCTCAGCCACAGACAATTCAGCCACCTACGATCTGCGTGTCGACGTCTTCGCTGCAGTCTCAGGGTCAGTCGCCTTGCCCACAGCGTTGTCCTCCACCGCCCTCACCGTGCCCTTGCCCCTGTGAGCCGCCACCACCCCCACCGTGCCCCTGTGACTTACCGCTTCCTTGCCCCTGCCAATGCGAGCAACCTCAACCCCCATGCCCCTGCCAATGCGAGCAACCCCAACCCCCCTGCTAAATAATGAATGCACAAATTAAGACTTGTTTTTAAAATTAAAATTACCCCCAACTGCTACCGAAATAATTGACTGAATCCTGTGAGCTACCGATGGGGTCAAAAAAGGAACGCTTAAATAGAATTGACAGCAGAAATGTGATCTTTTTACTAATGTCGAAGAGCGAATGAAAATTGTGGAAGTTTAAAGATCTCTTTTGACCCCCTACGATTGAGGAAGAAGATAAAAATCTTAGCAGAGAAGTGTTGACAGAAGAATAACACAGGGTAAAATAGGATAGCAGTATGATAACACCTACGTGGTTCTACTGAACAATTTTCTCTGTGTACTCGGTTTTTTTAAGAATAAGTCTTGTTTTTAAATTTAGTATAATCAAAAGATCTCTAGCGGTATTCTTTAATATGACTTGGCATGTAAAAGGTTAAATTGAATAGTTTTACAATTGCCCGTACAAGTTTCGAATGTGTGTGTTTTGTTTACAAATGTATGTTTAAGTATTTATATATTGTTATAATTATTATTATACAGATATATGTATGTCATCATTGGAGTTTATTTTTTGTTGTTTTACCTACCCAATTAATTACTTAGTTTAAAGGTTACAAAAACATTGGCCCACACTTACACACATACCCCCACAAACCACACACCCCCCCACACACGCCCATGCACACACCCCAATACCCAGCCCCACACAAGCACCCCCCACACACATATTGCTATATCACGGGTTCGTTTACATACACATCTTCACTTAACGGGTATTACGGGGTTAATAGGAACGAAGGGGTGAATAGGGAAAAAAGTGGGCAAGGATGTTAACATTGAAATAAGATAGTTTGTTCCCAACAAAGACTTCGAAAATGTTCTGAAATAATTTGTCTTTCTTGCCAACGAACTATCTTATTTCAATGTTATAACCCGTGCCCACTTTTGTCCTTCACCCCTGCTTTCCTAATAATGTAGATATGAGATGTCACTTGCATCCATAAAACAATCCTAACACGGCGGCTGTGAGTGTCATCCCAAAAAGCTGTCAATTTGTAAAAATTAATGTTTTGTTGCGAGCTCATGTATAGGTCAGGCTAAAAGTGCACTTCTTACATTTGCTAAAATACCTACAGAGTTTCTTCAACCGATTCTTCAAACACATTCAGCAGATTATAAACTAGGCTGTCGTAACGCCTGCTACCTACATGCCACGGACAAGCTTGAGCGCTTGCTATCTTTAGGATTAGACCCACGCTTGCGTTTCCGTTTAAAAAAAATAAGCATCTTTTGATTTTAAAATAAAACTTTTTAACAAAAAAACGAACCGACGAAAACAGAAACTGAAAAGCGAAAAATAAAATGAAGCGAAAAATAACTAGTCTTAATATCTATTCTCCTAAATAAACTAATGTACATACATACATCTTATCACGCCTGTTTCCCATTGGGGTAGGCAGAGACTATGGATTTCCACCTGCTACGATCCTGACACACCTCTTTCGCTTCATCTACGTCCATTAACCTCGTCATGCATGTAAACTGATGTAAATAACTAATTATGAGTCGGCGCCAACCAAAAAAGCAATGTGCGTGCGAGTTACAAGTGGTCGAGCGGGGAACACCTTTTTGTACAGTGGGACCAACCCTGAAATCACAAAAAAAAACAGATGGTCCTGACATATATTTTTTTTTTTTGACGACCTCTGTGGTCTAGTGGTTCGAGTGTCGGACTGCTGATGGCGAGGTTGTGGGTTCGATTCCCACAGGACACAAATATTTGTGTGATGAACATAAGTATTTGTGTTGGTCTGGGTGTGTTGCTTATGTATTATAATTATGTATTTACAACAACAAAAAAGTATATAAGTATTATATCCATTGTCTAGTACCCATACCACAAGCTCTGCTTAGTTTGGGACTAGATGGTGCTGTGTAAAAATGTCCCAAAGATAATTTATTTTATATTTTTTATTTTAACCGACGAAAAAAAGGAGGAGGTTCTCAATTGCGTATATATATAACTTTTTTTTTTTTTTTATGTATGACCACGCATAACTTTTTACAGAGTGGTCCGATTTTGATGATTCTTTTTTTAATGGATAGGGTATATCTCGAAATTGGTTCTATTTTTTTTTTATTTTTTTTATTGTATAGTATAAATAAATAAAAAAATATCTTCGGGACATTTTTACACAGCACCATCTAGTCCCAAACTAAGCAGAGCTTGTGATATGGGTACTAGACAATGGATATAATACTTATATACTTTTTTTTTTTGTAAATACATACTTATAATACATAAGAAACACCCAGACCAACACAAACACTTATGTTCATCACACAAATATTTGTGTCCTGTGGGAATCGAACCCACGACCTCGTGATCAGCAGTCCGACCCTCGAACCACTAGACCACAGACGTTGTCAGTATGGCGAAACGAGCTAAAGGCCCACCTGATGTTAAGCGGTTTGGATTGGATTGATTGTAATTTCACCGGCACCCGTACCCTTCAGACCGAAACACAGCAATGCAAGCATCACTATTTGGCGGAGAAGTAGGCACGGTGGTAGTACTTCCCCGGACGAGCTCTTCGATACCCTGGGTTCCTATTGCTCTGCTTGTCCGTCCGTTCTTCCGTTCGTCCGTCTGTTTGTCACACGCATCGACCATACACTTCATAGATGATTTCGTAGTTTTAGGAAAAGCAAAATACGTATTTCTTTATTATTAATTAATTTGAAGAGTATTTGTGTCTGCCTCGTTGGTGTAGTGGCCGCTAGCGCGACTGCTGAGCTTGGGATCCTGGGTTCGATTCCCGGGTCGAGCAAAGTGTTATTGGGTTTTTCAAAAAAAAAAAAAAAAAAAAAAATTAAAAAAAAAAAAAAAAAAATCTCAATAGCAGCCCGGAGTATGGATTTATGCCCGGTCAATGGCAATAGGCTCACCCCCTATTACATGGGACTATAACATAACTGGCGAAATGTGGGTGTACTATACACCTCTGCCTACCCCTTCGGGGAAATACAGGCGTGATGTTATGTTATGTTATGTTGTGTCAAGCGTGACCCCAGGACGATTTTTCATAGAAATTTTAATACCTACATCTTTTCACGCCTGTTAAGTTAAATTTTCAAAAAATCGTTCAGTAAAGCGATCTCTGCTCGAGACTAAGGCAAACATGCCTCTGTAAGCCTTTGACGAGTGACCCTTGTTTGCTTAGGAACTGACCCCTTCTAGCCCCGAGCACGTTAAGCTTATACCTATATGGCATTATAGTATTACAGGTATTCTCTACTTGTGTACAAACAGTGAAGCTTGCATTGCTGTGTTCCCGTTCTCGTGGTACGGTTGCCGGGGACATTATTATTCAATAGCATATAATAGAATAACTTTATTTTTCAACACACTTGCTCGTAAAGTGGCTCCTTTTACCCTTTAGGTTCATATTGTGGCTTATAACGCTCGCGTGCTTTTTAGGGTTCCGTAGTCCTACAAGGAACCCTTATAGTTTCGTCATGTCCGTCCGTCTGTCCGTCTGTCCTAATCCTTTACAGCTTAATAACTTCTACAGTTATAAACATCAGTAAATGATTTTTTTTTAAAAATAGTCTACACATAGATCTCAATTTTAAAAGACTAAAAATGTCATGATTACGTATTTTAGGGGTGGCGCCCATATATGTGAAATGGGGACAATTTTTTTTTTTTCGCTGCACCTCCTCGTTTGGTATATCATTGAATAGATCTAATAAAATGAAGGTAATGTTTCATACATAACTTTTTTATCAGGTATAACATCTGCGAAATATAGTCCGCCAAAGTGGCTTGCAATGCGTCCCCCCCCCTGCCATTTCTAAAATATGCAACGTAGAAACTTATAATCTTCCACAATGATAGACCTTTGTAGAAACTCTCTTTTAAAATTATTTCGAGTATAATATAATTATAAATTTTCGAGTTATAGAGAGAAAACTGAAAAATACTTAAGACGTTCTCAGGTCATTAACCTTAGAGAAAAATGATGTTAACAAGTAATGCTCCTTTAGTTACTTTCTATTTGAAAAAATCACAAAAAGTAACTTTGTGTTATGTTGACATGAGACACTTCCTCAATTTGGCTTCTTGAATTTATCGCTAGATGGCGCTACTAAACACGCTCTGAGTCGCGAATGCTGCCGATTATTGCAAAAACTAAAATAGCATAGCCATGATTAATATTCGATTTGATTCGTTTGTAATTACACCTACTATAATACTGAGCATGGCCCGACATGCTCTTGGCTGGTTTTACCTGTCGCATTATAGTGCTTTTTACTTTACAGTTTATTTTTAAATCGCAGCAAAGAGTTTTTATGCCTGAACAAAATTAAACATTTTTGGGAATAAATCAACTGTATTAATTAAAATATGATAAATAAACATTTCATTTCATCAAATTATTTATTTTTGTCAACAAATTAACATTAATTTGTGTTAGGTATCATCATCACCATCATCATTTCAGCCGAAAGACGTCCACTGCTGGACATAGGTCTCCCCCAAGCATCGCCACAACGACCGGTCCTGTGCCTTCCGCATCCAGTCCCCCCAGCCACGTTCTTTAGGTCGTCGGTCCACCTGGCAGGGGGGCGCCCTACGCTGCGTTTGCCGATTCGCGGTCTCCACTCAACGACTCGTCTGCTCCAGCGGCTATCGGTCCTTCGACAGACATGGCCAGCCCACTGCCACTTCAGCTTACTGATCCTACAAGCTATGTCGGTCACTCCGGTTCTTCTCCGGATAATCTCGTTACGGATTTTATCTTCAAAGAAACTCCAAGCATAGCTCGCTCCATAGCTCGCTGAGCGACTTTGAATTTGTGGACTAGCCCAACTGTCAGTGTCCACGTCTCGGCACCGTAAGTCATGACTGGCAGGACGCACTGGTTGAAGACCTTTGTCTTCAAACTTTGCGGTATAGGCGACGAGAAGACTCGGCGAAGTTTGCCAAATAAATAATAAACAATAATAGTCAACTTAGCTCACTTGTATCATAATGTACTATTGAGCAAAACAACTCATATAGGGTTAGTAACAATTTTACTATCTAATCTAAACCTAGGTGTTAGTAAACAGTTACATGTAACTGACAGCAGTGGATAATACATATATGGAAAATCCACTCTGTCAGCTATCATGTTCAGAACCCTGTTGGAGCTGGCCATGATTCTTGCATTCTTTTCTGTCATAGAACTGCAACGAGTATGAGATGCTTACAATTTTTTAATAGGTGATTAAAATGTAAAATGTAAGTATGATGTGGCTATTAATGTTTTTACAGTAGTTCTATATATTCCTGCCTATTTGTTGTCTAGCAGTATGTGTCTGTCATGCTCACTAAAATGTCATGCTGATGGTGGCGTTAGTATCGGGTCGTTAAGTTCCCTTTAATATCGATGGCTGATTCTCGCGTCATGCTCGTGAACGGATGCCGTCTGTCGGGACAGGTCAGCTCCTACATAAATAAATAAATAAATAAATATCTTTGGGACATTTTTACACAGCACCATCATACTATGACAACTCTTTTTACGCTTATTTCTAAAGGCAATATTCTCACTTTTAAACTCTTGTTTATTTCTGACATTAACCTACATTATACTCACATTATTTGAATAAATTTGATGTAATAAACAATAACCTATTTTAAAAAGAATATCCATGGAGTTTCTTGCCGGTTCTTCTCCATAGGACCCACAATTTGGAACCGTGCAACTAGAGCCTGACGTTTCAAAAGTGCCTGTAATTAGGTTTATTTGAAATTTAAAAAGACATTTGAATTGGAACTCGTGCCACCAGTGATGCTGCACGCTTGCGCATTATAATAAAAATAATGTTGTGTTTCAATTCATGCATACAGAAAGTTATAGAGATAATTAGTTTAGGAAAATACAAGTACAAAAGGTACTGCTTATATCATGTGATGGATGGTAAATTCACAATTAGGTAAGGAAACCTTTTGATTATAATAATAACCATAACCGTGACCTATATTATTAACTGTGTAACGAATGTAAAATAAAAATATTATCATTCCAAAAAAACTTAAAACAAAAATTCAAAAATCAAAACCGTTAACATATTCAGTGCTGCAAAACTAAATAATTCTAAATTTAAAAAATAATTTTCGTAGACCATTCTAAAACAATTATTGGAGGATGACAATACATTTGAAAGAAGGATTTAATTGAAATTAGTCTCTTTGCGTGATGTAATTAAGTTGATATTCAATTTTCTTTGATTTTTACAAACGGCGGTTGAGTTATAGGAATTTCAAATAGGTTACAGAGTATATAAGGCTTTTTAATTGTGATTTTATCATCAGACGATCGAAACATGGCGAAGGGCACAGTCATATGGTTATCGGGTAAATACTTATATATTTTCTTTGCTATCAGCTATTTCTTTTGATGACAGCCTTTTGAAAAAAATAAAGCATTATTTCTTTTCCCAAAAGTTTCTTAAAACGCAATGAGCAAACTTGGGATATTTTGCTAGGCACACTACTTATTTTGGATTGTTGGTGTTTTTACAGACACAAAGAGACTGAACAAAATGGGTCCACATGTAAAAACACAAAGTATATGTTGATAATAGTAATATAAATAAAAATACATATTTTCCAATTGTTAAAATTTATAAGCAGAGATGACTAAAGTCGGGTTTTAAAATAAAACCATAATTAATAATTAAAACCACGCCATCTAACGCATTTGCTAGTGACTCTTTGGAAAACCGCTTAGAACTAAAAAAATAGTAGAGGATTGCAATATATTACGCTACCGAGATTCGTTAGATGGCGCTGATACAGTTTTGATTCATTAATTTTTTAAATGCAATATTTTAAAAACCCTTATAGATATCAAAGTAGATAGAGTGATTTATGTATTTAATGATTATACAGGATACATTTTTAATGATTGCGGATAATTTGCTTAGCGGTTCAGTATCTGTACCTTATCGCAAACACATTGTTAAAATTTACTTTAAAACAAAATGAAAATATGGCTTTGTATGGCCAAGGGCGGATCCAGCCTTTGTGTCAGGGGGGGGTCGCGTACCAGACCAAAAAATCGCCCTATTAGAAAAAAACTTTCAACCAATTAAATTATAGAATTTTCGTAATTTTAGCTAAAACATGAATTTAAGTAAATTTTAGAGCTTTAGATTTTCTCTTTGTAGAATATTAATGTAACAGTTAGTTAGTTACAAAACCTATACACCGAATTTTTTCTCAGTTTTGGCTTTGTCTCTATTAACTACAAAATAGCTGTTTAGAACATACGTCTATTATACAGAAGAAAGAAGGCCAGAACGACAAGCGCGAGCGAAGCGGGTGCGAAATTTCTTTAACTGTTCACGAACAAACTGATTAGCTATTCACAAAACAATAAATATTCGGTGACAAATGTGTACGTATTTATTTGAGCACAACCTGTTCTTGCGGTGCCTAGAGCGGCTAATAGTAGATACTTTAGCGTAAATAACTAAATATTCATTCAAGTTATGGCAGTCCTACACTTGGATGGCAATGAAATAGAGGAATAGCGCGAGCGAAGCGAGCTCGTTTTTTTTTTGTTTTTTTTTTTGCAAACCCAGTTTATATTTACTTTCTGAGTTTTAAGAGCTTTTTTGATTGAAATTATGTTTTTGCATTCCGATTTTCAAAAAACTACTTACTTATCAACTAATATCGATGAATTTTTTTTACTTGGGCGAGGTTTTATAAGGCTAACATTGTAGAAAAGTTGTTATTTCTGTTGTTGATGGTTAGCTAAGTATTCAATCAATCGACAGTGACGCGATAGCGAGATTGGAGAAGAATATCGCGGTGCGGGCGGTACGCCAAAATCAAACTTTAAATCGCGCGAATTTTTGTAGGGGGGGGTTCAGATGCGAGTTCAATTTAGTAATTTTGTTTATATCTTGTAACAACATATATACATTCATTCATTCAATGAATATTCATTTAGTAAATTATGTACCTAAATAAGAAAAAATCTGTGGTTGACCTAGGCCCAGGGGGGGTCATGACCCCATGACCCCCCCCCCCCTGAATCCGCCCTTGTGTATGGCGTACGCTACAAAATATTCTGAGTGTCCCATACAAAGTCGACATTTTATTTTGTTTTAAAGTAAATTTTAGTAATGTGTTTGCGATAAGGAATAGATACTGAACTGCTATGAAAATTATCCACACTCATTAAAAATTTTTCCTGTATACTTGAAATTAACCAGGTTATATTCAGTTACAACTTAAATTTTTATGGGCCCCAAGCTCAATACAAGTTGATCAATGTCCTTTCACATGCGCAAGCTTTCAGAGCTTAATTTTTTTTTGTAGACTAAACAAATTTTTTCATGATTTGCTGAAAGAACTTAGCACTTAAGTTGCTGTGCCATGCAGCGTTTCTATTCCTGGCATTACTTGAGTAGGTATATCTGGTACCCTATGCAGTAAGTCTTGCTAGTCAATTTTGAGCCAGGTCGGGTTATCCAAAACACGCAAAATTTTGATGACAATACTATTTAAGATTTCAGAAAAAATAATAAAAAGCGCCATCTAGTGCTAAATATTAATAACACGCTCTGAGTCGCTAATGCTGCCGTCTATTGCAAAAACTAAAATAGCCATGATTAATATTCAATTTGATTCGTTTGTAATTACACCTACTTAAGGAACCCTATAATACCTCTTGGCCGGTTTTAACTATTTTTTAACATAATTATTTTGTAACATAATTGTTTCTTCCACAGTTCTTTTCCTGGGTACTGTGCTGGGGCAGCCGTGTCCACAGCCCGAGCCTCAATTCCCCTGCCCCTGCCAGCCCCCGCCGCCGCCCCCTACACCCTGCGACGGGCCTCAGCAGATAGGGCCATGTAACCCCTGCGAGCCGCCCGTTAACTACATTTATGGCCAGGCTCCCTCCGGTAAGTTATCCTATGTTTTTAAAGGCAAAACGAGCTAAAGGCCCACCAGATGTTAAGCGGTTACCTTTGCCCATAACAACTGCAATACCACCTAGACTGTTGCCTTGTCGAGTTTGCCAAACTGAGACATGAAGATGTAAAGTCACATGTGATTGTAATGTCCCCGACACCCACCACGAGCACCGGAACACAGCAATGCTAGCATCATTGTTTGTACACAAGTAGGTACGGTGGTAGTACTGCCCTGGACGAGCTCGTACACAAAGAGCTTCCGTCAGCTTTTGAGGTGGGACTAAGGCAAAACCTACACACTAGATCCTGTTTTAAAAGCAAAGCATCCAGCATATTAATAAAACAAAGTTTAACCGGATTAAATCGCGTATATTATTTAAATTGGTTTCCCTGACGTTTCGAAAGCTTTGCAGCATTTCGTGGTCGCAGGTAGACTAAGATGACAATCGTCTTTACAGATATTTCTACAAAAAAAAAAAGTTTTATCTACAGTACAATGTTTATTAATTAAAATCGTTTCGATGCACGCAGTAATCACTCACAATATCATTATCTTTTACAGTGTTTCGTGCTGTTTGGGACTTGATTATTTTTAGGACTGGGTTCCAAACAGGTGGTAGCTGCCAACCATCTTCTCTATTAAAATTAGGATGTTTTTTAATTTCAATAGCCTCACGGAGCATAACGTAGTTTAAAACAACTAAGCGTACAAACAGACCGACAGAAATAGCGACCTTGTTTTATACTATTTAGAGACTGTGTTATTTTTTCCAGGTTCCATTCTAATCAGGCCAGGACAAATCAGATTCCCGGCGCCGCCCCCAATCGTGGTGCGCCCGGGTGAAATCAGGCTACCTCAACCACCCGCAATATGGGTGAGGCCCGCCCCTGTCCAGCCCCCTACACCGTGCCCCATAACCGTGAGACCCCCACCGGTTCAACCCCCTACACCCCCGCCGTTCTACGTGAGAGTGCCCCCAGTGACCCCGCCACAGCCCCCCGCATTGATGGTCAGGCCCCCGCCTGTCCACGTGCCAAGACCTCCACCAATGAGGGTAAGCTTATTTTATTATTTTAATTTCAAGGGTTTTCAACAGAAGATGTACCTATTTGGATCCATGTTCCCTGAGATCGTTCATCATAGTGGTCTTGGGAAAATCCAGGAGGAACTATTTGCTATAAAAGACATATACAACATGTTATTGAAATAACTGAAAACCTCTTAAGGGGTCATTATACCCAACCCAACCTAAAATCGCGACAAAAAAAAAAACAGCTGCTCCCTACATTTTATCGATTTAAGTGAACACAAATGTGGGAGCAGCTAATTTTTTTTTCGCGATTTCAGGTTTGGTCCTATAGTAAAAGTTGTTAATAATGATGAGTACAATGACCTCTTTTCAGGAAAAAACCTTTAAAATTCAAGCTGAAAAGCAGCAGCACCTATGTCCAGCAGTGGACCTGTTTCGGCTGAAATCATGATGATGATGATGATGATGATTGAGTACAATGACCCCTTAAGAGGTTTTCAGTTATTTCAGTAACACGTTGTAAAACTACATGACATTATGAAAGTTACGTCATTGTCAATAACTTTGTGAAACTACAGTTATAAGTATATGAGAGCTGTTTTTGAAGAATGCGAACTGACTCTCCAGTTATAATCATAAAACCCAATAACTAACCTAACTATAACTTTAATTCTAGGTGCAACCACAACCGGTTCAGCCCCCAGTCCCTGCTGCTCTCGTCATAAGACCCCCCAAGATCATCGTCCCCGCACCCCCAACCATCTGCTTCCGCCCCAACCCGCCCCAGAACTTCAGGACCATAGGATCAGCGACTGTGTGCACAGCAAATAATAACCCGTGCTGTCCCCCACCGCCACCTCCCTGCCCGCCCCCATGCCCTACTTGCCCGCCCCCATGCCCTACCTGCCCGCCCCCATGGCCTACCTGCCCGCCCCCTCCCTGCCCGCCGCCCTGCCAAGAGCCCCCACCACCATGCATGTGTGGGTGAACTAAATAGATATTTATATATGTAATTTATATGTATTATATTATGATGTAATATACATTTTTAAATGAATGAGCGTTAGAAATAAAGTACGGGTAATTTGAGCAATTTTATTTTGTTGTTTTATTTCTCCACTAATGTGTCCATAAAAAGATGAGTATACTTTTATTCTTCTGCAATGATATTTAAAAGTACATATATTTTACTGCGCTCACAATCTGAAGACTCGAAAACGTCCTAATTATGACGTTTTTTTATATTAAATCCGCGTCAAGTAAGGCGCCATACGTGACCGGTGAAAAAAAAACTAATTTGCCGTCGTGTGTGTACAGAAAGTGTTCAAATTATGACGCAAAAGTAACTTGAAGTGACCAACTTACTTACTTTTTAGTAGTTTATGTGTATTGTGCTGCCGCCGCGTACGGAACAGTTTTTTCGTTGGTTTTGTTAGGGTATGACATATCTACACTTTTAAATATCATTGTTCCCCAGGACTACATCTGTTCTACGCGTAGAACATAAAAAAAATTATACATAGATTGTATTTTAAATACCATTTCAATACAATATTTAAATAAATTTTTATTTTTATATTCTACGGGTAGAATAGATGTAGGCAGGAGGCTATACCAAATTTCATCAAAAGCGGCTCAGTAGTTTAGTGTGAAAGTGTTTTTTGACGAAAAAAGCAACTAAAAGTGGATTTTTGCCATAAATAAATAATAAACTGACTTGACTAACTTGACTGCCACATTGGTCTAGTGGTTGCAAGCGCGACTGCTGAGCGTGGGGTCCTGGGTTCGATTCCCGGGTCGGGCAAAGTGTTATTGGGTTTTTTCATTAGGAAATTCTCAGTAGCAGCCTGGAGTCTAGATTTGTGCCCAGTCAATGGCAATAGGCTCGCCCCCTATTACATGGGACTATAACATAACTGGCGAAATGTGGGTGTACTATCACACCTCTGCCTACCCCTTCGGGGAAATACAGGCGTGATGTTATGTTATGTGTTATGTTATAAATAATAAAACAAATAAATAAATATTATATTTTTTCACAGCACCATCTAGCCCCAAACAAAAAGCAGAGCTTGTGCTATGGCTACTAGACAATGGATATAATATACTTATACATTGTTTTTTTTTGTAAATACATATTTATAATACATAAGAAACACCTAGACCAACACACACACTTATGTTCATCACACATATTTGTGTCCTGTGGGAATCGAACCACTAGACCACAGACGTCGTTGTCGGATTCTTATTCTATTCGATAGAAAGATCTATAGAAATTTCTATTACTGAATTAGATATTGCGATACTAAGCCAAGATTGTGTGGCACAGAGCCCATTTTGCGAGTGCAAGAAAATATAATAGACAGTCCCGGCAGACGTCATCCTGCCCGGAAAAGTAACGCCACCTACCGGGTCCAATTGTGAATCTAAACCATTCTCGAATCCACTGGAACACACACAAAAAATTTCATCCAAATCGGTCCAGTCGTTTAAGAGGAGTTCAGTTACATACACTGCCACTGCTAGGTATGTAGGTATGTTACATTAATACTCAGAGAACGCTGCTGCCCATACTCTGGTAAACACACAACCGCCAACCCGCCTGCCAATCGTGGCGATTATGGCATATCCCCCCCTTTTTGGGGGAGGCCTATAGCCAGCAGTGGACGTCTTTTGGCTGAAATCTGGTATAGTTCCTGTTTAGAAACTATTTATTTTAGGAGAAAATTGAGATCTAAAAACTCATTTTTTCCGGTTAGAAAATAGATATTTTAAAGTCGACATTTAATTAAACAGGTTTTTTTTTCGAGTTTATATTTTTGTATCATCATCATCATTTCAGCCGAAAGACGTCCACTGCTGGACATAGGCCTCCCCAAGCATGTTTGGGGGGATATACCATAATCGCCACGCTTGGCAGGCGGGTTGGCGATCGCAGTTGGTTGGTTAAATACTCAGAGGACGCTGCTGCCCATCCTCTGGTGAATCCCTTAATCGCCTTTTACGAAACCCATGAGAAGATATAGGTTGGTGAAATTCTTTGCGTCCGGCACCACACGGGCAATTTTTGTATCAATGAGAATATATTCAGTAATCATTGTGCCTAGATGAGCATTTTGGTAAAGAAAAACAGTTAAAGAATTTTGAATCTTAGGGTGCGTTCAGAGAGAAAGACGGCAGCCGGCGCCGAAGCCTGTCCACCGACGCTTATCGGCGCTAAGCCGCATCGGTAGTCGGCATGCAGTCTTCATACAAAGTAGCGGATATTCTTTGTGCATCCAAAGGTTGTCTGGAAGATATCGCTATTAGCGCAATAAGACCGCCAATGTATACTCTTAATTTATAGTTTGTTCCTAATCTGTTGCTGTATAAATGAATGAATACAATAAAGCATATTCTATTATATTCTACGGGTCCAACAAGTATATATAAGCGCCGATGAGCGTCTACAAGCTCCGATCGGCTCCGATGCGCGTTGGTTACTGAATTCTCTGCCACTACCAGCTTCCATTATGTAGCAACATTGGCGCCTATAAGCGCCGGTGGATCGGCGCCGACTGCCGTCTCTACCTGGACGCGGCCTTAGAAAAGTCATACTTACATTATAAAAATGGAAACAAAAAATCAAATACATACATTTTATTAGCCAATATAATATAATACATACATACATAAAGAATACAATACATTTTTTTTTTCAATCCAGGCATATTATATTATTTTCCCAAAACGAGACATTTTAAATTAAAATACATTTTTCTGAGATCTTTAGTGTGCTAATTAAAATTTATATCTATTTCTTGGAAAGCTGAACATTATACAACCAAAAAGTTAAATATGATCTAACAATAAATATTGTAATTTATAAAAAATATGATGTGGGAAATACAATGGGAATTTCCCAGTCAGTCAAACAACATTTTACATAAATTTCCTGCAACAACAAATACACCTGAAGTATTTTTTTATTCGTCTTTGTTAAAATCCAATTGCCATTATTGTCGCGTGATCGTTGTGTTTTCCATAACTATGATTTAAAACCGTCGGCCAAGGTCCAGAGATCTGGGTATTGCTTTTATAGGAGGCCGAAGCGGTCTGACTGTTTATAAAAAAGGACGACCGTGAAGACCACCGTAGCCGAAACCTAGGCCCATGTTTGGGGTCGATTCACAAACGGTGGCTGAACCGCCTAGACCACTAAGGCCAAGACCTCCATAGCCTAAACCGCCTAAACCACCAAGACCACCGTATCCCATACCGCCTAATCCGCCAAGACCGACTCCCAAAGGATAGCCGCCATATCCTAGACCTCCCAATCCGCCAAGACCCAAACCGTACGCTGGTGCAGATTCACAGACAGTTGTTGCCCCTCCTAACCCTCCAAGACCACCCAAATAGCCAAGACCACTTAATCCACCATACCCGCCAAGTCCGCCCCAACTGTACGCCGGAGTTGACTCACAGACAGTAGCAGCGCCTAAACCGCCAAGACTGCCTATACCTCCCATTCCACCTAGATAGCCTAAGCCGCCAAGACCGCCAAGCCCAGATTCGCAGACTGTCGTTGATCCTAGACCGTTTAATCCTACACCACCTAGACCGCCTAAATAGCCTAATCCGCCATACGCAGGTCCAGATTCACAGACAGTCGTTTGTCCTAGGCCGCCAAGTCCTCCTAGGCCTAGTCCTCCATAACCGTAAGCAGGTACAGATTCGCAGACTGTAGCGCCTCCCAATCCTCCTAGGCCGCCCAAATAGCCAAGTCCACCTATTCCGCCAAGACCGCCAAATCCGCCGAGTCCGCCGAGACCGCCGAGTCCGCCAAGGTAGCCAAGTCCGCCCAAGCCAAGTCCAGATTCACAGACAGTCGCGCCGCCGAGGCCGGGCATGAAGTTGGGCCCGGTCTCACATACTGTTGTTCCGCCCAAACCCAATGGGTTACAGCGTGCGACGCATAGGAGAGCTGAAAAAAGCGGTGATTTAGTCTGGCATTCAGATATCCACACTATTACGTCATCCCACACTACTAATAGCACATCCCGTCCCACTAATATCATGCCATACCACTAATTTCTCATCTCATACCACTAATAGATAGATAGATAAATAGAATATACTTTATTGTACACCATGAAAATAGTAGTAAACAGGAACAACGTATAAATTATGGGTTCATAATATCACATCCTATGCTGCTAATATCACATCCCATACCACTAATATCACATCCCATCCCACTAATATCACATCCCATCCCAATAACATTATAAACGTGGAAATTTCTGAAGTTGTCTCAAGGATTCAAAACACCCTGCCATGTAGTGCCACTCTGCATAAGGTGCTGATTTCCAAGTTTTTCAGCAGAAACAGCAAACTCCGAATTTATAAAATGGTCATAAGACCAATACTCATGTACCGATCTGGAGCTTGGACACTGACACAAAAAGAGGAGAATAGACTCTTAATAACAGAGACCGACCTGAAGGACCGATGGCCGCTAGAGCAGACGAGTCCTTGAGTTGAGATCGCAAATCGGCAAACGCAGCGTAGGGCGCCCCCCCACCAGGTCAGGCGCGGTTCCAGCCCAAGATTTTGGGGGGGGTCAACTTGGCTTATGTACAGTTTCAAGGTCCAAATTTCCCTTTTTTTTCGCAATGACTAGGTAAAGTTTGGAGTTAGTTTATTATGTAACAGAATAGTTACTTACAAAATGAACGTCAACAAAGAGGAAACGAACGTTGGGAACAAACGCGAGCGCGAATTTTTCATATTTATTCGAAAAGTTGAATTCAATTTAAGTGTTTTATTCGAGTTGTAGGCTATGTACGTTAATGAAGAAGCGCGAAATTTTTTTTCACCGCTAAAACTTCAATCGCTTGCACCATTGAGTGTCCAATCGCAACGGCAGGCTCATGTAAAGTAGCGCAAACCGTTCAACAAAATGAACTACCGCCGTCGTATGTGATATTATTTGTCATTAAACTGGAAATATCATTCATACTTTATTTTGAGCAAAATAATACCTATGCTGTAAATTGAAAACAAAACTCTAAAATAATGTTAGGAATTTTTTGACGTACGAGTAGATGTCGTGTGATGTCGTGTTTGAGTAAGTAGGTAGTACTTACCTAGTTTTGATTTCATTGTTTACTTTTGGACGTTTAAGCAGGAAGTCAATAATTTATTTCTGTAAATTGTCTATTTTTAGGAGATTTGTCAATTTGACGTGTACGATTTTGGGGGGGGTCATGACCCCTACGACCCCCCCCCTAGAACCGCCACTGCACCAGGTGAAGCGACGACCTGAAGAAGGTGGCTGGCGGGATTGGATGCGGAAGGCAGAGGACCGAGTTTTGTGGTGCAACTTGGGAGAGGCGTATTTCCAGCAGTGGACTGCGATATTTCATTTTGCAATTTTTTTTATTCATTAAAAATTTCAATTGTGTCTGAATATTTCAGCAGGTACTCGATAGCATAAATTATAATAATAACGTAAAATTTTTTATACAATATTACTACACATCATAAAATACAATAGGTACATAATCAAAAATACATGATTTCTTATTTAATTAAACGTCAATAACAATAAAATGCCGATAAGCTGAGTTGATGATTTCTAATAAGTGAAAGCTGACCCGAGAGATGTAAAAGAATCACATAAGACTTCCATCTTCATTTCTCAGTTTGGCGAACCGACTTGCGATACCATTTAGGCAACAGCCTAGATGCTATTGCAAATGTTATGGGCAAAGGTAACCGCTTAACATCAGGTGGGCCTTTCGCTCGTTTCGCCATCCTATACTATAATTAGCCCATTATTGTCCCACTTCTGGGCACGTGGCTCTTCTTAGAATGAGAAGAAATCAGGCCTAAGTCCACCACGCTGGTCTACTGTGGGTTGTCGTACCACACACAGCATCGAAAACTGTATGCAGCACTCTCAGGTGTGCAGGTTTCCTCACCATGTTTTCCTTCACCGTTAAAGCAAGTGATAATCAAATTGTGGAGGTTACTTACCAGCTAATACAAGAGCCTTGGTTGCCATTTCTGAGCCGCTGACAGTCTGTGCCAAAACCTTCGATTTCACCACTTTATATACCAAAAAAAACTAATTAACTTTATTGAAGAATCATCTTAAACGCTCCAATGGTTTTACTAGAACGGATGTCTTTTATAAATATTTTTGGAAATCGAAATTGGAAAATTCTTTTGTTAATTAAAAAGGGTTATGAAAACATTAAGAAATTAAATTCTGAGGATGTATAAATATAAGTCGTTGTTAGATTTATTTTTGTCGCGAAAAGGATGAAACTCCCATTCATATCCTATGCGAATGTGATGCAGTGCACCTGAGTGCACCACATTAGAAGTCCGCATCTTGGAGGTCACACAATATCAGCTGATGAGATCAGATCCCAAACCCCAAAGCAAAAGTCTACTTTATGGTTGGCCTGCGGCTTGGGGAGGTGCTGTAGTCTACTATTAGAGGCGTTACAATAGATCTTTTAGGTCGCAGTGACAAAAGGGGCTTGCAAAAACCTTACCTATTAAAAAAAAAAATACGTAGTTCTTTTAAGGGTTCAAAGGGCAATCAGGGTGCCTCGCTTCTGTAGTGCGTTGCTAGATCCGTTTTTCCAAATGTCAGGACTAAAGGAAAAGCTGGCCAAGTGCGAGTTGGACTCGCGCACCGAGGGTTCCTTACCTTCCTTGGACATATTTGGACCGTAACCGTGATTAAAACTCCGAACCGGTTTGTGAAGGATTTTTAATAATTTCTAAAAAATTGTGCTAGTAAGAAGCAAGGTTTTAATTATTTTATTATTTTTAACGCATTTACGCATGCGAAGCGAAATCTAAAGACTTAAATTGTGGAAAAAAAAAATCGCTCACGAGCAGGATTCGAACCTGCGACTCCTGGCTAAGAACGCCAGTGCTTTAGCCACTAAGCTACCGTGAACACTGCTCGTGGTAACGAAATTCTCATCCACTTGGTACGTCTTTGGGAGACGTCAGCGATATCTTATTATGAAACAGTGTTTCTTAACCGACTCGACTAACTTTGAAGTTAATTCAAAATCGTATAGATATGGCCTACACTTACTAATTATTTTATTATTTTTAACGCATTTACGCATTTTTTTGCATTTTATATTTTTCCTGTAATAAGTACATAAGCTAAGGCAGCTGTTTGGCCTACATCAGCAATTTGTGTTTTGGAACGCAGTATAGAGTTTCTTACGCGATCAGTAAGTCTAACTCCTAGGATACTGCGTTCCATTGCTGCCAAGCTTAAGTGGAACTGGGCTGGTCACATCTGCCACATGCCGGAGGAGCTATGGGCGAAAACAACCACACAGTGGATTCCAGACAGCAGCAAACGACAACGCGGCAGGCCCAGAAGGAGATGGCGGGACGAATTTGACTCCTGTCTGAAGGATTGGCCCCAGAAGGCAAAAGACAGGGACAAGTGGAAAAAGGGAAGGGAGGCCTTTGCCCTGCAGTGGGACACTACAGGCTGATAATAATAATAATAAGTACATAAACTTCTATGACCTGTAATTATTTCAGATTTTTCGCTTCACAAACTTATTGATGAGCGGGATATCCTTATAAGCGTGTAAGAGTAAAGAATGGTACTAACCTTATGAGTCAGGTAAGGCATCATGGCGGCATCGGTTAGTTATATCAGCCCGTTTTGGAATCACACGAAGTAGATAACAGTATGTATCTGTAGCGTACTAACCATCTTACTATAACTTTGTACCTACAGCAATTACAATTAGTTGTTCTGTTAACTTACCAATTCCTATAATTGCTCAGAAACGTACCTGAAACAAAAATGAATCAATTATTTAATTAAAACAATTAATTACCTGTAAGGGAATTAGAAGCCTTCATTATATTATTGACGACCTCTGTGGTCTAGTGGTTCGAGTGTCGGACTGCTGATAACGAGGTTGTGGGTTCGATTCCCACAGGACACAAATATTTGTGTGATGAACACAAGTGTTTGTGTTGGTCTGGGTGTGTTGCTTATGTATTATAAGTATGTATTTACAAAAAAAAAAGTATGTAAGTATTATATCCATTGTCTAGTACCCATACCACAAGCTCTGCTTAGTTTGGGACTAGATGGTGCTGTGTAAAAATGTCTCAAAGATATTATGTAGCGACATCATAGAAACTCAAATTTAAATGTTTTTATTTCAAATAAGCCTATTTACAGGCACTTTTGAAACGTCAGGCTCTAGTTGTACGGTTCCAAATTGTGGGTCCTATGGAGAAGAACTGGCAAGAAACTCTTTTTAGGGTTCCGTACCCAAAGGATGCAAACGGGACCCTAATGCTACGCTGTTCGTCCGTCCGTTC
The DNA here is from genome assembly GCA_949699075.1 of Asteroscopus sphinx. Taxonomy (NCBI): domain Eukaryota; kingdom Metazoa; phylum Arthropoda; class Insecta; order Lepidoptera; family Noctuidae; genus Asteroscopus; species Asteroscopus sphinx. The sequence goes on along the minus strand of OX453031.1, from coordinate 13,897,234 downwards.
GTCCGTCTGTCTGTCACAGGGCTGTATCTTTGTAATGGTAATAGATATAAGCAGTTGAAATTTTCACAGAATATGTGTTGCTATGAGGGGTTTCACGACAAATACTAAAAACAATAAAAGTCTAAAACCAAAGGAGGTCCCCATAAAAGAAACCTCGAAAAACATGCATTTTTTTCAACGTTTTTGTTCTTGTTCTATCTTCAGAACGGTAATACATACCAGCGTCAAACTTTGTCTGATTATAGTGCATACTATGTAGTTTAGCAACAAATACTAAAAACAGGACAAACCAAAACAAAGACATATGTGGTGGTACCTACGGAAGAAAGAGATGCAAAAATTCACATTTCGCGTAAGTTCGTTGATGTATTTTGATAAACTCTCGTAAATTAAATCAATGTCTATGGGGTATGAGGTCGATGGGTGGTACGGAACCCTTACTGCGTGAGTCCGACTCACACTTTGCCGGTTTATTTTAAATAGGTTACTGTTTATTATATCAAATTCAATTCAAATAATTTGAGTATAATGTAGGTTAATGTCAGAAATAAACAAGAGTTTAAAAGTGAAATAGCCATAGTAAGGAGCTGACCTCTCCCGACAGACGGCACCCGTTCACGAGCATGACGCGAGCATCAGCCATCGCTTAACTCAACCATATTGAAGGGAACTTAACAACCCGACACTAACCACCATCAGCATGACATTTAAGTAAGCAATTCTAAATAATAATTTGACGACGTCTGTGGTCTAGTGGTTCGAGGTTCGGACTGCTGATCACGAGGGGTTCGATTCCCACAGGACACAAATATTTGTGTGATAAACATAAGTGTTTGTTATTTTATTATTTTAACGCATTTTACGCATGCTAAGCGAATTCTAAAGATTTAAATTGTGGTGATTTTTACTTTCCACAATTTAAATCTTTAGAATTCGCTTAGCATGCGTAAAATGCGTTAAAATAATAAAATAATTAGTAAGGGTAGGCATATCTATACGACTTTGATTTAACTGCAAAGTTAGTCGAGTTGGTTAAGGAACAATGTTTCTTAATAAGATATCGCTGACGTCACCCAAAGACGTATAGTGGAGGATAATTTCGATACCACGAGCAGTGTTCACGGTAGCTTAGTGGCTCAAGCACTGGCGTACTGAGCCAGGAGTCGCAGGTTCGAATCCTGCTCGTGAGCGATTTTTTCTTTCCACAATTTAAATAAGTGTTTGTGTTGGTCTGGGTGTGTTGCTTATGTATTATAAGTATGTATTTACATCAACAACAAAAAAGTATATAAGTATTATATCCATTCTGCCGTGTCACTCGCAGGTCTGTTATCTTAAGATACATGAGTTACGCGTAACAGGTCTAAATCGTATTTTTTCATGATCCTCTATCACCCAGTAAAATAATATTTTAATTAACTATTACCAATTAGTCACAATTGCCTATCACCTAACTCTCGAAACTACGATTTTGCCATTGTTAGTTATGGTAAAATACTGTATCTTAAGTTACATCAATTACGCGTGATAAGTTGCGAGCGCATCGAGCAAATCCTAACTCTGCTAACTACTAGATACATTATTTATCCGTGACTGTAGTGCGCGTATTAACTGATGATGATGTGGATATTATGAGAGCTTCAAGAACAAACATGGTTCTAAAAGTAATAGCCCACGGCAACATGTGGACCAGCTGAAGAAAAATAACTACGTTTCTGAAATCAATAGGTGGATTAAAAAAATCGCGGTCGAATATGCAGGAGTAATGTTCACAAACCTATTTTTGTTGATTAGTATATCAGCTTGATGTATCTCATTTAACGGGTTTTTGAAAAGTGTACGTACTTTAAAATAATTTTCAAAAGCCTTCAAAATACGCACTGTCCGTCGTTGGTTTTCACTGGTTATTTTATGAAAATGTGTGTTAATCAATTATTATTTTATTACACAGGAAATTGAAGTAAATAGGTCCTCAACAAGGCAATGAAAAGCCATGTTTTCAGAGTTTCAGATAATTTCTAAACGCTCGAATTGTGCATAGATAAAACCAAGCAGTTTTTAGTAACTTCGTTGGTAATTTTTACTGTTTGACGTTTATTCAATAACTACAATATTTGTATAAAAAAGTGCAGTTATAAATGCAGTTTATGACGATACCCTTTAATCAGCAGTCGACTTAGACCCAAAAAACTGCCACCATTACCTTATTTTCAAAATTATCACCTTATGTTGCTTCGAGGCTAGTAGTTCTGGTCTATACTTTTCTTTTAAGTATTTTTTGGTCTTACTATTCTGTTATCTTAGCTGGACCCTAGTTTTATTTATGACAACTAATTTGCGTAAAATTTCTTATATATCGGCATCAAACGAAATAAAAATTTGCGTGAAGTGCTTAGCCGGTTGTGTTTTTGTTCGACTCAAAAGGGCATCGGTATCTTTCTCTTAGATACCCTGGGAAATCAGAATTTATGGCAAATATCGCTTCTTTATCACTTTTTAAAAACATCTATTACCTAGCTATTTCTTTAATATTTCATTGTTGATTTCCTACCATCAGATTAAATATCTTTTCGGTGTTTTGTGCTATAGTGGAAATTGAAGGCTATTTACAGTAGAGGACATATTCAACGCTCTGTCTTCTGGGATTTAATTCAGCTAACAGATTTTTAACTACAGCATCGGATGCAATAGATTCTCCTTATTCCGTCACTATGTAGTTTTGTGCTATTTTGGACAAAATTTAAAACGGACACGTACTGACAGCTCATTGTTGAGATATTTTTTTCGAATGCAAGAAATTTATCATCTGGCTCTGATTAAATCCTTCTAAGTCTCGAAGCAAAAGTAATACAACAAAGAAATTTAGCATAAAATCATCTGAAGGGTTGACGATTACAATGAGATCAAAAGCATTTCGATTGCATTATTATTTTTATATAAGACCGCGAACTTTTCAATCCACGTATTTAGGCATTAAGAATAGTTGAATTTTGAAGATGCTCAACTTACATAGTCATCAAGAAATCATACGATGAAAAATTATTCAAAGAGTTGTATGTGTATTGCAAAAGTGTGTTGGACTTAGTTAAAAAGAAGTACCCCGGGAAGTAAGGCGAAGGAGTGTAAGTGAAAGAAAGAAAGCAGACTTAGATGCAGATGTAGATTTACGGCCAAAATTAATATCCAATCTATCCACGATTTTCCCTACTAGAGATAAGAATTTGACAGAATCTTCATACAAAATATGTCAAATTTCTATCTCTAGTAGGTTAAATCGTAGATAGATTGGATATTAATTTTGGCCGTTAGATAAGATCTTACATATCTAGGATTTAGTTTTTTTTGTATCTAAAATAATTTTGATAATACTAAGTTCTCATTCCAATTTTTATGTTAGTTATGAAGTTTATTAAGTTTTAAAAGTTATTGAATCTTGGTTAGAAGAAGTTTGAGTTTTCGTTTTACTTTTTGACTCATTAAAAAGGATATTTTAATGTATTTGAAAATTTGAGTTTTTACTAGATAAGTCATTATTAATTTATTTAGATGAGTACTATTTTTTATATTCCTTTATAAACTAATTTAATTTAATACAGACAAACTTTAGTTAAAGATACCTGTGATTAGCAAAACATTCCATATTACACTTGTTGCGGCTAAGTCACGTATCTTAAGATAGAGAGCACCGCGTAACAACCAATGTATAGAGAGCTTGTCACACCTATCTCTGTTATAGCTAATAACTCTGAAAATTACGAAGTTTTCAAAAATCTATAAATTGCCCGGTTTTCCTCAGACTTTAATACAACCAATTATGCAAAAATATTTCCCGAAAGTTTTGAAACATTTAAGATAATCGCAATTATCTGTAAAAAACTTTAAACGGTGATATCTCAAAACTATGTTTCGTGAGATACAAGAGATAGGCCTGACACGGCAGCATTGTCTAGTACCCATACCATAAGCTCTGTTTAGTTTGGGACTAGATGGTGCTGTGTAAAAATGTCCCAAACATATTTTTTTTTTTTTGTATTTATTTTGGTAGGCCGAAAGTATTACATATTGTTACGACGGAGGGTTAAGCAGAGTGGACTGAAATACTTCAACCTCGATTTTCCTGGACTTAGAGACGTTTTCAGCAGGCTGAAATGCATTTTCAGTCCGTATCAGAGGAGGCTCTATCACATACCAAAGAATCGAAATTTTGAGTAAGTTGCCGTTGTTTTCAGGCGCCTGAAACATGTTTTCAGGCCGTTTCAGGAGCCAACAAATCCGATGCCGACATTTCCTGAAAACCCATTTTCAGGCGTTTTCAGGACCCCTTATGGCCATTTGACACCCACATGTAAAATTGTTGATGAGTGAGCGAGATAGAGCTAAATATCAGACAAGGATAGACGAAGAACCTTCTGGAAGAGAGTGAGCAGGATAGAGCTAATATAAGACAAGGATAGACGAGATTCGACAAGCTTCGAGAACATTCCATTCTAGAAGTGAGTGAGTGAGATAGAGGATAGATGAGGTTCGACGAGGTTCGAGAACTTTCTATTTCGAGAATGTGCAAGTGAGAAAGAGTTATCTTATGACAAGGATAGATGACGTTCGAGGACTTTCCAGTACCACGACTCGCGGCCTATATAAACGGCGCAGCTGATCGCCAGTAGAGTTCAGTTTGGATCAAGCGATACAAGCGATAACATCGAAGCGATATTCGGAGCGATTTAACTAGTAACTTTGTGTTAATAAGCGATTCAGTGTAATTGTTCAGTAATAAAGTGTTCTCTACGCATTTAATCGGCTTTCTATCTATATACGAACCCCCAGCTCGTAACATTTGGTGTCAGAAGTGGGATAGAAAATGCCGATTACGCCAAGAGAGGAGGAACCAGCTGGTAACGAAACGCCGAGTCGGATGCAGACGAGACAGTTAACGGCGAGACAGACAGCTCAGGACGCATCAAGAACTATGAGTCAGGAGGAGGTCGTCCAACAGGGACCTCAGCCTCAAGGTGGGAATAACGACATTGCCAGCTTATTCAATTTGATGCAGCAAATGGCAAGAAAGCAGGAAGAGCAAATACACGAACTAGCCAGAAGGCAGGAAGAGCATGCACGCGAGCAAGCCGCAAGGCAAGAAGAGCAGTTCCGTAGAATGGAGGAGAAGTTACTTGAGCGAGGAACAATATTAGAGGAACTCTATCTCTCTGCTAAAAACAAACTAGACGAGGTGGAGATTAAGGTAGATCAGGTGGAGATTAAGGTAGATGAGCATGAGAAAAAGGTTATAGCTCATGACCACCGGATTACGCAGTTAGAAAAGAAGGTCAACAGTGCACACCTTGGTCCAGTACCCATCGTTTCCGCTGGTAATACAGGGGTGTCTTTAGGAAGGTTTAAGGTCCCACCCTTTGACGGAACCTCCTCTTGGACCGCATATAAGCTGCAATTCCAATCGGTGGCAACAGCAAATGGATGGACCAATGACCAGGCGAAGACTGCTCTTATTTTAGGACTTCGGGACCAGGCTTTGACGGTGCTGGAAGCACTCGGTGAGAACGTCGCCTACGAGCAGCTTTTGGAGGCCCTAGAAGCACGATTTGGTGACGCCCATTTAGAACACGTCTTTCGGGCCCAGCTAAAAGAGCGTGTTCAGCGCTATAACGAAAACTTACAGCAGTGGGCGCTGGAGGTGGAAAAGCTAGTACGGAAGGCCTATAGGTCCACGCCTGTGCTCATTGATAACCTACTGGTACAGGCCTTTATCGATGGAATACGAGATTCGGAAGCTAGAGCGACTGTGCGACTCGGACATCACCAGACATTGAAGGACGCACTGGCACACGCACTGGAAGTAGAAGCTGTTCGGACGGACCCTAAAACAAGTCGGATCCGCGAAGTGGCTGAACGCAACAAAGCAAGTTGGGGACCAATTTGTTACCTGTGTGGAGAACGGGGTCACATCAGAAACAGCTGTCCGAAGCAAGCTAGGCGCGAGGAACCTCGTCGGTTCACAAGCAGAGCGGTGGGAACAGCCACCACCGAGCCGCTACAGGGAAACGAGTAAACGCCAGGACCAAGGGGCGGGTGCTGGCTGGTGTTCAAAAAGCCCCGAAGATCAAGATCAGGCAGGCCCAAGATGGAAATAGCCTGATAATCGATGGTGAGATTGATGGAATTCCCTGTGAAATGACAGTAGACACAGGAGCGTCACATACAATCATCAGCTTTGGGCTTGTGAAACGTCTCGGCAGGAAACAACTTTGTCGGAACAGAAACGTTCAACTTTTGACAGCCACCGGCCAGCACATAGCCGTCCAAGGGGAGAGGGAGTTTGATGTAAAGCTTGGTGAGATGATGATTACGCATAAGGCCATCATTGCTGATATCGTCGACGACTGCATTATTGGACTCGACTTCTTAAGAGCACACCACTGCCAGATTGACATAAAGCATGGTGTTTTAAATTGCGGATCAGAAGAAATTTTTCTGAAAGGTGGATCTGTTGGGAACGTTTACTGCGCGAAAGAGACCATTTTGCCTCCATGGTCACAAACAACGGTTCCAGTTCATTTAGCTCGAGGTAATATTGGAAACATTCATCGCTGCGTCATCGTGGAAAAAGTGGATAGCAATAGTCCTTGGATAACAGCACGAACGCTTATAAAAGGAACAGGCATGGATGTTGTACCAATCCTGAACTTTAGCGATACCGAGCAAACCATAAAAAGGAACACAGTTGTTGGAACCTGCGGCCAAGTCTCGTGGCTGCGCAAATGTCAACAACCATGCGGAGGAGAGAACCTTACGCAATCCAACATTGACGTAATGTCACTGCTGCAGGGCTGTCAACGGGATCTGTCAATGGAAGAGCTTTCCCAAGCTAAGACATTGCTGCAACAGTTCAGTGACTTGTTTTCTTCAAATGATGCTGATCTTGGAAGGACTGGACTTGTTCAACACAAAATTGACACTGGTGATAAAATTCCAATTCGTCAGCGAGCACGAAGGGTGCCAGTCGCACGTGAAAAGGAGGTTCAGAACATGATTGAGGAAATGAAGAAGAGTGACGTCATTGAACCATCATCAAGTCCGTGGTGCTCTCCTGTGGTTTTGGTCAAGAAAAAGGACGGAAGCATGCGGTTTTGTGTTGATTATCGTCAACTTAATGACATTACGAAGAAGGACAGCTACCCTTTGCCGAGGATAGATGACACTTTGGACACGCTGGCTGGGATGAAGTGGTTTTCAACACTAGACCTAAAAAGTGGCTATTGGCAAGTGGAGATAGATCCTAAGGATAAGGAAAAGACAGCCTTTTCGACAGGAGGGCTTTGTCAGGGCCTTTGGCAATTCAAAGTCATGCCTTTTGGCCTATGTAATGCCCCTGCAACTTTCGAAAGACTAATGGAAATAGTGCTCGCTGGATTAATTGGCGAAGCCTGTTTGGTGTACCTGGATGACATTGTGATTGTTGGGCAGGACTTTAACAGCCATCTTCGAAACTTGAGGTGTGTTTTGGAAAAGATTCGTGCAGCAAACTTGAAACTAAGTCCCAAAAAGTGTTCTTTTTTCAAGCGAGAAGTCAAGTACCTGGGACATGTGGTTTCCACTGAAGGGGTTCGCACGGATCCAGAAAAGGTGGCGGCTGTTAAGAATTGGCCAGTACCAAAGGACAAGACAGGAGTTCGAGCGTTTTTGGGACTTTGCTCATACTACCGACGCTTTGTGAAAAATTTCTCAGATATAGCAAAACCTTTACATAAGCTCACTGAAGAAAAGAGGGCATTTGTTTGGGATGATGCCTGTGAAGCTGCATTCAGGGAACTGAAAAACCATCTGTGCAATACACCCATTCTTGGATACCCGGACATCGAAGGCGAATTTGTCGTAGACACTGATGCCAGCAACACCGGTATAGGCGGAGTGTTGTCACAACGCAGAGGAGATCAAGAAGTAGTTATAGCCTACTTCAGCAAATCTCTGTGCAAACCAGAAAGGAACTACTGCGTTACTCGAAGAGAGTTACTCGCTGTGGTCAAGACTTTGAAGCACTTCAGTAAATATTTGTTAGGGCGCCAGTTTCGACTTAGAACTGATCACGCTGCACTAAAGTGGCTACTTCAATTTAAGGATCCTGAAGGGCAAGTGGCGCGTTGGATAGAACAACTGCAGGAGTTTAATTTCACCATTGAGCATCGTAGTGGGAAATTACATGGGAATGCAGATGCTCTATCAAGGAGACCATGTCCAGACGAATGTAAACACTGTACAAGGCAAGAAGCCAAAGAAATAGCGTCAGTTAAGATGTTAAGGACGGACACAGTGAGTGCGGAATGGAGTGATGCATCCATGCAAAGAGCGCAACTAGAGGACAATGATTTACGACCTCTTGTAGAATGGATGCAAGCTGGAAGTCCCAAACCCAAATGGAGTGATGTCGCCAGAATGAGCACTACAACAAAAAGCTATTGGGCTCAATGGGACAGCTTCCTTCTTCACAATGGTGTTCTATGTCGAAAATGGGAGAATGCACGAGGAAACGAAGCGCACCTACAGCTAGTCGTGCCCAAATCAAAAATTTCTGATGTCTTACGGGAGTACCATAATGGATCTTCGGGTGGTCACCTAGGCGTCAAAAGAACTCTGTTAAAGATACGAGAACGGTTCTACTGGGTTCACTGCAGAGACGATGTGGAGGATTGGTGTCGCAAATGTACCAGTTGCGCAGGTGTAAAAGGGCCACATACTCGTACCAGAGGATCGTTGAAACTGTATAATGTTGGAGCTCCATGGGAAAGGATAGCATTGGACGTGGCTGGACCATTCCCGATATCAGAAAGCGGAAATCGCTATTTCCTCGTCGTGATGGATTATTTCACCAAATGGCCAGAAGTCTTCGCTATACCTAATCAGGAAGCCACAACGGTAGCAAAAAAATTGGTCAGCGAAGTGTTCTGTCGTTTCGGGGTACCATTGGAAATTCATAGTGATCAGGGAAGAAACTTTGAGTCCCAAGTTTTCCAAGAAACTTGTAGAATAATGGGCATTCACAAAACGCGTACAACATCTTACCATCCACAATCTGATGGAATGGTGGAACGATTCAACCAGACCTTAGAGAGGCATTTGGCAAAAGTAGTGGACAAGCATCAAAAGGACTGGGACGAGTATATTCCACTGTTTCTTTTAGCTTACAGAACTGCAGTACATGAAAGTTCATCGGTAACTCCAGCCTACGCAAATTATGGGAGAGAACTCCGTTTACCGGCAGACCTTCTTACCGGATGTCCACCGAATACACCTAGTAACATAACGGAGTATGCAAATGAATTGCGAAACCGGATGAATGACATACAAGAGCACATGAGAAAATCGGAGTTCCAGGCAAGTGCAAGAATGAAAACGCGGTACGACAGAAAGCTGAACCATGAAGTATTCCAGGAAGGTTCCAAAGTTTGGTTGCACAATCCGGTACGCCGGAAGGGAAAATCTCCAAAATTACAACCTGATTGGGATGGGCCGTATATAATCATCACGAAGATCAACGATGTCACCTACCGAATCCGAAAGGACGGACGCAATCAACCGAAGATTGTACACATTGATCGACTGGCCCGGTACTACGGAGATAATGATGCTCGGGACGAGCATGTCTTAGGAGGGGGTAGTGTTACGACGGAGGGTTAAGCAGAGTGGACTGAAATACTTCAACCTCGATTTTCCTGGACTTAGAGACGTTTTCAGCAGGCTGAAATGCATTTTCAGTCCGTATCAGAGGAGGCTCTATCACATACCAAAGAATCGAAATTTTGAGTAAGTTGCCGTTGTTTTCAGGCGCCTGAAACATGTTTTCAGGCCGTTTCAGGAGCCAACAAATCCGATGCCGACATTTCCTGAAAACCCATTTTCAGGCGTTTTCAGGACCCCTTATGGCCATTTGACACCCACATGTAAAATTGTTGATGAGTGAGCGAGATAGAGCTAAATATCAGACAAGGATAGACGAAGAACCTTCTGGAAGAGAGTGAGCAGGATAGAGCTAATATAAGACAAGGATAGACGAGATTCGACAAGCTTCGAGAACATTCCATTCTAGAAGTGAGTGAGTGAGATAGAGGATAGATGAGGTTCGACGAGGTTCGAGAACTTTCTATTTCGAGAATGTGCAAGTGAGAAAGAGTTATCTTATGACAAGGATAGATGACGTTCGAGGACTTTCCAGTACCACGACTCGCGGCCTATATAAACGGCGCAGCTGATCGCCAGTAGAGCATTCTCGCTCTGACACTCGCCCCGAGAGGTCGTGCTGCTCCGCTCCGTCCTCTCGTGACGAATTAAGTGCTCGAATATTTTTCGCTACGGCTCACCGTAGCGCCCTCCGCAGTCGCCCCGCCGACTGCAGCCCGATAAGCACATTCGCTGTCTTTTTCAAGACAGCGGGCGCGCTTTTGTCTCTTTAGACAGAGTTTCGTCAAAAACGTAGTGTCCCTTCAGGAAAAAACCCACTTATTTACTGTGGTTCTCGGTGGATACCTAACGGTGATAACAAACCGAGGGGCGTTGACCCGACACGCCAGCTGCGCTCCTTAAGGGCAAAGCAAAATTGGAAGAAGCTAGGGCCAGAAGGCCTTGGGGGATCTCCTAGTCTTCCCTAGCTTACCCCCGTTTCGTCCTATCTAGCATTCTCTAGGGGTTTACACCCATTGCACACTAGAGACTTAGGGACCTGGTTGCACATTAAGACTGGCAATCAGGAGTGCAAGCTTAGGGCTCACCAGTAGGCACACAACCTCCCCGTCTATACCCGACGGGGAGGGTTTGAACACACTCCCGGGAACACCCACCCGAGGAGCAAACCCCCATGTTAGTACGCCACTAATTTTCTCCCCCTCTCGTTGTTGCTAGGCTTGGCTTAGTCACCATCTATATGATGGTGTCTGATGCCGAGTTTCTCAGCATCCTAAAAAACGTCCTCTTCAAGGACCCCACCTTTATCGCCAACTATGGCGACTTGTTTGGCAGCGCTTTTGCCGCCAAACAACCTGACGTCCCCGACTCTCCAGAGTCGCCCGATACCCCCCCGCCCCTAAGGAGGAATAGGCGCCCCGCCCGTTCCGACAGTGATGAGGAGAGGCCGAGGTCTCCGCGTGGTCCGCCTAGGCGTTCAGCCAGCCTGGACCATAAGGACCGTACCCCCTCACCTCTCCCCACCCCAGCCCCCACTCAATATCCTGATCGCTCCCCAATCCCATCAGACCAAGAGATGTCTTCGGACAGTGAGGTCAACTCAGACGAGGCCGGTGCCTTTACCACGGTAGTGGGCAAAGGTAAAAAACGCAGCCGGAAAACTAACAAGGCCGAGGCTCTCGCCTCAAAATCTCTAAAACTCTCCGAGGCAAACTCTGCCCCGGCCCCTACCCCCCGTCCCGCCTCTCACTCCTCCTCGCAGGATAACAGGCCCCCCTCCCCTCAGGAACATACCTCACCTTCCCAGAAGAAGGTGCCCATCCCGCCTCCCTTATTCATCCAGGATAAGGAATATTGGACCAGGATATCCGACTGGTGCAATCAAAATAAGATAAATTTCACTAGTGCCCGCCCCACACAGCAGGGCATTAAAGTAGTTGTCCCCACCCCCACTGATTACCGCAACCTTACCAGGTTGCTACGCGAGCGTGGTGTGTCTTTTCACACCTACGCACTCCCAGAGGACCGACTCCTTAGAGTGGTGATCCGAGGGATTCCGTCCGAAGTCAGCTGCACGGAAGTGCACGCCGACCTCGATCGTCAAGGGATCCCGGTTGCAATAACCCACCGTATGTTCCGTGGTAAGCACGGGGAACCCTATAACATGGTCCTTGTCATTTGCCACCCTGGCGAAAACGCCAAAAATATCTATAATATAAAGACCGTATGCAATTTATCAGGCATCACAGTCGAGCGCCCCCTCAAGTCGAACCAGCCTGGTCAATGCCACCGTTGCCAGCTGTATGGTCACTCCCAGCGTAACTGCTACGCAAAGCCCAGGTGCGTTAAGTGCCTAGGCGATCACGGGACTACCGAGTGCGAGCGTCCCAAGGAGAGGGACCAGTGCACGGAGCCCCCTAGCTGTGTCCTTTGCCGTAAAGCCGGGCATCCAGCAAACTATCGCGGATGCCCCAAAGCCCCCAAAATGCGCAACGCCAAAACGGCAAAACGCGCCTCCGACCGCGTTGAGAGGGAAGCCCCCTCCTACGCAGCCCCCTTCCATTACCAACCACCAAACCCTAGAGGCCCACTCGGGCCCTCCCCTAATTTCCACGGCCCACTCGGGCCCAACCCCTGGTTTAAGGGTAATCAAAAGCCCCAATACCCACCTCTTCCGACCTCTCGTCTCGCGCCCCCGGCCTCAGAGCCCCCCGCGCTGATGAACTTACCCATCCCCGCACCTTCTCTCAGGCCCAAAACTGCACCAGCAGCTAAAGCCCCCCCCCCCATGAGAACCCCCCCTCCGGTAAACTCCCCCGGCCTTCTGCCGAGAGAATACCTCGAACCCCAATCAGGGGAATCCCGCATTGACGCCTACTCTAGACTTTGGGCCTTTACCCAAGGCATCCACGAGCAGCGCCTTCAGGTACTTACCAAGTACCAAGACATCTATAGAATACTTAATTCCAATTATAATGTATAATACGGCCCCACCCAAAAGATTCAAACCCCGTTCCCTAAATTTAGGCTTCTTTAATGCCAGAGGCATTAGTGGTCAACGCGATGACGTAGCTGTCTTCTTGCGTGAGCACCAACTTGACATATTACTCGTTCAAGAGTCCTTTCTCAAGCCCCACTGTCGTAATCCCAACATAGCCAATTATAGGCTGATTAGAAACGACAGAACGTACACCGCACTAGGCGGAACGCTAATCTATTACCGCAATTCTTTATATTGCATCCCCATTGACCCCCCAGAGCTAGCATGCCTGGAGGCTTCAATCTGTCGCCTAGGCATGACAGGGCACCAGCCCATCACCATAGTTTCGGCCTATAGGTCCTCAAACAAACCCGCGAGTCTGCTCGAGGACGACCTAAAATCCTTACTCGATCTTAGTAATTCTGTAATTATAGCAGGCGATCTAAACGCCAAACATTGCTCATGGAGCTGTGTCTCCAATAACACCGCTGGTGTTCAATTAGAAGCACTTAGCGACAGACTTTCCTTTGACGTCATCGCCCCGATGCGTCCCACTCACTTTCCCGACACAGTAGGGCAACGGCCCGACATCCTAGATATAGCCCTCTTAAAGCGCGTAAACCTCGGTATTCGCTCTATCGAGGTAATTCAAGAATTAGACTCAGATCACCGACCTGTGATCATTCAACTGGGTCCCCGAGGTGGTCCCTCGGATCCCGGTACTCCACCCTTAACTAAAACAATAACCGATTGGAGGAGACTAGAGGACCGCCTCAAATCTACCTCATCCCCCCAACTAGATTCAATCCCTGACTCCATCGAGACAGTCGCGGATACGGTGGCCGCGATCACCTCGCTCACCAACCATGTACAGTCCGTAGTGGGCGAATGCTCACGGCAGGTTCCGATGCTGGATGACCAGCGTCTGAAACTGCCGGACGATGTAAATGAGTTGAGGACCGAGAGGAACGCGGCCATCCGTGCCTATGACGCTTTTCCCAACGAAGCCAACCGTGCCCATATGCGCTCTTTGCAGAATACTGTAAAAAGACGTGTAGCTCAGGTACGGGAGGATCGCTGGGACAAGGAAGTCAGCGAAATCCAACCGTCTCATTTAGCCTTCTGGGCACTTCAACGCAAACTCAAATGCGAGACCACGGCAGCTATGCCCCCCCTAAATCGACCCAATCAAAGGCCGGCCTTTGATGATGACGAAAAAGCCGAATGCTTAGCCGACAGCTTGGAGTCTCAGTGCACTCTCAGTACGCTTCCCGTAAGCCAAACCCACCTTGACAAGGTTAATTCAGAAGTAGAGCGTAGGTCAGCCCTCCCCCCCCCCCAATAGATGACCCTGATGACCCGCTCCCACCGATCACCCCTGACGAAGTTCTCTCTATAGTCAAGGATCTTAAGCCCAAAAAAGCCCCCGGCGCAGACGGCATCACCAATAAGGTGTTGAAACGTTTCCCTGCCACCCTAATCGCTCTAATAACCGTCATCTTCAATGCGGCATTTAAAAACAACATCTTTCCCCAGGCTTGGAAACAGGCTACGGTAATCGGTATTTCAAAACCGGGCAAACCAAAAGCCGAGCCGAGTAGTTACCGGCCGATTAGTCTCCTCAATGTCTTCGGTAAAATCTACGAGAAGCTTATTTATAAGCGACTCAAAGATTTCGCCGACTCAAATAAACTCCTTCCCGACGAGCAGTTTGGCTTTCGTACAAAGCACTGCTGCGTTAATCAACTGCACCGCATTGTAGAACACATCAGTGCAGGCTTCGTACGCGGTCAAATGACCGGTACTCTCTTTTTCGACGTAGCAAAGGCTTTCGATAAAGTGTGGCACAACGGCTTATTATATAAGCTGTACACTATGAATGTGCCACATCGTCTCGTGCTCATCATCCGAGACTACTTATCGAATCGTACCTTTTGCTATCGCATAGAAGGGGCTCTCTCCTCCCCCCATCCCATTCACGCCGGTGTGCCACAAGGCTCCGTGCTCTCCCCCCTACTGTTCACGCTGTACACCAGCGATATTCCAAAATGCGGTGCAGCCCGTATTGCCCTTTTCGCCGACGACACGGCAATCTATTACTCCGGCAGGAGCCATGTCGCTATTTCTCGTACCCTCCAATCCGCGGCCAACACCCTAGGTGACTGGTTCCGGAAATGGAGAATCGAAGTCAATCCCGAAAAAAGTGCAGCGGTCCTCTTCGATAAGAGACCCCTGTCACAGTATCGTAAAGAATTAAGCGTACCAGTCTCAATGTTCGGAAAACAGATCCCATGGCAACGAGAAGCCAAATACCTTGGCGTGATCCTTGACCGTAGACTGACTTTCAGACCGCATATCCGCAAGGTGAAAAACCGTGCCGCCTTCGTCCTCGGACGTCTCCACCCCCTACTCAATGCGCACAGTAAGTTGCCCACTCCTCTCAAAGTAAGGATATACACCACCTGTATCCGCCCCATACTCGCCTATGCTAGCGTTGTGTTCGCACACGTTAAGCCGGTGAGAATTCACATACTCCAAACCCTCCAAAACCGTTTCATGCGAAGGGCCGTAGGCGCCCCCTGGTACGTACGCAATGTCGACCTCCACCTAGACCTCAAACTGCCGACCATCAAGCAGTTTTTCAAGCGTGTCTCAAAACGCTATTTCGATTCCGCTCCCAAGCACCCCAACCCCTTGGTCGTGGCGGCCACCGTCTACCAGCCATCTGCTATTAGCAAAACCCGACGTCCCAGACACACACTCATTGAGCCCGATGACGCTATTACACTCCTCCAGGAGTCAGATAAAAGTACAAGCACACTCCGACGCCGTCGTCCAAAATATCGTCCCCGCCGGCGAGGACCGACGCGACACACACACAGAATCCGAGAGTCCGACTCTCGAGAAACAGAAACACATGCCGACGCAGCACCGGCTGCTGGGGGGATCAGTGGCGGGGTCCCCCTGCTGCACCCTGAGTCGAGGTCCGAGCTCCCCCCTGGGGACGCCCTCACGGTGTAAGCAACCGGAGATAATCTCGTCACGCGAGACCGGCCCTATGCTCTAGAGTAGTTCCTAGGAGCAGGCTATTGCGTAGCCACTGGTTAGGTTTTCTAGGTAGGTCTTAGCCTCGCCGGCGAGGCTTGCCGCTTCACGGCGTTTAGCACGTCACCCGATAGGGACCGAAAGTCCGCTACTTTCGAGGAAACCAATTCGATGCAGCAACGGCTGCTAGGGGGACATAGGAACTGCGGGGTCCCCCTGCAATGCCCCAGCGAGGTTCGAGCCCCCCCCTCGGGGGGCGCCCGCTTACGCGCGGTATTGATGCCGCGCGCATCTAGTTTGTAAGTATGTAGGGAAAAAACCTTCGGCGAATGGAGTCCCACATGGGACTCTCCGCCAACTAAGTCCGGTTAAGCAGAAATGGGACTTCGGTCCCACCTGCGAGAGCCCATTCGAAAAAAAAAAAAAAAAAAAAAAAAAAAAATCGCCAGTAGAGTTCAGTTTGGATCAAGCGATACAAGCGATAACATCGAAGCGATATTCGAAGCGATTTAACTAGTAACTTTGTGTTAATAAGCGATTCAGTGTAATTGTTCAGTAATAAAGTGTTCTCTACGCATTTAATCGGCTTTCTATCTATATACGAACCCCCAGCTCGTAACAATATGTTTGGATAAGTATCAATATTATATTTTTTCGAGCAAAATCAACGCAATGCATACTTTATTGAGCTACGCTTGATGATTATTTACTTTTATTTTTGAGTTTATGTTTTCTCTGTAAGTAAATTTGTAATTCTTTTGAGAAAATAAAGATCTGTGACCATACTATGAGCGACATCTATCGTGCTACGTGCGAGGTTAGTAGTAGTAGAGCTCCTTTGTGAAGTACTTCGTTCCTTCAGCTTATATTCAAATGAATGTTTTTTTTTTTAGGCCCATGCCCAGTAGTGGGGCTGTAATGTGCTGATTGTTACATTATGTTTCTCAGATTGGCAGATCGGCATTTTAATCAATCATCATCATCATTTCAGCCGAAAGACGTCCACTGCTGGATATGGGCCTCCCCCAAGCATCGCCACAACCGCCCCGACCGGTCCTACGCTTTCCGCATGCGGATTCCCGCGGCCTTCACCGTCGTCGTAGGTCCACCTTGTGGGGGGCCTACCCACGCTGCGCCTTCCAGTACGCGGTCGCCACTCCAGAACTTTACTGCCCCATCGGCCATCCGTTCTGCGAGCAATGTGCCCCGCCCACTGCCACTTAAGTTTGGCAATTATTCGGGCTATGTCGGTTACCTTCGTTCTCCTGCGAATCACCTTATTTCTGTTATGATTACGCAGGGACAATCCGAGCATAGCCCTCTCCATTGCCCTTTGAGTGACTTTGAGCCTTCTTATCAGGCCCATTGTGATTTTAATCAATAACATGACGAATTTATTGATTTAATTCAGATATAAATATCAAATTAAATATGACACATGGTACAAATCAATTTTAACCATAAATCATTGAGGTAAGAGTCTAATTCCTTTTAAATACAGAAGTAAATATTATGAAAAAGGTTTCGTACAAAAGGATATACATTAAATTCATTCAGTTTCGATCAAACCACAATGAGCGCGGTACTTTTATTTTTGATTGGTATGTATTAAAGTTATATTTCTTTTTGGTTCGTGTACTAGTCGACCAAGACAAGTAGACAACCGCCAAACGTAAAACTTCTTAAAATGAAAACGCTGCGCCCCCCTTCCCATCGCCTCAATCAATATTCATCATCATCATCATCATTTCAGCCGAAAGACGTCCACTGCTGGACATAGGCCTCCCCCAAACATCGCCACAACGACCGGTCCTGTGCCTTCCGCATCCAGCGGATTCCCGCGACCTTCACCAGGTCGTCGGTCCACCTTGTGGGGGGCCTACCCACGCTGCGCCTTCGAGTACGCGGTCGCCACTCCAGAACTTTACTGCCCCATCGGCCATCCGTTCTGCGAGCAATGTGCCCCGCCCACTGCCACTTAAGTTTGGCAATTCTTCGGGCTATGTCGGTTACTTTCGTTCTCCTGCGAATCTCCTCATTTCTGATTCGATCACGCAGGGACACTCCGAGCATAGCCCTCTCCATTGCCCTTTGAGTGACTTTGAGCCTTCTTATCAGGCCCATTGTGAGTGACCACGTTTCAGTACCGTAAGTAATTACTGGCAACACACACTGGTCAAAGACTTTCGTCTTGAGACACTGCGGTATTTTGGACGAGAAGATATTGCGTAGCTTCCCGAACGCTGCCCAACCGAGTCGGATTCGACGATTGACCTCTTTCTCGAAGTTGGACTTACCTAGCTGGACAGTTTGTCCTAGGTATACATAATCGTCAACAACTTCGAGTGTAGATTCTCCGATGTTTACGAGAATGGGTGCTATATGGGAATTCAACATAACCTTTGTCTTGTCCATATTCATTTTAAGACCTACTCTATCAGAAGCTCTACTGAGGTCATCGAGCATTGTACCGAGGTCCTCCATGGTCTCAGCCATGACTACTATGTCGTCGGCAAACCGAAGGCGAGTGATGTACTCGCCGTTTATGTTAATGCCCAGCCCCTTCCAGTCCAGAACCTTGAAGACATCCTCCAATGCAGCAGTGAACAGTTTCGGAGAGATCACATCTCCCTGTCTCACACCTCGCTGCAGAAGGATAGGTTTCGAGGCTTGGTCCTGTAATCGGACTGACATAGTGGCGTTTTCATACAAAGACTTTAACACTTCGATGTACCGATAGTCAATCTGGCACCGTTGAAGAGACTGTAGTACCGCCCAAGTCTCGATCGAATCGAAGGCTTTCTCGTAGTCCACAAACGCTAAACAAAGAGGCAAGTTATACTCTTCGGTCTTCTGTATAACCTGCCGCAGCGTATGTATGTGGTCTACGGTGCTAAAGCCTTTTCGGAAACCGGCTTGTTCGGGAGGCTGGAAGTCATTAAACCTGCGCGAAAGACGGTTCGTAGTGACTCTCGAAAACAGCTTGTAGACATGGCTCAGAAGTGAGATGGGCCTATAATTCTTCAGTAGAGCATTATCGCCCTTTTTGAAGAAGAGTACCACCACACCTCTGCTCCATGCCTGTGGCGTTCTTCCCTCGAGAATGACGGAATCAAACAGCTTCTGAAGGGCCTTAAGGATCGGTTTTCCACCCGCCTTCAGGAGTTCGGCCGTAATTCCGTCATCACCCGGTGCCTTGTTGTTTTTGAGCTGCTTCAGAGCCATCCTAATCTCGTACAGGCTGACGTCCGGGATATCTTCGGTATAGTGTCGGGTCAATCTAGCTCTTGGGTCGTGAGCCCGATTTACAGCGGGTGTCCGGGTGGACGTGTATAACTGTCCATAGAACTTCTCGCCCTCCTTCAATAGCTCTGGCTTGGAGGATACGACTCTGCCATCGTCGGTCCTCAGTTTTGCAAGCTGGCTCTGCCCAATAGACAGGTCTCTTGCGAAGACTTTGGAGCCCTTGTTCTTCTCTATCGCGTCTTTAATACGTTCCGTATTAAATTGGCGTAGGTCACTTTTCAAGGACTTTGAGATCTGTCTATTGAGCTGCCGGTACTTAGTCGCATCATCTGAGGACTGCAGAATCATCTCGCGTCTTTCCGCCATAAGCTCAAGGGTGTGGTCAGAGAGCTTTTTGTTTCTATTTGTACGACGGGTCCTAAAGATCCTAGACCCGACCGTATGGACAGTTTCCACAAACCCATCGCTGTAATCGTCCACTGAGCTCCCTAGGCATTCGAAACGATTCTGAAGTTCGAGCTGAAAGCTCTCGGGGTTTTGGATTTGGATCGGTGCTGGACGGAGCGTAGACTTCATCAGTCGAGATCTTTCCAGCTTGATGTTCAGATTCAATGTGCCTCTTACCAAACGGTGATCGCTTCCGGTTTTGACCGCGTTGATCACAGAGACATCATTGAATATTTGCTTCTTCGTCGACATAATGAAGTCAATCTCATTTTTTGTTACACCATCAGGGCCCAACCAATCAATATTATCATCATCATTATTTCAGCCGAAAGATATTCACTGCTGGACATAGGCCTCCCCCAAGCATCGCCACAACGACCGGTCCTGCGCTTTCCGCATCTAGCGGATTCCCGTGACCTTCACCAGGTCGTCGGTCCACCTTGTGGGGGGCCTACCTACGCTGCGCCTTCCAGCCTTCTGTAAAGTTCTGGAGTGGCGACCGCGTATCAATATTATATAGTTCTTAAAAAAAATCTTGTGTCCGTCTTTTAACGCCCCTTCTGCATCCCCTTTACGTGTCTTCACGCCCCCAGCCACTTTGGGAACCATCTAAAAGATCATGGCGGATGTGCAGTCCTTTCCATTCCATATCTGGCTTGAAAAAATTAAATAGGTATTATTTTTTTTGTCACATTTTGTAAACCGTAGTTATAAAGCTACAGGAATTTGATTCGATGGATAGATTCAATTTTTTTTTTATAATATAGGATGGCGAAACGAGCTAAAGGCCCACCTGATGTTAAACGGTTACCTTTGCCCATAACAACTGCAATACCACCTAGGCTGTTGCCTAGATGGTAACGCAAGTCGGTTCGCCAAACTGAGACATGCAGATGGAAAGTCTCATGTGATTGTAATTTCACCGGCACCCGTACCCTTCAGACCAATAGTATAGTATAGTATAGTATAACGGGCTGGTTTCCGCAACTCCACGATCAAGCGTGTATTTTGCGTACGGGTGGGAACTTACTCGATCCACCCTAACTCCTCGAAAAAGGCCAGCAACGCCTTGGTGTTGCTGGTGATCTCTCTGAGGGTACCTGGGTTACCGAAGTACTTGGCCCTGTATGTGGCGACCTCAGGGCAGTCTAGAAGCACATGGGCTGCTGTCTCGTCTTCCACCATGCAGGCTCTGCACAGTGGGCTGTCCGTGACACCTATGACAAAAAGATGTTTGTTAAAGGACCCGTGGCCAGTAATAGCAGCTGTGACTGTACGCAGCTGTTGTTTTGACAATCGGAGGGCCTGTTTCGTAAACCGGCCGTCGATTGTGGGAAGTGCCTCCTTGGCCTGCCTGCACTCACCATGGTCTTTCCATAGTTTGTAGTGTTTGTCCTTGGTGCGTTTCCTTACCAAGTTGCGTAGGTATCCAAAGGGGAGTGGCACTATGGGTTCAGGTCCCACGACTACCATACTCGATCCCCTTCTGGCCAGTTCATCCGCTGCGTCATTGCCTCGGGAACTGCTTTGTCCTTTTATCCATTGAATGGTTATGTTATTGAGATTACCTACCTGGTTGAGGTTTTGCTGGCACTCGTGTATCAGCCCCGAGTTTACCGTGTGGCTGCTTAGTGCTTGTAGTACAGACATGCTGTCCGAGAGTATACGAATTGAGTAGTCTTTAACCTTCCTGGCTATAATCGCCGAAGCTGCCAGGGAAATGCCCATGCACTCGGCCTGGAACACCGTGTTATGGACCCCCAATGGTGTGGCTATGTGTATATTGAGGTCTTCCGAGAAGATCCCGGCACCCGTACCTGTACCTGTTTTGGATCCATCCGTGAAGATTCGCACCTCTGCAGGGCACAGCCCTTCGCATCGGTGATCCTCATACAGCTGGATTTTGTACTTCTTGTCGAAAATAAATTGCTTGGGAATCCGGTCGTTAATGGATTTCAACAGAGGGAATTCATTGCTGAGTTCCTCTATCAACGCGGTGTGTTGTGTACTACTCTTACTCCATAGATTTAGTGTTTTTAGACGTACTGCCGCCATCGCCGCCTCCTGTTGTATAAAAAGGTGGAGCGGTGGAATTCCCAGCATGGCTTCGAGTGCTGCAGTCGGGGTAGTCCTCATGCAGCCTGTAATCGCCACACAGGCAAGTCTTTGCATGCGCTGTAGTTTGTTTGAAGCTGTAATCAGCTTGGTTCTAGGCCACCAAACTACGGCCCCATAGGCAATCATGGGGCGGATTACCGCGCTGTATAGCCATAGTATAATTTTAGGGGATAGGCCCCACTTCTTACCTATCATTTTCCTGCATTGCCAGAAGGTGATGCAGGCCCTGTTTAGTTTGTTTTCTAGGTGATTACTCCAACTTAGCTTACTGTCTAAGATGACACCGAGGTACTTGACTTCGTTGGCCAGCTGGAGTTCATTACTGAACAGTTTGGGTAAGCAATAGGGTCCTAATGCTCGCTTTTGGGTGAACATGACTAACTCAGTTTTGGTGGGATTCACTGAAAGATCAAATTCTCTGCACCAGCGTTCTACAATACGAAGCGCTTGTTGGGTGAGGTTGCAGATGGTCCCAGTCACCTTACCCGATACGAGGATGGCGAGGTCATCTGCATATCCTATTGTGTAGTAGTGGTTGTCGTTGAGTTTGGTAATGAGATCATTAATTACCAGATTCCACAGAAGGGGAGACAGCACCCCTCCCTGGGGGCAGCCTCTAGCTATCATGGCCATCTGTTGCTCTCCTTCAAGACGAACCACCCGTTTACTTAACATGTTTGCAATCCAGTCAGTTAGTACCTGTTCCACTCCGTGCTTGGAGAGGGCTGTTCTTATGCTGGAGAAGTTTGTTTTGTCGAATGCTCCTTCGATGTCTATAAAAGTGCCCAGGCAAGTACCTTTGTTGTGTATCGCTCTCTCTATCTGACTAACCACCAGATGGAGAGCAGATTCTGTGGACTTACCTGAGCTGTATGCGTGTTGGTTGCCGTGCAGTGGTATAGTTTTAAGTGCGCCGTCCCTCAGCTCCCTTTCGCAGAGCCTCTCCAAGGTCTTTAGCAAAAAGGAGGTCAGGCTGATTGGTCGGTGGGATTTGGCGTTTGTGTAGTAGCCCTTACCTGGCTTTGGGATGAATATAACTTTCACTTCCCTCCATCCTTTGGGAACGTATCTATAGGCCAGGCACGCTCTCATTAGGGGCACCAGTCTTTTGGCAACGGACGTTCCACCCCACTGTAGTAGGGCAGGGAACACTCCGTCCGGGCCCGCTGCTTTGAAAGGATGGAAGCTCCGGATGGCCCATTGGAGTTTTTCCATCGTTACCATCTTGTGCGCGCAGAGCCAGTCGCCATCCGATGGTGTTTGAGGTACGTCTTGCCAATCGATTGCATGAGTAAATACGCACCCTGGGAAGTGAGTTTCAATGAGGACGCGTCTTACTTCTTCTGGTGATGTTGTAAGCGTGTTGTCAGGCTTACGAAGAGTGTCAGGCACAGATGAACTCTGTTGCGCCAGAACCTTCCTTACCCTGTTGGCTTGTTGGCAGGATTCAATGTTACCACAGAATTTACGCCATCCCATGGTACTCCTGAATCTGATGCATTTTTTGTAGCTGAGTTTGGCTGCGTAGTAGACATCCCAGTCTTCGTCCGCACAAGTATTCATGGCTCTGTTCAGAGCTCTTCTAACCTTTACACGTTTGCGCTCCAGCTCCGCGCCCCACCAGGGCTGTTTGCCCGGTGTTTTGGGCGGGATGGTCTCTGGGCAGGCAGTGTGGTAGCTGCTTATCATTGATTCCGTGAGGTGACTTACTTGCTCATCGATATGTGTCGTGTGCACGAAAGTCAGCGAATCGTTTAACGGTGCAAGTCTAGATTCAAGTGTGCACGTGTAAGTAGTTTTGTCCGTATTGCGTGGATTCCGACGAGGTTGTGTTGGTGTTATACAGACCTGGATGTCAAAGCGAATCCACCTATGATCGGAGCATGAGGCCTCCTTGGAGACCTGCCACCCTGTGGTGATTTCCGCTGCACCCTCTGATGCCAGAGTGAGGTCTATGATTGTGCGGCTACGCCTGGTTACAAAAGTTGGTTCAGAACCAGTGTTTAGTAAGGATAGGTTAGTAGTAAAAAGATAGTCAACTAAAGCCTCTATCGTTTTGCGTATCCATGCCCCATAAAGGGTGATGAGCGTTGGCGTCGGCCCCAATTACAACCTCTATCCCGGTTCTCTCGCAATGGTTTACAAGGCGGATGAGGTCGTAAGGGGGCGGCTCCTCCCCCTCAGGCATGTAGACCGAGGCGAAGGTGATCCCCACCTCCCTGGCGTCACGCTGTATGAGCAGCCTTATGGCAGACAGATCTCTGCAACAGAAATCCGTTAAAAGCTGTGCTTTGATATTACCTGTGACAAAGATGCACGACCTAGGGTGATCGTGATCTGTAGTGACTAAGATCTTACCTCCGAGATTGGATAGTCCCTGTATATGGCCAGCCCTGATCCACGGCTCTTGAATCAAGGCAATGGCCGTGTGTTGAACCTCCAACCACTTGCGCAACTGAGCCGTCGCGGCTTGGCTGTGGTGGAGGTTTGCCTGGACTACCCTACAGGCCGACAAAAGGGACGCCATCACTGGTCGTACCCTCCTTGTCTCCCCCAAGGTGTAGCCCGGCTAACAAGTCGCCAGTCTCGAGGTCATCCCCCTCCAGGTCCGAAGCCGAAGACAAATTGATGTCAGGCTCCTCCCCCGAAGATGGGACGGCGTCCGAGATGACGACAGATGGGCCGGCCGACTCTGCTGCAGCAGGTTCAGCCACGGCCGTTGCCAGGGTGTTTGGTGGGGGAGCAATCTCCCCTGCTGGTGCAGCTGGCAGCTCTCTACGGATGGTTCCCGTTCCCCTTCAGACCAAACAGCAATGCAAGCATCACTATTTGGCGGAGAAGTAGGTACGGTGGAATTACTTCCCCGGACGAGCTCTTTCACAAAGGAGCTCTTACTAAAGAAATAGGTACGGTGGTAGTACTTAAATGTACTTAAAGGATTGTTAAGAGCTCCATTTTCAGATACAACCTTTACTTAGATCAAACTTGACCTCAAGTAAGGTTAATAACTTTAACCAATGTACTCGAAAAGTCAATTCTATCAAGAACCCTTCAAGATTTAATTAAGGGCTCTTTTATATTACTGAAACTAGCTAGCGCCCGTGGCTCTTCATACAAAAGAAAATGTCCAAAAACGGTTTTTTTATCATCGAAATATAAAAATATATCATAAATTCTAATCCGGATAAGTTAAATATATTTGGATAGAGGTCTTCAAAACTAGCACTCTAGCACTATACAATAAACTGTATATTTTTATAGGCCTCCAATTTTGAGAAAATGTCTTTTTATTTTTAAGAATTAACGCTTTATATTAACATACCTTTTTCAATCATCAGGAAATTTTCAAACTGCTATGCTAAAAATCGAGCGTGCACAGAGAGCTACCCTTAAGGTTATGCTCAAAAAACCTTTTTGGTATTCTACTACCCAATTATACACGGATATTTCAGTACTAACCGTGAGACAACTCTGCGTGCTCCACATCGTCATACGTAAGCACTCGTCACTTTTTTATGATCCCAAGTTGGTTGAAAATAAACGGCGTAAAGACCTTGTGTGTCTGTACCAATCAAAACATCCCTGGCCGACCGTCACTATCATAGTCTTAGTAGCCGCTTATATAATAAAATAAATAAAACATGCAAAATATATCCACTCCCAAAAAAGAACTGTAAAAAGGAAGTCGTCAAATACCTACTGACACAAACCTATGATGAAACTGAAACTTTGTTCGCCAGTGATTTGTAAACGCTAATGTACCCACTTATACACATACACATTCTACCCACCCACTTAGACACACACTCATACCACCACATACCTTCACACACACACACACACCCCTACACACACACCATGCTTCTCTTATCAACCTGCTTTACTGCCTTATACATACAATACATTATTAGGAAAATTGTTCTGTCTCTTTCCTTTTGCACCATTAAGTAGTAAATAACAGTTTAACTTTATTTTGTTAGTGCTAAAATGTGCACACTTAATCTGTAGGAGGAAGGCGCTGGTGCCTGTCACACAGTTGATACTAGCACAGGCACCATCGTTTACTCTATCTTTTATACCATCAGCTATTAAAATTATTGTTTGTTTGGGAGCAAAGATAGAATGTACCAAATGTACTAAATTTATGGAAAATAAAGAATTTATTTATTAATTTTATTTATTTATTTATTAAAACAAACGCACTGAAAACAGAAGAAAAATTTACATAATTGGCAGTTGTCACCGTCTAATCTGACAGTAATGTGTCAAAATTGACAGGAAAACTTGCAAACCTTGCAAACTTAGATGATAAACTTGCAAATGACAGCAGATATTACACCTGACAATGTGACAACACGTTCACAACACAATCTGACAGATGATTCAATGTTAGTTTTTTTTTTTTTTTTTTTTTAATTTATTCATGACCATGGATACATGTCCTTCAGTCGTAATCATTGAACATATTATACTTGTATCCTAGTAAAGTGATGGAAACTTTACTAGGTTTCCGAGGGGATGATGAGATAATACGAAAGTCATGATTTTCAACTTTGTACCATTTATCCACACTTGTACACGTTAACGAGCACTTAACATTTAATAATCCACCATTATTACACATTAACACTCGAAGAAACACAAATTTTGGAAAATAATACAAAATCCACAACATGATCTTTACGAATTTTCCCGCCAACCACCATTCAATGTTAGTCGTTTTTTGTGTTGCCATCCGCTAGTAAAATTTATCTACTATCATTAATAACTTCTTGCTTTTCTCTTAAATGAAGTGGTTTACAATGATTTTTACAGTTATTACAAGATTCTTATTTTTGTTGCTTTTGAAGCAGTATAAATTGGTGCTGGTTTGAATGATCTCGGAATAAAAACAAACTTCCATACAAAAAGCGGGCTACTCCTTTACCACCCCTTTTCACCCCTTTAGAGAAGGAATTAAAAAATAAATCTTCTTAGTGCACCTCTAAATTTAAACTCAAAAGTTTTTATTTCTAATAAGTATTTACATTCACTTTCAAAACGTTACGAATCTAGCTGCACGGTTCCAAAAAGTTGAACTATGGAGAAGAGTCGACAAGAAACTCCATGAATATACTCTTTTCATGCAATAAATAAATAAATATTTTTGGGACACTTTACACAGTACCATCTAGTCCCAAACTAAGCAGAGCTTGTACTATGGCTACTAGACACTGGAAATAATACTTAAATACTTTTTTTTTGTGAATGAATACATACTTATAATTATCTTCTATACTATAATAAAATTGAAAAGGTCGAAAAGTCTGTACATTGAGTTTTTTTTCGCGAAAACCGGCTAGGGGGACTAGAAATAAGCAATAGAACACGAATCAATCGTTTAAAAAATTTATGTCTGTCTGTCTGTCTGTCTGTCTGTCTGTTTGTTACCTCATCGCGTGAAAACGGCTGAACGGATCGTAATGAAACTTAGCATTTATATTGGTATTAGTCTAACTTAAAATATAGGGTATATTTTATCTGAATCCGTTAAGTAGATCCAGCGATACAGCTTGACCCCTCTATTGTATTAAGTTGCATACAAAGTAGAGGTCATGATTGTCGGTTGGTTGCAGGTTCCTAAAAATACAACTGGATTCTATTAGTGTTATAGAAAATATAGAATAACATAACATAGCCCATCACTGTCCCGCTGCTGGTCTGGTCTTCTTGGAATGAGAAGAGTTAAGGAACTGGATATTGTTAGTGTAATAGATTATCCTAACATAATCAGCTCATTACCTACTGCCCCACTGCTGGGCACGGACCTCTTCTCGGAATAAGAAGAGTTAAGAAACTAGAAAATATAGAATAACATAACGTAGTCAACCCATTACTGTCCCACTGCTGGGTATGGCCCTCTTCTCAAAATGAGAAGAGTTAATGAACTGGATATTGTTAGTATTATAGAATAACATAACATTACCAGCGCATTACAGTCCTACTGCTGGACACGGGCCTCTTCTCAGCATAAGAAGAGATGTGGTTATTGTTATAGAATAACTTAACATAATCAGCCCAATTACTTCCCACTGCTGGGCACGAGCGTCTTCTCAGAATGTGGGAGTTTAGGGCTAATTCCATGAAATTCCATCACCTTAGCCGGTTGGTTGTAAAAACAAAATATAGTATAGTCGGTAAATAGTGTAATCGTCTGTGTAGGTGCTTATATGTATATATTATAGAAGACTATTAGTGTTCATAATTATGACACGATGTTATTTTCCGACATCCACGCGGACGGAGTCGCGGGCACAGCTAGTAATACATAAATAAATGGTCCAATACGATGCTTTGTTACCTACATCATTTGGAAAGAATTGTGTGAGAACAATGTGTGTTATCGAAAGTATCGAAAAACCTTAAATTATTCATACTAGCGCTAGGCCTATCTCTTCTCATAGGAGTCGTAAAATGCGACTAAGGGATTCACCAGAGGATGGGCAGCAGCGTTCTCTGAGTATTTAAACAACCAACTGCGATCGCCAACCCGCCTGCCAAGCGTGGCGATTATGGTATATCCCCCCATTTGGGGGAGACCTGTGTCCAGCAGTAGACGTCTTTCGGCTGAAATGATGATGACGATGATGATCGATAGGCCGATCGAAAGTATGAATGATTTGGGGACAGTGATGCTCGCATTGCTGTGTTCCGGTGCTCGTGCTGGGCACCGGGGACATTACAATCACATGAGACTTTACACCTTCATATCTCAGTTTGGTGAACGCGACTTGCGGTACCATTCAGGCAACAGTCTAGGTGGTATTGCAGTTGTTATGGGCAAAGGTAGCCGCTTAACACCAGGTGGGCCTTTAGCTTGTTTCGCCATCCTGTAGGTACAATAAAAAACCGGCCAAGAGCATGTCGGGCCATGCTCAGTATTATAGGGTTCCTTATGTAGGTGTAATTACAAACGAATCAAATCGAATATTAATCATGGCTATTTTAGTTTTTGCAATAATCGGCAGCATTCGCGACTCAGAGCGTGTTGTTAGTAGCGCCATCTAGCGATAAATTCAAGAAGCCAAATTTAAGAAGTGTTTCATGCAAAGTTTCTTTTTGTGATTTTTTCAAATAGAAAGTAGCTAAAAGAGCATTATTTGCTATGACCATTTTTCTCTAAGGTTCTACCTTACCTTACCTTACCTTTGAACTAGGACGTTTTAAGTATTTTTCAGTTTTCTCTCTATAACTCAAAAAATTATAATCACATTATACTCAAAATAATTTTAAAAGAGAGTTTATCAATGTGGAAGATTATAAGTTTCTACGTTGGATAGTTTAGAAATGATAGGGGGGGGGGACACATTGCAAGCCACTTTGGCGGGCTATATTTCGCAGATGGTACACCTGATAAAAAAGTGGTGTATGAAACATTACCTTCATTTTAGTAGACCTATTCAATGATACCCAACACGAGGGGGTGCAGCGAAAAAAAAATTTGCATCCCCATTTCACATGTATGGACGCCACCCCTAAAATACGTAAAAACGATTTTTTTATTCTTTTAAAATTGAGATCTATATGTAGACTATTTTTTAACAAAATTTCATTTACTTATGTTTATAACTGTAGAAGTTATTAAGCTGTAAAGGATTAGGACAGACGGACAGACGGACGGACATGACGAAACTATAAGGGTTCCTTGTAGGACTTCGGAACCCTAAAAACAACGCGCAAATCTAACATTGTCACACTTCGAATCAGATATTTAAAGGTTAAGGTTGTTTTTGAAGTTGTCTGGTAGAGAACGGGCCTGTGGCGTTAAGACCGCCTTTGTACCCAGTTGTGCATAAATAATTAAATAAATAATAAAGAAATAAATATTTTCTCGTACTTAACCTCAAAATATTAAATACTAAAAAGTGTGAATTACTGGTAGGTACCGATATAAAAAACAATTATTTATACGGGAAGAGTATTTTATTCTGCTCTGAACACACTATTGGTTGTGACACATCGACTTTTGGTGGTAGACTAAGCGCCATACATTATAGAGATTGTCGTTTGGGTTGCTGGCTAGAAAACCTCCATGTGTGCCTGACGACTGCCAGTCCTTCTGGATACGTCTGGAGGGAACGGCAGTTGTTAGGCCGGTGCATCCTGGGTACTGGCAATAAATATCCTTTCGAGGGACAATTTTTTTTTTTTTTTTTTTATTTTTTTTTTATTTGACACTAAATAAGTTCATAATTTGTTGAAAGCTCTGTTTTCTGAACTAAGCTATAATCTAGCCTGTGTGTCAGAAATCAGTTCCTTCCCCGTTTAAATGACACAAAAAGATTGTACAAGCTTTGTGATTTATACATTACTATTTTGTTAAGATGCATGCAAGTATACAAGAATAGCAAAAAAACGTGGGTGTGGGTAAAGCTAGCAATAGTTATAGTTATATTTATTTTATATAATATTAAAATACTTATTATTATCAGTCGGGTTGTGTTTGTTTGCGTATATGAGTGTGAGTATGCAGGGGGGTGTGTATATGAGTGTGTGTGTGTGTGGGTGTGTGTATTTGGGTGTAGGGGTATGTTCATGGTTGTAAATCTGTATACATTAAACCAGCTCATGCAATTTTCGGGTAGGGGAACTCTACACATTGTAGATTATATGTTATTCAGTAGTTAACAGTAGCTCTTCACAACCATTATAGTCATAATTAGCTAGCCATTTTATAACCATATTTTTAAATTTATAATTGCTGACCTCTCTTGTTTGCAAACTGCTGCTTAGGGTACTGTACAATTTGGGTGCTTGAAAGTTATAATGTCTACGCGCGAATTCCGTTTTTATGCGTGGTGTTGGATATATAAACCTTCTTTTGCCACCGCCTTCCAGAGTTGGAACTGTTATACGATGGTACCGTCTTAAACATCTATAAATAAACAATTTCCGTACGCTAAGTACCCCAGTTTTTAAGTATACATCTGTTGTTGGGTACCTATAGGGTAAGTATAACATAACTTTTAATATGGCTCTTTGTGCACGCTCCAATACAATAATATGCGTTTTGGCGGCACCGCCCCACGACCAGTTGCAGTAATTTATTAAGCATTGGGCAAGGGCATTGTATACCTGTATCAGTATCGTGGGTTCCGCAACGGTTCTCAAGTTTTTGAATATATATATGAGTTTTCTAACTCTTTTAGCTAAGTATCCAATATGTTGCCTCCAAGATAATCTATCATCTATTTGAACTCCTAAATACTTAATTATTTTGACTCGTTCTAGCAGCTGACAATTACACCCACTCATTAGACCTAGATTACAAGGGTATGTGTGAATTTTAACATTAAAATCATTCGGTGGCCTTGAAGCCATTGTTTTATTAAAGCAAACGTATTTTGTCTTCGTGGCATTAAGACTAAGCAGACTACGCTCAAGCCAAGCAGTGACGCTGCTGAGTCCATTCGTTGTTAGGGTTTGTACTGTACAATGTTCTTATAATAAATAAATAAATACTTTAATATCCTTCGGGGGATCTTATTGCCTGTGGCGAATATTCTGGCGCAGGAGGGGCTCGATCTGGGCCAATGGGGCGTGACTCTACGTGTCCCTCTGAAGTGAGCAGAGGGCACAGTGGAGGATGAGGGATGAGGAAGAAAACCTCGATAAAAAATTACGTGACGATAGGCCCTGCAGGCGGCGGACTCGGGATAGTTTGCTGCCGCCTGGCGTAGCTGGCGCGGTTGGTGTTGCTGGCGTGGCTGGCGAGGCTTGCGAGGCTGGCGTGGCTGGCGTAACCCCCGTGGCTGGCGAGGCAGGCGCGGCTGGTATAGCCGTGACATCGGCGTGTTAGCTGCGTCATGGCGGGGCCCGTGAGATGCGCGCAGCGTTCCATGTGCGCTGTCATAGGGTGCGGCTGACGCTAGGCCGCACGGGGAGAAGGGGCTCGCTTGCTTGTGGTAGGCCGGGACCTGTCAGGGGTGGTTGTGCGAATACCCACGGGTTCCCACGGCCAAAGGTAGTTGAAGGAACACCGTGGTGTCCGTGGTGGTTTTAGTCGGTAAGAGTCCGACACCGGCTCCGCCGTCCCCGGGCGGAGTGCGTCCTCTCCGTTCCATTTTTCTGTCCATTCCTCCATTCCTTAATTGTAATTGGGAGACTCATGACTACCTTTAGACTTTTAACCTAATGTGACTACAAATATTTAGATATGTGACCTCTTTTTACATTTCCAGGTCTTCTCCTATATCCAGCAGTTGCAGCACTACCAGGTCTCGGTTTTGGCGTTGACACAGAGAAGAAGCAACTTCTGTTCCGATACAACTTCATACCACGAATACTACCGAAATTTACTGATATACCTCACGTTTATATAAATCCCTAACAGTGGTTCACATTGGGTCTGGGGTCCAAAATTCAAGTACCCTATTTGGGGTCTTATGATTTAAGTGCCTAACGTTCGGGATCGGTGGCTCAGTTGCTTAAAAAAGTCTTACTTGGAGTCTGAGGGTCTTTTGATTTAAGTGCTCTACTTGCAGTCTAAAGGTCTTGCGATATAAGTACTTTTGGTTCTCGCGGTATTGAATTTCATTGTTGTCTTGCATTGTGTCTGGGGGTCTAATGATTTAAATGTCCTACGTTGGGTCTGGGGTCAAGTAGTTTAAAGTGTTTTACATGGGATCAGGGTTTTGAATCTGTCTAACTTGGAGTCTGAAGGTCTTGCGATTTAAGTACCTTAGTGTCTCGGGGTTTTGTTACATGGAGTCTTACGGTTTAAATGTCCTATATTGGGTCTGAATGTCTAGTTGTTTAAAAGTGTTTTACATGGAGTCTGTAAATTTTAGTGCCCTAATAAACATTCAGTCAGTGTTTTACATTTTCGGGAATATTTTGAACATTATATTTTGAAGTATACTTCTATGTAGTTTATTACGTACAACATTATTAACTCACACTCAGGAATCTAATTAACAGTACCCTCACTTATTACACACACTAACACACCCCCACCTCATTCACACCTACACACCATTATACTAATCTTACTAACACTATATAGAAATAAAATGTACCAAATTTTGAATGGTGGAGACCTGGTGTCCTGAAATACAGGCCTCGAGCCTAGTTTAGGCACCAGTCTCCCACAATATATGACCTAAATATGTACTTATATAAGAAATGTTATTTTAAATGTAATATTTATGTATTTATTTATTTATTGTATTCTTTATTGTACATTACACCAAAAGAAAACAGACACAATAGTTTACAGAAAGATTAAAATAAGTACAATGGGCGGTCTTATCGCACAAGGCAATCTCTTCCAGACAACCTATACAATATTGTGACAATATTGTGACAATATTGTGGCGAGAAAATAAATATTTATCTTATCTTAACTTATCTTATCTTATCTTATCTTATCTTAGTACCGCACCTACCGCATGTCGTCTTGTTGTGGCAATAAATCATTTTTCTTTCTTCTTTCTTTCTTTCAAGTAAAGATTTTTTTGGGCTTGAGCTAATTTCATTAAGATTTTTAAATGTATAAGTTGATGTTATAATTTTTAATGTTACTAAATGTATTAATTTAAGAATTATTATATTAAAGCAAGATGAAAATAAAACCTAGTGTATTGTTTTTTTTTTGTTTGCATCTCAAGCCTGTGCTTGAATACAACAAAAACCGGCCAAGTGCGAGTCAGACTGATGCAGTAAGGGTTTTGTATCAAAACAAAATTTTATTTTTTATTTTTTTTACCGTGGGTGAAATAAAAAAATTGCATCTCTTTCTTACACAGGTACCACCACATATGTCTACGTTTGCCCCATTTTTAGTATTTGCTGCTAAACTACATAGTATGCACTATAATCAGACCAAATTTGACGTTGGTACGTTTTACCGTTTTGAAGATAGAGCAAGAACAAAAACGTTGAAAAAAATGAATGTTTTTCGAGGTTTCTTGTATGGGGACCACTGGTTGTAGACCTTTTCATTTTTAGTATTTGTCGTGGGGTCATAGCAACACATATTCTTAGAAAATTTCAACCGGCTACCTATTACCGTTTAAAAGATCCAGCACTCTTACAGACACTGAGGTAATATGTACTACGTACTAGAGTAGACATTACGAACAAAAAATGTCGCGCAACTTGCTGGACGCGGAGCACGTGCGGCGCGAGCGTGGCTAAGCGAGTGAGAGTGCAGGAGCTCTAAAATGTGCTACAAAAATTCGATTCGAGGTGCCTTCTCTAGTACGTAGTACATATTACCTCAGTGGTTACAGACAGACGGACTGACAGCGTAGCGAGAGTAATAGGGTCCCATTTGGCACCTTTTGGGTACGGAACCCTAAAAAGACACAGTAAACACTAAATATTTATAGGAAAAGTCGTGGCCTAAAAATAATAGTATCATTAGTTTGAGTGGCGGTACATATTTATAACCAGTAATTAGGAAAAACAACTCGAAATTTCAACCGGCTACCGTTCAAAAAATACAGCCCTGTAACAGACGAAAGGACGGACGGACGGACAGCGTAGCGAGAGTAATAGGGTCCCGTTTGGCACCCTTTGGGTATGAAACCCTAAAAACTAACTACTACAACTACCTATATTAGTAAATGCTAAAAAAATTACATATTTGGTCTCAAGTGACTGTTTCAATCATACGAGTAGAATCCACGCAAGGTGGCTTGAAAAACCTGATACTTACTTAGTATAAAGTATAGATTTTGTCCTAAGGAACCACGTCGTCTGTGTTAGATTAATGGAATACAGAATAATATCCACAGTTAATCAGATTAATTCCTTACAATTTATAACCTAAACTATCAATTTTTGATTAAAATAAAACGATTTGCGGAATTTCAAGGAAAACTAGACTAAACTACTATTCTATAGCTTTCGTATTACGCATTGTGTATGTTTTTTTCGAAGTATTTGAAGGCAGATTTTCATTGTCCTTAAACAATTGACGTGGTTCCTAAGAAGAAACTTTAGTGTATGGGGCAGGTACTTATAGTTAAATAATAATAAAAACTTTGCTTTTGACGTCTGGTTGCATTGGTTTATTGTAAAAGTTAGGGAGTGAAGAAGAAAAAGGCGGGAAAAATGTGTTAATAAAAAGTAGGCACAGACACAAATCTGTACAGCCAAGGTTTTAGTTCGGAAAGAAGAAAAAGGCGAGAAAAATATGTAAACAAAAAGTAGGCAGACATGTACAGCCAAGGTTTTAGTTCGGAAAGAAGAAAAAGGGGGGAAAAATATGTATGTAAGAAGTAGGCACGTACCACAGACACAAATCTGTACAGCCAAAATTTTAGTTCGGAAAGAAGAAAAAGGCGGGAAAAGTACCTATGTAAATAAAAAGTAGGCACAGACACAAATCTGTACAGCCAAGGTTTTAGTTCGGAAAGAATAAAAAGGCGGGAAAAGTACCTACGTAAATAAAAAGTAGGCACAGACACAAATCTGTACAGCCAAGGTTTTAGTTCGGATAATCCTTCTTGGTTCGGATAGTGCTCCAACAACTCGTGTCCTATTTTATTTGCAGTTATTTGCTTGCTATCGCTAGATATATGGCCATTGTGTACGTTAGCATGACAGCCACGTAGGTAGCTATCAATACATCATTCAACTCCCAGAGCGGCTATTTGTTACGTCACGACAGGGTGACAGACAGATTTCCAGATTTAGCGTAGTCGGAGAGCTACGACAGATCGTATGTCTAGGCTCGCCCTTATAGATGTAAATAGGATGGCAAAATTAACAGGACATGGAGGAAAAGCATATTAAATATTGAAAATAACAAATTATGCTCAATGGGAACATTCCTTTATATCTAAGAACCGTGTACTTTATATAAGGAGAAAAAAATGGTAAGTATAACCGCTTTTAAGATTGCTTTAAACTCGCTTGTCTCAGCTGGGAACCGAACCTTTAATAATGAAAAAACCGGCCAAGTGCGAGTCGAACTCACGCAGTAAGGGTTCCGTACCACCTATTGATCTGATACCCTATAGAAACTGATTTAATTTACGAGAGTTCATAAGACATCAACGCACCGTGCGCGAAACTGATTTTTTGCATTTCTTTCTTACGCAGGTACCACCATATATGTCTATGTTTGCCATAATTTTAGTATTTTTTGCTAAGTTTTATAGTATGCACTATAATCAGACCAATTTTGAAGCTGGTATGTATCACCGTTTTAAAAATAGAGCAGGAACAAAAACTTTAAACAAAACCACGTTTTCAAGGTTTCTTATATGGGGTTGTATCACTTTGATTTTAGACTTTTTTTATTTGTAGTATTTGTCGTGATAGGGGTCATAGCAATACATATTCTAAGAAAATTTCTACTAGCTAACTTTTACCGTTCAAAGATACAGCCCTGTGACAGACAAACGGACGGACGGACAGCGAGAGTAATAGGGTCCCGTTTGGCACCCTTTGTGTACGGAACCCTAAAAAAACGTAGACACAGAATCATCCTCGTGCCCTTATCCCAATTTATTTGGGGTCGGCGCAGCATGTCTTTTTCTTCCATACATCTCTATCAGCCGTCATCTCTGTGTTTACTTTCATTCTATTTATATCATCTTTCACACAATCCATCCATGTTTTCTTCGGTCTGCCTCTTTTCTTATAGCCATCAACATTCATACTTAAAACTTTCCTCGTAACATGCTCCTCATTCCTCCTCATCACATGTCCATACCATGACAGTCTGTTGCTACTTAACTTCTCTGTCACTGGCGCTACTTTCAGACTCCCTCTTACATACTCATTCCTTATCCTATCAATTCTCGTTACACCACACATTCCTCTTAACGTTCTCAAAACGTAGACACAGAAAACAAATATACTTTTTAGTAATACTACTACGCTTAATCTGGTGGTCTTCAAGGCTCGAGTAAATATTTTTTGTCATGTCTTACGGTGCCGAGACGTGGACACTGACAGTTGGGCTAGTCCACAAATTCAAAGTCACTCAGCGAGCTATGGAGCGAACTATGCTTGGAGTTTCTTTGAAGGATAACATCCGTAACGAGATTATCCGGAGAGGAACCGGAGTGACCGACATAGCTTGTAGGATCAGTAAGCTGAAGTGGCAGTGGGCTGGCCATGTCTGTCGAAGGACCGATGGCCGCTGGAGCAGACGAGTCCTTGAGTGGAGACCGCGAATCGGCAAACGCAGCGTAGCCCCTGCCAGGTGGACCGACGACCTAAAGAACGTGGCTGGGGGTACTGGATGCGGAAGGCAGAGGACCGAGCGTTGTGGCGCACTTTGGGAGATGCCTATGTCCAGCAGTGGACTGCGATAGGCTGAGTTATTGATGGGCAAGCGTAAACCGTCGTTGACTGCACCATCGCGTAACATCAGGTGAGGTGGCGGTCAAACACAAGCCCATTGAAAAAAATCTTCAGACCAACACAAACACTTATGTTCATCACACAAAAATTTGTGTCCTGTGGGAATCCGACCCACGACCTCGTGATGAGCAGTCCGACTCTCGAACCACTAGACCACAGACGTCGTCAATATTTTCGCGTTTATAATATAAGTAAGATTACACACACATTCGAAAAATTACTTAAAATCTAAGTTTATTACAATAAAACTTTTTAACCGACGATCGTTTATCGTTGAAAATTTCACGTTGTATTTGATGTTACGTTGTTTTTATTATTTATTTAAAGTAATTTAATTATTAATCTGAGAATTTAATGATCTTCGTTGATTGTTTGTTTGGCGCCGACTCATAATTAGTTATTTTTCGCTTTTCAGTGTCTGTTTACGTCGGTTCAATTTTTTGTTAAAAAGTTTTATTTAAAATTTTTTTTTGGTTAAAATATATTTCCAGGTCTCCATTATGTCATAGTGTCTAGAACTATATTTATGTGTGGCATGTTTCAACAGAATCGGTTAACAGGTAAGAATTCAGTGGGTTAACAAGCACTCATCCCCTGTTTTCCTACCCTTGGGGGTGGATTTTGATTTTGAAATTTAAATGGGACCAACTTCGAGATATACCCTGTCCATTAAAAAAAGAATCATCAAAATCGGACCAATCTGTAAAAAGTTATGCGTGGTCATACATAAAAAAAAAAAAAAAGATACGCGTCGAATTAAGAACCTCCTCCTTTTTTTTCGTCGGTTAATAACATACACACACAACTACAACAGTTTTTATATTTAAAACTATGAAATCACATTTTTTTTTTTAATATCAAATCTCAAACATTATCTAAAGTTGATTTTTAATTCTAAATCAAACGAAACGACTGGAAATAACATATAAAACAATTTCAGTTTGATTTTGAACTTTAAGTTTACAAAAATAAGGTTTACATTTGTTTGTATGGTAATTTAATAGAAAAGTTATATAAATTAGATTAAGAAATTAAACAGAAGTTGTTTTATGAATTGTAGTTAGCTATAAAGATGTGAAGATGGTTGTTTTAAGTGTAATTATTTTATTAATGTTCTTTGGTAAGTAATTCTCGACGTCATGGACGAATAAAAAAAGGCGGACGGAATCTCGCTAGACAATAAGTGAAGCATCCATAGAAAGACGGCTCGCTTTAAATTGCGGGCTGGCATGCACACATTCACACCCATAGTAAGACAAAAAGCTGCGATTACGCAACAAATGTCATGTGACGGTAGTCAATGTCGTAGTGTCACAAATAAAATAACAATATATATCAGGTGTGTTAAAATCATAAAATGCTGTCACAATTATAGTGGGTTTAGGAAAAAATGAAGTTCAATCTTTTCTTAGCGAGATTCCGTCCGCCTTTTTTATTCGTCCGAGCTCGACGTACTGTCAACAAAAGAAATAAGTGTCCAAGGGGTCTACTCGGGTTTGACGATATTCGATTAATCATACCATTCAACGCACAATTTGCTACTCAGCTCCGGTTAACCATCGTTCTTAAATCGCATGCGATGACCGTGTTTTGGCGTTTGTTTGTCTGTTCTCCGATCAATTTCATACAACTATGAATCTTCATTGTGTGACATGCCAAAAGTGGCCGTTTTTCGCACTTTTTCAATCTACAAATACAGCGAAGTATAATTTACATAGTAATTTAACAGTTTCTGATTAAACTACAGTGCCTGACGAAAAAGTCATTCGTTGGGATATGTCATTCCCATACATTTTGACTGTTTTCTATTAGCGTTGACGATTGTTATGTAGATTGTCAACTTGGCTAGGGGGGCTGTACTTCAATCGTTAAAAATTAATTTTCGATAAATGATGTATTCAGCGAGTAATACTTTTTTTTACTGATGGGGGCGCGACTTGTCTGCTACATTCCCCTTAAATGGTGTTCAGCATGTGAAATATTTGGTTGACATACATGATGTCAGACGACATGTACGCACGGCTACATATCAAGCTGTACATTTCCAGTATAAGCTGATCTCGCATTGAACGGAAAGCATATACAATGCGAGGTCAGCATAAACTGGAAGGACAGCTTGATGTGTAGCCGTGTGTACACTGTACAGAATATAATATAATAAAAAAACCGGCCAAGAGCATGTCGGGCCATGCTCAGTATTAGGGTTCCTAATTACAAACGAATCAAATCGAATATTAATCATTGCTATTTTAGTTTTTGCAAACAGCGCCACCAAGCGCTGAATTTAAGAAGCTAAATTGAAGAAGTGTGTCAAATCAATATAACACAAAGTTACTTTCTGTGATTTTTTAAAATAGGTAGTAACTAAAGGAGCGTTATTTGCTATGATCATTTTTCTCTAAGGTCAATGACCTATGAACTAGGACGTCTTAAGTATTTTGCAGTTTTCTCACTATAACTCAAAAATTTATAATCACATTATACTCGAAATAATTTTAAAAGAGAGTTTTTATAAAAGTCTATCGATGTGGAAGATTATAAGTTTCTACATTGCATAGCTTAGAAATGGCAGGGGGGGACACATTGCAAGCCACTTTGGCGGGCTGTATTTCGCAGATGGTATACCTGATAAAAAAGTTGTCTATGAAACATTACCTTCATTTTAGTAGACCTATTCAATGATACCCCAAACAAGGGGGTGCAGCGAAAAAAAAATTTTCATCCCCATTTCACATGTATGGGGACACCCCTAAAATACGTAACTAAGATTTTTTTATTCTTTAAGAATTGAGATCTATATCCAGACCATTTTTCAACAAAGTTTCATTTACTTATGTTTATAAATGTAGAAGTTATTAAGCTGTAAAGGGTTAGGACAGACGTACAGACGGACAGACGGACGGACATGACGAAACTATAAGGGTTCCTTGTAGGACCTTAAAACCATAGAACCCTAAAAACCCAAATCCAACAGAGTTCCAGAAAACAACATACTACGCTTACTAAATGTTCCTTCACAGAACTGCCTTCTGTGATAAGCAGGCCGTTCAATAGTTATTGTTCTGTGCCATGCGCCTTCACGTGCCCTGCTCCACCACCATTGCCAGCATGGCCAGGTCCACCAGGGCTCCCTACCCCGAGAAGACCACAAATCATGGCGCGATCGACTTTTTATGGTAACTATTTCTTAACAATTTCTTAGGTTTTCCCGATTACGACGACCACCTCCGTGGTCTAGTGGTTCGAGTGTCGGAATGCTGATCACGAGGTCGTGGGTTCGAATCCCACAGGACACAAATATTTGTGTGATGAACATAAGTGTTTGTGTTTGTCTGGGTGTTTATTATAAGTATGTTTTTACAAAAAAAAAAGCATATAAGTATTACATCCATTGTCTAGTACCCATAGCACAAGCTCTGCTTAGTTTGGGACTAGATGGTGCTGTGTAAAATGTCCCTAAAATATTTATTTTTATTTATTATATTAATGTCGTATTGTCATCGCCACTTTGTATAATATAGTATTTTTTTATAGTATAGGATGGCGAAATGAGCTAAAGGCCCACCTGAGGTTAAGCGGTTACCTTTGCCCCTTACTGGTCTGTGCTTTGCCCATAACAACTGCAATACCATCTGTTTTATTTTACAGATACCAACTACAGTGATTACGACGATACACCATCAGAAGCAGCTTTGCCATTTATAAGTCGCCGACAGCAGTTCCCACCCATACCATTTGAGCCGTTGCCTACGCCAAGCCCTGCAGCTCCAAGTCCTCCAGCACCGAGTCAACCCGCGCCCAAGCCGAAACCGCCACCAGAGGAGGATTCCCCACCACAGAGAAGGAAGCAATGCTCTCAATCATCGCCTCCTCCTTCAAGAAGATTTTTCAGCAGTTTATTTTCAATACCTGGAGCCATAGTTGATACTTTGTTGAGCGGTGAAATTGTTGTTTGAATAAAATATAAAGGTTTTTCAACTGGTAACCCCAATTAGGTTCTTAAATATTTCGTCACAGATTATAAAATAAAATAAAAGTAACTCTTTAAAGTCTATGTGATGACCTCTGTGGTCTAGTGGTTCGAGTGTCGGACTTCTGATCACGAGGTCGTGGGTTCGATTCCCACAGGACACAAATATTTGTGTGATGAACATAAGTGTTTGTGTTGGTCTGGGTGTTTCTTATGTATTATAAGTATGTATTTACAAAAAAAAAGTATATAAGTATTATATCCATTGTCTAGTACCCATATCACAAGCTCTGCTTAGTTTGGGACTAGATGGTGCTGTGTAAAAATGTCCCGAAGATATTTATTTATTTATGTCAACAGGTCACTAACCCGACCATAGAGTTTATTGATGTCCAGTTGTAGTGCCGATTACAAATCAATTAATTGTATGCATTGAATGATTCGATTTGATTCATTGAATGAGTTAGAAACACATGCTTTTTAGGACCTTTTTGAACATTATAAGTTGTTTTTCTTGTAGCATGCTACCGAGTGAATTTCCAGAAACAATTAAAAAATGATAATTAGACGAACATTGTTGGAAAAAGTGATGAGCTATCAAGTTGAAACCTTCTAAATACGGATGAATGATTTTGTGATAATTTTACCGAAATTGGGTTTGTTTACCTTTCTATTTAATTGGATTGACATAGACTATACAACATGTAACAAAAACCCTGTTGTTCCTGTGAGCTACGTTATCAGAATCAATATTCATACATAAGGACACAACTCATTTGGAAAAACTCTTCAATAAAAATAATAAAATTAAATATGTATTAAATTTCAATTTTTCAATTTATTTATTTCTTAACCATAATCATTTATTTTAGGTGATGCAACCAGAGCCCTTAAATTATTATTAAAAGAGATTATAGCACTTAATATTTACAATTAATAATGATTTAACAATAAATGAAATTATTTTTAACCGACTTCAAAAAAAGGAGGAGGTTATGTATTCGGCAGGTTTTTTTTTTTTTTTTTTTCATGTATGTACACCGATTACTCCGAGATTTGTGGGCCCATTTACGTGGTTGTTTTTTTATTTGGTAGAGGAAGCCCGCGCGGTGGTCCCATATAAATTTTATTGACTTAGGTTGAGCAGTTTTTTAACCAGCTTCAATAAATCAGTTTATTTTAACTTCACGTATCTAGATGATCTGCTCATTGGTTAGTTTTTCTGAGAATTCTTGGCCGATATGCGTGTTTTTTTTTCACGATAGTGATTGGACGTTTGGAAGAATATGAGCGAGACTTTGCCCAGCAGTGGGATAACAAAGGTTAATAAAATAAAAAAAACTCATATTGGTTATATAAACATTTATGAATCAACCCTCGCAATTATCAACTAAAAAGTATGAAATAAAAACTTTTTAACAAAAAATAAAACCGACTCCAAAAACCTGAACTAAAAAGTAAAAAATAATCATTGTATGTATTTTAAAATCTTAACATAAACCAAGATTTTGAAGGCGGCGCATAAACTGTTTTTACTATAGATATGCGCTCGATTGTACATTATATTTACATGACGCAAAGGGTAAATCACGCGCCACCTTCAAAATCTTGGTTTATGTTAAGATTTTAAAATACATACAATGATTATTTTTTACTTTTTAGTTCAGGTTTTTGGAGTCGGTTTTATTTTTTGTTAATTATTGATATAATCACTGAGTGAGTGAGTTTTGAGTGATATAATCACTTTCAATTCACAATTAATAATGATTTAGTATTTAATTGTATTATTTTTAATAAATTATTTTTCCAAATGAGTTGTGTCCTTACGCATGAATATTGATTCTAATAAATTAGCTGACAGGAACAACAGGGATTTTGTTACATGTTTTAGAATATGTGCAGGACAATAAAAAGCTGCGACGATAGAATTATTAGAAGTTTTGTTTGCTGGTAGAAAACTCATTTTTGAGTTAAGCTCGCCTTTGTACATGTAATTTCTATGTATAAGTTGGTACTGTATTTTTTCTGGTGTACAATAAAGAATAAGAAAGAAAGAAGTATGAAATTATAAAAAAGTAAAATACCTACTATTTTACTTCTAAAGTTAATCAATCTGAGAGGTAGTCTTCCTTGATAGTAGGTAGATATAATGGACGAATAATAAAAGGCGGACGGAATCTCGCTAAACAATAAGTAAAGCACATACTGTAAGAGGGCTTGCTTAAAAGTAAGGGCAGGCATGCACACATTCACACCTATAGTAACGCAACAGCCGCGATTACGCAACAAATCTCGTGTGACAGCAGTAATCATTGTCGTAGTTTCACAAATAAAATAATAATATGCCGTCTAGTGTGTTAAAATGCTGTCGAAATTATAGTAGGTTTAGGAAAAAAATTGTGATTCAATCTTTTCTTGCGAGATTCCGTCCGCCTTTTTTTTATTCGTGATAGATAAATAAAATAAATAAAAAAAGTAAATCTTAAAATCTTTCTTAAAACCTTGAAGAATCCCGACAATCTTAAAATCTAAAACTCTTAGAACACAATAATTCCCCAGTCGAAGTCGCTCTGTGTAAAATACTGATTTATTTATTTAGCTTGCTTTTTTTCATATGTTGAGTGTTTTAGTAACAATTGTTATTTTATAAAAAAAAAGTCTTTAATACTGCTCAAGCGTGTTTTGAGAATAAATAACTACTCATTGAGACAAATCTAACGAGCCCAAACTCGATGTTCCTCCACTTTTCGGCTCCATCATCAGATCAGCTCCTTAGTACGATAATATTGAATGTCATCGGGTTTACACATCACGACCTGCGATCGAATAGCTTTCAGTATGACGTGTTGTGTCGGTTGTTAAAAAATAATAAAATAATTAAAATAAAAGTTGTTGTTTTCTTAAATAATATCCTTAATATTAATAATGCGACAGTGAGTCTGTTTGTCTATCTGTTACATCTTTACACATAAACCAGTAAACCAATTTCGATGACACTTGGCACTAAGAAACAGAAACGTTATAATACGTAAAAATATATTCTTAAGATATGTGACAAAGATTGAGAAAGGTATGTTAAGATGGTTTGGACATATAGAGAGGATGCACGAGAGGAGATTGACGAAACAAGTATACGAAGCGAGTGTGGATGGAAGAGTTGGAGGGGGACGACCTCGGCGAACGTATCGCAACCAAACCGCGGACGTTCTCAAAAAAGGCCATGTTAAGAGTACTCTTTACCGACGAGCATGCATGACGAGGTTAATGAACGTAGGTGAAGCGAAATAGGTGTGTCAGGATTGTAGCAGGTGGAAATCCATAATTTCTGCCAACCCCAATGGGAAACAGGCGTGATAATATGTATGTAAACTAAATTCATGTTCAATATGCATTTCATAACGAGGCCAATATTCGTTGAAATGTTGGCGCTCGTAGTTGTAACGGAATACGTCTACCTAGGGCAGGTAATTCAACTTGCAGTGGAAGGAGTGGCTGGAGACGCCCAGTGCCGGTCACTGGACCGTAGGGGCTATCCAGCTAATTCTTGAGGAGTGGGTGCCGAGGCAACACGGGACGTTGTCCTTCCGTCTGGTGCAGGTGTTGTCAGAGCATGGTTGCTTTGGCAGATACCTGCACAAAGTGGCGAGACGGGAGGCTACTCCCGTGTGCCACCAGTGTGGCTGTAGTGAGGACACGGCCCTTCATACTCTGGCGCAGTGTCCTGCCT
This sequence comes from Asteroscopus sphinx, assembly GCA_949699075.1. Taxonomy (NCBI): domain Eukaryota; kingdom Metazoa; phylum Arthropoda; class Insecta; order Lepidoptera; family Noctuidae; genus Asteroscopus; species Asteroscopus sphinx. The sequence goes on along the minus strand of OX453031.1, from coordinate 13,852,651 downwards.
GGGTGGTGCAGCGCCGTGCTCTCACGGCAGCAATCGGGGGAGACCTCTTGCTGCCGGCCGTGGTCAAGGCCATGGCCGACAGTGAAGAGGCGTGGGAGGCGGTCGCGTCCTTTTGCGAGGAGATTATCTCGCAGAAGGAAGCGGCGGAGCGGGTCAGGGAGGAAGACTCTCTCGCTGATCCGATCACAGGTCGGCGCAGGCGTCTATATGGCGATCTGATGCCACCCTAAATAAAGCCAGTGGGCGATAGATTGGGGAGTCTATCGTCCGCATTGCACGGCCCTTGAGTTGTGGTGATGTCCCAGGTGTGCCCGGACATCGCCAAAAGAATGTGTAAAATGAAAATATGTAGGCCCTGAAGTGGGCCGTTCTAGATGGGTCGAAAGTCATGTGTAGCAGTTCTCGTGGCCCATCCACCCAAGGCGAAAGTAGGCACACGGCGGAGTTTTTAGTGGGTGCGAGCCCCACATAACCACACTGCTTCCCCGGCAATGTGACAAGCGATAGGCATTATCACCAAAAAAAAAAAAAAAAAGTTAAATTCAAAGTCGCTCAGCGACCTATGCTTGGAATTTCTTTGAGGGATAAAATCTGTAACGCGATCATCCGGAAAAGAACCGGAGTGACCGACACAGCTTGTAGGATCAGCAAGCTGAAGTGGTAGTGGGCTGGCCATGTCTATTGAAGGACCGATGACCGTTGGAGCAGACGAGTCCTTGAGTGGAGACCGCGAATCAGCAAACGCAGCGTAGCCCCCCCCCCCAACCAGGTGGACCGACGACCTAATGAAATTAGCTGGTAAGGACTGGATGCGGAAGGCAGAGGACCAAGTGTTGTGGCACAATTTGGGAGAGGCCTATGTCCAGCAGTGGACTGCGATAGGCTGAGTTGATGACGTACGTAAAAATATTGAATAATTTTATTGCAGCTGCAAGACGAGCTTCTCTAGGTCATCATCCTCCGAGCCTTTTCCCTATTATATTGGGGTCTGCTTCCAGTCTAGCCAGATGCGGCTGAACATCAATATTGTAACCGGAGCGACTGCCATCAGACCCCCGCAACACAGTTACTGGTTAATTAAAATTAAATTAAATATTCTTTATTCGGGCATCTAGGACCCATAATATGTTAGTACTGTAACGAGGCTAAACTCGTTACGCTGCTCACCACCTTATTTGGACTTCCTGGCCACTTTATAAAACTTTACCTATCCAAATTCAAAATTTTAAATTCTTCTATAATTTTTTATTTTTATCAAAAACAACAGACTTATATCGCAGCCTTGGCCGGGCATGGGCGTGTCCGACCACTACAGTTTTTTTTATATTATTTTACTTATTCCAGTTCTATATTGTAGGCTGAAAGACACTCATGTGTCTGAGACTGTGTCTTGTAATTAATTATATTATTTTATCTAACAAGCAGTCAATGTATCAATTTACCAGTTGAGTGAGATACAATATTCCAAAAACGTCCCTTGTTGTGTTTTATTGTGTCTGTGCCGACCTACCACCTGCCTACCTGATTTCCTGAATCTAGCCCGAGCTCGCTGCATGGGCATAGCAGCAGTTCAGTCATCTTACAGTCGGAGTTGATCTACCACTCCTCCGGGCCTCCGTACTACTGGCCCTCGGTGCCCTCATACCTCAGAGGAGTTCCATACCTCCATACCACTAGTTCCTGCAGTTCCTGTACCACTAGTTCCTGTCGTTCCTGTACCACTAGTTCCTGCAGTTCCTGTTCTCCAAGTTCCTACTTCCGTGTGTCACCGTGTGTCAAGCCACCGAACCTTCGACCCTGCGAGTTCTCCTGCCTGAGCTTCCCAACACTGGCCACGACGTGACAGTACAAGCTTAACAACTATTGTTAGTAACAATTGAATAAAATACACTAAAATCTACGTTTTGTCTGGATTCTCTCCGCATGCATCGCCATATAGCGATTCAAGTACAGAGAATCCAGACGGCTGGCTATCATAGCCATTACGCGATTGGGGCTGGCTCGCACTCTGCAGAGCAAGGATGCACATCGTTTGCGAATAGTGGTGTAGAAACAGTCTACTCCTGCTACTGCAAACATTCCTGATGCACTGCAGAATCGAGGCAGCCCCACCAACGCCCGGAAAGCGTTATTAAATTGAACCCGTAGAGCGTTGTACGATTTTTGAGTATACCTTTCCCATAGTGCACTGGTGTAAAAAGACGTACAATACGCTTGGAACAAGGTGATCTTAGCCTCCAGTGAACAACGCGCAAACCTGCGGGCAAGCATGTTCGCTCGCACGGACAACGCCCTACGTTCTCGTTCGATGTCTACATCGTCTTTGAGGTCAGTAGTTAGTAGATGGCCTAAGTACTTGAATTGCTCAACTCTCTTCAGAGGTACCCCAGTTAAGGTGATTGGTGGAACAAACTCTGGACAATACCACTGGCCTCAAAGACCATGTAATCGCTTTTTTAGGGTTCCGAAGTCCTACAAGGAACCCTTATAGTTTCGTCATGTCCGTTCGTCTGTCCGTCTGTCCGTCTGTCCTAATCCTTTACAGCTTAATAACTTCTACAATTATGAACATAAGTAAATAAAATTTTGTTAAAAAATAGTCTACATATAGATCTCAATTTTAAAAGAATAAAAACATTGTTTTTACGTATTTTAGGGGTGGCGTCCATACATGTGAAATGGGGATGAAAAATTTTTTTTCGCTGCACCCCCTCGTGTGGGGTATCATTGAATAGGTCTACTAAAATGAAGGTAATGTTTCATACACCACTTTCTTATCAGGTGTACCATCTGCGAAATATAGCCCGCCAAAGTGGCTTGCAATGTGTCCCCCCCCTGCCATTTCTAAACTATGCAACGTAGAAACTTATAATCTTCCACATTGATAGACCTTTGTAAAAACTCTCTTTTAAAATTATTTTGAGTATAATGTGATTATAATTTTTTGAGTTATAGAGAGAAAACTGAAAAATACTTAAAACGTCCTAGTTCAAAGGTCATTGACCTTAGAGAAAAATGATCATAGCAAATAATGATTCTTTAGCTACTTTCTATTTGAAAAAATCACAAAAAGAAACTTTGACATGAAACACATCTTAAATTTGGCTTCTTGAATTTATCGCTAGATGGCGCAACTAACAACACGCTCTGAGTCGCGAATGCTGCCGATTATTACAAAAACTAAAATAGCCATGATTAATATTCGGTTTGATCACCTACTTAAGGAACCCTATAATACTGAGCATGGCCCGACATGCTCTTGGCCGGTTTTTTATTATTGTAAATGAGACCGTGATGATTTGCGTAGGATTCGCAAATAGACAACAGCTGCGTAATTCCGCCAACAGATGCGCTCAGCAATACCATGTCGTCCGCGTAGCTCAAGTTGTTGACGCTCACATTGTCAACAAAGCAGCCGACATGCCGATTGCTGAGCGCAACTATTAGCGCATCCACATAAATATTAAACAGCGTGGGTGAGGTTAATCCACCCTGTCTAACACAACATTCCAAAACATCAACTCAGCCTATCGCAGTCCACTGCTGCACATAGGCCTCTCCCAAGTTGCGCCACAACGCTCGGTCCTCTGCCTTCCGCATCCAGTCCCCCCCAGCCACGTTCTTTAGGTCGTCGGTCCACCTGGCAGGGGGGCGCCCTACGCTGCGTTTGCCGATTCGCGGTCTCCACTCAAGGACTCGTCTGCTCCAACGGCCATCGGTCCTTCGACAGACATGGCCAGCCCACTCCATTCCAAAACATACGGATCTGAAAACACACCAGCCCAGCGCACAACATACTGACATTCGGAGGTTAGACCAGTTGTCAGACTTTCAGGCTTCTGACTACCCGTAAAGACTGCCATAGATATTCGTATGACAACCGAGACCGACATCTTAACGTGCTCTCCGAGGCACGGAGGGGTCTGGATGTGTAACGAAACGGTCAACCATCCACAGACTGACTGCGGCAAGTGTAGCTTAACCTTGCAGATCATAAAATCTTCTCTAGGTATTTCATTAAATATTTAAAAAGTATGGATACGAGGGCAGTAAAACTCAGAACTCGAATTGAATCCAGATTCACAACAATTACCTACGTACATAAAGTTTGACCATTGTAACTTTTAATATTACTTCGGTTTTCACCAATTTTTTCGCCTCTCTGTGGAGCAAAGTAATTAAAAATATCTGCAATCAAAAAATATTTTATCAATTTGTAGCTTTCGACTTTTTGCGCTGATTTTTGTAGCAGCAGATACCTATAGTACTAGTATAGTATTATATTATCTGTGCCTATAGGTACAATTACATTTTTAGTAGTTTATAGTGATATAGTAAATATGTGTATTATTATTAATGTGTGCCTCTGACTGTAGTCAATAAACCATTTTTCTTTCTTCTTCTATAAAAGGATTTATAAAATTATCACGTCAAGGACATCAATGTAGGGGTTGATGATGAAAGGGGTCCAATGAAGATCACATTGAACATAAATTAGGTATTTTTTGGTGTTAGTAACAGATATACAACCTTACACTTAGTTTATACTAAACCTCTTAAGTGGTCATTGTACTCATAATTATGAACAACTTTTACTATGGGACCAACCCTGAATTCGCGAAAAAAATCTGCTGATCCCTACATTTTGACAATTTATGTGAACACATAATGAAGGGATAGGCTGATATGATATGGTGATTGGGATAAATAAATAAATAATAAATAATTTTTATTTTTTTGCGATTTCAGTTTTGGTCCCATAGTAAAAGTTGTTCATACTGATGAGTACAATGACCCCTTTTCAGGTTTAGTATAAACTAATAGTAAGGTTAAGGGTAAAGTTACAATTTAGGCTCAGATTAGTGCTTGCTGCACTAATCTGAGCCTAAATTGTAACTTTGTAAAGAAAAACAAATGCAAAAATAATAAACAGTCAAAATGAAAGTTGTTGTTTTCTTATTCAATCAACTCAGCCTATCGCAGTCCACTGCTGGACATAGGCCTCTCCGCAGTTGCGCCACAACGCTCGGTCACCTGCCTTCCGCATCCAGTCCCCCCAGCCACGTTCCTCAGGTCGTCGGTCCACCTGGCAGGGGGACGCCCTACGCTGCGTTTGCCGATTCGCGGTCTCCACTCAAGGACTCGTCTGCTCCAACGGCCATCGGTCCTTCGACAGACCTGGCCAGCCCACTGCCACTTCAGCTTACTGATCCTACAAGCTATGTCGGTCACTCCGGTTCTGCTCCGGATAATCTCGTTACTGATTTTATCCTTCAAAGAAACTTCAAGCATAGCTCGCTCCATAGCTCCCTGAGCGACTTAGAACTTGTGGACTAGCCCAACTGTCAGTGTCCACATCTCGGCACCGTAAGTCATGACAGGCAGGACGCATTGGTTGAAGACCTTTGTCTTCAAACTTTGCGGTGTAGGTGACGAGAAGACTCGGCGAGGTTTGTTTTCTTATTAAATATCCTTAATATTGAATAAAAGATGTAAATTGTTTGAAGAAAAATTCGCTCATGAGCCAGGTTTGAATCCCGGTTTACTTCCGTTTAACGAAAGAAAGAAAGTAAAGTTTATTTGTACATATTGGTACAAACTTTTTTGGTGACGGAACCCTTTTGACACGATATTATATATATTATTTTATTATTTTAACGCATTTTACGCATGCGAAGCGAATTCTAAAGATTTAAATTGTGGAAAGAAAAAATCGCTCACGAGCAGGATTCGAACCTGCGACTCCTGGCTCAGTACTCCAGTACTTTAGCCACTAAGCTACCGTGAACACTGCTCGTGGTATCGAAATTATCCTCCACTATACGTCTTTGGGTGACGTCAGCGATATCTTATTAAAAAACATTGTTCCTTAACCGACTCGACTAACAACTAAATTTTTTTTCTTTCCACAATTTAAATCTGTAGAATTCGCTTCGCATGCGTAAAATGCGTTTTAATAATAAAATAATTAGTAAGGGTAGGCATATCTATACGACTTTGATTTAACTGCAAAGTTAGTCGAGTCGGTTAAGGAATAATGTTTCTTAATAAGATATCGCTGACGTCACCCAAAGACGTATCAATCAATCAATCAACTCAGCCTATCGCAGTCCACTGCTGGACATAGGCCTCTCCCAAGTTGCGCCACAACGCAACAACCCAAAGACGTATAGTGGAGCATAATTTCGATACCACGAGCAGTGTTCACGGTAGCTTAGTGGCTAAACAGCTAGCGTACTGAGCCAGGAGTCGTAGGTTCGAATCCTGCTCGTGAGCGATTTTTTCTTTCCACAATTTAAATCTTTACGATATTATATTTTACGGAACCTTAAAATAAGCAATTAACCTATTTTTATGTTTATTCTCACACAAAAATAGGTTGTTTGTATAACACTGAAAGTACCATTCCACTAAGTTCATAATTTTATTTCCATCATTCCATTTTTGGCTGTTGTGACCAGGTATGATGTGCTTCTTTCTTTAGGACTTCATCATCATCATTTCAGTCGTAAGACGTCCACTGTTAGGGACTTCACTCATGGCGCGACGCGACGCAGAATTGCATCGATTGCCGACATCGGTCAGATATCGCAACAACATCAGTTCGAAGAAAATGTATTGAAAATCGGAAATGTCTTCAGACAAGATGGCATGGATTGACGATATCGCTCACAGATCTGCTCGATATCGAATTGCATGTACGTTCTAATGACCTGCGATACTATTTCAAATAAATGTACGGAGCGTGCCAGCGCTGGCACTTGTTTCGACTTGCACGCGAGTCTCTGTTCTGGATATCGATGAGCGACTTCTGTTGCGCAACTAGTAATCTATTTGAAATATTTTTGGTATCAATTAGAACGTACGTACAACTCGAGTCGACAATCGATGCGATATCACTCGCATCGCGTCGCGTCATGAGTAAAGTCCCCTAGACTTAGGCCTCACCCAAAAGGCGGGATATGCCATAATCGCCACGCTTGGTAGGCGGGTTGGCGATCGCAGTTAGTTGAATAAATACTCAGAGAACGCTGCTGCTTATCCTCTGGTGAACCCCTTAGTCGCCTTTTACGACACCCACGAGAAGAGATGGGACTTAAGTTGATATATTACAGCGTAACCCTCGCAGATGCCTTGTGGAGCCCTGGGGTTCCACGGAGCACACTTTGAGAATGGCTGGTGTAAACTGTCGAAGGTATAGCATGTTCCGCCAGTCAGCTGGCGTACAAAACTTTTGATAAATAATATACAGGGTTATTTGTAAAACACCGTTAACCTCTCAGGACGATGTTACTAACATCTTAAACAACAACTTTTGTTCTATGACTTTTTACAAAACATAATACATTTACTAAAAACAAACCTTCAAGATTTTGTTGTCCTATCTAACACATTTCAACTCTGTATTTTGCTGTACCTACCTACGTCTGCCGCACACTGTCCTCGTAATAATACTTTTGGGTTAGTAACTCGCTGCGCTACGATTCCCGCCTTTTTACGCGAAAATCAAATGTAACCTAACCTAACCCCGCTCCCCTCGCTATTTAACTATCGCGTTTTCTTTTGCTACGCATGGACTTTGTAACATTTAGAGCGTTCAATTTAAATATTTTTATTTTTGTATGAAAATCTGATGAACTAAAATATGATTAATTTTTAAAAGTCATAGAACAAAAGTTGTTGATTATGATGTTAGTAACATAGTCCTGAGAGGTTAACGGTGTTTTACAAATAACCCTGTATATTGATAATGTAATGGTGCAGTCTCTGAATGTGTTTTTAGTTCTGTACATCACTGTTTTATGTATAAAAAAATGTGCATCAGTAACGAAATTAACCGTAAAATTAATATTTTTTTGGCCGGTTCATTATAACGCTCGCAACTATAATACAAACATAGATGGCAGGGAACATCAAGCGTCGGAGTGAGATACCACGGAGCCCAAGTTCGTTCCCCAGTAAAACATGCCTTTTTGTATGTTTTTTAATAGTTAAAATCTGACGTGACGCTACATTTTCTTCTGAATCACACCAACCGCAAACCGCGATAAGGAACTTCGTTTCAAAAAGATTAAAACGCTCCCCATACGTCAAAATCGCATAACATTCTTCAGGTTATCAATCATAACATTACAAAACCTTAACTAAAGATTGCGAAAACCGTAACTCTGTTATAATAACACGTTTAGAAATCCATAAAGAGAATCGAAAGTTTTAAAAACATTTGATAATGAGTCCATAACTAATGAATATTAATATTTTGTTGAAAATTATTCATAGATTTTAAATAAAATATGTATGTTGTTTTGAAAACATGTTAGTAAGACTGACACTAGATTTGATTTTGTGCAGAAACTGTGCATCCATCACAGTACTAAGCACAGACTAAGAAGTGTACTACGTCCTTAAAGGAAGAATGAGAGCGTGTCTTTAAAAAAGATACAAGAAGAATTCGTAGTGTTCTAAGCAAAGATTAAAAAGTGCTGTGAGCAATACTTCACAAGAATAAGAAGAATTGAATCAAAGTTTTTGTGCTTTTGGAGTCGAAGCACTGAAATATGAGGTGATGTGTTATTTTTTTATCGATCAGCTGTACAAACTTTTTTTTTACCAAAGTGGAGATGACAATACGACATTAAATAAAACCACGTATTTGCACTGCAAACTGAACAAAGATCTACACAATTCAATTCAATTTATTCAGAAACAATTTTTACATTGTGTTTGAAACATAACCACTTCAGTTACAACTCCGCCCCTAAGGCGACACTCTGACCCAATTCAATAAATCAAGGTTATTAGGTAAAAATTACTAGGTAAATACATTAATTTAGAAAATACACAATAATATAACCACAAAATGGATGCAGGATGCATGCACAGGATGGGCCTCACAGATACCACAGTTCGCAAATTTTGTCGCGAAAAGGATGAAACGCCCATTCATATCCTATGCGATTGCGATGCAGTGCACCACATTAGAAGTCAGCATCTTGGAGGCCACACAATCTCAGCTGATGAGATCAGAACCTCAAACCCCAAAGCAATAGTCGACTTTATGGTTGGCCTGCGGCTTGGGGAGGTGCTGTAGTCTACTATTAGAGGCGTTACAATAGATCTTTTAGGTCGCACCCAACTAACAAATTAATGTTTTATAATAGTCAAGTTAACGTTATACATCTTCAGTTAATCGTTTAAGATTAGTCATATACGCGTAAATGTAAACATTTATAAAACCCGAAAAAGGCCTAAATTATACGACAATATCATCGGTTAGTAGTTACATAGAAGTCAGTCAATGACCGCTGAACATTATATACAGGTTAAATAAAAGTACAAAGACCGACTTTTCGGTCCAATACAGGTTGTGATGAGACCCTTAAGTGACCGCTTATGTCATATAGCAGTTATATCGACGTTGTCAAATGACTGAAGCGTTGTGTTAGTGTCAAACAACGACTCAACGACAACCATTTTATATAAAAGTTATGTTAAAATTCTGCACACGACGACGGTTGCCTTATGAAAACCTTTTATTTAACTGAAACGTTTATATGACCAATACATTGTCCAGTAAACGTCATGGCTGACACTGGTATCCGACGTCGTATAAGTTAGTACTGAAAACGTTTACTCTACATATGCACTGACACCATTGTACGACGTCGTATAAGTTGGTCCTGACGTTTACTTAACTATGTTATAAGACATTACAGTCACGCGACTAAACTGTCGTAAGATGAACATCTATATAACATAATAGTTAGTTAGATCCCACTATATAACCGTTACATAACATGAAGTCTTATAAGACTGGAACTATACGACGTTTTTGCTAGTTGGGCAGTGACATAAGGGGCTTGCAAAGACCTTACCTGTTTTTCCTAAATAATAAAACCACGTACAGAGTATCACATCTTCTGATCGTATACAAAAAAAAACAATCATAGGACACAGGAAATTAATAAAATTTTATTAATTTTGAATGTAGGACCATTTTTCTGGCATAGGTCAAAGACCTGTGCGAGTCCATATGATTTTAAACCCTCTTTCTCAATTATTACAGTTGATTACAAATGATGTTACTTATTATTTTGATACTTAAATTTTATTTTTGTTCAAAAATTTTGTTTTTATTTTCGATAAACAACTTACTTATGTAAAGATTTAAATTGTGGAAAGAAAACCGGCCAAGAGCATGTCGGGCCATGCTCAGTATTATAGGGTTCCATAAGTAGGTCTAATTACAAACGAATCAAATCGAATATTAATCATTGATATTTTAGTTTTTGCAAATAGCGCCACCTAACGCTAAATTTATGAAGCTAAATTTAAGAAGTGTGTTTCTTTTTGTGATTTTTTTAAATAGAAAGTAACTAAAGGAGCATTATTTGCTATGATCATTTTTCTCTAAGTTCAATGACCTATGAACTAGGACGTCTTAAGTATTTTTCAGTTTTCTCACTATAACTCAAAAATTTATAATCACATTATAAATAATTTTAAAAGAGAGCCTTTATAAAGGCCTATCAATGTTGAAGACTATAAGTTTCTACGTTGCATAGTTTAGAAATGGCAGGGGGGGGGACACATTGCAAGCCACTTTGGCGAACTGTATTTCGCAGATGGTATACCTGATAAAAAAGTTTTGTATGAAACATTACCTTCATTTTAGTAGACCTATTCAACGATACCCCACACGAGGGGGTGCAGTGAAAATAATATTTTCATCCCCATTTCACATGTATGGGCGCCAACCCTAAAATACGTAATCAAGATTTTTTTATTCTTTTAAAATTGAGATCTATATCTATTTCATTTTTTGCCAAAATTTCATGTACTTATGTTTATAACTGTAGAAGTTATTAAGCGGTAAAGGATTAGGACAGACGGACAGACGGATAGACGGACAGACGGACAGACGGACAGACGGACAGACGGACAGACGGACAGACGGACGGACATGACGAAACTATAAGGGTTCCTTGTAGGACTACGGAACCCTTTGTTATGTATTGTTTGTTGTTATATATTTTTGAATAAAAGTTAATAAAAAACCGAGAACGCCTGGAAGAGCTATTGGTCGATGAAAGAACTGATGAAAGGACCCCTCGATCTCTCACTAAAGCGAAAGCTCATGGACATGTGCATCCTCCCCACCCTCACCTATGGAGCGCAAACATGGTCACTGACACAGAAATAGATAGAATGACCATGTGGGCAGGGTGCGCGTGGCAGCACCATGCAGCATGTGCAGGATATTTCAAAGCCTTTCTCAGCACGCCTTATGACTTGTTTCTATAAATACTGTAATAAAAACCCGCAAAAACGCCTTATTGTGCCGTTTCTAACTGCAGAAACAAAAGCTGTAAAGTACATTTGATTTTTTTTTTTTAAATAATGACGTCAAACTGTAAGGCGTAGTTTGTTCGGAAAGTTGCCACGCATGAATCGCAAGTAAAATTGTGATTACAACCATTCTATCTATTTTTGTGGTCACTGACTAAGCTATCAAAAGTCCGCACTTGAAGTTTGTCAGTGAGCAATGGAACGCAGTATCCTAGGAGTTAGACTTACTGTTCGTGTAAGAAACTCTATACTGTATTCCAAAACACAAATTGCTGATGTAGGCCAAACAGCTGCCAAGCTTAAGTGGAACTGGGCTGGTCACATCTGCCGCATGCCGGAGGAGTTATGGGCGAAAACAATCACACAGTGGTTTCCAGACAGCAGCAAACTTGACTCCTATCTGAAGGATTGGCCCCAGAAGGCAGGGACAAGTGAAAAAAGGGAAGGGAGGCCTTTGCCCTGCTGTGGGACACTACAGGCTGATAATAATAATAATAAAAAAGTGGGTAGGCACCCCACAAGGTGGACCGACGACCTGGTGAAGGTCGCGGGAATCCGCTGGATGCGGAAAGCGCAGGACCGGTCGTTGTGGCGATGCTTGGGGAGGCCTATGTCCAGCAATGGACGTTTTTCGGCTGAAATTATGATGATGGCCTTCTAATTCCAGTATAACCATATACATTGAATATAAAAAATAAAATGAAAAAATAAATATTCTGGGACATGTTTACACGGCACCATCTAGTCCCAAACTAAGCAGAGCTTGTGCTATGGGTACTAGACAATGGGTATAATACTTTTATTTTTTTATTTTTTTTCGTAAATAAATGCTTATAATACATAATATCAACAACAACAATCAAACAATCAATAAACAATCAATCAATATCAATAATATCATCATCATCATTGAATATTAACATAACTGGCGAAATGTGGGTGTACTATACAACTCTGCGTTCCCCTTCGGGGAAATACAGGCAGGATGTTATGATTTTGATGATGATGATGATGATTGAATATCAGTAATATCAGTATGCTCGAGCTACAAATTTAACTGGAATGTCACACAAATTAGTTACACACTAAAGTTTTAAAACAATCTTATTTTTACTAGTCAAATGGCTAGGACGTAAGATGGACGTGTTAATTTCATAATTTTTCAATGTATTACGGGTAAAATAAACGTGTTATTTTTTTCAAGACGAGGACGAGGCTAAATTCATATAGTTTGTGCTGTAATTAATTAGTAAGAGCGATTTTTTTTTGTTAATAATATTTTCTCCCACTTGCTCGAAAATAGCTTCATTATTTAAAAAACCAGCCAAGTGCGAGTTGGACTCACGCAGTAAGGGTTCCATACCATCCACCCACCTGATATCCCATAGAAACTGATTTAATTTACGAGAGTTCATCAAAAGACATCAACGCACCATGAGCGTAATATTAATTTTTGCATCTCTTTCTTACGCAAGTACCACCACATATGTTTACGTTTGCCCTATTTTTAGTATTTGTTGCTAAACTACATAGTATGCACTATAATCATACGAAGTTTGACGCTGGTATGTGTTACCGTTTTAAAGATAGAGCAGAAACAAAAACGTTGATAAAATTGCATGTTTTTCGAGGTTTCTTGTTTCTCCCCATTTGGTTTTTTTATTTTATTTTTAGTATTTTTCGTGATAGGCACCATAGTAACACATATTCTGTAAAAGTTTCAACTGGTTATCTATTACCGTTACTAAGATACAGCCCTGTGACAGACAGACGGACGAACGGACAGCGTAGCGAGAGTAATAGCACAGTTTTACTTTATATTGTTAAACTGTGGTAATATCATGCTGATGGTGGCGTTAGTGTCGGGTCGTTAAGTTCCCTTCAATATGGTTGAGTTAAGCGATGGCTGATGCTCGCGTCATGCTCGTGAACGGGTGCCGTCTGTCGGGACAGGTCAGCTTCTACATACTATGGCAACTCTTCTTACGTTTATTTCTAAAGGCAATATACTCACTTTTAAACTCTTGTTTATTTCTGACATTAACCTACATTATACTCACATTATTTGAATAAATTTGATGTAATAAACAATAACCTATTTTAAAAAGAGTTTATCCATGGAGTTTCTTGCCGGTTCTTCTCCATAGGACCCACAATTTGGAACCGTGCAACTAGAGCCTGACCTTTCAAAAGTGCCTGTAATTAGGTTTATTTGAAATAAAAAACATTGAAATTGAAATTGAAAATTGAAATAGGGGACCCTGTTACTACGTTTGGCACCCCTTGGGTACGTAACCCTAAAAAAGGCAATCAATCGGCTTTTTTACGTAAGCAATGAAGTAACACGCCAGCAATTTCCAACACGACAATAATATAAATTGCTGGACAGTTTTTTTAAATTATGCTGGCTAGGTTTGTCACACATAAGTTAGGGGTTTTTTTTTGGTATACGATATTTATTGTTTTAAAGGTTGAAAGCGCATTTTTCTTTTTCAAAAGTTTGCAAATAGACCAAGAACCGCGCGCCAGTATTTTGGCGCGAATGAAATATACTTAATGTTGAATTAATTTGTATATTGTTTCCTCGCATTAGCAATTGTCGGCCTCGTTTAGTTAAACATGACTCGTCTGGCGCCTCGTCCTTTTAAAATCAATCTGAAAGTACTCGGCTTCGCCTAGTCCTTCCAATATTACTCGGCCGTCAATTGCTTCATTTCAGTCCTCGACAGTAATGTACTATTTTCTGTTTTAGGTAACATTCTAAATGTCAAATAAATGCAGTGCCCGATATGAAAACACTAGAACTGACCAAAGCTTGGATTTTATTATGTGAGTACCATTTATACAACACCGGGTGTTAAAAGAACCATCACCGAATTGAAAGCCGATTCAACCGATCATTACGAAGATTTTTTTGTACTAGGTCATACCTGGAAACCTACTGGTTATGGAGATATTTAAGGTCAAAGTCATGATTTTTTGAAGACATAATTTAGGCACGGGGTAGCGCGGCGATGTTTTGACCGCGCCACGCTCACTTATCCCGTTCTACACATGGTACCTACAATAAGATGTTTCACTAGGTACTCTCTTGCCGTGACAGCTAGGTCACGTGATTGCCTCCGTACTACGTCATCGGCTGTGGAGCTAATAGCGGGCTGTTATCGTGACACTTGTCAGTTTGATGTGCTGCCATTTTGTGTAAATAAATTACCCGATCAAAATGCATTTTTTCATTTACTTGCTTCTATAAAGGATCACTTTTGAACTAGTAATTTTATACAGTTTCTTTTAATAACTAATTAGATGAATAACACGAGATAAAAAATTGTTAGGCTAGTTAGGAATTTATTTTTATTTTATACATTATATAATACATTCTTATTTTAACATTATTCTCAATCTATCTACCTGTATTAATTTATATACAATATAAATATGTACAAAATACAAATTAAAATAAAACACTAAACAAATAAAAAAGTGGACTTAGGCGTCGAAAAACTCCACCACATCACGTCATCTGGCAGCGTTGCCACGTTGAATGGCAACGCTTATTCTTTGCCCAAAGAACAAGCCAGCCCTCTGGTCACGCGAAGCGGTACCATTTAGGTAACAGCGTAGGTGGTATTAAAGTTGTTATGGGCAAAGGTAACCGCTTAACATCAGGTGGGCCTTTAGCTCGTTTCGCCATCCTATACTATAAATAAACCTTTTTAACAAAAAATAAAACCGACTTAAAAACCTTAACTAAAAAGTAAAAAATAATCATTGTATGTATTTTAAAATCTTAACATAAACCAAAATTTTGAAGGCGGCACGTGATTTTCATATTTTTTTTTTTTATTTTTTTTTTATTCTTAACGGGCTTGCGTTTGACCGCCACCTCACCTGATGTTAAGCGATGGTGCGGTCGACGATGGTACACGCTTGCCCAGCAAAAACCTATTCACTCGAGTCTTGAAGACCACCAGATTATATTTCTCGGGAAACACTGACGTCGGCAAGGAATTCCACTCTTTGGCGGTACGCATGATAAAGCTATTAGCAAACCGGTTCGTGCGTAAGGGTGGAATATCTACCATATAACGGTGGCGCATCGCCGTGCGTCTGGTCGTCCGATAGTGGAAAAGGCTTGGGGAAATTAAATTGTGCAATTCCAACGCTCACTCGCCGAAATGCATTCGATAAAAAACCGATAGGCTAGCAACTCTGCGCCGATGCTCGAGACTTTGTAGTTTGGCGTCGACCAGCGCATCGTTGCCAACGAGCCTCTTGGCGCGCCTCTCAATCGACTCGAGAGCCGCCAGTTGATATTTAGCCGAGCCATCACAGAGATGAGAGCAGTACTCCATACAGGACCGAACTTGTGCTTGGTACAAATTGAGCAGCTGTTCAGGTGTGAAGTACCGCCTCACCTTAGAGAGGATGCCCAGCTTTTTGGCAGCAAGTTGAGCCTTGGACTCTATGTATGAGCCGAAATTTAGGGTGGATGTTAGTGACACGCCAAGAAGCTCAAGGTGGTCAGTTATCGGCACGGATGCATCACAGAAAGTTGGAGTAAGTTCAAATTGACTCCGTTTAGCAGAAAACAGGCACGCCTGGGTCCTAGCAGCATTGAACTTGACCAAGTTAGCATCACCCCATTCGGAGACAGCTTTCAGGGTCAAGTTCAAGCGTTCAACCATGGCCTCTCTAAGAGACTGGATTTGCGTCCGACTCGCTCGTGCATTGGATGTGTAACTCTCAACAACGGTGCTGTCGTCTGCGTACCCAAAGGTGCCGACGGTCTTAGCAGATCATTTATGTGGAGCAAAAACAAAGTTGCGGAGAGTACTGAGCCCTGAGGGACCCCGGCATTTATAGCCAATTGGTCGGACGTGCAGCCGTCAATGACAACTCGGATCGACCGATCCCTCAGGAAGTCTGAGATCCAATTACACAGATCAGTAGGCAGGCCGAATGAAGGAAGCTTGTTTATAAGGCTATCGTGCCAGACCCTGTCGAAGGCCTTCGAGATGTCAAGAGAAACGGCAATCGCTTCTCCGTGTTTCTCGATGGCCTCGCTCCAAATGTGGGAGGCATACGCAAGAAGATCTCCGGTAGACCGGTTTCGGCGGAAACCGTATTGTCGGTCACTCAGAAGGTCATTAGCTTCAAGGTATCCTAGGAGCTTGTTATTAAGTACTCGTTCCATACTCTTACAGAGTATGGACGTTACTGAGATGGGCCTGTAATTAGCAGGGTCAGCACGACTGCCCTTTTTGGGCACTGGTTGCACATTAGCCTGCTTCCAGGATTTCGGCACTTTACCAGTCACCATCGAGAGACGAAATAGGCGTGTCAGGATCGGAGACAATTCAGGCGCACAGGTTTTAAGGACTATGGCTGGTATACCGTCGGGGCCACTGGCTTTGTTCACGTCAAGATTGCGTAGCGTTTTACGGACCTCCTTCTGGTGGATGCGAATATCCGACATACAAGTCTCACATCCATTTTGTGGAGAAGGGGGTGCAGCGCCACCAGCATCGAGACGTGAAGAATCCGCGAAGAGAGAGGCAAACAAGTTTGCCTTCTCCTCAGCAGTGTGGGCCAGTGACCCATCAGGCTTCAGCAGTGGAGGTAGTGAGGGGCGACAGTAGTTCGATTTGACCGATTTCGCCAGGGACCAAAACGCCTTACTACCCGACGGGTAAGAAGCAAGTTTGTTACCTATTCGGCCTATGTGGTCAAATCGAGCTCTGCGCAAAGCCTTCTTACAGGACTTGGCAGCCTTGTTGAAAGCTCTCTTCTTCTCGCTTAAGTCCTTAGTTTTGCGGTTTCGAGCGTCGACCCACTCCAGGTATGCCGTGAGTTTCAGCGCCTCAGCGCTTCTACACTCGGCCCCAAACCATGGACGAGCTTCGCCAGACATTGTTACATCAGAAAATGGAATGTAATACTCCATCCCCTGACGCAACACGTCCGTCACGGCGCTTGCACAAACTGAAGGATCATCAGAAGAGAAGCAAGTCGGCTGCCAAGGATAAGATGCAAAAAACGACCGCATCTCATCCCAATCTGCTGCTTTGTACCGCCACACTCGCCGGATGCCTCTAAGGCTGGCATCGGGCGGAGAGTAGACGGATACAGATTTCACCAGACAGTGGTCAGAACTACCTAAGGGTGATGATACCGACAAGGAATACCGGTCTGGATCAGTTGTCAGCAGAAGGTCCAAACAGTTGGCTGTGTGCGACTCAACATCAGGCACCCTCGTTGCCCCTTGGACCAGCTGGGTGAGATTTAACGCTAAAGCCAGCTTTCGCGTCTCTCTCCCTCCCTTCGCGGTACAAACTGAGACATGAAGATGGAAAATCTCATGTGATAGTAATTTGGGTACGGAACCCTAAAAAGACATAGTATACACTAATCTTCATAAGAAAAGTCGTGGCCTGAAAATAATAGTGTCATTAGTTTGAGTGGCGGTACAGATTTATAACCATTAATTAGAAAAAAAACAATTTACTAATAGTTGTTGAGCACGGCAACATTATGCAAATTAACAAGCTCATGATAAATTATTTAGCAGAAGGTTGCCAATTGTAGGCATAATAATTATTATTTTATCATAATAACTTCTTAGGTTTTCGCGATCACTACACATCATAATAAAACAAAGTTTAACCGGATTAAATCGCGTATATTATTTAAATTTGTTTAAATAATATACGCGTTTTTAAGCTTTCGAAACGTCAGGGAAACCAATTTAAATAATATACGCGATTTAATCCGGTTAAACTTTGTTTTATTATTATTTTATCATCAATAAAATTATTAACTAAAGATTTATATTATGGAAAGAAAAAAATCGCTCACGAGCAGGATTCGAACCTGCGACTACTGGCATTTTTTTTTTTTTTTTTTCCTTTTTTTTTTTTCTCGTTTTTTTTTTTCTTTCCACAATTTAAATCTTTAGAATTCGCTTAGTATGCGTAAAATGCATTAAAATAAAAAAAAAATATTAACTATTACAACAACATCGAAACTATAAATAAAACCTTATCGGTGATCAACAAATCGGAATCAGTGGGGTAATTGTGTAATGCATTCACAACGACATCAGCTTTCATTTTGAAATTACAGCTATATTCATTGCATGGTACGTAGTTGTCAATATGACGGATTGTCAAAACACACGGAGCAATGAACATTGAAATCCAAATGAATGCGATCGCGAGTGAGTTACGCAATTAGGCAGCTGGTCCCACTCAGCCGTATGAAATATTTGCCAAAAATTTATTTTTTATTTTTTTTATTTTTTTTATTTGCCGTATTTCATTCGTATGTAATTGTCAAAAACGTAAAATTTTCTTTTTATTAGCATCTTGCTGCATTTAGGATATTTTGAATATAAGAAAACTGTGTAAATCGGGTCAGAGGTCTATGCAGTTTTGAGCTTTGTTATTAAATGCAATAGTTTGATAATTGGATAAAAAGTTTCGTTTTTGATAAAGCTAGAATTATGTTTTGAATTTCGAATTAACTGTCGTTCCGCATAGTTTACCTACAAAAAAGAAGTATACTTTTTTTTTCAAACACCTATAGGTACTAACTCTTTCAATTCCAGAGGAATATTTATCAAATTAAAAGAAATTGGTAAACTAACTGTCACTGCTCAGTAAAATTGATAACAAGTTTGTTGCCAGGGAAATATCTTTAAGCTAAATTCGACCTAATGAAAGAATGTTTGTAGAAAATTAAGCTTATGGTGGGTCATGATTCCGTTTGGTCGAGTATACATAGGTACTCATGTATGTACACCGATAAGGTTTGTTTTTCTTCATAGAAAAACAAAACCCACCCAATACATAAAAAAAAAAAAAAAAATTATTGATAAAATTGAGATTGAAATAAAATCCTCTTGTGTTGAAGTCGGTTAAAAATAACTTTTTTTTTCAAGAAAATGTACTATAATGTTCTCTCATAGTTTTTAGTGTTCCGTACCCAAAGAGTACCGGGACACTATTGCTCTCGCTATGCTGTCCGTCTGTCCATCAGTCTGTATGTCACAGCACAGGTCATTTTTTGCAACTTTTTTTTCCTGCCCTGTCTTCAAAACGGTAATACACACCAGCGTCAAACTTAGTCTGATTACACTGCTTAGGAACAAATACTAAATATACGGCAAAAATAGACAAATGTGGTGGTACCTGCGTAAGAAAGAAATGCAAAAACTTATATTTCGCGCACGGTACGTTGCTGTCTTTGATAAATTCTCGTAAATTAAATCAGTTTAGATGGGGTATCAGGTCGATGGGTGGTACGGAACCCTTACTGCGTGAGTCTTTCTCGCACTTGGCTGGTTTTATTTATTACCGTATTACCCACGGCTCAGGAGAGATACCAGTGAGTTACATACTAGTTTTTATCCCGTAGCTACTGTAGGTGCATTTACAAAACCAAAATCATATATCACATGCACAAATCTCACGCTCAAACATACAAACATTGCATAGACATAAATATTTGTTCCTTACGGGAGACGAAACCGCGACCCATAGCCAACCAATTGATAAGTGATTGAGTGATTGATAGAATAAAAAAATGCATCGTTCATTTTCCCCCTCTTTTTACAATTGAAAACAAACTGTCATCAGATTTTTTCGATTTTCAAATCAGAAGGCCTATTCTAGTAATTAAGTAATTTATACGTTGTTCCTGTTTACTACTATGTACATTAAAGTATATTCTATCTATTCTATCATATCTACAAATGTTTAAAAAAATATAGTTCCGAACACAGAAATAGAGTTCCGACATAGTCACAATATCGTGACCTTGAAATGAGATTGACATTTTATTATATTGAGACTGGATCGGAATTGTATTTTGACCATCTTTAATTACGAGAATTATTGGTCCTAACCTAAGTATAGATAGATTAATAAAACATTGGAGATGTGCCAAGTAGGAAAAACGCTTGATGATTCGATATGCCCAAAATGACCACAGACGCGACGAAATGCCCACAGATTGAAGCACTGCATGCCCATTTTTCGCAAGTGTACAATTAGTAAGTTTACTAGTGTTCTAAGCTACTTGGTAAGCGTAAGAAAATTAAATAGTTACATATTATACATAGGTATTTATAATTTTTTTATTATATGTAATTATAAGTCCGTAGTACTAAACATGTTTTACTACTTTACTGGTGCATCTACCTTATTCTTTGTCTGTGCATTACCCTAAGGTTGTCTAGTAGAGAACGCCTATGGCGTTAAAACAGCCTTTTTTCTTACCCAGTTGTGCATAAATAATTAAATAAATATCGTGTTTGTTTCTGTGTTCACAAAACAAGAAGAGGAAAGATGCGGCCGACATCTTAACATATCTCCCTTTTTATGAAATATCTGGTCATAAGTATTTATCTGTCAAAAACTGATCGTTCACAAGCGCCATCTTGGTTCTTTCTTATTAAGCATTCCGTTGGCGCTCTCACTTATTCAAAATGGATTTGAAAAGAATATTTTCATCATCTTTTTTGTGAAGTCTTATTTAATTTTATAAAGTTTACAATGGGATCGTGTCTTGAGTTCAAATTTTTGAGGAATTCTTCCTTGTATTCAAGAATGTACCGGGTGTAATTATTAAGCGTGGCCAACAGGCCAGGTGATTATTCCGTAAACACATTGGCGTAGCTACTGTAGGGCTAGGCGGGGCAGTGCCCCAGGGCCCCTCAGCCCCATGAACGACGTTCGAAAAAGTTATATAATATCCTAGTTGAATAAAGAATGTTCGACTTTGAACTTTTTGCCCCGGGGCCCTTGGTTACATAGCTACGCCACTGCGTAAACATATGGGATATCATAAAACTTTAAACTGGTATCATATCGGAAGAACGTTGTCTATTATAGTGTTACAGAATATTTAGAAGGTAAGAGCCTTTTCCCAATTATATTGTGGTCGGCTTCCAGTCTAGCCAGATGCGGCTGAACATCAGTATTGTACACGGAGCGACTGCCATCAGACCCCCGCAACACAGTTACTGGGTAATACTGACATTCGGATGTTAGGCCAGTTGTCAGACTTTCAGGCTTCTGACTACCCGTAACGACTACCATAGATATTCGTATGACAACCGGGACCAACAGCTTAACGTGCTCTCCGAGGCACGTAGGGGTCTCGATGTGTAAAGAAACGGTAACCTAGGTTTATAACAATAATTAGGTTTACTCTATGGCATGCTGAAACTAATCATAAGTCACCTACACCTAAGTATAAGATTACCATATTCTAGCAAATAAATAATTTGTATTCGAATTTATTAATGAGTGAAATGACATCAAAAACTTATGAAAAGTAAAACGAGATATATCCAAGATTTTGACTTTACCTACCTTTTATATTATATTCGCAGAGAGGCTTTCATCATCATCATTTCAGACGAAAGACGTCCACTACTGGACACAGGCGTCCCCCAAGTATGTTGGGGGGATATGCCATAATCGCCACGTTTGGCAGGCGGGTTGGCGATCAATCAATCATTTATTTGCTTGAATACGGGTGTACATGGGGTGATACTTAGGTTAAAACAAAGTTCTTTTACCATATCCTACCTTAACAGGTGTGCAAATACACATGCAATTAAACTAAACTAAATATTAAATTAGGCATACAGTTATCTATTACAAATATTAAAATTAGAAATACCATTATTACGAAATTTATTAATTATTATATAATTTTATTCTGACTTAACTAATTAATTTAATTACATTTATCATTTAAATAATCCTTAATTGAGTAATAAGCTTTATTAATCAAATAAATCTTTAATTTATTTTTAAAGGAATTAAAATTTGTTGCTTCTTTTACATTCATAGGCAGTTTATTATAAATTCTAGGGCCCATACAAAATATACTCTTGTCAAACATAGCTGTTCTATGGCTTATTGCACAGAGTGTACTTGCGTGTCTGGAACTTTTTAACGTTTCATATTATTTATATTATTTCTAATGTGTAATGATAGTTCATAAATATATAGTGATGGGAATGTCAATATTTTTTAATTTATAAAATGTGGTTTGCATGTATCTGTAGTTGTTCCCATCTTGATCGCAGTTGGTTGGTTAAATACTCGGAGAACGCTTACGCTCATCCTCTGGTGAGTCCATTAGTCGCCTTTTACGACACCCATGAGAAGATATAGGGTGGTGCAATTGTTTACGTCCCGCACCACACGCTTTGGTTAGAGAGGCTTTAGTTTCCTTATTTTAAGAGGTATATCAAAGAGCTTTACTTTTTAAATCAGGTTATATTCGTGTGTTATGTTGTTGAACTGAAGTTTATAATTACCGTATTGGAATAAGACCGAAGCTCAAGTAATATAAATATCTTTGGGACATTTTGACACAGCACCATCTAGTCCCAAACTAAGCAGAGCTTGTGCTATGGGTACTAGACAATGGATATAATTATAATAATTAATGATTCTATCTTTAAGTAGTGATCAGATGATTGAAGTTTAAACTGTACTTGAGAAACGTTCTGTAATATGGACCCTCGGACGAATAAAAACGGCGGACGCAATGTCGCTAAGAAAAGATTGAAGCACTTAGTTTTTAGAGTTCCTTACCCGAAGGGTGCCAAACGGGACCCTATTACTATCGCTACGCTGTCCGTCCGTCCGTCTGTCTGTCTGTCACAGGGCTGTAATAGGTAACTGGTTGAAATTTTCTCAGAATATGTGTTGCTATGAGGTGTATCACTACAAATACTAAAAAAAAAAAAAGTCTAAAAAGAAAGGAGGACCCCGTACAAGAAACCTCAAAAATCATGCATTTTTTTCAACGTTTTTTTCCAGCTCTATCTTCAAAACGGTAATATATACCAGCGTCAAACTTGGTCAGATTATAGTGCATATTATGTAGTTTGGCAACAAATACTAAAAATAAGACAAAAATAGACATATGTGGTGGTACCTGCGTAAGAAAGACATGCAAAAATTCATTTTCGCGCACAGTCGCGTTGATGTCTTTTCATAAACTCTCGTAAATTAAATCAGTTTTTATGGGGTATCAGGTCGTTGAGAGGCACGGAGCCCTTAATGCGTGAGTCCGACTCGCACTTGGCCGGTTTTTTCCTAAACCCACTATAATTTCGACATAATTTTAACTCACCAGATTCTGATATATATTGTTATTTTATTTATGACACTACGACAATGTTTACCGTCACTGCACGAGATTTGTTGCGTAATCGCGGCTTTTTGTCTTACTATGGGTGTGCATGTGTGCGTGCCAGCCCGTACTTATAAGCGAGCCGTCTTACTAATGCCTCACTTTTTGTTTATCTAAATTCCGTCCGCCTTTTTTAATTCGTCCAATTATGGACCTTAGGATGTTATGACAGTGAAATAAAAAAGTTAATTAACGAAACCAAAAAACCCGACTGCTTGTAAATAATTTTTTATTTTAAAATTTTTAGTTCTGTCATGTTTTATCGCGCTATCAATGTTATTTTCATAAATATATAATTCATTTTTAACGTTGAATATTTTGTTGTTTTTTAACATTTTTCATTCCAAATTACATTTAAACATATAAGTTGTATATATTTTTGTAAAGCATTTATAAATCCCTTTATTTTGATACCCCACTCGATAGGTTTTTAAGGAAAAAAAATATTTAAAGGTAATATGGCGCCAAAAAGCGGCCATTTTAATTTTTATAATTTTGATATACCCAGTGTCACTCTCACAATTAAGACGAATCTAACGACACATCTCAAACTAAAATCCATCAAGCCGTTTAGGCTACAGAGCGTGCCAAAGAAATATACATACATACATACATACTTACATACATACACTCGAAAAACATAACCCTCCTTCTGGCGCAGTCGGGTAAAAAGTAACATTAATAGAACTATTGCTTACTGGCAAAATAGACGGACTTTTTAAACTCTACGTGAATAAATTTTAATTTCATATAATCTGCACCAAGTCGAAATTCCCGGGAAATAAATTCTTTTTTATAACAAAAACAAATTGCTATTTTAGTAAACACCTGAACATTGTTTAATGTTTTGAATTAATTGCAGCCGTTCCAAGGATTTGCTTTAATGTTGTTTATCTTTGCCGCTAAGCATTCTAAGACAGGCTTATTATAAAAATGAAAATATAGGTAGCGGAGTTTTAATCTAACAAAAATGCTGCTGCATCATCAATGTCCAAGGTACAAAAAAAACAAAGGTATTTAAGGCTAGGCTCCCAAAATGAGGTGACTTTTTGAAAACATATGCTGAGTCGAACACATGCTTGATGAATGTCAAATTTAGATACATGTTTTTTTGAACCTTTGTCCATCGTTTGGTTAGACAGTTACATAATTAGTTGATTTTTGTTCGATACTTTTATTTTTTGAAAATCATGCGTTTTTAGAGATTTTTCGAATATTTATCCTTTATTATTTAACTTAGCTATATAAAATATATGCAAATAGGAAGATAATAATGTTTATTAAATACTAGTTAGAGGAAATTTGTATAGATTGTTTAGTATTCTTGTAATAAAAAGAAAACTGTTTTGAGATTTACGACATTTACTTCCGTGGTAAAACACGCGAGAATGATTTTCTCGAAAATGAGTTCTATTCAACTTGCATAAAATTGACGAAAGCGGCCCGCAGTTGCGGTGTGTAATGGGAGTGCGAGGGTGGGAATTACGTTTTGGGGGCGTCCTCTATTTCATTAACCTACATTATTCTCACACAATTCTTTCGAAATCATGTATAGTATAGTATAACGGGCTGGTTTCCGCAACTCTACGTCTAAGAGCGTATTCTGCGTACGGGTGGGAACATACTCGATCCATCCCAACTTCACAAAAAAGGCCAGCAACGCCTTGGTGTTGCTGGTGATCTCTCTGAGAGTACCTGGGCTACCAAAGTGCTTAGCCCTGTATGCGACCTCAAGGAAATTTAGAAACACATGAGCTGCTGTCTCGTCCTCCACAATGCAGGCTCTGCACAGTGGGCTGTCTGTAATACCTATGGCAAAGAGATGTTTGTTAAAGGACCCGTGGCCAGTTATAGCAGCTGTGACTGTACGCAGCTGTTGTTATGACAACTGGAGGGCTTGTTTCATGAAACGGCCGTCAATTGTGGGAAGTGCCTCCTTGGCCTGCTTGCACTCACCATGGTGTTTCCATAGTTTGTGGTGGTTATCCCTGGTGCGTTTCCTTACCAGGTTGCGTAGATTACCCGAAGGAGAGTAGCACTATGGGTACAGTTCCCACCACGATCATACTGGATCCCCTTCTGGCGAGTTTATCCGCTACATCATTGCCTCGGGAACTGCTGTGTCCTTTGATCCATTGAATGGTTATGTTATTGAGATTACCTACCTGGTATCTTCCCGGTATAAAAAGCCTATGTGTTAATCCGGATTATGTTCTATCTGTATGCCAAATTTTTTTAGAATCGGTTAAGCCGTTCTTGAGTTATAACATAACATAACATAACAGGAAGGCACTGAATGCTGAAATACAGGCTATGCCTAGTTTGGCTTCAGAAGCTCATATCTGTAGTACATGTACCTACAATTTTATAGGATAGCATTTAAACTGTAAAATACTGTACTATTTCTTTTTGGCAAATAAAATTTATTATTATTATTAATATTAATTAATAATATATATTAATATTAATTATTAACATCACGCCTGTATTTCCCCGGAGGGGTAGACAGAGGTATAGTAGAGGTATATAGTACACCCACATTTCGCCAGTTATGTTATAGTCCCATGTAATAGGGGGCGAGCTTATTGCCATCAACCGGGCACAAATCCATACTCCGGGCTGCTACTGAGAATTTCCTAATGAAAAAACCCAATAACACTTTGCCCGACCCGGGAATCGAACCCAGTACCCCACGCTCAGCAGTCGCGCTTGCGACCACTAGACCAACGATGCAGTCTTGAGTTATAAATGCTGGAAACTAACTCGACTTTGTTTTATATATTAAGATTCTATAACGTTATATTCATTGAAACATAATCGATTCTATTCAATTTATTTAGGCCCGTATTCCAGAAGGATACTCAAGCGTTGATCTCTGTTTAAAACTAGTTTCAAGTTGAGCTTTGATTTTAGAACGTCCCTCAAGCAGAGATTTGTTGATCACAGTTCAGCTGAGTTTAGTTTCGTTTTATATTGTCACCTGTTTCGGTATTTGGGCAGATATTTGATCTGTAATCACTCAAGCGTGGTCCAGACTACGCTTGAGTAGAGATTTCTATTATATTTCAGGTCAAATTCGTGTGTTTTGTTGTTGAATTAAAGTTTATAATTACCGTTCTGGAATAAGACCGATACTCAAGTAACGATTCTATCCTTAAGTAGTGATCAGGTGATTGGAGTTTAAACTGTACTTAAGGAAGCTTCTGTAATACGAGCCTTAGTATTTTTTATTCTCTCATATGGCAACAACGTAGGTAAGTTAGTTTTTCGTGCAGTTGAAGCGCAGCTTACGCGCAGTTCAAAGATTACAAGAATAACATTTATAACTAAAACTTTAACTTAACTGCAGCGTCACTGCAACTTAACTGCAGTGTCACTGCAACTTAACTGCAGCGTCACTGCAACTTAACTGCAGCTTCACTGCAACTTATCGGCGCATTATAAAACTCTGTCCCAACTGATGGCACGCATGTATCAGATAATATTAGCGAGTTCGATATAATATTTAAATTTCCTTTCAGGTTTAGTAATAGCAACCAGTGTAGCTACAGAGCATTCTTCACATCACAATGGGGTACCACACCACGAAGGCGCCAGCACTCCATCGCGACAGAAAAGTCAAAATATTGCTTTGCCTATTGGAATACAGGTATAAATAATAGCTTCATTATGCGTATCTCGTAGGATAAAGCTGCGGGAACCGAGCCTGTGGCCGAGCGATAGCGAAGCGGGGCGATTCACCAGCGGCCTCTGGGGTGGGCACAAAACTGGCAGCGAAATGTCTCGAACGAGTGGCGAAATCAAACCAATTTAATAATAGTAGCCCGCCAGGCGCAGACCCAGCCTGGTCGGAGGATCCTCCCTTTGGTTGGAGGAACACGATACCTCGTTCCTCCACACTATACTTTTGATCACGTCACCGCAGTGCCGCACCGTCACGGTCGCAGTCCCGCCATAGCTTGGCCACCGCTAGTTTCGTGCCTGCAACCTAAGGAGTAAAATTCCTTGCCGTCTGTGTTTCCCGACAAGTATAATCTGGTGGTCTTCAAGGCTCGAGTAAATAGCGTATTTATTTAGAACAGAACGTGAAAACTTCTTCATTTGAAGAAATGGCAGTCGAATTACTAAATGAAGGTAAAATTATAAAATAACAGCGACAATTCCATAACCTTGTGTTCCTTCGATATTCTAATTGTGGTATTTGATAGATCTATACCTAACCTATCAGCAATTTTAGGATTATCCACTATTTATACAAGAGATACCATTGCAACTGAGAATTTTAATAGTTTTTGTTTTATCTGTCATTTTCAGATGCCAGAGGAAGTTTTGTCCAAACAAGAAGTTGCATGCATATCTACAGATAGAAATATCTTTGAAATTATGAAGGAAGCCAAAGAAACCTGTAAAGGAAAAGATATGATATGCACATTCTATTTTTTTGCCAACCATAAATATTACAATATTGGTGCTTTACAAATTAATAAAGAATTATTCGATGTTTTATTAATGAAATATGATAATTGGTTATTAACTGCTGAAAAAATTAATGAGGAAGATACTGTAACTCATTTGCCAGATCATATTAAAAGGGATCATGAAAGATCTGCTGCAAATTTGGTTGATACCGTCGATGTCAGAACGAAGGAAATACAAAATAATTTTACTCAAAATAATAGTTCATTTGTTCCTAGTGAATTAAAAAATTCGGAAGAAAATCATAGTTTACATATTGATAAGTTTGATACAAATAATACACACGGCCCAGAACATAGTTTTAATCCATCTTTAATACATCGACATGAAGAAAATAGTGAAAGAGTTATAAACGTTGAAGAAACAGAAGAGGTAAATGGAAACTATATTAAATTAGACCCAAAATATAATAAAAAGCATAAATACTTTGAAGTAGTCTTACCGAAAGATAAACACGAAGGACAACCAAGAACAATCAATGTAGAAATTGATAATGAGAAAAACAACTACTTACTTTTTGAAGAGGAACTTAGTAAAGCACCTGAAAATAGTAAGCCAATTAAAATTGACTTAGAAGAAGCGATTACTGAAAGTAACACTAATTTTGAAAATCAAGGAGAAAATCAGATGTTTGATCCTTTTTCAGTAAATAATCAAAATGGCAATTTAGTCGATTCAAAAATATTGCATATAGACAATAAAGTAAATAGTAATATTCTCAATCTGACACCACTGGAAGGAGCCCAAAATATTGAAAATATCGATTTAACGGACAATTCGGGAAACTTAGTTTACGATGATTATTTATCTAATAATACTAATACAGATAAAAGCTATTTTAGAAATACACCAACTAAAGAAACTAACACTGCTTTCCCATCCATCATTACTGATATGCCTCAACATGAGATGAATAATATTCAGAGTAGTTCGAGTTTTCCTACGAATGATATTGATGCTAGCAACTTAAAAGAACATTATCAAGAGACTGCACCTCTTAAAAATGTTGATGAAAATATTTTGAAAAATATAAATCGACATCAGATATATCCTAATAAGATTATAAAGGATAATCCTACTGCAGTCAATGCATTTCTAGAATTAAATAAAGGGCAGGATATTCATGTCGAAGAAGAAACACAAGAGACAGAGAGACCATATGTTTCTAATTCTAATATTAACCATATTAATGATGATCAAACATTAATATCACCAGATAGTACTGAAAATGTAAAGAATAATGTTAATTTAAGTAAAAATGCTGTAACACCTACCGGATATAAAAACCAAGCAGCTTTTTTTGAAAAATCTGGTTTGGGTAACAATGTTGACATAAAACCTGAAGTTCATGCACCAACTGCCTTAACAAAAGAAAGCTCTAATAATCCTCGCAATGGTGACAATTTCTTGAATGCAAATGATAATTCCTTGAAAATTAATGATGAATTTTCAGTAGAAGAAGAGAATGTAGCTTTGAGTGATGGTTCTAGTATTCATACAGTAGAAAACTCAAATATTTACAAAGAAGTTGATTTTGATGATGCTCATGATTTATCAATACACAAAAATAACACGCAGAGATCGTCGAATATACATCTAAATGAACCCGTCTACCAAATGGAAAATACTAATCAAGAACATTTACTGGAATCGACACCTTACATAGTTGCGATACCAAAATCATATTCATCATATCCACACGGCTTAATAGCAGACTACAATAGCCCTCAGCATGACTTAATTACTTCTCAAAATAATTCTTTAAAAACAGTTACTAGGGATCTATTTTCAGTGCCTAGTATACCATTATCGCCTATTCATACGAACTCACTTCTGCTAAAGAAATTATCAAAAATTATAAAACCAGATTCTCACCTACAACCTGTATCAAGCCCTTCATTGCCAACTTACTCTTCCCCAGTTTTAGATAAAGCTTTCTCTGAAAATTCTCCACTGGATACTTACTTTAAACAAACACCTACTAAATCTATTGTTTCTCAGAATATATCCCCGATTCTACCAGTACCGCTAATAGAAAGTGCTATGGTGCTGAACATAGATTCAGAAAATTCACCTTTTAATGTGGGTTTCAGTTGGCTACCTTCCTTTTCACGTATTGAAGAGCTCCAAATACCTTGTACAGCAAGGCCATTGTCAGAAGACAGTAATACTCCTTGCCAAGAATCTAGTTTGACAATGCCAGTTTCTGATAATAAGGAAATATCTGTAGCTCCAGAATTCTCATCCCCAGCTAACACCATTCCAATAACAGATACAGGGTTATTCCAAAATGTACCTGAATCTGTTAATGGTATTAGAGAGTCTTCTGTTCCCAATAATCAGAATATTTTGAATACCACTACGTCAATACCACCGGAATATCATAATCTTACTTCAGCAGTAGAGTTAGATGTCTTGCCAAAATCAAACGAGGACGTCGATAGAATAACTACAAATATTTCACTAAGTCAAACTCCTTTATCAACAAATCCTTCGAAGCGTAAAGGAGTAGACATACCATATCCTGCACAACAAATACCACAACCACCATCTTCATTCATTAAAGCTAATTTGTTAGACTCAAGACTCGTTGAAAATACACAATTTGACATAAACTCTAATGAACCATTTCCTATCTACAATGAAATAGAAAAACAAATTCCACTACCAGGTAATATAAATCAACAACCTTACGTCACAATTCCTCAATTCGTAGAGCCATACATAGAAATCATACAACCTGATTTATTTATACCTACATCTCCTGCAACCTCTTTACCTACATTGTTAGACGAAACTAATCTACATCTAGATGAAGTATTTACACAAACCAGGGAACCTATTTCAAAACTATCTACAGAACCTACAGTTCCTTTACTAGGACCCAGTTTGTTTGAAAACACATCAAAAACGGTTTTGAGTTCAGAATTTACTCCAAATAAAGATGTACTACACCCTGAATCACCATACGATTCCCTTCTACCAACAATGCCAAATACTAGTCCATTGTCGAATAACGATTTTAGAGTTACATCTAGTAAAAATATCTTATCTGTTCCTAAGATTTTATCATTAGCCCAAGTAAAGAGTACGAGATCCTCTGAACCTCCGATCCAGGCACTTGATAGTACATTAATAGGTCCAAACCTTTTACCATCACCATCTACTACGATTAATAAATTCGTTGACGAAGACATCCAAAGCATTAGTGAAGAGTTGCCATCAGATCTTGCTAACTTATTAGCAAAACCTTCTCATACAACTCCCACGTTAGATTTGGGTAGCCAGCCATTGCTTACGGATTCTTCATTAACTCCTTATATTAACCATAAAGCCATAACTTCTGTTGCTGAAGACAGCCCCCAATACACAGATAATGACGTAATCACTAAACCTAGTGAAAGCTTATTGTATCTCCCATCACATACTGATCCAAACTTGGAAAGGGATGTTTTTTCGTCATCATTGCAGCTACCTAGTTTACCAGCACTACATAATTTACCACTAGCATCACAAAAACAACCTACTACCACATCATCGTATATTCATCCAAGTTTGGAAAGCAACATGTTGCCATCAACACTACTTTTTCCTAGTCTATCGACCCTAGATGATATGCTACTACCATCACAAGAACAACCTGCAACAACATCATCGTATATTCATGCAAAATTGAAAGGCAACATTTTGCCATCGACATTGCTCCCATCTAGTCTAGCAACACTACAAACTGTACTTTTGCAAGATCAAACTACAACATCGTCGTATTTGTCCTTGCAACCACCAAGTCTACCAACCCTCCTTCATTTTCTAGACCAACCTGTAGTAAAATCATCGTATATTGATTCGAAATTCCAAAGCAATATCTTGCCATCAACATTAGTTCCACTCAGTCTACCATCATTACAGAATACGCCACTACCATTACAAGCACAACCTGACACATCATCGTATATTCATTCAGAAGTGGAAAGCAACATACTACCCTTGACATTGCTTCCACCTAGCCTACCAACATTACATGATATGCCACTACCTTCACTAGACCAATCTGCAACCACATCATCTCATATTAATCCACAATTGGAAAGCAACATGCTGCCTTCAACATTACTACCACCTAGTCTACCACCACTACTCGATATGCCATTACCATCGCAAGACCAACCTGCAACGACATCATCTTATATTGATTCAAAATTCCAAAGCAATATCTTGCCATCAACATTAATTCCACCCAGTCTACCACCACTAGTCGATATGCCACTATCATCACAAGACCAACCTGCAACGACATCATCTTATATTGATTCAAAATTCCAAAGCGATATCTTGCCATCAACATTAATTCTACCCAGTCTACCATCATTACATAATAAATCACTGCCATTACTAGACCAATCTGACACTTCATCATATATCCATTCAAAATTGGAAAGCAACATACCACCATTGACATTGCTTCCAACTAGCCTACCAACATTACATGATATGCCACTACCTTCACTAGACCAATTTGCAACTACATCATCGCATATTAATCCACAATTGGAAAGCAACATGTTGCTTTCAACATTACTACCACCTAGTCTACCACCACTACTCGATATGCCACTACCATCACAAGACCAACCTGCAACAACATCATCTTATATTGATTTAAAATTCCAAAGCGATATTTTGCCATCAACATCGTTGTATGTTGATTCAACATTGGGGAGTAAAATGATACTTTCGTCGTTGCAACCACCTAGTCTACCAACACTCCATAATTTGCTAGACCAACCTGTAGTAGAATCATCGAATATTGATTCCAAATTACAAAGCGATATCTTGCTATCAACATTCATTCCCCCCACTCTAGCATCACTTTATAATATGCCACTAAAATCACTAGACCAACCAGACACATCATCAAATTATATTCATTCAAATGTGGAAAGCAACATACTACCATCAACACTGCTTCCACTCAGTCTACCACCACTACATGATATGCCATCACTACCTTCACTAGACAAAACAGCAACATCATATATTCATCCAAAATTTAAAAGCAACATTTTACCATCGACATTATTACCACCTAGTCTCCCAATAATACAAAACGTACCTTTGCTAAATCAAACTGTAACATCTTCGTATGTTGATTCAATATTGGGAAATAAAGTGTTGCCTTCCACCTTGCAGCTACCTAATCTACCAGTACTATATAATTTACAAGACCAACCTGCAGAAGAATCATCATATATTCATTCAAAATTGGAAAGCAACATACTACCATCGACATTACTTCCACTCAGCCTACCAACTTTACATGCTGTTCAATTACCATTAGAAGACCAACTTGCAAAATC
Organism: Asteroscopus sphinx; assembly: GCA_949699075.1. Lineage (NCBI taxonomy): Eukaryota > Metazoa > Arthropoda > Insecta > Lepidoptera > Noctuidae > Asteroscopus > Asteroscopus sphinx. Next base: position 13,819,247 of record OX453031.1, on the reverse strand, counting down.
ACCGTATATTTATCCAAACATAACTTTACAAGATATATCAAAAGCATCATTAGCTAACATGTATCTAAAAGCACTTATGAAACAAAGACCACAATCGAATAAAGAATTTAATGAACTAACATTAGACACTAATCTACAAACAGATAGTTATCCAAAACCATTAGAACTAATAAGGAATATTCCGGAATTAAAGACAGAATCTTCTCAGTATATTGAACAATCCTTACAACTACCATCAACGCTTGTAGGCACTCCTCTAATATCACCACTGTCAACAAATTCGTACACCCTTCTTGATACAACATCAATATCTAATACCCTATCTAAAGAAACAAATTCTTTGAACATGGTAGAGACAAGTTCTATGTTACCATCTCTTGCAAATGATATAGTTCCAATATCAGTTCTGAAATCTACACAGCTAAACACGGAGTTAAACCAAATGACACCTGTCTCAAATTCTGAAAATCTTTATGAACAGTTAGATATCTCACAATACAAAAAACCTGTTTTAGCATTACCAATATTACCATCAGTAACTACATGTCCAGAGTTTTACGTAGAAGATGAATCATTATTAAACTTAATATCAGAAGAGCTAACTCCAAAATTAAGTATACAAGAACACAGCACACCGTTACTCTATACAAGTGCGCCATCTAAACCAATATTGACTCAAATCACTCCACCAAAATTATCATTGGCTACTGAAGTTCCTACTAAAAATTCTAATCTATTAACACCATCATTGCCAGCAATACCTTCATCATTGTCACCTTTGACAATATCAGAAATGCCATCACTTCCTAGCCTGTTAATATCAGATGATAGTCCAGATATCAAAGAAATTCGACGATTGCCATCATTAAAATATATACCATATGATCTCTCTCATTTAAATGAAATAGTTTATTCAAATACCAGGCCTATAACTATCCCATTATCACTTATGGCTAAATTGTTACCAATGCCACCAGTTTACACACGTCCAGTATTGGACAAATCTATAGTTTCATTAACTACCTCTAAAAATGTCCTCCCTTTACCGCATTATAATTTGTTACCCTCATCTAGTTTAAGTCCACTAGGCGTAAGCTCACAGCTTTCACCACAACACACAAACATGTTGCAATCTAATATTCTTCCACAAATTTCCACAAATCCACTTCTAGGGGAAGATATAGTTCGGCCTAATCTAGTTTCCACAAATCCAATACAAAATTCAGATGTCTCCCAAAGTACAAAACCTTATTCACTAATCCCAAAGAAACCTAGATTTTCACAAATATTACCACCATCTTCAATATTATCACCTCTTATAAAACCAAAACTACCGATGCCACTTTTGCAAGATATTCCTCCATGTGACATCCTTGAATCACCAGGATCTTTTGATTTTACTCCACCATTCGAAGATTCTACAATAATGCTAGCTAATTCTGAGTCATCACTAAATCTAGATACTTACAATTCTAATATTCCCTCATCAGACACCAACGTTAATCTTTTGACGGATAACGATTTCTCACAAAACCAACTATTATTAGGTATAGCATCTCAAAAAATACCAAACGTACTACCATCAATAATTCCCGATATATTAGAACAATCATTTGTTCCTTGTCTCCCACAAGATATTCCATTATCAGTATCAAATATAAATCCTATATTAAACACAGACTTCATCCAACCTCAATCACAACATAAAACCTTACAATCACCACCCTATTATTCACCTCCGTTAGACACTGATTTATTACCAGTACCATCAATAGGTGGTGATAGTAATGGCGCCCTAAAGTTAAATAAACCAGAACACACGTTAGAATCTTCACCAGTCTACTCTAGGCCATTATTAGACCGAAAAAATATCTCGCTACTGGAATCACAATGGCACGAAATTCAAAATATACCAGTATCTTATACATTCAGAGATTATGAAAGCATTTTCAAAAATAGCAATGAAAAAGATGAAAATTTAAGTAAAGAACAATGTGTTGAAACTTCTACAAATTTTTCAGACTTCGAAGAAATCACTAAACCTTTAATTGATAGAGATTTAACTCATAAAGGACATCTGCAGCCATCTCTTGCTACACCTTGTCTTGATACTACAACAGTATTAGAAACAAATTTATATGAAAAACCTAATCTAATATCTTACAGTCAACTTGATGATACACAATTATCGCAACCATATCCAGCGCCACAATTAATGCCTTTACCAATTCCATTCATTCCACAAAATTTCCCTCAAAACATACCTCATCAATCATCATCTAGTACTCCACACTCAATAGGTTCTCTATCATCATCAAGTTTAATCAGTCCTATAGCTGAACCATTACTAACGACTAATCCTACATTAATTAATCCTAGTTTTAACATACCCTTAACTTTGTCACCCTTAACACCAATACGCTCATCAATAAATACAAGACTTAGTGCAGGACAACGTCCGTATCATATTTTGCCAATATACGAAAAGTCACAACCAGTCCCAGCACTTTCGTCTCATGCAACTAATCTTTATAAAACTTTATTATATTCACCACCTGTAAAAAATATAGGAGTGCCATCAGCACCTGTTTGTTCCAATAGACAATCCATTACTATTCCTTTTCAAACAAAACCAACGTTCTCCCAAGTTTCAAACGTTTCACCTTCTATGACTGAACCTTTGCAATCATTCTCTATGCCTTTATCAGATACCATTTCGTCAACACCAGCTAATATTCTAGACAATTATATTTTACTCCCACAAACTTACACTAAACTAACATCGGACTCACCTCCGTTTCAAGGCGTGCTAGTACAGCCATCATTAGTCACAAGTTATAACAAAAATATTGCACCAACCCGACTCGCATCACCTGCAACTTATACTACACCTTCACATGAACCAAATATCTCCAAATTTTCTGCGAAATGCATCTCTCCTTTGTCAACAGCTCCCATTAAGTTTAAAAACATAGATAATTTGCCAAATTTACCAATTAATAAAGCACCAATTTATTCACAAGAATATGTTTTACCGACAACTGGATTACCTGGTTTAGCAATAAAATCCAATATCATCAAAAATCCATCAGTAGCTTCAGAGGTCTTTGATTCTAATCTTCAATCAAATATTATGCCAACATCATTTAAGTATGATCTTTCTAATGTAAAAAACTTTAAAATGACTCCTCTTGTTACAAAGGAATTATCAAAATACAACACTCTACCTTCATCATCTTTGCAAATTCCATTCTCTCTCCACAATAATCCAAATAATAATTTGCCATCAGTTTCATACACGAACCCTATAGAAACAATTTCTTTTCATCTGCAAAGTAGGCCTATAATACCGTCCATTACCCCCCATAACATGCTAAAGCCTAGCAACCAGTTTTCTAAGGATAATTTCGTTTCTTTGCCTCCAGCAGTTCACACCGAACTGAAGACGGCAGCTCAACATATAACTCCTTCTTACACAACTCTATCATTGGGTACAATTAATGTGTCTCCAAACACACTTCCTAATTCTCCTCTTAAATCTAATATACCTCCAAATAGTTATTCAATTGTTCCTATTTATAATGCTCCGATTCTTTCACCATCTTCACTTATAAAACCTTTGATGAATGCAGATTTCAACACTTGTCTAAAAGTATCATATCCTCTTCCCAAAAATCTTGTCTCTCAAACAAAACTGAAACCTTTAGATAATGTGCTCATACCACCTTTTGATTATTCTAAAGATGACTTGCCTCTTGAATCATATAACTCTCAAATAATGACACCAGCCCCATTATGCTCCTTATCTTTATTAAATCGTTTAACAGATCCAGTCTCTCCTCAAAAATCATCATACCTACAGGGACCTATGAAATCACAGTGTATGTCTCGATTACCAGTAACAGGCCTTGATTCACTATCATCTGCTGTAAATGTTGCACAGTTATTACCATCCACTAGACCATTGCTGCAAAATTCATTACTGAGACCCTTATTTACTAGCAATCATAACACTATTCCATTACAACCACAACATACGTTTAGGACAATTCCCACACAATTTCCTGAAGATGTTTCTTCAAAGCAGTTACCCAATACAAAAAAATATTTTACACCATCTTTGCAAGCTGACACTGACTCACTAGTTCCTGAATTCCAAAATATTTTGCAGCAAAGCAAGCCATCATCAACAACTTCATACAGTTTCCCGACCTCAGCATACACTAAAAAATATCGATCTCCAGTTTCTAGTCAATTATATGACTCACAAAATCAACCAATCAGTTTTCGGCTAGCAGCAAATAGCTTCATAGGTGCTCCTCTAGCATCACCATCTTCTGTGTCGTCGTCAACCTTAACCGAATCAGATTTGTCTCATTTACCGATCTTGCAATCTCTATCAACGCCTATTATACCACAATATGGTACACCACCAACAGTTTTTAGTCAACTTAATCAATATATCACCACACCTCCTTTCTCGAATGGTCAGGTACCTACTTCTACTGCTCAGGGTAACGGTAACTTACAACCGGAATCAGTAAAAGCCATACCTGTTACCCTCAATATACCACCAAGTCAGATGCCATCATATTTACAGTACGATATTCCTCAACATTCACCCAGCTCATTGCCGAAGTCAAACCTTGTTAAATCAGCTAGATCAATTGAAGTTCCATCAAAAACTAATTTACATTCATTGGTCATACCATCAAGCATACCATCAATCTCAAATGTGTTATCATCTGGTTCCTCCCAGTTACCTACTTACACCAGTCCTCAAGAAAAAGGCTATTCTCGTAACTTTGTAGCGAAACAGCAATTACCATCATATTCACAAACTTCACATTATAGCATTCAAACACCACAACCATTACCGATGTACACAAACCCACAAGTGAATACAGACTTTATTATAGACCAATCAAGTTCTCAAGCATTATCATCACCCAATTTCTTACAATTGAAGCCATCGTCAGTCAACAGTGGATCTCAGTTACCCACCAGATTCTTAACAGGTAGACCAAGTCCAGAATCACAAAATTCACCACATAAACCCCTTTTATCACTACTTTCTACTAGCCCATCGTTGACTAAACCCCAGAATTGGCTTCAATTGCCAATTGCAACAAAATCTTTACCTATTTATGAAAATCCTTTAGAAATTATACCGAAGCAAGAAATTTTACAAACTGCTCTGAATAAATACAGACCTGCTAATACGATAACATCAAATATTTTAAGACCAAGCACTCTTCTTAGTGAACTTAAATCTTCTATATCTGAAGCACCTATAAAAGTTGATGAATCTATATATTTTAATGAAGACTACTTCACTCCTTATCTTTTTGAAGCCAAAAGTATAGCAAATACCCTACCTGATATTATAAATTCTAAATCAATTGAAATTCAGCCTGATACTGTTGAATTTACTGATAATTATGGAAAACCAAATAAAGCAGACGTCAATAATAAGAAACATTTAGACGAAATGTATGAAAATAATCCTTCTTTAAGTTATTATGATAAAAGTATTCCTATTATCCAAAAACCTACTTCTACTTATGGAAGTTCTCGATTGAGTAGAGTACATTCTAAACCAATGCCGCAAAGTCCTGAAAGTTTATCTATGGTTAACAATTTTTATGACGATAATCATATAGGCAAAAGGCCACTTATTATGAATGTCCCTACTGAAAATCCATATGATATAGCATCTCCAGAGATTTGTGCGATACCTACCAAACTATTTGGTTCTGTACCTAAATTAGATGCTGATGCACTTAGACTAAATGATTATTATTCTGGAATCCCTAACACTCCTATTGCAGATACCCCGATGACCCACTCTAATATCCATAATTTCTTTAACCCTAGCTTCATAACTATTCCACGAACCCCACTCCCTTCGGCTCCAATGCAATTGCTTCCACCTTCAATAGATGCTACCGAAACCCCTAATCATCCCACATCATATACTTCTAACGATAATATAAATAACATTAAGTATTCAGGATACAAGACGTACCAAAACCCTGCTCTGAAATCCCCACCAATTCGTCAAATTTCCAGTCCTTCTCAAATTTTAATTCCTTCAGAAATCTCTCAGTCATTTTCTCCAATACCCAAGTACGAGAAACCAATTTTGAATATACCAGTCAAGCTGACAGCACCTTTTGAAACACAGTTAGATCTTAATAAAATACAAGAAAGTTCAAAAGATAACTATGAAAAATATGTAGATAATATTCAAACAAAATTAGGTATTAAGAATATCCAACAAAGTTTAAAATTGAAAGGCGATAATCCTATTGAAGAAATACTAGTGTGTGATGATAATATAAATAATATAGATAATGCTGTTAAATTATGTTTAATTAATTATATAAATAGCAAAGAAGAATTAAAAGATAATTTGTACAATAACAACGATGAATTAACCATACCTTTAGGTGATATAGCGATAACTAAAAAAGAACCATGTATAGACGACATCATAGAAACAAATAATCCATCAATAGGTTTAAAAGTATGGAAATCTAATGTCAAAATAATGAAAGCAGAAATAAAATTGAAATTCAAAGAGTTATCAGTAAATAATTTTATGCCAGTAGTCAATAACTTAGATGAATATGATGTAGAAGAAATTCGTCGAATAGTTAAGAGTTACATTGATGACAAATATGGCCATCATATAGAAGTTAAGGAGCCATATACAATTGACAATCAATGCACTGTTATTAAAGATTTTGATTATGATGCTGTCAATAATAAATTTAATATATTATGGCCGACAAATTATGTATAAAAGTATGTAAAAAATGTTGATGAAAGAATCACGGACGAATAAAAAAGGCGGACGGAATCTCGTTAAGAACAGATTGAAGCACTTAATTTTTTCCATTTTTTTTTTAAGTATGACCACGCGTAACTTTTTACAGAGTAGTCCGATTTTGATGATTTTTTTAAATTGATATCTCGAAGTTGGTCCAATTTAAATTTCAAAATCAAAATCCACCCCTAAGGGTCGGAAAACAGGGTTGATGAGTACTTGTTCACCCACTGAATTCTTACCTGTTAAACGATTCTGTTGAAACTTGGCACACATAAATGTAGTTCTAGACTCTACAACATAATGGAGACCTGGAGTTAGATTTTAGCCACAAAAAAAAAAAAAAAAAAATCTTTTTAACAAAAAATTGAACCGACGAAAACAGAAACTGAAAAGCGAAAAATAAAATTAAGCTTTTAGTTTTTCATAACTAAACTAATGTAAATAACGAATTATGAGTCGGCGCAAAACAAACAATCAACGAAGATCATTAAATTACTTTAAATAAATAATAAAAACAACATAACATCAAATACAACGTGAAATTTTCAACGATAAACAATAACTTTCCAAAATGCGTTCGCTGCTCGACCACTTGCAACTTGCACGCACTTTGCTTGTTGAAAGGCCTCTGGAGGAACGAGGTATCGTGTTCCTCCAATCAAAGGGCGGAGCCTCCCACCAGGCTGGGTCTGCGCCTGACGGGCTACTGCCCAACGGTTGATGTTGGGAGCTGTTGTATATACTTGTATATACTTCGTGGCATTCTCTGCGTGCGTGATTCAGGAGGTTCCCTTGTAGAAAGATAGATGTCGCTACTTTGCTCTCGTGCGTGATTCAGCATTGCTGTCGTTATTGACTGCGTCAGTGTTAGTTTCATATGTAGCGGATAGATGTCGCTACAAGCCTAAACTCTTTTCGTTCTGAGAAGATGTTTAGATGTTTATACCCAATGGTGTGTCAGCAATATGCTAACATGTATGTAACTGTAAAATTGTGTAAATATTATTTTAAAACAATTTTTTTTTAAGCATAACTTTAGTTATAGATTTGTTGTATTAATATAATTTTAAGTTTGTAGATATTGTTATTTGTGTATGGTCCGTATTACAGAAAGTTCCTCAAGTATAGTTTGATCTTCAATCACCTGATCACTACTAAAGGATAGAATCGTTACTTGAGTATCAGTCTTATTCCAATATGGTAATTATAAACTTCATTTCAACAACATAACACACGAATATTATCTTGACGACCTCTGTGGTCTAGTGGTTTGAGTGTCGGATTGCTGATCACGAGGTCGTGGGTTCGATTCCCACAGGACACAAATATTTGTGTGATGAACATAAGTGTTTGTGTTGGTCTGGGTGTTACTTATGTATTATAAGTAAGTATTTACAAAAAAAAGTATATAAGTATTATAACCATTGTCTAGTACCCATAGCACAAGCACTGCTTAGTTTGGGACTAGATGGTGCTGTGTAAAAATATCCTAAAGATATTTATTTAATATAACCTGAAATGGGAAAGAAATCTCTACTCAAGCGCGGTCTCGACCACACTAGAGTGATTACAGGTCAAATCTCTGCTCAAATACCGAAACAGGTGACAGTATGAAATCAAGCTAAACTCAGCTGAACTGTGTTCAATGAATCTATGCTTGAGGAATGTTCTAAAATTAAATCCCAACTCAAAACTAGTTTTAAACAGTGATCAACGCTTGAGGAACTTTCTGTAATACGGGCCTAAGACTGAATGATCAAGATATTAAATAATTGATATGAATGGATAAAATTGTTTTCATTTTACGCGACTATCGCAAGTTTGCGCCAATTTTCGCCACTACGCGACATTAATGCGATGTCACGAATAGAGCTAGAAGTTGTTGTCATGTCATGACATGTCATGTCACTCTTAATTTTTGTATAATTTTTCAAATTTTTCATCGTTCCCCAACAACTCTACTTATCTCAAAAAAGAAATAATGTTTCTACTAAAAGGACATTGATAAAAATAGCCTTAAACTGTTACAAAGATGAACAATATACAAAAATTACATGCGAATTTTTTCGTTTCATAACATAATAAAATAAATAAATAAAAATAAAATAAATTTCATAACATATATTGTATTTAATGCGGACATTACAAGAACCATTTTAATATTTTAAGGAATATCAATACATTAATGCTTAACTGGATAAAATTGTATCATCTATGTTATCTGTGTATCATCCATATTTTTATTTCGATACTCTATAGTCTATGATTTAATATTATCCTTTTCACACAAGAAATTCCAAAAAATTGGCATCGACTGACAACTTGACGTCAATGTAGGTTGTTTGACATAACAAAAAAAGCAAAACATGACATCAAAATAGCACAGATATCTGTGATATATGTGTCAAAATAAAATAGTAAATATTTTTAAAATCTAAAATTTTATTTAGTACTGTCCGTGTTTATGAATGTATTGCAATACATTGGCTTCATTGGGTTGTATATGGTGAGCATCAACTTTAATTTGTAACGCCTTAAGGCGGAGTCACTAAGGATCTTTAGCAATGTCCTTTGCATGCTATGTATATTCTTAGCAAAACATTTTTGCTCGTTATGCAAATAAATATATTCTATTCTATTCTAAAGGCCTAACTAGCTGAGATACAGTCCAAACTACACAAAAGACCTTCTTCGATTTCACAAAAATTAAGTGATTTAAATTGTAAAAAAAACCGGCCAAGAACATGTCAGGCCATGCTCAGTATTATAGGATTGCTAATTACAAACGAATCAAATCGAATATTAATCATTGCTATTTTAGTTTTTGCAAACAGCGGCACCTAGCGCTGAGTTTAACAAAGTTACTATTTTGTGATTTATTTAAAATAGGTAGTTAATAAAGGAGCATTATTTGCTGTGATAATTTTTCTCTATGATCAATGACCTATGAACTAGGATGTCTTAAGTATTTTGCAGTTTTCTCACTATAACTCAAAAAATTATAATCACTTTATACTCGAAATAATTTCAAAAGAGAGTTTTTATAAAGGTCTATTAATGTGAAAGATTATAAGTTTCTACGTTGCATAGCTTAGAAATGGCAGGGGGGGACACATTGCAAGCCACTTTGACGGGCTGTATTTCGTAGATGGTAAACCTGATAAAAAAGTTGTGTATGAAACATTACCTTCAATTTAGTAGACATATTCAATGATACCCCACACGAGGGGGTGCAGCGAAAAAAATGTTTCCTCCCCATTTCACATGTATGGGGGTGGCCCCTAAAATACGTAACATAGATTTTTTATTCTTTAAAAATTGAGATCTACATCTAAACCATTTTCTAACAAAATTTCATTTACTTATGTTTATAACTGTAGATAGATAGATCATTTATGTGTCAGATTTTTTGTGTAGAAGTTATTAAGCTGTAAAGGATTAGGACAGACGGACAGACGGACGGACATGACGAAACTATAAGGGTTCCTTGTAGAAACTACGGAACCCTAAAAACAAAAAAATCGCTCACGTGCAGGATTCGAACCTGCGACTCCTGGCTCAGTACGCCAGTACTTTAGCCATTAAGCTACCGTGAACACTGCTCGTGGTATCGAAATTCTCATCCACTTGGTACATCTTTGGGTGACGTCAGCGATATCTTATTAAGAAACAGTGTTTCTTAACCGACTCGACAATTTTTTTTTTTTCCACATATCGTTAGATTTCGCTTCGCATGCGTAAATGCGTTAAAAATAATAAAATAATCAGTAAGGGTAGGCATATCCGCTAAGTATCCGAGGTCAGATCAGTTTGTTAGATTGATCTGACCACGGCCACTGTTCTGTATGAATCTAACCAAGGACACCATAGTCAAAAGGTATCCGTTGTTAGATCGCTTATTATCTATACGACTTTGAATTAACTGCAAAGTTAGTCGAGTCGGTTAAGAAACACTGTTTCTTAATAAGATATCGCTGACGTCACCCAAAGATGTACCAAGTGGATGAGAATTTCGATACCACGAACAGTGTTCACGGTAGCTTAGTGACTAAAGCACTGGCGTACTGAGCCAAGAGTCAAAGGTTCGAATCCTGCTCGTGAGCGTTTTTTTCTTTCCACAATTTAAATCGTTAGATTTCGCTTCGCATGCGTAAATGCGTTAAAAATAATAAAATAAAAATTAAGTGGACAACTCTAACGCTCCGATGGAGTGTTGGTACTTATTTCAAGAAACAGGCCTAGTTTCAGAACTGTCTATTTATTTACTGTGGTTTTAGGCCACGCGTGTAGCCCACGCATGTAACCCGCATCAGTTACATGCACCGTTTTTAGGGTTCCGTAGTTCTACAAGGAACCCTTATAGTTTCGTCATGTCCGTCCGTCTGTCCGTCTGTCCTAATCCTTTACAGCTTAATAACTTCTACAGTTATAATCATAAGTAAATGAAATTTTGTTAAAAAATGGTTTAGATATAGATCTCAATTTTAAAAGAATAAAAAAATCTTGATAACGTATTTTAGGGGTGGCGCCCATACATGTGAAATGGGGATGAAAACATTTTTTTCGCTGCACCTCCTTTTGTGGGGTATCATTGAATAGGTCTATTAAAATGAAGGTAATGTTTCATACATCACTTTTTTATCCGATGTACCATCTGTGAAATATAGCCTGCCAAAGTGGCTTGCAATGTGTCCCCCCCCTACCATTTCTAAACTATGCAACGTAGAAACTTATAATCTTCCACATTGATAGACCTTTGTAAAAACTCTCTTTTAATATTATTTCGAGCATATTGTGATTATAAATTTTTGAGTTATAGAGAGAAAACTGAAAAATACTTAAAACGTCCTAGTTCAAAGGTCATTGACCTTAGAGAAAAATGATCATAGCAAATAATGCTCCTTTAGCTACTTTCTATTTGAAAAAATCACAAAAAGTAACTTTGACATGACACACTTCTTAAATTTGGCGCCATCTAGCGGCGTCTAACAACACTCTCTGGGTCGCCAATGCTGCCGTCAAGTGCCGTCTTTTACATTTGGCACTGTATAGCGCCATCTAGCGGCTACTGACATCACTCTCTGAGTCGCTAATGCTGCCGTCTATTGCAAAAACTAAAATAGCCGTTATTAATATTCGATTTGATTTGTTTGTAACACCTACTTAAGGAACCCTATAATACTGAGCATGGCCCGATATGCTCTTGGCCGGTTTTTAACACACTTTTATTACGTCGACCTGTACCAGGCCCCTCAGAAAGTATTGCGAAAAAAAGTTTTTATATATGGGAGACTGGCCAGTTATAATGTTTTTCGAAAATATGATTATTTATAAGTAAAAATAAGTAAGTTCCAATTTCAAAATTTCCCTCCACATTTTTTGCGAGTTAATTCAAAGTATTGTGTCTCACTGAAATATGGATCTGCGCCGGGAACATTTTAGAGCTATGATTTTATACGATTTCAAGTGTCGCCTGAAACCGGATGAATCGTACGATAGACTTCAAATGGCATTCATGGATGAAGGCCCTTCCAAGGCAACCGTGTATCGTTGGTATAACGAATTCAAGCGCGGTCGACCAACTTTGGGGGATGACGAAAGAAGCGGTCGCCCTTTGACGGCTGTTACCGAAGAAAACGTGCTAGCAGTGAAAAATTTAATCCAAGACAATAGGCGAATTACATATCAGGAGATTCAACACATATTGAAGATTGGATCGGGAAGCGTTCACGAGATTCTACACAGCCATCTTCGCGTGAGGAGGATAGTATCACGCTGGGTGCCGCACGACCTCACCGATGCTCAGAAGCAGGCCCGGGTGGAATGGTGCCGTGATATGCTTAACAAATTTGAAGCAGGCTCGTCTCGGCGTGTTTACGACATCGTTACAGGTGATGAGTCCTGGATTTATCAATACGACCCAGAAACCAAGCGCCAGTCGACTGTTTGGGTGTTTCAAAATGAGCCAACGCCTACCAAAGTGAAGCGATCTAGAAGCGGGGGTAAGATTTTGATCGCTAGCTTTTTTTATTTGACTGGCCACTTGGTATCAATTCCCTTACGGGATCAAAGAAGCATTAATGCCGAATGGTATACTACCAAATGTTTGCCAGAAGTTTTCTCTGTTATAAGCAACAAGCGACCAAACACAGGGCTCCGCGGGCTACTGCTCCACCACGACAATGCACCTGCGCACACCGCACTCAAAACGAGGGACTTCCTGGACAGCACGCCAGTCAAACTCCTGGGTCACCCTCCTTACAGCCCTGATCTAGCACCGTGTGACTTCTTTTTATTCCCAAAAATAAAAAATCAGCTCAAAGGGATACAATTTTCGTCGCCGGAAGATGCGCTGGCTGCGTTCGAGCAGGCTGTAAACGAGGTGTCTGCGGCGGACTGGAAAAAGTGTTTTGAAAACTGGTTTAGGCGCATGAATCTTTGTATAGAGGCTGGTGGAAAGTACTTTGAAAAGATTTGATAAAAATATATGTACGTATAGAACAATTTTTTTTAGTTTCGCAAAACTTTCTGAGTGTCCCACGTATGTAATGGAATCTAAGGTAACTAATTTAACCATCTTCCAAGGGTCGTAGCGTAATGAAAATTGGCAGCTGTATGTAGCTCTGATGACAATACAATAATACGGTACTGTCGAACTGATCTGATGATGGAGCCGGAAGATATGAACTGGAACTTCATGATGGAAAATCGTATCATATAGCTGTTTTGGATTTCTTAGAAAAGTCTTGTGATGAACTTTGACCACGATTAGGTTTCAAGGTCTGATGATGAAGCCGGAAGATAGGCACTGGCATTCCATGATGGAATATCGTATCATAGTCGTGTTTGCACTAGTGAGAAAGGCCACGTAATGGACTTTGAACACGATCAGGTTTCAAGGTTATAACAAACCTATTATATATTGTCGAGCTAACTGATCTGATGATGGAGCCTGACGATATGTTATTTTTTTTGTTTTTACGTGCATTTATAAAAGCGTGTTTTTCTAGTGTTTTTTAAACTATTAATTTATTAACACTATTACTACTACCGCGTAGCCGCTTGCTACGAGACTGCTACGAAATTACTACGACAATATTGCTACACTACGCTACGCGATATTCCACTTCAAGTAATTATAAATCTTATTTTAATAGACTTAGCGCTCATATTTCATTGATATCGTTACAAGACTTGATCATACGGTGGCTAGTCTCTTTGTGAGAATCAATGAAATGTGAGCGCTAAGATCATTTCAATAAGATTCAAAATCATATCAGCTTACAAAAATCCTTTGGCCGTGACGTTGGTAAGAGCTGACCATTAGGAAAGCACTAAAATATTGTAGTATAAGCGTTGAGAGGTCAATGCCCGCTATAAACAAGAATTCGGCAATGGACGTCCAACGTACCCGACGCGGCGTTGGACAACTATAAAAGAAAGAAAACTCTAACACTACATTCTTGGACGTAAAGAATTGCACCACCCTATATCTTCTCATGGGTGTCGTAAAAGGCGACTAAGGGATTCACCAGAAGATAGGCAGCAGCGTTCTCTGAGTATTTAACCAACCAACAGCGATCGCCAACCCGCCTGCCAAGCGCGGCGATTATGGCATATCACCCCATTGGGGGAGGCCTATGTCTTGCAGTGGACGTCTTTCGGCTGAAATAATGATGATGATGAAGTTCTTTGTTCGTTGTTAACAGTTAGTGCCGACACTCGACGACTCTGGTTTAGTGGTTCGAGTGTCGGACTGCTGATCACGAGGTCGTGGGTTCGATTCCCACTGTCCACAAATAGTGTTTGTGTTGTTCCAGACCACTACCCAAACACTCAACTGTTTCATCATTTCAGCCGAAAGACGTCCACTGCTGGACATAGGCCTCCCCCAAGCATCGCCACAACGACCGGTCCTGCGCTTTCCGCATCCAGCGGATTCCCGCGACCTTCACCAGGTCGTCGGTCCACCTTGTGGGGGGCCTACCCATGCTGCGCCTTCCAGTACGCGGTCGCCACTCCAGAACTTTACTGCCCCATCGGCCATCCGGTCTGCGAGCAATGTGCCCCGCCCACTGCCACTTAAGTTTGGCAATTCTTCGGGCTATGTCGGTTACGTTCTCCTGCGTTCAAAGTCAAAGTCAAAGTCAAAAGTTTTTATTTACAAGCACTTTCAAAACGATAATTACGAATCTAGTTGCGCAGTTCCAAACAGTTGGTCCTATGGAGAAGAGCCGGCAAGAAACTCCATGGATATACTCTTTTCAAATAATAATAATACAATGATTTGTTAAATGATTAATTGGAAATAATTGTGGGAGAATAATGTAGGTTAATGACTGAGACAAATTCACTGATGTAAACTAATTAAAGATTAATAATGATTTTTAAGTTTAGGCTCGAACATAATAGGAGGGAACCCAACAATCCGATACTGTATGCCAGCGGTTCTCAAACTGTTTTGGTCACGGAACCCTTTTGACAAGCAAAATACTTGACGGAACCCTACAATAAAACAATAGTTTTTAAAAGTGTATTCTTTATTATATAAGCATAATAAAAGTACAATGTAACAGTTACTAATTATTACTTACTTTAACCACATGCCAAGTACAATAATAGAAGATATTAAAAATGAAAAAATCTTAACTAATGGGAGGTATGAAACTGTTTTTTATTTTTCATCAATTGGTTGATATCAGGTTTGATAGAAGACATTTGAAGTCTCATATCAGGTTGGGCGTCCAGTCTATTGCGATATTTTGTTTTCGTGGCTGCATAGGTTGAGAATCCTGTATCGCACAAATATGTTGTTGGGAACGGGAGAAGAATATGCAGAGCCATTCTGCCAAGCATTGGATATTCATCACGGATTCTGCACCAAAAATCGTTGAGAGGCGTCGTTTTGAACAGTGACTCCATACTTGTGTCTGATGACATTTCTAAAAGAGATTCATATATCTCGTTTGACATACTTTCGGGCTTTTGCAAGTTGGGTAAAAAAGGATTATGAATCCATGAATTCAGCTTCATTTTTGTATTATGTTCTTCGGGAAAATACTTTACAAAAGATGCGCGCATCGAAGTGAGATATTGGACCAATTCTTCAAACACATCATCTTGAAACATTTCCGAGTCGTTATCGCTAACAAACTCACTGAGTGACGTAAAGCTTTCTATTTCTCTCTTACCAACGCAAATAATCCAAAAATCTAATTTTCTTTTGAAGGCAGTTATTTTGTTATAGGCCTGGAACACTGTTGTCTGTTTACCTTGCAATGATAAATTCAATTCGTTCAGTTTTTGAAAGATATCCGCCATAAAAGACAATCGGAACAACCAAGTTTTATCATACAAACGGTCTTTCAAATTAAAAGAAACTGTATCTGCTGAAAGAAACATTTGTAACTCGGCTCTAAGTTCAAATAGCCTTGTTAAAGTTTTACCCCGAGACAGCCATCGCACTTCTGTATGGAGCAGCAGTGTTTTATGTTTGCTGCCATAATCTTCACACAATAATGAGAACAATCGGGATTGTAGTGGTCGTGATTTGATAAAATTAATTATTTTTACCGCTTCATCCATAACTAATTGTTACGACGGAGGGTTAAGCAGAGTGGACTGAAATACTTTAACCTCGATTTTCCTGGACTTAGAGACGTTTTCAGCAAGCTGAAATGCATTTTCAGTCCGTATCAGAGGAGGCTCTATCACATACCAAAGAATCGAAATTTTGAGTAAGTTGCCGTTGTTTTCAGGCGCCTGAAACATGTTTTCAGGCCGTTTCAGGAGCCAACAAATCCGATGCTGACATTTCCTGAAAACCCATTTTCAGGCGTTTTCAGGACCCCTTATGGGCATTTGACACCCACATGTAAAATTGTTGAAGAGTGAGCGAGATAGAGCTAAATATCAGACAAGGATAGACGGAGAACCTTCTGGAAGAGAGTGAGCAGGATAGAGCTAATATAAGACAAGGATAGACGAGATTCGACAAGCTTCGAGAACATTCCATTCTAGAAGTGAGTGAGTGAGATAGAGGATAGATGAGGTTCGACGAGGTTCGAGAAATTTCTATTTCGAGAATGTGCAAATGAGAAAGAGTTATCTTATGACAAGGATAGATGACGTTCGAGGACTTTCCAGTACCACGACTCGCGGCCTATATAAACGGCGCAGCTGAGCGCCAGGAGTTCAGTTGGAGTTCAGTTTGGATCAAGCGATACAAGCGATAACATCGAAGCGATATTCGGAGCGATTTAACTAGTAACTTTGTGTGGTAATAAGCGATTCAGTGTAATTGTTCAGTAATAAAGTGTTCTCTACGCATTTAATCGGCTTTCTATCTATATACGAACCCCCAGCTCGTAACATTTGGTGTCAGAAGTGGGATAGAAAATGCCGATTACGCCAAGAGAGGAGGAACCGACTGGTAATGAAACGCCGAGTCGGATGCAGACGAGACAGTTAACGGCAAGACAGACAGCTCAGGACGCATCAAGAACTATGAGTCAGGAGGAGGTCGTCCAACAGGGACCTCAGCCTCAAGGTGGGAATAACGATATTACCAGCTTATTCAATTTGATGCAGCAAATGGCAAGAATGCAGGAAGAGCAATTACGCGAAACACGCGAACTAGTTACAAGGCAGAAAGAGCAAGTACGCGAAACACGCGAACTAGTTACAAGGCAGAAAGAGCAAGTACGCGAAACACGCGAACTAGCCACAAGGCAGGAAGAGCAAGTACGCAGACAGGAAGAGCAAGACGCAAGGCAAGAAGAGCGGTTCTGTAGAATGGAGAAGATATTTGAGCGAGGAGCAATATTGGAGGAACTCTATCTTTCTTTAAAAAATAAACAAGATGAGGTAGAGATTAAGGTTGATCAAGCTGTCGTTAGTGAAGCAGACATATCCGAACAAGATGATGCCAATAAGAGCCAGGAATCGGACGATGACGAATATGAAGCAAATGATGGTGAAGACGAAGTTAACATGTGTCAAGAAACTGAAGATGACTCAGAAGATACAGATGGCACGTTCAACCCGAGCGGGTCGGAGGAGGACGATAGCAACTTCGACCCAGAGGTGGGCGAGGGAGTGGTGGGCGCCACACAGCGCCGCAAGTCGCTGAGCCGCTGCCGCTCCGATGGCGAGCCCGCCAAGCGCGACCGCAAGGTCAAGGGCAAGAAGGGATGGCCAAGTAACCTGAGTCACGGTCGAAAAGCAGAGTCAAACAGCGAAGAAGAAAGTAAAAAGTCGGAGAATGAGAGCGAGAACGAGTCCGGAAGCGATACAAAGGTGTCCGAGCAGGAGCTCAAGTCGAAGCGTGGGCGGACAGCGGCAGCAGCACCGGCACTCGTGGCAAGAGGCCGCAAGGGTGCGCTGGCTAAGAATGTCAACGCTAAGGCCACGCCCGTCAAGCGGAAAGCACTCACACCACCTGCACAGAAGAAGGCACCCGCTGCCAAAGACGCGGGGCCACCAGCGAAGAAGAACAAGAAGGCTTCCTCAGACAAGAAGTACGGCGAGGGCAGCGTGAAACTCAAGGAAGAAGGTAGCGCCGAGGAGTCCAACACGCCCGTCGACGAGAAGACCAAGTGGCCGTCCACTGACGAAGAGATCAAGACGTATGACCCTGGAGGGTGCAAACCTAATTGGGATGGGCCGTCACGAAGATCAACGACGTCGCTTACCGAATTTGAAAGGACGGACGTAATCAACCGAAGATTGTACACATTGATCGACTGGCCCGGTACTATGGAGACAATGATGCTCGGGACGAGCATGTCTTAGGAGGGGGTAGTGTTACGACGGAGGGTTAAGCAGAGTGGACTGAAATACTTTAACCTCGATTTTCCTGGACTTAGAGACGTTTTCAGCAAGCTGAAATGCATTTTCAGTCCGTATCAGAGGAGGCTCTATCACATACCAAAGAATCGAAATTTTGAGTAAGTTGCCGTTGTTTTCAGGCGCCTGAAACATGTTTTCAGGCCGTTTCAGGAGCCAACAAATCCGATGCTGACATTTCCTGAAAACCCATTTTCAGGCGTTTTCAGGACCCCTTATGGGCATTTGACACCCACATGTAAAATTGTTGAAGAGTGAGCGAGATAGAGCTAAATATCAGACAAGGATAGACGGAGAACCTTCTGGAAGAGAGTGAGCAGGATAGAGCTAATATAAGACAAGGATAGACGAGATTCGACAAGCTTCGAGAACATTCCATTCTAGAAGTGAGTGAGTGAGATAGAGGATAGATGAGGTTCGACGAGGTTCGAGAAATTTCTATTTCGAGAATGTGCAAATGAGAAAGAGTTATCTTATGACAAGGATAGATGACGTTCGAGGACTTTCCAGTACCACGACTCGCGGCCTATATAAACGGCGCAGCTGAGCGCCAGGAGTTCAGTTGGAGTTCAGTTTGGATCAAGCGATACAAGCGATAACATCGAAGCGATATTCGGAGCGATTTAACTAGTAACTTTGTGTGGTAATAAGCGATTCAGTGTAATTGTTCAGTAATAAAGTGTTCTCTACGCATTTAATCGGCTTTCTATCTATATACGAACCCCCAGCTCGTAACATAATTTTAGATTTGACGGCATTTGCTTCATCGCAAGTGCTTGTCTATGCAGAATACAATGGCTGGAACTACAATTAGGCGCTTTACTTTTTATTCGTGATACTGCTCCTGCTGTTTTACCTGTCATCGCCTTGGCCCCATCTGTACAAATGTCAATGCAATCGTTCCAACTAAGATTATTTTCTTTAAAAAATATGTTTATTTTATTAAAAATTTCTTCCCCGGTAGTGTTTGTGGGCAGCGGTGAACACATAAGCATGTCTTCTTCAAAAGAACGTTCATATGGATATCTCACGATAACCAGCAAGATAGCCAGACCAGTGACATCAGTTGACTCATCCATTTGCAAGGCGAATCGTGTTTTTTGTAGACGTGCAACTAGTTCTTGTTTGACGTAGCTTGCCAGATCATGGATTCGCCGTGAAACAGTATCGTTTGATAGCGGTACAGTAGAAAGATGCTTTGCAGATTTTTCATTGAGCATACATTTTGTTATGTCTAACACACATGGCTTTATTAAATTCTCAGCGATAGTGTGCGCTTCACCTGCTTGTGCAATGCGATAGCTAACTAAATATGATGCCTCCGTGGCCTTTTCATTGATAGTTTGTGTTACATGCATCATATTTTTTTGACTTTCCAATAACTGTTCTTTTTTACGAACAAAAAATTCTTTATTCTTGTCTTTAGACTCGGGGTGTACAGTTTCTAAATGTCTGCGTAATTTGGCAGGTGCCATGGAACTATTAGGAAGCAGTTTACTACATAACATGCAGAGAGGTGAGCCGTTGGAATCAACAAATCCGAAACTGATATATGATTCATCATACTTCCTTTTTTTCGTCTTTGAAACCGTGGAGCTTGACGTCGTGGCATCATCGTCTGGATCGGTAATTGCTGTATTCTCCGCGCGTACTGCTTTTGAACATTCAGCGTCATTAGAAGATGTCGTTGCAACACGTTTAACACCTTTAAGCCAACGTTCCATTCTTCTTTATTAATAATGTTACACGTCAGGATGGTAGGGTCAAAATAATGCACAATCGTTACTGCGTTTATGAGACAAAGTTTAGTCCAAAGAAGAAATGTACAAAACTGATACAATCAGAATACAGCGGGCAGTAGAACTTACAAGAAGGCAGCAGGCTAGCCAGCTTGTAAGTAGGTAGGTACGAACTTATCGCTCCGAACGCTAATCGTCAACTGACTGACGAGGCGCGACTTTTTTTATATAATAGCGCTTTTATACTTAGTCCTAGACTCGAACTCGAACATTCTCAAAAATACTCGAGTCGGCGCCTTTGATAAACAAAAAGCGGAAATAAAAATATAAATACAAAAAAATGCGTTGTAAACAATCTCGACTTTATGCTTTTGAAGATAGAGCCGAAAGTCGCTTGTTCACAACTATAGCGTCTAATTCAGAGGCGGCTTTTATCAAAGGGACTGCGCGCTCACAAGTATACGCGCGGCGGGCGGATTCAAAACGTTCGACCAGTGACCAGAGAGAGGTGTTTTGTTTTTTTTTTCTAAATTCTTGCGGAACCCCTACAGGGGTATCGCGGAACCCTAGGGTTCCGCGGAACACACTTAGAGTACCGCTGCTCTATGCCATTCAACCTGGTTACATTATATTGACACGAAAACCGTCAATGACCCATATGGCTAGCGTTTACACAGGAAAATCCTTTAAATTTTATCTCTCACTTAACAATAATAAACAGAAAATATTTCCGTTCCGAGGGTCATCGAGACCTTACTTTAAAGGGTCAGTGAAAACTTTTTACTTAGTCATACGTAAAATTACGAGATTCTTGTGGGGAACCCTTTTGGAAGCAAAGATGTTACGTTACAGGATCATTTGCAAGTACCCTTTGAGGGGGAGGTCAGATGGAAGGGTATTTATGTTTTTTACCCCTGCTCCACACGTCAGCCTGAATATTAGCACCAACGCTATTCGGCCAACGTGTGGATCGCGAAAATGGCGTTGGCCCGAGCGTTGGCATTTTATCAAAGGAATTATGCGCTGACGTTGGCGATGCGTCCACACGTTGGCGGTTTGCTCAGTCTTGCCGCAGCACTCATGCAGTAAGGTGCATCGAATGAGCTTATTCCTATGGTCACCGCGTCTTGAAAATGTCATCCTTACCTTTGCTCATAACTAATTAAAAATAAATTAATTGCCATAAATATACCTATATATCATTTATTTTCATTTTTTTAAATTATGAATGATTTTGATGTATATTTGGTGGTTATATTATTGTGTATTTTCAAAATTAATGTATTTACCTAATAATTCTAATTTATTGATTGTTACTGAAGTGATTATGTTTCAAACACAATGTAAAAATTGTTTCTGAATAAATTGAATTGAATTAACAACTGCAATACTACCTAGGCTGTTGTCTAAATGGTACCGCAAGTCGCGTTCACAAAACTGAGATATGAAGATGTAAAGTCTTATGTGATTGTAATTACATAACAGTTCCATAGTGCCAATCTATTCCCGGGTACCAAAGAGATATTGGCTATCTTTAACAGTGGTACCAACGTAATACATTACAAAACCATAGAGTACTTACAAAGGATTGGTCAAAAATATGAAGTCAAATGGAGTATCATAGCCGCTCATGTTATTGTTGTGTTGACTAACTCTTTAAAATAAAATAAAATAAAAATACTTTACTGTTCGCATTAAATACGATGAATACTAACTAATGAAAAAATACGCATATAATTTTATTTTATTTATTTATTTGGCTCTTCAACAATGAGTACACACATTTCAAACTGAATCTAAGTGCCCCATTACTGCCCCATTACCCCATAAATTAAGCGCAATTAATATATTAAAACAACAAACTTACAGTGATGCAAATAAAGTCGACCATTTATGGTCTGTATGAAATCAAAACAAATGACTTGGCACACAAAAAAAAACTTAAATTAAGTGAATTTAAATATAATAATAAATACTTTATTTACAGACAACAAAATCCAATACAAACACGATGTTAGTAACAATAAGCCTTATAAACTATGTTAGTACTTATATTCTATCTACGGACAAGGTGGTTTTTATAAGATGCCGCACTAAAGGGCTCTCATCATGCCTGTCGGCAATAACTTTCAAGAGGCTGTTGCCGCTGCCCCGCAGTCTAGTGAGCAAAGACGCATTCTTTTTGCGCACGACCGCTGAGAAACTATCTGTTCTGGCCTGCGCAAACATATTTGATGCACTACAGTAACGTGGCAGCCGCAACAGCGCCCTGAAAGCATTGTTATATTGGACCCGCAACGCATCGGCGGCACGTTTGGTACAGCTAATCCATAGGGGACTCGAGTACAGCGATGTGCAGTATGCTTTAAAAAGTGTAATTTTGACCGCATCTGTACATCGAGCAAACCTACGGGCCAACATGTCCGCCCGCACCGCCAAGGCCCTGCGTTCCCGTTCAACATCAGCATCGTCTTTAAGGTCTTCAGCAACAAAGTGCCCCAGATATTTGAATTGGTATACCCGACGAATCGGGACATCACAAATTGTGATTGGTGGGACACTTTCTGGACACTTTTTGCCGACAGCCTTAAAGACCATTAATTCTGACTTTTTTACATTATATTGTAATCCATGGCTAGCAGCGTAGTTTTCACAAATTTTAACTAGTTTTCTGAGCGCACTGACCGAGGGAGCCAATATGAAATATGTATGAATAATTAATTTATCACGGAATGTCCATCACAGCTTTTTTTAGAGAACTTATAGATGAGAGGAATAAGTCAATGCTCATGTCATGCTTTTTGTATAAAGCATACATTCTGGATAATGAACAATGTTGCCTCAAATTTGTACGGCTTTTTGGCTGATTAAAAAGCTTCCTATTAGAACTTCTTGGCAGTTTTCGTGGCACATGGAATGACACCTCACCAAGCAACCTGTAATTGTAACCTGTAATTGCCCTTTTTTTTTTTTTTACTTGGGGAAATCCTCATGGACGCACTCCGCCCGGGGAAGGCGGAGCCAGTGTCGGACTCTTACCGACTAAAACCACCACGGTGTTCCTCTTCCAACCATTGGCCGGGGGCGTGGGAAACTTATAGTCGTCCAACCATCCCCGGCAGGTCCCGGCTCGCCACTAGTAGGCGAGCCCCTTCTCCCCGTGCGGCATCATCGGCCGCACCCTTTTCTTGACTGGCGCGCGTGGAACACGACGCGCCACCATCACGGGCCTTGACTGATCGGGCGGCGGGCTACCCCGAGTCCGCCGCCAGCAGGCCCACTCCTAGGGTGGCTGGAGGTCGGCGTACGCCCTCCTGCGACGCCCGGTCTGTCTCCTGCGGGTGGGGAGAGAGGTCGTTACCTCTCGAACCCTCTCCGCCGCCTCCTTTGCGAGCATCACCTCCTCGCAAAAGGAGACGACGCCCTCCCAAGCGTTCTCGCTCCCGACCATAGCCAAAACAACGGCCGGAAGCGAGAGATCGCTGCCGCCTACTGCAGTTATAAGGTCACGGCGCTGCGTGCCCCAAGCTGGGCATTCCGCCAGTGTGTGCTGCGCCGTGTCCTCAAGGCAGCTCCCGCAGTGACCTGTAATTGCCCTAAATAATAATATTTGTAATTGTATTTTCCCTATTTTTTTTTCCTTATTTTACTTCTCCAAAAACAAGCGAAAAACTTAAAAAGAAGGAAAAAACATAATTATTCGGCCTTCCCTACCATTATTTTTAAACTCAAAACTTTTTGGTACAAAAGAATTATTTCTCGAAATTTTATGTAGGTAGATAAAGTTTGTTAAAAATCGCTCTTTTTTAAAGTTACTCGGAATTAGTTTGACATGCATTTCATGGGGTTTTTAATGGAAAAAAAAAGAGTAAAGGCCTATTGGAATTATATTCACCTACTGCTTGCAGCCTATCGCAACCATTGCAGCATTGCATAGGACATATAGTTAGCTGCACAAAGATGCAAACACTTGGCGAAATTAAAATATTAATTTAAGAAAAAGTGATTAATAAAATCTTAAAATTGTGTACACTTCATAATCATCATCATCATTTCAGCCGAAAGACGTCCACTGCTGGACATGGGCCTCCCCCAAGCATCGCCACAACGACCGATCCTTTTATTTCCGTGGGTAAAATCCTCATGGACGCACTCGGCCCTGGGAAGCTGGAGCCAGTGTCGGACTCTTACCGACTAAAAACCACCACGGTGTTCCTCCAACAGAGCTAAAGGCCCCCCTGATGTCAAGCGGTTACCTTTACCCATAACAACTGCAATACCACCTAGGCTGTTGCCTAAATGGTACCGCAAGTCGGTCCCTCGGTAGACTGGTGCAAGAGGCCCGACAATTTTACTTAATTTTACTGAGTTGCGCTGGAGTTTGCACTATCGATCGGAGTCGGTTTCGTTGCAGAAAACAGATATGCGTGCGCTCAGGATTTTTTTCAAAGTTACGGTCGTATTTACTCGGCCGGAAAGGGTTATCTACAATCACGAATTACTTATAACAAAGCCAATACATTATATCCTTAGTTAGATACATAGGAAAATATAGAGATATACCTTTAAATAATTAAACAACGCAACTTTGAAATGGAAGATCCGAATTCATCTAAAGTTCAATATAAATATTGTATCAGTGTTGAAAGTATGCATGATGTTTCGAAAGTCGATCTTTTGAAGAACCAGGGCGAGGTTTGAAATTTATGCCAGAAAGGAGAATTGAATGAATAATTTACTTTTAAAGGCCCGTACACACCTGCGGATTGAAGGTGGGCCCGCGCAAGTAATACAAGGAACGAAACACCTATGTAATGAAATATATGACCCCAACATAGAAAAAATAGACGACATGGTCTAGGGCCGAAATAAATACTTTTTCCCCCACTTGCTCGGAAATTGGTTCATTATTCAAAAAAAAGGAATACAACAATCGGCTCTTTTCCGTACGCAACGAAATAACAGGCCGGTAATATCCAACAGGACATTATAAAGACAGAAAGCGCATTTTCGTTTTAATTTTGAAAATAGAACAAGAACCGCGAGCAGACGAATTGGCGCGAATAAAAATTACATAACCACATACATAACCAGCCCATTACTGTCCCACTGCTGGGCACGGGCCTCTTCTCAGTATGAGAAGGCTAAGGGTCCACCACGCTGGCCTACTGCGGGTTGGCGGACTACACACACCATTGAGTACTGTATGGAGCACTCTCAGGTGTGCAGGTTTCCTCACGATGTTTTCCTTCACCGTTAAAGCAAGTGATAATCGAATATAATTCCGCACATGAATTCGAAAAGTCAGAGGTTCGGGCCGGAAACGAACTCACACCCTCCTGCATAGAAGGCAAGTGTTCAACCGCTAGGCTATCACTGCTATCTGATATATATAATAAAAATTAGATACTGTTGAATTAATTTGTGTATTGTTTCCTCGCAAATAAGAGAAAAGTACTATACACGTCTCGGCCGAAATAGCAATTAACGGCCTCGTTTATTTAAAAAAAAAATCACATTACTCGGCCGACAATTGCTTCATTTCAGGTCACGACAGTAATGTACTATTTCTAAGCCTACATATCTCTTAAGGAATATAAAAGTTAAAGGCCTATACAAAACTTTATCTAGACTTATTCCCTTATAGAGAATGTCGTGAAAAAATATATCTTCAACGAAAGTATCGCTGCAATAAAATTACCAAAGTTCAAGTAGATTACAAAGTTACCGAGTTTAGATACCAAAAGTCGAAAGCCGAAAGCCGATTCGGCTTTCAATCATACGAAAGTAGACAAACTTTTGTTTTTTATGTTACCTGAAGTAAAAAGATTTGTTTTTTTACCGAGCGAAGTAAGGTCTCTCAGTAAACTCGGCCGCTCAGCACTTTGTCCGTCCGTTTCTCAGAACCTCTAAACCAAATAAGATAATTACTTGAAAATCCCACATAATACGAATAACTTTAGCCCAGAGCCAAAATTTACATTTAAAATTATAAAAAACTAATTTTAAGGGGCGGTGTCTATCTGAAAAACTTGTGAAAGAGTTTTTCAAAAGAAAATTTATAAAAGTCATCAATTTATCAGCGAGAAAAAATTTATAAGGGGAAAAACAGCCACTTTTGGCCCTTTTTAGGGTTCCGTACCCAACGGGAGGGTGCCAACGGGACCCTATTACTCTCGCTACGCTGTCCGTCCGTCCGTCCGTCCGTCTGTCTGTCACAGGGCTATATCTTTGTAACAGTAATAGATAACTAGTTGAAACTTTCACTGAATATGTGTTACTATGGTGTCCATCACGACAAATACTAAAAATAAAAAAAGTCTAAAGCCAAAGGGCAAGAAATATCGAAAAACATGGTTTTTTTTTCAACATTTTTGTTCCTGCTCTATCTTCAAAACGGTAATATATACCAGCATCAAACTTAGTCAGATTATAGTGCATATTATGTAGTTTAGCAAAAAATACTTAAATTAAGACAAACATAGACATTTGTGGTGGTACCTGCGTAAGAAAGAGATGCAAAAATTCATATTTAGCGCATCGTGTGTTGATGTCTTTTGATAAACTCTCGTAAATTAAATCAGTTTCTATGGGATATCAGGTCGATGGGTGGTACGGAACCCTTACTGCGCGAGTCCAACTTGCATTTGGCCGGTTTTTAAACCCTTTTGCCCTGTAATATTCTGCAAAATCAATAATAATCTCGTGCATATTTCGTGCCAAGTTTTACAGAGTGTCAACACGGTGATTATATTCAATATGCGGCGCTGACCATGTATTATAGTTTGCAGTCCACAATTATATTGATTTTAACAATGATTGAGTAAGCAATGGACTTTGCCCATTTAACCATTCAAAGAAAAATATATTCTATTATTTTAACACGTTATTAATAACGCAAGCGGGGCCTTCACCCTAAAGGCCCGAACAGACCAAAAACAGGTAACAGTAGCACCGCAGGTTTAAGGCGGGCCCGCGCAAGTTGTAATCATCATCATCATCATTTCCGCCGAAAGACGTCCACTGCTGGACATAGGCCTCCCCCAAGCATCGCCACACTGGTCATGTTGGGGGGGATATGCCATAATCGCCGCGCTTGGCAGGCGGGTTGGCGATCGCAGTTGGTTGGTTAAATACTCAGAGAACGCTGCTGCCCATCCTCTGGTGAATCCTTTAGTCGTCTTTTACGACACCCGTGTGAAGATATAGGGTGGTGCAATTCTTTATGTCCGTCACCATACGGAACTGCCCTGCTCTTACCCGCCGGCGAAAAAGCAGGCAGCGCAGCGTGCGGTCTGCTCGGCTGGAGCGGCGTGATTGCGTTGTATCATGCCGGGGACACTGCAATCACACGAGACTACATCTTCATGTCTCAGTATGGCGAACCAACTTGTGGTATCATTTAGGCAACAGCCAAGGTAGTATTGCAGTTGTTATGGGAAAGGTTTTAACCGCGGCCAACCTGTCATTCAGTCCATACAAACGCTCGTACGTGATTATTACGTTACGTTATAAAAAAATAATTTGTGATGTTTTGATCAAATTGGTATCTTGTGCATAATATCTAGGTTTCTATTGGAGCAAAAATTTAAAATATCATGTAACGAATTCTGTACATAATATAACATCACGGCTGTTTTTTTTTTATGGCAGAATATAGCTGCACAAAGATTGTTTTTATGACAATATTCATGTAACACCTACCTTACCTATATTCGCAATAAACGATTGAATTGAATTGAATTGTATTTCCCCGAAGGGATAGGCAGAGGTGTGATAGTACACCCACATTTCGCCAGTTATGTTTTAGTCCCATGTAATAGGGGGTGAGCCTATTGCCATTGACCGGGCACAAATCCAGACTCCGGACTGCTACTGAGAATTTCCAAATGAAAAAACCCAATAACACTTTGCCCGACCCGGGAATCGAACCCAGGACCCGACGCTCAGCAGTCGCGCTTGCAACCACTAGACCAACAAGGCAGTCAGGAATTCTGTACAAGCCTCAAAAAATCAGCTTATTTGAAATAAAAAATTCGAACTTTGATAGTCCTTAATATACTCATAAATTGTAAAAGTAAAGAAAACATCTAATTAGAAACCTTGCATATGTAATGGAGATTCTAAATAATAAATAAATTTTACACATACTTGGAAGGCTTTTTCAAAAACACGTATTTACTGGAACAAGTCTTATAAAATTTCCGCGCACTAATTTTGTTCGATGTTATCGCGATCTCACTTGCTCGCTAGTCAACGGGCATTGCGTTTGACGAAACAACAAGCTTTTAGACCACGCTTCCATTGTACTTAGGCGGACCGGGAAGGTGCCTCGTGGGCTTTTAACTCGTACACAAAAAAGTCCTAAGTCACAGTATACGCACTATACATAGCATGTCAACTGATCCTATCTAGCACGCGACCAGTACAACAATATGTTATCATGTCCTTATAACTCCTGCGTGATTAGACTGTGGCACAACGTGATTGACAGCCTCATTTAATTGTTTATTTTTGTAATACATACCTACATATATAAAAAAATAGTATATAAGTATTATATACATTGTCTAGTACCCATAGTACAAGCTTTGCTTACTTTGGGACTATTATTAGTGCTGAGTAAAAATTAACCCAAAAATTTTATATTATACAACGTGTATCAGAAATGCGTGGTCATATTTGAAGAGCATATTCAGGGGATGCTACCGAACAACTTTTACTATGGGACCAACACGGAAATCGCGAAAAAAATATCAGCTGATCCTTACATTTTGTCGAGTGACATCGGTGATTTAGTAGGGAACAGTTGATATTTTTTTCGCGATTTCGGGGTTGGTCTCATAGTAAAAGTTGTTCTATGCTATGCCCTGAATGAGCTCTTAAAATATGACCACGCATTTCTGATACACGTTGTATAATCACGCCTGTTTCCCATTGGGGAAGGCAGAGACTATGCGTTTCCACCTGCTATGATCTGATATGAGTTTTCTCTTACTTCTTTTAAATGCAATTCTCAATAATTATTATTAAAAGATATTATGTTAACAATTTCACATACTATATATTTTTTTAAACCTATAAATGAAAATTTAACATAACATTTGCAGAACTAGTAATTATATTTTATCAGTAGTTATTTGAATAAAGAGACATGCCAAGATTGTTTACTAAATAAGACAAGAGAGAAAAACAATCACATGAGACTTTCCATCTTCATGTCTCAGTTTGGCGAACCGACATGCGGTACCATTTAGGTAACAGCCTAGGTGGTATTGCAGTTGTTATGGGCAAAGTTAGCCGCTTAACATCAGGTGGGCCTTAAGCTCGTTTCGCCATAATACACTATAAAAAAAAAAAAAAAAAAAAAAAAAAAAAAAAATCTACAACGCTTTCGAGACGTAAGTTGTTGCTGCCTTCAATAGTATGACACATACATACAATACATGAGTCAACATAACACTACATTTTTAGGCACTCGTGTTAAAACATTGGACAACTAATTATTACTGCTTATCCTGCCAGCAAAACAAGTGTGAATATAGTCCTAATTTCCATTGGCAGTATATCACGGTACAACAAGCCTGCTGCTGTTGTACAATATATTATTATTGGTCACGCGACTAGCTCCCTGCCTATGTCGCTAGGGTTGACACTGATATACAACTTGTTATTGAAATAACTGGAAACCTCTTAAGGGGTCATTGTACTGATCAGTACGAACAACTTGCACGTGATGTTATGTTGTTTTTATTATTTATTTTAAGTAATTTAATGCTCTTCGTTGATTGTTTGTTTAGCGCCGACTCATAATTAGTTATTTACATTAGTTTAGTTAGGAAAAGACTAAAAGCTTCACTTTCGTTGGTTAAATATTTTGTTAAAAAGTTTAATTTTTTAAATTTTTGTTGCTAAAATCTAACTCCAGGTCTCCATTATGTTGTATTGTCTAGAACTACATTTATGTGTGCCAAGTTTCAACAGAATCGATTAACAGGTAAGAATTCAGTGGGTGAACAAGCACTCATCCCCTGTTTTCCTACCCTGGGGTGGATCTTGATTTTGACATTTAAATGGGACCAACTTCGAGATATACCCTATCCATTAAAAAAAGAATCATCAAAATCGGACTACTCTGTAAAAAGTTATGTGTGGTCATACAAAAAAAAAAGATACTCGTCGAATTGAGAACCTCCTCCTTTTTTTCGTCGGTTGAAAAATAATTAAAAAGGGGTGGTGGGATGCCCGGCAGTAGCGAAGCTACCGCGCGCATAGCTGAGTATGCGTGTTCGAGACAGCGTAGCCACGCGCTATTGTAGGGGGAAGTTAACGGTGACGTTTTTTTTCTGTTCATTCCCGCCGGCCCTAGCGCACAACGATGCTTCGCTTCCAAAAATGGATTGATGGAGTAAAATGGATTGCATAAAAACACATAACGTAACTAGATGACATGAATTTCTTAAAATATCATCATCATCATTTCAGCCGAAAGACGTCCACTGCTGGACATAGGCCTCCCCCAAGCATCGCCACAACGACCGGTCCTGTGCCTTCCAGATCCAGCGGATTCCCGCGACCTTCACCAGGTCGTCGGTCCACCTTGTGGGGGGCCTACCCACGCTGCGCCTTCCAGTACGCGGTCGCCACTCCAGAACTTTACTGCCCCATCGGCCATCCGTTCTGCGAGCAATGTGCCCCGCCCACTGCCACTTAAGTTTGGCAATTCTTCGGGCTATGTCGGTTACTTTCGTTCTCCTGCGAATCTCCTCATTTCTGATTCGATCACGCAGGAACACTCCGAGCATCGCCCTCTCCATTGCCCTTTGAGTGACTTTGAGCCTTCTTATCAGGCCCATTGTGAGTGGCCACGTTTCAGTACCGTAAGTAATTACTGGCAACACACACTGGTCAAAGACTTTCGTCTTGAGACACTGCGGTATTTTGGACGAGAAGATATTGCGTAGCTTCCCGAACGCTGCCCAACCGAGTCGGATTCGACGATTGACCTCTTTCTCGAAGTTGGACTTACCTAGCTGGACAGTTCGTCCTAGGTATACATAATCGTCAACAACTTCGAGTGTAGATTCTCCAATGTTTACGGGAATGGGTGCTATATGGGAAATCGACATAACCTTTGTCTTGGCCATATTCATCTTAAAATATGTTTACTACGAAATCTTCGTTTTCGATAACATAACATAACATAACATAATATCACGCCTGTATTTCCCCGAAGGGGTAGGCAGAGGTGTATAGTACACCCACATTTCGCCAGTTATGTTGTAAGTCCCATGTAATAGGGGGCGAGCCTATTGCCATTGACCGGGCACAAATCCAGACTCCGGGCTGCTACTGAGAATTTCCTAATGAAAAAACCCAATAACACTTTGCCCGACCCGGGAATCGAACCCAGGACCTCACGCTCAGCAGTCGCGCTTGCAACCACTAGACCACTTTGCTTTGTTTTCGATAAAATCTTTGTAAATATGATTTAAGGGCCAGCTTACAGCTGTAATAAAACTGAATGACTAGGACAAGTTCGTATTCGCTATTAGAATGTAGGATTGGCTCCAAGCTTACTAAATTATAGTATAGCAAATCTGCGAAACAAACTTCTATCAGCGGTTTTCCAGACAAAAATCGATAAAAGCCTTCGACAAAAGCCTTCAACAAAAACAACCAAACAACAACCTCGACAAAAGAGCTTATTATGTCATCTCATCAGCAACGCGTCGGCGATTTATCTGTTATTACAGATGTCCATGAGCGACGCTGTTTGCTTGTTCATTTACCCCCGCCCTCATAATATAAAAGAATACAACAGCATTGACATGCAGTTGGAACGTAGTCGGCCCTTAAAACTAATGCACTAGTACTAAATTTTCGATGTCTTCTTTAGGCGGTGAATGCGTTACGAAAAGTGAGGCGAACGGAGAGGGTAGTGCGGGACGCGGGGAACGAGGCGCGGTTCGGCCACGACACAGCGCCGGCAGATATACGCGCGCCGCGCCGCCATTCCTTTGTTCTCATTGAAATAGTATTGAGGGAGATATAACTTAGTGAAGTTTTATTTCAGTCGTGTGCTCTAAAGCACACTCGTTTTTTGTGTAAAATAAAGTGCCAACCCTAGCTTCCCGTTCATTACACTCGGACACAATTATGTTAATTGTTAAAAGCGACATCTATACCACTGTTACTGCAACTGAAAATAGAATTTGACGACGCTTTTAGCGCAGTAGCTAAACAAGTCTGCGCTATTTGTCAAGGGTTCAATTTCCGCAAAAAAATTGTAGTAGGTCATAGGAACTCCTTACGAAAGTTCTCGTCCTGGGAAGTACTACCACCGTACCTCATCATTTCAGCTGAAAGACGTCCACTGCTGGACATAGGGCTCCCCCAAGCAACGCAACAATAACCCGTCCTGTGCTTTTTTTTTATAGTATTGGATGGCGAAACGAACTAAAGACCCACCTGATTAAGCGGTTACCTTTGCCCATAACAACTGCAATACCACCTAGGCTGTTGCCTTCATGTTTCGACTAGTAAGGAGGACAGTGTGAATCGAAGGCAAGAACCTAGTTAAAGTGTTTTTCAGTGTACCTATGTTGATGCAAGAAAGTGTGATACTAGAAATAACATTGTAAGAACTATTTGATAATAAATTGTAAGGTTGTACTTTTTAAGTTGCAAATAAATGATTATGATTATGAATGGTACCGCAAGTCGGTTCGCCAAACTGAGACATTAAGATGGAAAGTCTCATGTGATTGTAATTTCACCGGCACCCGTACCCTTCAGACCGAAACACAGCAATGCAAGCTTCACTATTTGGCAGAGAAGTAGGTACGGTGGTAGTACTTCCCCGGACGAGCTCTTTCACAAAGGAGCTCTACTACTACTAAGATGCTTTCCACATCCAGCGGATTCCCGCGACCTTCACCAGATCGTCGGTTCACATTGTGGGGGGCCATTTAGGCAACAGTCTAGGTGGTATTGCAGTTGTTATGGGCAAAGGTAATCGCTTAACATCAGGTGAGCCTTTGGCTCGTTTCGCCATACACCATAAGAAATCTAACATTTGTGTTTCACATTTATGACCTTCACTGTTAAAGCAAGTGATAATTTTAACAAATTCTGATACATAGAATTCGAAACATCATACCGTAACTCAATACTTTATGAATGCTAGCGCCACCTAAATACACAAGCATACGTCTGTATACGAACGCACACACACGTGTAGATTAGGGATGCTCGCCGCTCGTAATGCCGACTGGGCTCCAAGCGCTTCTCAGTAGTTCTCAGAGATGGCGTGCTTGTATAGCGACTGGGGATTGACATCAGCGTTGCCAGACGTGCGATAATTATCGTAAATTTACGATAATTTCAAGTCCTTTGCGATAAAAATAATAGCAAGGTATCGCACGATAGTTTTACTAATTCATACGATAATTTAAGTAGCACTGCGATAATTTTGAGGCAGAGTGTCATCAACCAAAATTAACACATAAAATTTTTTATTTTTATTAACATAAGCTAAGGCATTATTCTCGTTTCTTTCACTCACTCTCACTATGTGTGACGCATACGACAGACTGAACAAGATGCACAAAAAAGACCGAAAAAAGCTATGTTTTGCTTTCAACTGCATACCTGCGTCCTGTTCTGGCTGTTCTACTCGTTTATTTTATTCGGTCTGTGTGAGTTCATTCCTAGTTCAGTCAGATCTAGAGTCAGACATTCAGACTGAGTGCAATTGGATTAGTTATCTGTTTTGTATGCCTGCTTTGCATTGTTTCGTTTTAATTGTTACACGCTGCTAACTGGAACAATAATAAATATTTATTTTATTTTTCTAATAATTTTCTGATTTTATTTATAACTTATCTATAAATAAAAATGAATGTTTCTTTGTTTGTCACTGTTTGTCCCGTACGTGTTCTTATAACATTCATCCGATTGGAATGACAATCTTGGTAAGTTGTTGTGCGAGAGCCCGCGAAGGTTTTTGTAAAACAAAAATAGCTTTGCAACGCATAAACACACAAAAATAGCTTTGCAGGGCACAGCTATGGTGTTAAAAAGAACACACTAATCGTTAGAACCTTTGAACATAAACCTTATAATATCAATTTTGTATAAGAAAGCTTATGCGATAATTATACGATAATTTTTTCCTCGATCTGCGATAGTTTCAATCTTGCCATCTGGCAACACTGATTGACATCCATTGCACAAGGTTGGCGGGAAAATTCGTAAAGATCGTGTTGTGGATTTTTTATTATTTTCCAAAATTTGTGTTTCTTCGAGTGTTAATGTGTAATAATGGTGGATTATTAAATGTTAAGTGCTCGTTAACGTGTACAAGTGTGGATAAATGGTACAAAGTTGAAAAACATGACTTTCGTATTATCTCATCATCCCCTCAGAAACCTAGTAAAGTTTCCATCACTTTACTAGGATACAAGTATAATATGTTCAATGATTACGACTGAAGGACAAGTATCCATGGTCATGAATAAATTGAAAAAAAAAAAAAAAAAATCCATTGCACAATTGTAATCCAAGTGCCGTCAAACTGCGGGCGCGTGCGGCCGTTCTTTACGCTAGTACCATTATTCTGTGCTTTAGGGCCTCTTGACTACTCATAACGACTGCGATAGATATTCGTATGGCAACCGGGACCGACAGCTTAACGTGCTCTCCGAGGCACGGGGGGGGGGGATATTTTACAGGTTATAAATTCGTGTTGGTACTAAAATAAACGATAACTTTGTGACATTCAAAATTTTAACCGTCTCGACATTTCTTGTCGCCCCCTATCGGTGATATTTGCTATTATTAGTACATTGGCATTCATGTTATTGCATTCAATATCCCATAAAAGACCTATAGGACTTTTTAAAGGTCTTCAAATGCATTACCTTAGCTAAACTAAGACACTTTGTGTTTTTATTTTTTTTATTGTGATTTTATTTACATATTTACTTTTTTAAACATTTTTTTATTATACTCTATTTTGACATTGTATTTAATTTGTTTCAGTGTTTTTAATACAATACAATACAATACAAATACTCTTTATTGTACACAAAAGAAAATAGCAACATATATTATGACTTATATAGAACACATGTACAATGGGCGGTCTTATCGCTCAAGGTGATTTCTTCCAGACAACCTTAGGATGGACAATATGGGCAAGTAAAGAGAGGGGTAGTACGTAATTATGCTCACATTTAATCACTGTAAATGTGAGCAGAATGTAGCCGTTAGTGGCACAGTATCAGATCGATGGGTTCCCTTATATTATGGTTGAACCTAAACATAATAATATATAATAACTTCTTAGGTTTTCGCGATCACTACACATTATAATAAAACAAAGTTTAACCGGATTAAATCGCGTATATCATGATTGTGGGTTATCATACATAGGGCAAACAAAGCGTAGTATAGCCACTAGAATTAAAGAACATATAGCTGACGTCAAGAACAGACGCTCCACAAAGTCTGCAGTGTGTGAACATGCCCTAGACAAACCCAACCATTTTCTTCGATTTGATAAACCACAAGTTCTGGCGAAGGAAAACCGATATGTACCTAGAATGCTCCGTGAGGCTATTGAAATTAAAAAACATCCTAATTTTAATAGAGAAGGTGGTTGGCAGCTACCACCTGTTTGGAACCCAGTCCTAAAAATAATCAAGTCCCAAACAGCATGCAACACTGTAAGAGATAATGATATTGTGAGTGATTACTGCGTGCATCGAAACGATTTTAATTTTAATTAATAATATTGTACGGTAGATTAAAATATTTTTTTAGAAATATTTGTAAAGACGCTTGTCATCTTAGTCTACCTGCGACCACGAAATGCTGCAAAGCTTTCGAAACGTCAGGGAAACCAATTTAAATAATATACGCGATTTAATCCGGTTAAACTTTGATTTATTATAATAATATATAATTATTAATTAGTTCACTTCAGTAAATTTGTCTCACTCATTAACCTACATTGTTCTCACACAATTTTTACCAAATAATGTAACATACCTTTGTACTATATTTAACATGAAATCATGGAGTTTCTTGCCGGCTCTTCTCACTAGGACCAACACTTAGGAACCATGCAACTAGATTCTGGATGTTTCTTGCCACACGTTTGCGAATGGCGCTGGCCCTAACGTTCGGACCAACTTTCGGGCCAACGTGTGGAGCCGGGGTAAGAAGAAAGCCTTTGCTCAGCAGTGGGACAGTTACAGGCAGGTATATATTTTTTTTTTTTTTAAATTTATTTAAACTTCATGCAACATGTGTACATAGGCGGACTTAATGCCTTAGGCATTCTCTCCCAGTCAACCTTAGGGTGATACAGAGATGACAAGGCAGGTGCAATATTTATTCACGACACAAAACAAGATGAGAAATAAATTACCACTAAAACAATAGATAAACATACATAGGTATATATATATAACATGCAATAAGTACTAAATATATATAATAATATACTATTATAGTCATAGATAAAATACTAATGAGATGATTCTGCCAAAATTTTATCTAGAAAGAACTTCCGAACTTTCCTTTTAAAAGAGTCCCGACTGGTGGCCATCCTAAGCTCGAGAGGTAGCTCATTCCAAAGAAGAATTGATTGAATATGAAAGGATGAGTGAACAAAATTAGAGCTATGATAAGGGCAATGTAGAAGACGATTATTAGAAGACCGTAGGTTTCTTGTGTGTGTAGAGCATAAATATTGAAAGTGGGGAGTTAAGTAAAGAGGGGGGAAAGGAGAATTAAGTAAAGAAAAAAGCGTAGTCAAAGCACGTACTTGTCTCCGCTGACGAATGGGCAACCATTTAAGTTCAGACCTATATGAAGAAACATGATCATACTTTCTCAGGTTATAAATGAACCTGATACAATTGTTAAGCAGCCGGTCGAGCTTACTGAGTAAGACTGAAATCAAATCGTAGTAGCACATGTCACCATAGTCGATTATTATCGATTATATTTGTAGTATAGCATCCCTTAAATTATCATCACCATTACTTTTTTAGGGTTCCGTACCCGAAGGATGACAAACGGGACCCTATTACTCTCGCTACGCTGTCCGTCCGTCCGTCCGTCTGTCTGTCTGTCACAGGGCTGTATCTTTTGAACAGTAATAGTTAACCGGCTGAAATTTTCTCAGAATATGTGTTACTATGAGGTGTGTCACGATAAATACTAAAAACAAAAAAAAGTCTAAAACCCCATACAAGAAACCTCAAAAAACATGCATTTTTTTCAACGTTTTTGTTCCTGCTCTATCTTCAAAACGGTAATATATACCAGCGCCAAACTTGGTCAGATTATAGTGCATATTATGTAGTTTAGCAACAAATACTAAAAATAAGACAAACATAGACATATTTGGTGGTACCTGCGTAAGAAAGACATGCTAAAAATCATATTTCGCGCACTGTGCGTTGATGTCTTTTGATAAACTCTCGTAAATTAAATCAATTTATATGGGGTATCAGGTCGATGGGTGGAACGGGACCCTTACTGCGTGAGTCCGACTCACACTTGGCCGGTTTTATTGTTATTATGGTAGGTATACTACGGCGAAACGAGCTAAAGGCCCACCTGGTGTTAAGCGGTTACCTTTGCCCATAACAACTGAAACTACAAATGGTACTGCATTTCGCGTTCACCAAACTGAGACATAAGGATGTAAAGTCTCATGTGATTGTAATTTTACAGGCCGTTATTATTAATACGATTTTTATTTATTTATACGGGGCTGGGTTATACCTATAACCACAATTTCATAGGGTTAGGTCCATAGTGCTTTAGCATTGTTAGTATCTAATTACAATAGCCTAGCAGGGGGTCTTCGAACCCCACTTTGCGCAATTATTTTTGTGGTGAATGATTCCATCTTTCGTAGAAATCTTTCTAAATAAGCAGAGAAATTTCTCCCTTTAGGTGTAATAGGTACCTAAAATTTAAGTAAACATTTAAAAATAGAACTATGACTTACCTCTTAAATAATAAATGCAGACAGGATTTGGACGAAATAAGTAGGTAGTACCTGAAATGAAGAGTTCTATAAGAAAATCAAATCATTTATTTGCGAACATAGGTATAATAAAATAGGTGTTAAGTATAGTCTAATGTCTAGTATAGTCTTTTTTACACACACATATCTCCTATATATACTCCCCATTTATCTGTAGGCCATACAGATAAATATTTCGTGCGGGAATCGAACCTGCGACCCCTAGCGATGCAACCAATCGCTCATCTACTACACTTTTTCATATTAAAAGTTTTTTATTTCAAATAAACCTAATTACAGGCACTTTTGAAACGTCAGGCTCCATTTGCTCGGTTTCCAAATTGTGGGTCCTATGGAGGAGAACCGGCAAGAAACTCCATGGATATCAACATCATCATCATCATCATTTCAGCCGAAAGACGTCCATTGCAGACATAGGCCTCCCCCAAGCATCGCCACAACGACCGGTCCTGTACCAGGCCCCTCAGAAAGTATTGCGAAAAAAAGTTTTTATATATGGGAGACTGGTCAGTTATAATGTTTTTCGAAAATATGATTATTTATAAGTAAAAATAAGTAAGTTCCAATTTCAAAATTTCCCTCCACATTTTTTGCGAGTTAATTCAAAGTATTGTGTCTCACTGAAATATGGATCTGCGCCGGGAACATTTTAGAGCTATGATTTTATACGATTTCAAGTGTCGCCTGAAACCGGATGAATCGTACGATAGACTTCAAATGGCATTCATGGATGAAGGCCCTTCCAAGGCAACCGTGTATCGTTGGTATAACGAATTCAAGCGCGGTCGACCAACTTTGGGGGATGACGAAAGAAGCGGTCGCCCTTTGACGGCTGTTACCGAAGAAAACGTGCTAGCAGTGAAAAATTTAATCCAAGACAATAGGCGAATTACATATCAGGAGATTCAACACATATTGAAGATTGGATCGGGAAGCGTTCACGAGAATCTACACAGCCATCTTCGCGTGAGGAGGATAGTATCACGCTGGGTGCCGCACAACCTCACCGATGCTCAGAAGCAGGCCCGGGTGGAATGGTGCCGTGATATGCTTAACAAATTTGAAGCAGGCTCGTCTCGGCGTGTTTACGACATCGTTACAGGTGATGAGTCCTGGATTTATCAATACGACCCAGAAACCAAGCGCCAGTCGACTGTTTGGGTGTTTCAAAATGAGCCAACGCCTACCAAAGTGAAGCGATCTAGAAGCGGGGGTAAGATTTTGATCGCTAGCTTTTTTAATTTGACTGGCCACTTGGTATCAATTCCCTTACGGGATCAAAGAAGCATTAATGCCGAATGGTATACTACCAAATGTTTGCCAGAAGTTTTCTCTGTTATAAGCAACAAGCGACCAAACACAGGGCTCCGCGGGCTACTGCTCCACCACGACAATGCACCTGCGCACACCGCACTCAAAACGAGGGACTTCCTGGACAGCACGCCAGTCAAACTCCTGGGTCACCCTCCTTACAGCCCTGATCTAGCACCGTGTGCCTTCTTTTTATTCCCAAAAATAAAAAATCAGTTCAAAGGGATACAATTTTCGTCGCCGGAAGATGCGCTGGCTGCGTTCGAGCAGGCTGTAAACGAGGTGTCTGCGGCGGACTGGAAAAAGTGTTTTGAAAACTGGTTTAGGCGCATGAATCTTTGTATAGAGGCTGATGGAAAGTACTTTGAAAAGATTTGATAAAAATATATGTACGTATAGAACAATTTTTTTTAGTTTCGCAAAACTTTCTGAGTGTCCCACGTACCTTCCGCATCCTGCGGATTCCATAGATATACTCTTTTTAAAATAGGCAATTGTTTAATAAATCAAATTCATTCGAATAATGTGAGTATAATGTAGGTTAATGGCAAAAATAAACAATAAGATTAAATGTGAGAATATTGCCTAAAAGCAACTCAGCAACAGCAGCAGGTCAACCAATAAACCAACCAACAACCAATAAAATACTGGGAGTCAGGGAAACGCTACCGAAACTGAAAGGCTATTATTATACTATCTAAACACAATCGAATACCAATAACCATTAGCCTTATACTCATTGTTTTAGTGATTTGGTATTTTGCAAACCCGCAATGTAAAGCGTACAAAACTCGGGATCTATGCCGCGCTTACCTAACCTACCTACGCTCGCTACGACACGGACTGCGTATGCGAGCGGATGTCGTTCACCCCTAGCGCCAGCTGATATTTTATTTGAATTACATTGCGCCCTTTAAAAAAATTAATAAATAAATGAGGTTTTTTTGCAAATCAGTTTTATTAACCTGCCCAAAGCTGGTTATTTATGAAAAAAGGAAAAAAAAAAGAAAAATCTAAGAAGAGAATCGCATTTTTTTTGTGGCTATCGTATCAGTCACCATCACTATCACCTATCTTCGTTTTCGGAAGCGTTTCCCTGACACCCAGTATGTATAGAAAACAAGCGTAACCACAGCACAAGACTAGTTATTATTCAAACACTACTAATAACACGATCCTTTGAGTAAAATCACGTACTTTAAACTATTTGCACTTAAAACTAACACGACACACGACTTCCAACCTTATTCCTTTAAAATAACTCCCAAAATCCTTTAAAATAGTACGATAAACCAATTTTGAACTCTCGAACACACGTATAAACGATTTCACACTCTATTTCAAAGAAATAAAAGTATAAATTCGTTTGTATTCGTTACCAATGGGGTTCTAAACTATAATAATTCAATAATACCAGGGTTTTTGCCATAATTTGACTCAATCATGCGTCATGGGGCGTCATGGGGTCCCATCAAATATCATTAGAGGGCGCGTCTGTCTATCAAGGGCTAGCTTTTAGCGCAAATCGGATAAACAGAATTTTATAGGACTCATGTTTTTTATAAGGTAAGATTCGGCTATGATCGGGTAACTTCGGTTTCTTAGGCCCGTATTACAGAAGGTTCCTCAAGCACAGTTTAAAGTTTAATCACCTGATCACTACTTAAGGATAGAATCGTTACTTGAGTATCGGTCTTATTCCAGAACGGTAATTATAAACTTTAATTCAACAGCATAACACACGAATTTGACCTGAAATAGATTAGAAATCTGTATACTCAAGCGTAGTCTGGACCACACTAGAGTGATTACAGATCAAATCTCTGCTCAAATACCGAAACAGGTGATAGTATAAAATAAAGCTAAACTCAGCTGATCAATAAATCTCTGCTTGAGGAACGTTCAAAAATCAATGCTAACTTAAAACTAGTTTTAAACAGAGATCAACGCTTGAGTATCGCTCTGTAATACGGGCCTTAGAATGTGATCCTACTTTTTACTAATATTTGAAACAAGAGGTCGCCCGCGGCTTCGCCTGTATGGTAGTGGTATAGGCATAGAAAACAAAATACTAAGGTGGGTTATAGAAATGTTATTACTATCTTTTAATACCGGAACGCGTATCGCCGATTCGCCACTACCAACACATAAATACGTAATTACGTCCGCCATGTTTCTATCATTCAAAGAAGAGTAAATTAACCCAAAAAAATCCACTGTTAAATATGCTGCAAAATACAATTTTAGTGACTCCGCGTCCAAAACAGCACTGATGATCAAGCAAAGATGAAAAAGAAAGATGTAGTATAATCTGGTGGTCTTCAAGACTCGAGTGAATAGGTTTTTGCTGGGCAAGCGTGTATGTACCATCGTCGACCGCACCATCGCTTAACAGCAGGTGAGGTGGCGGTCAAATGCAAGCCCGTTAAGATTAAAAAAAAAAAATTAAGATGTTTTAGTCGTAGTAGAGCTCCTTTGTGAAAGAGCTCGTCCGGGGAAGTACTACCACCGTACCTACTTCTCCGCCAAATAGTGATGCTTGCATTGCTGTGTTTCGGTCTGAAGGGTGCGGGTGCCGGTGAAATTACAATCACATGAGACTTTCCATCTTCAGGTCTCAGTTTGGCGAACCGACTTGCAGTACCATATAGGCAACAGCCTAGGTGGTATTGCAGTTGTTATGGCCAAAGGTAACCGCTTAACACCAGGTGGGCCTTTAGCTCGTTTCGCCATCCTATATTATAAAAAAAAGCACATGTATTTTTTGTTTTCTAGAACATCAAGCTCATGACTCCTTTGACGATTTTTCTCTATACCTTATAGTTTCAAATTTGGCCATCCAGCACTATTTTCAAAACTCATCCCGTATAAAAAAACCATTTGGTCAACCACTGCTCAAAACTTCCCCGTACTACCCCTCAGTTACTTATTTCTAAAAAGGTTTGCGGATCCCCATGGGCAAACGTTATGCGAACAAATTGCATTTCGGATCGCGAGTCTTAAATCAAAAAGGGTTTGTCAAAAAGCTTTATTTTATTGACATCTTTTTGAAAATAGGGGCTGGTAGAATTCCCCACTCGACGTATCATTGATGATGCAAGCTGAACAAACAACACACAGGATGGGCCTGTGATACCACAGTTTGCAGGTTTTGTCGCGAAAAGGATGAAACGCCCATCCATATCCTATGCGAATGTGATGCAGTGCACCACATCAGAAGCCAGCATCTTGGAGGCCACGTCATCTCAATGCAGAAGATCAAATCCTCCTCCCCCAAGGTCTTAGTAGACTACATGATTGACTTGCAGCTTGGGGAAGTGCTGTTATGCTACAAGAGGCGTCACAATAGATCTTATCAGGTCGCAGTGGCTTAGGGGCGTTCAAGACCATTATTAAAGAAAAAAAATAAAAAGCTTATAATATTGGGTATAGTACGACCAATTTCATAAGTTTTAAAAGACTTAGGCCTCTCCCAAGTTGCGCCGCAATACTAGGTCCTCTGCCTTCCGCATCCAGTCCCCCCCAGCCACGTTCTTCAGGTCGTCGGTCCACCTGGCGAGGGTGCGCCCTACGCTGCGTTTACCGATTCGCGGTCTCCACTCTAGGACTCATTTGCTCTACCGGCCATCGGTCCTTCGACAGACATGGCCAGCCCACTGCCACTTCAGCTTTCTGATCCTACAAGCTATGTCGGCCACTCCGGTCCTTCTCCGAATAATCTCGTTACGAGAAATTATTATTTAATAGTTTATTCATCAAAAAATTACAGAAGTTACAAGAAATATTAGAGTGATACAAAAATAGTAGAATACCGTAACCGTAGGGTAACCTGTATCTTGGGGTGCTGGCCAGAAAACCTCCACGTGTGCCTAACGGCTACTTGTCCTTCTGGACACGTCTAGAGGGATCGGCAGTTGTTTGGCCGGTGCATCCTGGGCACAGGCAATAAAATCCTGTCGAGGGATTAACCTTCGGGGGATTTTATTGCCTGTGGCGAATATTCTGGCGCGGGAGGGGCCCGTTGTGGGCCAGTGGGGAGTTGCTCCACGTGTCCCTCTGATATCAGCAGAGGGCACAGTGGAGGAGCAGGGGCGGGCCCGGTGTGCACTCACCCTGCCACTGGGCAAGCAGCGGAGGGACTGTCTTTCCCTGCCCCCGTCGATCTCGTAACCCCAGGAGTGCCCGCTGAGTAGTGTTCTCGCGCCTCTTGGGACCGAGGGTCTTGGCTTCACCGCCCGGACCACGAGGAAGAAAACCTCTATAAAAAAAAACGGGAGGTAGGGCCTGCGAGCAGCAGACTCGGGGTAGTCTGCTGCCCGACCAGCAGCTGGCGTAGCTGGCACAGCCGGCGTAGTTGGTGCGGCTGGTAAAGGCCCATGAGGTGAAGTGGCGTGCAGTGTTCCGTGTGCGCCACCTAGGAGGGTGCGGCCGATGTTAGGCCGCACGGGCAGAAGGGGCTCGCCTGCTTGTGGCGGGCCAGGACCTGTCGGGGGTGGTTGTGTGAATACTCACGGGTTCCCACGCCCCCGGCTAAGGTAGTTGAAGGAACACCGTGGTGGTTTTAGTCGGTAAGAGTCCGACACTGGCTCCGCCTACCCCGGGCGGAGTGCGTCCATGAGGAAACGTACCCCACGGCGAAAAAAAAAAAAAAAAAAAAAAAGGGTAACCTGTATCTTAAGAGACAGTTTTTGGACATGAAATATA
Organism: Asteroscopus sphinx; assembly: GCA_949699075.1. Lineage (NCBI taxonomy): Eukaryota > Metazoa > Arthropoda > Insecta > Lepidoptera > Noctuidae > Asteroscopus > Asteroscopus sphinx. The sequence continues at coordinate 13,774,738 of OX453031.1, read as the reverse complement.
TAAAATATGATTTAAAGCAACACAAGCTGACTCGATTGAAAGCGGGAAGATATATGTATTATCGACATATTGTCTTGTTTTAAGTTGAGTTAGATACTTTCACCTTAATTATAAGTTAGCTCAGACATTCAATTTGTGCATGCTGTGGCCTCCTGTAAGTGAAGGAGTACACCAGATAGAATCCTGTATCTGTCACTTGTGATTTTTTGTGTATATCTTTTGTTTGGAGGTCCTCAATAATATAAATGAATATAAATAAATAAATAAATAAGTGAACAATTTTTAGGTATTTTCAGCATTCTCTTGAGTGGATTTGTGTATTATCGTCGTTATGGACTTTATCCTTCAAAAACTTCAAACATAGCTCGCTGGGCGACTTTGAATTTGTGGACTAGCCCAACTGTCAGTGTCCTCGTCTCGGCGCTGTAAGTCAGGCAGGACGCACTAATTGAAGACCTTCATCTTCAAACTTTGCGGGATAGATGACGAGAAGGAAGAAAAATACCGGCCAAGTGCGAGGTGGACTGACGCAGTAAGGGTTCCGTACCACGCACTGACCTGATACCCCATAGAAACTGATTTAATTTACTAGAGTTCATCAAAGTTTTTGGTTTAGACGACCTCTGTGGTCTAGTGGTTCGAGTGTCGGACTGCTGATCACGAGGTTATGGGTTCGATTCCCACAGAACACGAATATTGTTTAGTAATATTGTGTAGTGTTTGTGTTGGTCTGGGTGTTTCTTATGTATTCATCATCATCCTCCGAGCCTTTCCCAATTATATTGGGGTCGGCTTCCAGTCTAGCCAGATGCGGCTGAACATCAGTATTTTACACGGAGCGACTGCCATCAGACCCCCGCAACAGTTACTGGGTAATACTGACATTCGGAGGTTAGACCAGTTGTCAGACTTTCAGGCTTCTGACTACCCGTAACGACTGCCATAGATATTCGTATGACAACCGGGACCGACAGCTTAACGTGCTCTCCGAGGCACGGAGGGGTCTCGATGTGTAACGAAACGGTCACCCATCTACAGACTGACCGCGGCAAGTGCAGCTTAACCTTGCAGATCGTACAATCCGCGCAGTCGTTGCTTCGCTACGAGCCCCTCTGTTTCTTATGTATTATAAGTATGTATTTACAAAAAAAAAAGTATCTAGTATTATAAATATCCATTGTCTAGTACCCATAGCACAAGCTCTGCTTAGTTTGGGACTAGATGGACTAGATGGTGATGTGTAAAGATGTACCAAAAATATTTATTTATTTATATTTAAAAGACATCAACGCACCGTGAGCGAAATACAAATTTTTGCATCTCTTTCTTACGCAGGTACCATATGTATATGTCTATGTTTGCCGTATTTTTTGTATTTGTTGCTAAACTACATATTATGCACTATAATCAAACCAAGTTTGACGCTGGTATGTATTACTGTTTTAAGGATAGAGCGGGAAAAAAATGTTGAAAAAAATGCATGTTTTTCGAGGTTTCTTGTATGGGGACGGACCCCTTTGATTTAAGACTTTTTTTATTTTTAGTATTTTTCGTGATTTCGTAACAAATATTCTGAGACTATTTCAACCAGCTACCAATTACCGTTCAAAAGATACAGCCCTGTGACAGACAGACGAACGGACGGACAACGTAGCGAGAGTAATAGGGTCCTGTTTGGCACTCTTTGGGTAGGGAACCCTAAAAAGGAAGTTGGCCATTGCCAATTCACAAAATTTCATCGATAATTATTTACGTTTATTTCATGAGAAATATAATTGTCGTCATGTCAAAATAATTCTTAAGCCTGTCATCATTAGAAAACGATTAAATAATCATTAGAACCTTTTAAATACCTTTAAGACTCCCTAATGAGGTTCCGCTTCAGAAATGGATTAGATGTCTAAAGAAACTCTGTAGGTACTATACAAAACAAGATAGGTTTTATCGGTTTATTCCGTAACAGCCGAATTTTGGCGAACGAAATGAGAGTACAATACAATAGAATAACCCCAGAAGGAAAACGAGGGGTGTTATAAATTTGACGCCTATGTCTGTCTGTTTGCGAGTCTGTCTCTGTGGCTTCGTAGCTCCCAAACGGATGGACAGATTTTGATGCGGCTTTCTTCAAATGAAAGCTAGTTTAATTAGGATGGCTTACAGCTATTTAATGAAAATCATTCCAGATGTTTGGAAGTTACGAGCTCTTTTCCGGATCGGTGTGAGAATATTGTAGACGTATAATGGAATATTTATTAAACACTACTTAAGCTAGGAACAAATTATAAGACGTGACTTACAGTCGCGACCGTCGGTCGCGTCTTATTAGTGTGCACAATCGCGTCAGACGCCGTGTTCAGTCGCGTCTATATTATTGTCTTTGGTCGCGGCACTCGGACGTTTCACCGTCTTACACGGAACCACAGACTACATAGAGATACTACGTATTGAATTGATAGCAGCTTCTACCTTTGAAAATGGAATCTATGGGAGCGACATTATTGTCTATGCAATTTTACAGATAAGATATTTATAGTCTTCTCTCTTTAACATACGTACAACCACATGTGAAGGAAAGATACGACACTACTTTCATACGTCAGTTTTCCGTGACATGAATTACTGAGCGTGGCGATTATTTGAAAATCCGCCATTTTTTGTCTCGAGTTGTTGTGGTTAATAAATCCACAAAATCTACGAATTAAAACGTTTATTTTCCATTTTATTTGAAAACCCAGGAATCATCACAATTTTTCTGAAACAACTCTATCGATAAGTACTACAATTATATTTTTGTAAAGAACAACACTACGGGGCGGCCATAATATGTCTCGGACATTTCAAAAATCGACATGGTTTTTTTTCGTTTATGTCAAGTCCAATAGTTCCATAGTCAAAGGCTTCTACATGTTATTATTATGCCAAAAGAAAATTATAAAGTACCGACTGGTTATTTAATAACTTTTTGTACGTTAGTCAGAAAAGCAAAATACTGTGAAAAACATACAATATTCGTCAAAGCAGTGACAGTTGGCGACTGACAGCCGCTCGGACGCGACCGATCTCTGTCCACATCTAAAGCATCCGCGACTTATTGAAACATCCGGTTAGCCAGATTTTTGTCAGACGTCCGAGCGCTCAAGGTCATGTGAAGGACACGTCCGCGACTTATAGCTGACAGTTTGCACATATAGGTGTAACTTCATTGACCAGATACAGCATCAGCCGCGACCGACGGTCGCGACTGTAAGTCGCGTCATATAATTTGTTCCTAGTTTTATTCAATCGATAGTTCCGTGTGGTGCCGGACGTAAAGAATTGCACCACCCTATCTCTTCTCATGGGTGTCGTAAAAGGCGACTCAGGGATTCACCAGAGGATGGGCAGCAGCGTTCTCTGAGTATTTAACCAACCAACTTCGATCGCCAACCCGCCTGCCAAGCGTGGCGATTGCATATCCCCCTCAACATAACCATACCATAACAGTACAACAGCAAACCGGCCCCAACGCTGGATGTGGAAAGCGCAGGACCAGTCGTTGTGGCGATGCTTGGGGGAGGCCTATGTCCAGCAGTGGACGTCTTTCGCCTGAAATGATGATTATTCAATCGACAATCAACTCAGCCTATCGCAGTCCACTGCTGGACATAGGCTTCTCCCAAGCTGCGCCACAACACTGGGTCCTCTGCCTTCCACATCCAGTCCTCCCCAGCCACGTTCTTCAGATCGTCGTCGGTTCACCTGGCGGGGGAGCCCCCTACGCTGCATTTGCCGATAAAATAATAGGGTATTTGACTACAATTTTTTTATTACAAATCTTAAAATTATTAGAAAATAAGGGTTCTTTGTAGTACTACGGAACCCTAAAAGATGAGAAACAATGAAAAAAACTAATGAAATATTTTAATACAATATAATAGCGAGCTATGCTTGGAGTTTCTTTGAAGGGTAAAATCCGTAACGACATTATCCGAAGAAGAACAACAAAGCATATATAAATAAATATAAATATTAAATAAAAACCGCAGTGACTGACATAGCTTGTAGGATCAGTAAGCTGAAGTGGCAGTGGGCTGGCCATGTCTGTCGAAGGACCGATGGCCGCTGGAGCAGACGAGTCCTTGAGTGGAGACCGCGAATTGGCAAACGCAGCGTAGGGCGCCCCCCCGCCAGGTGGACCGACGAGTCCAAAACTAAGCAGAGCTTGTACTATGGGTGCTAGACAATGGATGATGATGAATGGATGATGGTTGATGATGATAATAACAATATTCACAATCCCACTAATCTTTTCTACAATTTCACGAAAACGCGCTAAATTCAGTCCATGTGGTTTGGCGAAATCACAACATTGTTCAGTAAGTTTTTTTTTTTATAGTATAGGATGGCGAAACGAGCTAAAGGCCCACCTGATGTTAAGCGATTACCTTTGCCCATAACAACTGCAATACCACCTAGACTTTTGCCTAAATGGTACCGCAAGTCGGTTCGCCAAACTGAGACATGAAGATGGAAAGTCTCATGTGATTGTAATTTCACCGGCACCCGTACCCTCGCATCGTATCGCGTTAAAAGACTATCTGTACGCGTTATTTTGAGTTTTCGCAAAAGTCTTCACGGAAATACGAATCACGCGATTCTACGCCGATCGCGTAGCGTGGCGTAGTGTAGCAACATCGTCGTAGTAATTTCGTACCAGTCTCGTAGCAACAGCTACGTAGTAGAAATTAAGCAAAGTTATACGAATTTATTTGCACTGCAATTCGATTATCACTTGCTTTAAGAGGACGCTCCCAAAACGTAATTCCCACCCTCGCACGGGTTACACACCGCAACTGCGGGCCGCTCTCGTCAATTTTATGCGAGTTGCAATAGAACTCATTTTCGAGAAAATTATTCTCGCGTGTTTTACCACGGAAGTAAATGTCGTAAATCACAAAACAGTTTTCTTTTTATTACAAGAATACTAAACAATCTATACAAATTTCCTCTAACTAGTATTTAATAAACTTTATTATCTTCCTATTTGCATATATTTTATATAGCTAAGTTAAATAATAAAGGATAAATATTTGAAAGATGTCTACAAACGCATGATTTTCAAAAAATAAAAGTATCGAACAAAAATCAACTAATTATGTAACTGTCTAAGCCTTAACGGTGAAGGAAAACATGGTGAGGAAACCTGCACACCTGAGAGTGCTGCATACAGTTCTCGATGCTGTGTGTGCGACAACCCGCAGTAGACCAGCGTAGTGGACTGAGGCCTGTAGCCTTCTGATTCTGAGAAGAGGTTTTAGCTCAACAGCGGGAAATTAATAGGTTGGTTATATATAATACAACGTGTTATTGAAATAACTAAAAACCTCTTAAGGCGTCATTGTACTCATCAGTATGAACAAATTTTACTATGGGACCAACACTGAAATCGCGAAAAAATATTGTGCTGATCCTAACATTTTGCTGATCCTAACATTTTGCTGACCCTAACATTTTGCTGATCCTAACATTTTGCTGATCCTAACATTTAGCTAATTTTGTCCATTTTGTCGATTTATGTGAACACAAATGTAAGGATCAGCTGTTTTTTTACGCGATTTCAGTGTTTTTATTTTATTTTTATTTTTTTATTCTTCAGGACAACAAACAATTGCGCAATAATGCATAATACAAACAAAAAGATATACAAAACTTAGGTAATCACGCAACCAGCACCGTTATCCACAAAATAATACATACAATTTTACAAATACAGCAAGCACTTTTGCAGACAGAATTAATGTACTTATATCTAATTATGAGCGAAAGTTAAAGTAGGTATACAAAACTTGCATAATTATGCATAATTTGAAAAAGGAGTTTACAATTCATTTCGCAAAACATTTTTTTGTGACATTGTTTTTATATTGGGCGAGTGACATAACAAATAGGTCAGTATCGGCAAAGTTATCATTATATGACTCCATAATTCGCCGCAAGGGAGCACGTTCTCCCGCGTTAGTTCTGCAGAGCTTGGGAGCAAATAGTCTATGAGCATAATTATCACGAATTCTTTGGGAACGACTTGGTATGCGAAGGTATATTTGGTTCATAAGCTGATTGCAATCTAATTTATTATGAATAATTTTATATAAGAGTGATTGATCAAGACACAGTCTTCTTAGATTTAGAGTTGGTAGAGAGAATTTGTCTAAAAGAGTATGATATGATGACCATTTTTTGTAAAATTTATAGTTTAAGAACCGAAGATATTTCCGTTGAACTGTTTCCAGTTGGGCACTGTATTTTTCATAATATGGGTTCCAAACAGAAGTTGCGTATTCTAGTTGCGATCTGATGAGCGACTTGTACAGTAATAAATAAGTAGAGGGTCTTTTAAATAAATTACAGGTACGCCTTACAAAGCCGTAAAGCTGAAAGCCTTTAGCTGTAATAAGATCGACGTGAGCATCAAAGTGTAGTTTTGAGTCGAAAAGTATACCCAGGTCTTTTATTAAGGAAACTTTTTCTAAGGGAGTGTAACAGAGAGAGTATTTATATGGAACAACGTTGATATTTTTGGTGAAGGATATAGATAAGTGTTGGTCCCATAGTAAAATTTGTTCATACTGATGAGTACAATGACCCCTTAAGAGGTTTTCAGTTATTTCAATTACACGTTGTATACAACGTGTAATTGAAATAACTGAAAACCTATGACTATAGTCATCGTTTAGCTTGTATTAAATTGCCGTAGTAATTTCGTAGCAGCTTCGTAGCGGTCTCGTAGCAGACAGCTACGTAGTTTAAATTAACGACCAAAATTAATATCCAATCCATTACGATTTGCCCTACTAGAGATAGGAATTTGACATAAGCTCCATACAAAATATGTCAAATTTCTATCTCTAGTAGGGTAAATCGTGGATAGATTGGATATTAATTTTGGCCGTAAGTGAATTAAAGTAAAATAACATACTTTTTATGAGATATAGATCTGCTCTTGACCGCAATCTAGACAGCTCTGTCAAGATGTGGTCGACGATGGAGCGAGCAAACCTATTAGGTGCCGATTCACTCCAGCTTTAAAGGCGTTAGGGTTGTAAGTGCACGGAAATACAGATGGAATACAGATGACAAATACGGCAGTGAATTCCACAACTTGGCTGAGCGCATTATGAAAGAGTTCTCAAAGCGCTTGGTCCTGATAGTAGGGATTTCTACCAAATGTGGATGATATCCTGCAGTGCGTCGTGCAGTCCGATGAAGGAAAGGAGATGGCAGAATAAGCTTACGGAGCTCTTGCGCACACTCTCCAAAGTACAGCCTGTAGAACATCGACAAACAAGCAACTGTGCGTCTATGGGCTAAGCTTTGTAGCTTAGATTTTACTAGCAGTTCAACCAACCATGTGTGTTATTTGTTCTCATTGGCATTTACTATAGGAATAGAAAAAACCAGCCAAGTGTGAGTCGGACTCCCGCGTTAAGGGTACCTTACCACCACACATATCTGTTTTTGCCTTATTTTTATTATTTGTTGTTAAACTATATAGTATACAATACAATCATACTAAGTTTGACGCTTGTTTGTATTACTGTTTTTAAGACGGAACAGGAACAAAAAACATAGAAAAATTCATTGTTTTCGAGGTTTTGAAAGTCTCATTAAAAATTGCTCATTAAAAAGTCCAAGAATTATAATTAGTACACACGTCGTTGAAGTGCCTTTATAAATAACATAAATAAGTAATAATAATATTTTCTTTACTAAACATAAAATCACGCCCATATTTCCCTGAAAGGGTAGGCAGAGGTGTATACACACCTATATTTCGCCAGTTGCGTTATCAGTCCCATGTAATAGGGGGCTAGCCTATTGCCATTGACAGGGCACAAGTCTAGCCTCCAGGCTGCTACTGAGAATTTTCTAATAAAAAAAAACAATAACCCTTTTCCCGAGCCGGGAATCGAACTCAGGAACCCGCGCTTGGCAGTCGCGCTTACTGCAGTTACTTTTCACTCAAAGATGTCTTAACATAACATAACATAACATCACGCCTGTATTTCCCCGAAGGGGTAGGCAGAGGTGTATAGTACACCCACATTTCGCCAGTTATGTTGTAAGTCCCATGTAATAGGGGGCGAGCCTATTGCCATTAACCGGGCACAAATCCAGACTCCGGGCTGCTACTGAGAATTTCCTAATGAAAAAACCCAATAACACTTTGCCCGACCCGGGAATCGAACCCAGGACCTCACGTTCAGCAGTCGCGCTTGCAACCACAAGACCAACGAGGCAGTCCCTGATGTCTTTCTATATCAAAAAACCAAAAAATTAGAACAGCAAGAAATATGCTTTCAGAATCTGTTGTATTTCCTACTAATTAGCAGAACACCAAAAAAATATAGATATTGTTGGAAAAAGGCTCACAACAAGGATAACACCTAATGTATATCGCAAAATCTACTTTGTCAGACAGCTGTAAAACAGATTTTTCATTGTACTTATAATATGTCAAATGATTCTTTCTTAAAAGTATAACTCATGAAATAAAACCTATCTCTCAAAACTTCTTTATCGATTATTTTAATTAAAACACATTTACTTTACTTTATATTGTAAAATTTAACATATTCTGGTTATCATGTCAGGCTATAAAATCTTTCATTATAGGTAGGTACTTGAAATTTGTCAAATGATAGTTGTTTTTCGTATAAGTAGTAAATCATGGATAAAACCTGCTGTCTTTAATATTATTTGTTAATTCTTTCAAGTAAGGTACTATTACTGTATATTGTAAAATCTGCATATATGATTAAGTCCTTACCTGCTGATAATGGATGCTTTGACATCAGAAATCCAGGAAGAGGCACCCTGGTTCATGCTGTTTGCTGACGACATTGTCCTTGTTGGTGAAGATGGACTTGAGGTCCAGAGTAGATTGGCAAAATGGCAACAAAATCTGGAGAACATTGGCTTGAAAATCAGCAGAACTAAAACGGAATACATGTTCTGCGATTTCGGTGGTCTTTCCGGTTTTGTTGCTATTGCGCTAGATGGCGTGCCCTTGCCAGTCTGCTCCGACTTTCGGTACCTCGGTTCACTTGTGCAAAGCGATGGCGAAATTGACCGGACAGTCAAGCACCGAATTAACACAGGATGGTTGAAATGGCGGCAGGTCACGGGAACTACATGTGACTTAAACTGAAGGGGAAAATATATAAGACCATGATAAGACCTGCTGTCCTGTATGGATCGGAATGTTGGGCTACGAAAGGAATTAATGAAAGGCAAGTGCATGCAGCTGAGATGAGAATGTTAAGAGGAATGTGTGGTGTAACGAGAATGGATAGGATAAGGAATGAATATGTAAGAGGGAGTCTGAAAGTAGCGCCAGTGACAGAGAAGTTAAGTAGCAACAGACTATCATGGTATGGACATGTGATGAGGAGGAATGAGGAGCATGTTACGAGGAAAGTTTTAAGTATGAATGTTGATGGCTATAAGAAAAGAGGGAGACCGAAGAAAATATGGATGGATTGTGTGAAAGATGATATGAATAGAAAGAAAGTAAACACAGAGATGACGGCTGATAGAGATGTATGGAAGAAAAAAACATGCTGCGCCGACCCCAAATAAATTGGGATTAGGGCAGGAGGATGATGATGTCAGGCTATAAAAGCTTTCATTATACTTAAAATATGACAATGACAGTCACTTTTCGTAAAAGTAGTAACTCATGAATCAAATCTGCTTTCTAAAGACAGCTTTGTAAGTTCTTTTAGGCAAAATAAATTTACTGTGTATTGCAAAATCTGCCAACATTTTTATGTCGGACTATTAAGCTTTCATTATACTTAGCTTATAATATGTCAAATGACAGTTGCTTCTCGTAAAATTAGTAACTCGTGAAATAAAACCTGCTCTCTAAAAACTTCTTTGTCAGTTCTTTTATTCAAAATACATTAAACATTTAAGTACTGTATATTACAAAATGGTTAACTATATGGTTATTACGTCAGGCTGTAAAAGCTTACAATATACTTAAAATATGCCAAAAAACAGCCGTTTTTCGTAAAAATGGTTACGAATTAAATTAAACCTACTTTCTAAAAACTGTTTTGTCAGTTCTTTTAAGTTTTATCTTGTATAATACTACCTATATTGTAGGATATGCTAGACCAAGGAAAATCATAGGCAATCCTATTCTACATATTTCTACCTACACATTGTCAGCCTAACATTGTGCAAAATATAAGCCTATTCCACACACAAAAACTAACACTTATATACCTAGTTAAATACAGCAAACTATCCTTATTCTACTTACCAGTAATTTTGAAGGCAACACCCGAAAAATCCACAGGAAACACGAGTTCCTTCAAAGAACAATTCACTCAGCCATCTTGCTTCAAAATCTCGTAAAATACACTTGAATTTAACACTTATTCACACTGAAAAGCACTCTTAAACACTTTAATTCAACTCTGAAATCTATTTTTGCACGTTATTTAGTGTATAATAAAGGTTTTTTCAGGTTTTTTTTTCAGTATATCTGAACGGAATGCGCGCGTTCGCCCCTCTTCGGTCGTGTCTCCATACTGAACTGAAGGTTCGATATTTTGTGACGAGGAGTAGAGAAGATTGGTGAGTTTTTTGGATATGACATTTAGAAGGGTGTCGTATGTTGGGGAGGATTTCATGTGTGTTTTGGAGGCTGTGTTTGTTTTGATAGAGGGAATGACTTAACAAAAGTCACTAATGGCTTTCATAATTATCATAGGTATTATCATGGTATAATAAGATGTTTCACCAGGTATTCTCTTCCCGCAATGACAGCGCGATGCCTCCAAGCTACGTCACGATCAGTGCTGCCATTGATTGATATCTTCAATATACTTAAGGAGATTTTTGTTCATAATGAATATAAAATAAATTCCTAACTAGCCTAACTATTTGTTATCTCGTGTTATTCATCTAATTAGTTAATAAAGGAAACTATATTAAATTACTAGTTAAAAAGTGATTCTTTATAGAAGAAAGTAAATGAAAAAATGCATTTTGCTCGGGTAATTTATTTTCACAAAGTGGCAGCACATCAAACTGACAAGTGTCACGCTAACAGCCCGCTATTGGCTCCACGGCCGATGACGTAGTACGGAGGCAATCACGTGACCTAGCTGTCACGGGAAGAGACTACCTGGTGTTATTATACCATGGGTATTTGTATGTTTTCTTAAGAGGAATGTGTGGTGTAACGAGAATGGATAGGATAAGAAATGAGTATGTGAGAGGGAGTTTGAAAGTAGCGCCAGTGACGGAAAAGTTGAGAAGCAGTAGATTGTCATGGTATGGACATGTGATGCGGAGAAATGAGAAACATCTTACGAAAAAAGTTTTGTGTATGGCTATAAGAAAAGAGGTAGACCAAAGAAAAGATGGATGGATTGTGTGAAAGATGATTTGGATAAAAAGAAAGTGAACACGGAGATGACGGCTGATAGAGATGTATGGAAGAAAAATACATGCTGCGCCGACCCCAAATAAATTGGGATAAGGGCAGGAGGATGATGATTTTTATGTTTTGCAGACAATGTTTTAAACAGCGCGCAGTTTGCTGGCTTCACTATGATTATTCGCAGCACTTCGTCTATATTTTTTACTATGTCTGTTTATTTTTTTTATGTAATTATAAGTCCGTAGTACTAAACATATTTTACTACTTTACTGGTGCATCTACCTTATTCTTTGTCTCTGCATTACCCTAAGGTTGTCTGGTAGAGAACGCCTATGGCGTTAAGACCGCCTTTGTACCCAGTTGTGCATAAAGAATTAAATAAATAAATATTTCCTATAATTTTCCTAACCACACTAAGTATAACAGCTTCAAATATTTTCAACTCTCCAAAAATATACCGCATCTAACACTTCCCGGTTCCAAACCATGATCCCCGTTTAAAAGGGACGCAAGATGTATGAAAGAGACAGCGAATCGGCGCGAGTTCCTTCATCAAATTGTTACTGTTTTTTTATTATAAATTATTTATCATTTATTTATAACTATGTCATTAGGTCGTTGTGGTGATGCTTGGGGAGGCCTATTTCCAGGAGTGGACGTCTTTCGGCTGAAATGATGATGATGATGTCATTAGGAGTAATGAGGTTTCCATTATTTTCGTCATCATTTCAGCCGAAAGATGTCCACTACTGGACATAGGCCTCCCCAAGCATCGCCACAACGACCGCTCCTGCGCTTTCCGCATCCAGCGGATTCCCGCAACCTTCACCAGGTCGTCGGTCCCCCTTGTGGGGGGCCTACCCACGCTGCGCCTTCCAGTACGCGGTCACCACTCCACAACTTTACTGCCCCACCAGCCATCCGTTCTGCGAGCAATGTGCCCCGCCCACTGCCTTTTAAGTTTGGCAATTCTTCGGCCTGTGTCGGTTACTTTCATTCTCCTGCGAATCTCCTCATTTCTGATTCGATCACGCAGGGACACTCCGAGCATAGCCCTCTCCATTGCCCTTTGAGTGACTTTGAGCCTTCATATCAGGCCCATTGTGAGCGACCACGTTTCAGTGCCGTAAGTAATTACTGGCAACACACACTGGTCAAAGATTTCCTATCCAAAAAACTGCTCTCCGAGGCACGGAGAGGTCTCGATGTGTAACGAAATGGTCACCCATCCATAGACTGACCGCGTAAAGGCAGCTGAACCTCGCAGATCGTACAATTCGCACGGTTATCAGTTAGCCACGAGCCCCTCTTGAATAAAAGTGGTTATTCAATCAACTCAGTCTATCGCAGTCCAATCTTGAACATAGACCTCTCCCAAGTTGCACCACAACACTCGGTCCTCTGCCTCCCGCATCCAGTCCCCCCCAGCCACGTTCTTCAGGTCGTCGGTCCACCTGGCGGGGGAGCCCTACGCTGCGTTTGTCGATTCGCGATCTCCACTCAAGGACTCGTCTGCTCCAGCGGCCGTCGGTCCTTCGACGGACAATAAGTTTATTGTAGGTAGTTTATTTCCATTTATTTAGTTCTACCCTAGGCTACGCGGCTACGCCGTAGCAGTTGCTACGTCATACTACGAAGACGTTCTACGAATGATCAACTTGTTGGATAAAAGTGATTATTCTAGTTTATTTCTGTTGTAGTTGTAGTAATTAAAACTATATTATGAAGTTCTCGGTTCATAACCCGGTCAGGACAACAAAATGAAATACCGCAAAATTATAGATTTAACTTTGAAAATCTCATACATCTGGGGTTCCGTACCCAAAAAGTGCTAACAGCACACTAGATTACTGTGCCTACGCCATCTGTCCGTCGATCCATCCACCCATCTGTTTGTCTGTGACAGGGCTGTAAATAAGTAATAATAGCCTTAATAAATAAATAAATACTAATCATTTTTTATTGCAGACTCAACATACAAGTAGGTCACAAAACAAAAAACACAGAAGCTAACAAATATATAAAATATATATATTATTATTATTATCAGCCTGTAGTGTCCCACTGCAAGGCAAAGGCCTCCCTTCCCTTTTTCCACTTGTCCCTGTCTTTTGCCTTCTGGGGCCAATCCTTCAGACAGGAGTCAAGTTCGTCCCGCCATCTCCTTCTGGGCCTGCCGCGTTGTCGTTTGCTGCTGTCTGGAATCCACTGTGTGGTTGTTTTCGCCCATAGCTCCTCCGGCATGCGGCAGATGTGACCAGCCCAGTTCCACTTAAGCTTGGCAGCTGTTTGGCCTACAACAGCAATTTGTGTTTTGGAACGCAGTATAGAGTTTCTTACGCGATCAGTAAGTCTAACTCCTAGGATACTGCGTTCCATTGCTCGCTGACAAACTCCAAGTGCGGACTTTTGACGGTTTGTCAGTGACCATGTTTGCGCTCCATAGGTGAGGGTGGGGAGGATGCACATGTCCATGAGCTTTCGCTTTAGTGAGAGAGGGAGGGGTCCTTTCATCAGATCTTTCATCGACCAATAGCTCTTCCAGGCGTTCTCGGTTCGTCTAGCTACTTCTTTATCCTGTCTGGCCTGGAAGGAGACTATTTGGCCGAGATATATATATTCATGGACATATTCAACCCCCACACCCCCAATTTCTATGCTACGCAAAGTGCTGTTGGTCATTATCTTGGTCTTCGTCATGTTCATCGCAAGTCCGACCCTGAGGCTTGCCTGGCTCAGTTGTTCGAGCATAAGATTAAGCTCAGCTGCCGAAGAAGAAAAAAGAACAATGTCGTCGGCGAATCGGAGATTTGTTAATCTCTTTTCCCCGACGACGATACCCTTGTCTCTCCATTCTGCATTTAGTTTCTGGAACACTTCTTCCAACGTTAACAAAAAATATACAATTAAAATTAATGAGTAGCCATTCTTCAGACTTCTAGTAGTAGTAGAGCTCCTTTGACTTCTTCGCCACACAGTGATGCTAGCATTGCTGTGTTTCGGTCTGAAGGGTACGGGTGCCGGTGAAATTACAATCACATGAGACTTTCCATCTTCGTGTCTCAGTTTGGCGAACCGACTTGCGGTACCATTTAGGCAACAGTCTAGGTGGTGTTGCAGTTGCTATGGGCAAAGGTAACCGCTTAACAATAGGTGGGCCTTTAGCTCGTTTCGCCATTCAATTTTTTTTTTAAACATGAAGATGGAATGTCTTATGTGATTGTAATTTCACTGGCTATGACTTGTGGCACTCAGAGACTGCCGCGGTAAATAATAATAATAATAAATCATTTATTTCAGATTTGTATCCATTTTATTAGTAAACATTGCCCTTACAACCTAATGTTAGTCAATTACAAATTTCGAATTTAATTTAATTAAAATACCTACGTAGCTTATCTATGCCACTGGGGCGTGTAAGCGTAACCAATGCTGCAGTATGGGGGCGTCCCACCTGTCCTTTATGGTATTCAAGATGCTGTTGGGGCTGCCGCGCACCCTGCGCAGAACAGAAGCGCAGTGTTTGCGCATGATTGCAAAAAAGTCGTCAGTTCGCGCGTCCGCAAACATCTGTGATGCGCTGCAGTACCTCGGCAGCCCCACCAGCACCCTGAATGCATTATTATATTGGTAAAGCTATTGCATAGCATTCTAAAGAGACAAGCGTGATATTTCAAAAAGTCATTAAAAGTTCTGCTATTCATCGATACATGGCAAAACTAAAAAGTATCACCACTGTGCCGGTCGGAGTGGGGGGTGTTAGGTTATTTTCGTTACGGAATTTCTGGATTCGGTCTCCACGCTCAAGGCCCGCGATAGAAGCTATGCAATAGCTTAAAAATACTTTTTCGTTCGGAAATCAAACCCAGGACCAAAACTACCCAATTACTCAGCAATGCCTTAAAATTAGTTAGTCTGGAATACATTTTTGCCTAACTAGGCTAAAATTACAGCCGATGCCACATAATTTTAGTTATATCTCAAAAACTATGTATTTTTATACAAACAGACATCCGGCTGACTCTACAGTGAAGTATGTAGAGCAAAGTTTAAAATATGACTCTACGCGACCTACACCAATGTATGAACGAAGATTATACGTAAACTACGACCAAATGATCTTGATACTTGATTTTAACATAACATAACATCACGCCTGTATTTCCCCGAAGGGGTAGGCAGAGGTGTATAGTACACCCACATTTCGCCAGTTATGTTGTAAGTCCCATGTAATAGGGGGCGAGCCTATTGCCATTAACCGGGCACAAATCCAGACTCCGGGCTGCTACTAAGAATTTTCTAATGAAAAACCCAATAACACTTGATTTTAAACAGAAATAAATGACAATGATGACTACAGGAAGTTAGTCGCAAGGTCTTTGCATCTGCTGGGTCTTTAAAAAGACTCCGCAATTTCTTACCGACTACCACCAAGACTGCGCTTGCACAATCTCTCCTTCTTCCCATCCTTGATTATGCTGATGTCAGCTATCTCGATCTTACAGAAGACCAACTTAATAAACTTGAGCGGCTTCAAAATTTCTGCATTATGTTCATATTTGGTTTGCGCAAATATGACCATGTTTCTGATTTCCACGTTAAGCTCAAGTGGTTACCTATTCGCCTTCGCCGGAATTTTCATATTCTTTATCTTCTTTATAACGTGCTTTTCTCTCCTTCTACTCCCCTTTACCTGAAGAAACGTTTGGGATTCCTCTGCAACACTCACACGCTATTCCTTAGGTCATCAAATAATTTAAGACTGAAAATGCCAATGCATGCCACAACATTTTTTGACAAATCCTTTACGGTTCAGGCTGCTCGTTTGTGGAATGCATTGCCAGTGCCTATTAGAAGAGCGCAATCGCTGCCAGTGTTTAAGAGGCTTGTGAAGGAGCATTATTTGTTGCTATGAACATGTTTCTTCTCCTGTATGTGGTCGTTTTTAGGGTTCCGTACCTACCCGAAGGGTGCCAAACGGGACCCTATTACTCTCGCTACGCTGTCCGTCCGTCCGTCCGTCCGTCCGTCCGTCTGTCTGTCACAGGGCTGTATCTTTTGAACGGTAATAGATAACTGGTTGAAATTTTCTCAGAAAATGTGTTGCTATGAGGTGTATCACGACAAATACTAAAAACAAAAAAAAGTCTAAAACCAAAGGAGGTCCCCATACAAGAAACCTCGAAAAACATGCATTTTTTTCAACATTTTTGTTCCTGCTCTATCTACAAAACGGTAATACATACTAGCGTCAAACTTGGTCTGATTATAGTGCATACTATGTAGTTTTGCAACAAATACTAAAAACAGGACAAACATAGACATATATGGCGGTAGCTACGGAAGAAAGAGATGCAAAAATTCACATTTCGCGTTATATATATATATACGTACGTTGATGTCTTTTGATAAACTATCGTAAATTAAATCAGTTTCTATGGGGTATTAAGTCGATGGGTTGTACGGAACCCTTACTGCGTGAGTCTGACTCACACTTGGCCGGTTTTAATTATTTACCGTTGCTTATTATTTATGTGTATATATGCATATAGTATTTATGTATTAGGATTTATAGAATATATTTTTGTTGTTATTTTACAGTAGTAGTATAGTATTTTATTTTATTATTAAATTATGTATCGAATTTGCACATCTGACAACCACATTTTCTGTCCAGTTCATTCTTGTCCATCCAAAGGTTGCCTGGAAGAAATCGCTGATCGCGATAAGGCCACATTTGTACAATAGTTTAAATGCATATTCAATGTAATGTTTTTTACGGTGTACAATAAAGCATATATAAATAAATAGTAATATATATGTTGCGGACGCAAGCCTGAACTTAATTAATGTAACTGAAAACTTGTGCTAACACAGCTGACACGTTATGTACAAAGTAACAAGGGCATGAAATCTAGCTATAATCACACTATAGCTAGGTACAGATCATCAGCCAATCACAGTTTGATTAGTAATAAACCATGAACCAATCACAGGTCATAAGCCATACATAACTACAACTAGCTATGACTTGTAAAAATGTTGGAAGAACAGAGCAGCCGCAGGGCGCACTACGCGCCACTTGTGCCCCGCTGAATACTACTTAAGCGGGTGAATAAGCGGCATTTTTGGTGGGCAATATTTCATTCGATCGTCACTCGTTCTACGCTTCAGATCAAGACCTCAACCTATGAAGAACTGATCCTGACGTCCTGAACCCTGAAGCCTGAAGAAAGAATAACGTATTAGTCGCCTAGAACAGAGCTACGTAGGAACGAGTGTACTTTCATTTTTAATACATATGGCAAGTGCCTTTCAACAGATCGTTTGTTTACTTTCATGATCCTTGGGTTGTCCTCAACAATATATAATGATAATTTTTATTCAATAACGTAGTCATTCGTAGAACGTCTACGTAGTATAGCGTAGCAATAGCTACGGCGTAGCTCCGTAGTTAAGCATGGAAATTAAATACTACTTAATGATTTCTTAGGTTTTCGCTCACACTACACATTCTTATAAAACAAGTTTAACCGGATTATCGGCAAAACAATTTAAAGAAAAGAAAGAATTAAGAATAAGAAAAAAAAAAAATGAAGAATGAAGAATTTTAAGAAGAAGCGCGTTTAAAATATGATCTTACACGCTCTGCACATGATCTAAACCAATGTATGAATGAATGAATGAATGATATATTTATTTGCAAGAACATAGGTAACATTGAGTTCGTCTAAAGTTAAAATTGGGTATCACTACATTCGACATTTCAGTCGTGCATATATTTTGATTTTCAATTAATTGTACATCATTTTTTTAAATAAATCAAAATTTTAATAAAAATTAACATGCAATAAAATAATTTCCTTACAATTTCATTATGCGAATCAATATTATGAAGAAGATTATGTTTGTACTGAGATAGAATAGTCTTGAAAATTTTATCGGTGAATTGTAAAGGAACATGCTACGTCCAACGTACGGTCATGCTATGACGTGGACACTGACAGTTGGGCTAGTCCACAAATTCAAAGTCGCTCAGCGAGCTATGGAGCGAGCTATGCTTGGAGTTTCTTTGAAGGATAAAATCCGTAACGAGATTATGCGGAGAGGAACCGGAGTGACCGACATAGCTTGTAGGATCAGTAAGCTGAAGTGGCAGTGGGCTGGCCATGTCTGTCGAAGGACCGATGGCCGCTGGAGCAGACGAGTCCTTGAGTGGAGACCGCGTATCGGCAAACGCAGCGTAGGGCGCCCCCCTGCCAGTGGACCGACGACCTAAAGAACGTGGCTGGGGGGGACTGGAAGCGGAAGGCAGAGGACCGAGTGTTGTGGCGCAACTTGGGAGAGGCCTATGTCCAGCAGTGGACTGCGATAGGCTGAGCTGATTGATGCTACGTCCCATCCAAATAATGGTTTGGTTATTTTACAATTACTTAGGTTAATAATAAAAAAAATGGCCATGTGCGTGTCAGACTCACACAGTAAGGGTTCCGTACCACCCGTCTACCTGATACACCATAGAAACTGATTTATTTATTTATTTTACGAGAGTTCATCAAAAGACATCATTTGACGACATATAACACAACTATGGGGTTGTACCAAAGAAACTAACATAAAAATAATACAGCGTTTCCAAAACAAAGTGCTCAGGGACATCGTGAACGCTCCCTGGTATATCAGAAATGAAGATCTTCACCGGGACCTCAAAATGGATTTCGTTAAAGATATCATCCAAAAGTATGCCGAAGCTCATAAATATAGACTTCATCATCATGTGAACGTTGAGGCTATCCAGCTCCTCGACAACACAGGCTTAGTGAGGAGACTGAAAAGGACAAAGCCTTTTGAGTTAGTGTAGTGTTAAAATTAAAATAGTGATGTAGACAATATTAATTAAAGACACATGAAAAAAGTGACTTCGCCTTAAGAGACGCTAAGATAGTGCCAGTGGACACATTCTTAGAAATAATATTATTATCTAGCAGTTTAAGTTAGCATAAAATTACTTATTAGTCTTGTAGACTAGATCGTAATTATATTAAGGTACCAATAATTAACTATTAAGACCTTAAACATTAAAAAAAAAAAAAAAAAAAAAAATTTTACGACATTTGACTACCTCTGTGGTCTAGTGGTTCGAGTGTCGGACTGCTGATCACGGGTTCGATTCCCACAGGACACAAATATTTGTGTGATGAACATGAGTGTTTGTGTTGGTCTGGTTGTTTCCAAGTATGTATTTACAAAAAAACAAGTATATAAGTATTATATCCATTGTCTAGTACCCATAGCACAAGCTCTGCTTAGTTTGGGACTAGATGGTGATGTGTAAAATGTCCCAAAAATATTTATGTATTTATTTTTATTTTTACATCAACGCATCGTGAGTGAAATATGTATTTTGATTCTCTTATTTACGCAGGTACCAGCACATATGTCTATGTTTGCCCTATTTATAGTATTTGTTGCTTAACTACATAGTATGCACTATAATCAGACCAAGTTTGACGCTGGTATGTATTACCGGTTTGATGATAGAGCAGGAACACAAACGTTGAAAAAAAATCATGTTTTTTGAAGTTAATTGTATGGGGACCTCCCTTTGGTTTTTATTTTTTTATTTTTAGTACTTATCGTGATAGAGATATCTATTTTTGTGATCACGATATATCGTATATCGATTTTGTGAATAGACCCCCAGAACAAATCCTTGTATAGAATATGTTTTATTGTGAAAAACAACATTTTGAGCATGATTTTAAGTACTATATTTTATCTTATCACAAAAATTAACCAACAACAAAAAACAATTTAATTACAAACAAAAAAAACACGTAAGTACAGTCACACACAAACCCTTTTCAAAGCGGACATGCGATCCATCATTTTGTACGTAAACGTCATGTTTTTCAATGTACCGCCGCCCCCTAACATAACATCGTAATGATATTACTGAGATTAAAACACAATCTCTGGCGGGACTCATTTGTGGGTGACTGTACCTACGTTTAGATGTACAGGTGGGGATATAAGTGTTTAGTTTATTGTTTTTTTTTTTACTTTAAAAAAAACTTCTGTCTGCTTTGCTTCGCCCGCATGGATATCGTTTATAAATGGTGAACTTAGCTGTGCCATGCGTTGCAATGCAACCTTTTTTTTCGTCAAAAGCCTTCTTTATTTTCAACCAAAAAGCCATTGTGTTGATCAAGAGTCGCAAAAGCTTTTTGCGCAGCACACGAGCTTTCAAAGACCACCCAGCTGCCGCCAGGTGCAAATTGTGGGTGGACTGAAAAGCACCCTCCACCTCCCGGCTTTATTACTCCACAGGAGAAGTTACCACCAGCCCTCCTAGCCAAGTTGACAATCTACACAATCGTCAATCGTCAACGCTAATAGAAAACGATCAAAATGTATGGGAATGACATATCTCAACGAAAAAATCATTCGTTCAGATATGTCATTCCCATACATTTTTATTGTTTTCTATTAGCGTTGACGATTGTAGATTGTGTAGATTGTCAACTTGGCTAGGGAGGCAGGACACGATCTACAGTGGCCAGTGTGGAAGTCACTTAATCGCCTTCGCACCCAGGTTGGTGTAGACTTAATATGTGTGAATGGGGGTTTAGGGACCCTAGTCTTGCACACTGTGACTGCGGTGACCCTGTGCAATCCATGTCGCACTTACTAACGTGTCCCTTGTGCCCGAACACCTGCACAAGAGATGACCTATTCGCCGCCACTGAAAACACCATTGAAGTGGCCACTTTTTATTCCAACCATATTTGAACCATTGACACGATAAGAAGAAGAACCAAAAAGCCCACATACCGTTTTTTTTGGGTTCCGTAGTTCTACATGGTACTCTTATAGTTTCGTACAGCTTAATAACTTAGTTAGAAACATAAGTACATGTAATTTTGCTCAAAAATAGTTCAAATATAGATCTCAATTTTAAAATAATAAAAAAGTCCTAGTTATGTATTTTAGGGGTGTCGCCCATACATGTGAAATGGGGATGGAAGTAGACATATGTGGTGGTACCTGCATAAGAAAGAGATACAAAAATTCACATTTCGCGTATGGTCGTTGATGTCTTTTGATAAACTCTCGTAAATTAAATCAGTTTCTATGGGGTATCAGGTCGATGGGTGGTACGGAACCCTGACTGCGTGAGTCCGACTCACACATGGCTGGTTTTTAGGGTTCCGTAACCGAAGGGTTCCAAACGGGACCCTATTACTCACGCTACGCTGTCCGTCCGTCCGTCCGTCCGTCCGTCCGTCTGTCAGTCACAGGGCTGTATCTTTTGAACGGTAATAGGTAACCGGTTGAAATGAATATGTGTTGCTATGAGGTGTATCACGACAAATACTAAAAACAAAAAAAAAACAAAAACCAAAGGGGGTCCCCATACAAGAAACCTCAAAAAACATGCATTTTTTTCAACGTTTTTGTTCCTGCTCTATCATCAAAACAGTAATATATACCAGCGTCAAACTTGGTCAGATTATAGTGCATATTTATATTATTATAGTTTAGCAACAAATACTAAAAATAAGACAAACATAGACATATGTGGTGGTACCTGCGTAAGAAAGACATGCAAAAATTCATATTTCGCGCACTGTACGTTGATGTCTTTTGATGAACTCTCGTAAATTAAATCAGTTTCTATGGGGTATCAGGTCGATGGGTGGTACGGAACCCTTACTGCGTGAGTCCGACTCACACATGGCCGGTTTTTTAAAAGGTCGGCAACGCATCGGTGACTCCCCGACTGATGTTGGACATCCCCATGAGCGACGGAGATTGCTTACCATCAGATGACCCGCTAACTCGTTTGCATCCTAGCTATGTTATAATATAAAATAACTTATTAGTTTACGATAAATACAAATACAAATACAAAAGGTTTATTTCACCAACACGATATAGGTAACATTAGTCGGTGATTGGAGCCTCCTTTTAAGCAAATAATGCCTTTATTAGAAGACTCCACAAAAATAACTTAAATAACTTACGAGTTTTATTTTCATGCCAACTTACCGCAGTTTTTAGCTGAACGTATTCTTCTGTCACACCACTCATCCTAGCGGCAATCGTCTTCATCAATATCAGGCCATTCGTTTAACAAGAACTTTATAGGAGGGCTCCACACGTTGGTTTCAACGTTGGGGCGAGCGTTGGCCCGTAATTATACCTAGCGTCCACGCGTTAGAGATAATGTTAGTTTAGTTCCGTCAGAGCCAATGTAAAGACGTCTAAAATAGATGTTGCACTGCGCACTTTAAGATTATTGAGTGCTTAAGAGCTGAACTGTCAATTAATACAATAGTTAAACAATGGACGCCATCTTTGAAAAATGTTTTGACAAACAAGAGAATATCATTATTATTTGTTAATAAACACAAATATTTTTTCATAAAATTTCTATAACTATTGCGTCCATCCACGCGGATGACATTTTCAAGACGCGGTGACCGTAGGAACAAGCTCATTCGATGCACCTTCCTGCGTGAGTGCTGCGGCAAGACTGAGCAAACCGCCAACGTGTGGACGCATCGCCGACATTGACGCATAATTCCTTTGATAAAACCGACACGCGACGGCCAACTGCCAATGCTCGCCCCAACGTTCAGGCCAACTCCATTTTCCCGATCCACGTTGGCGAATAGCGTTGGCGCCAACGTGCGGGCCAATGAACACTTGACAGAAAACTTGTATTTTTTTTGGAACGCATTAATAAAATCATTGATGTGCTCGACAGTACACGCACCCCAATAAACAAGGGTGCGAAGAGCAGGCTGCCCCTTTATTTTTAATTGACTGACAGCGTGCAGGTACTGATTGTAAAATTAATAAAAAAAAGAAAACGCATATCTCTTTGTGTTTTTTAAAAGCTTATATTATAATAAAAGCAAAATAACAAAAAGACATTTTTTTCAAAACCAGTCCATGACTATCCCACTGCTGGGCACGGACCTCTTCTCAGAATGAGAAGGTTAAAGCCTCAGTCAGCCACGCTGGTCTACTGCGGGTTGTCGCACTACACACAGCATCGAGAACTGTATGCAGCACTCTCAGGTGTGCAGGTATCCTCACCATGTTTTCCTTCGCAATTTCCTATTAACACAAGTATAATCATATTCTGCTGTCTCGGTCTAGTGGTCGCAAGCGTGATTGCTGAGCATGGGTTCGATTCCCGACCCGGGAAAAGTGTGGGTAATTAGGATTTTTCAAATTTTTTTTTTTTTACAATTCAAATTATTTATTTGCTAGAATATGGTAGATAGAATAGGTGTTACAAAAATTTCTAAGGTTCTAACCATAAAGTTATTATACTTACGTCAGTATGGAAATGTCTTTGGTTCTAACATATCCTGTCACGTATGACGTTCAAACATACTTGGGGTGCATAATAGAAATATTAAAAATAACAAAATGTCAACATTAGGTACATAATTAATTAGGCTTACATAATTATATTGAATTATGTTTAAGGGACTTGTCGCGCACAATTAAATAAAAATATAACGAACATTTTGACTAAGCTCGACGTTTCGGCCAAGTTGCATTGGCCGTGGTCACGAGCAGACAGAATGCAACTTGGCCGAAACGTCGAGGTTAGTCAAAATGTTTGTTTTGTTTTGATTTCATTGTGCGCGAAAAGTCCCAAGTTCAATACAGGGGTGTTGTTATATAATGTATTATAAATGAATGAATGAATAAATGAATATTTTGGGACGTTTTACGCAGCTCCATATAATCCAAAACTAAGCAGAGCTTGTACTATGGTGACAAGACAATAGATATAATACTTACTACTATTTTTTGTAAATACATACTTATAATACATAAGAAACACCCAGACCAACATAAACACTTATCACATCACAAAAAAAATTGTGTCCTGTGCGAATCGAACCAACGCTCTTGTGGTCAGCAGTCCGACACTCGAACAACTAGACCACAGACATCGTCGACAAATAAATTTCCAACTTTTCTGGTATTTTGTTCACCTCGAACATTTGATACCCGTATTTTGGTTATGTTCTCAACATGTCCTAAATATTGACGGCATTTGTTTAGAAATATACGAGTAAAGAAAGAAGAAAAGAAAGGAAAAATATTTATTTGCTTCAAAAGTGACGCACAAATTTACCAAAAAATTCAAAAACACAGAACAAATACAGGTACAGAGCCGAGAAGTAGAAAAAAAAAGACGTGTGGCACTCGGAGACTGCCGCGGTAAAGCTATTGCATAGCATTTTTTATGTAAATACAAAGAGGAGGTGCCCTAACGCCGAAACTCTAAGCAGGCATTAGTCACCAGATTGCGGGGCGAAGAGGGGGATTACGCATGCGCAGTAACGCCGATACAACCAATGCCTTGATTATGTCGCCCCGTAACAACAGTGTACAATTTATTTAAAATAAAGATTTAAAAAAAAAAAAAAAAAAAAAAAAACCAATGCCACCTAGAGGCGATTTGCAGAACTAAAGAGACAAGCGTGATATTACAAAAAGTCATTAAAAGTTCTGCTATTCATCGATAGATGGCAAAACTAAAAAAGTAAATATTTAATGTCTTTGCTAAAGATATTGCAAAGCTATTAAAAACAAAAATAAAAAACTTTCTTGTAGACAAAGTATATTATGACATTAAGGAATTTTTGAAGGATACTATTAAAAATTGACATAAATTTATTAACACTTACAGTATAGATTTAGAAATTATTGTAGTTAACATTTTAATAATTTAATCATTTCTCATTAATTTAATATTTTATCATTGTGAATTCAGTATTGTATTGTATAAGTTTCTACATATTTGATTAATGACATCTCCATTAATAAAATTATATTTGTATGCCGTAAAGGTATAACATGATAGATCTTATAATAATTTTGTACAACTTGCATACTCTGTGTGTATACTCATGTTATGACAAATAAACATTATCTTATCTTAAAAAGTATCACCGCTGTGCCGGTCGGAGTGGGGGGTGTTAGGTTATTTTCGTTACGGAATTTCTGGATTCGGTCTCCACGCTCAAGGCCCGCGATAGAAGCTATGCAATAGCTTAAAAAAAAGAAGAAGAAGTAGAAAAGTCTAAGCGAACGTTTTGTTTGTAAATAAAGATAGATCCGCCATTTATATTCATTCGCTACCTTTTCCCGTCGGCCATCTTGCCAATTGGCACGCATTGATAAGTAGGGACAAGAAGGTATATTACGTCCACTTCATCCCTATCATAGAAATGAACGCGCACGTCCCGAGAATAGGTGAGTTTTGAACCTTCCCTTATGCATACCTAATGCCTACTATATTTACATTTTTGTAGTAGTAGAGCTCCTTGTGACAGCTCGTCCGGGAAGTACTACCACCACGAAATAAAGAAAACAAATGGAAGGGCCCTTACGATTACTTAATACAGGAAAAAGTATCGATTACTTAATACGGGAAATAGTATACACAAAAAACAATTATGTGATTGGGTTTTAGTCCTATATGTTGCTATTTTCTTTTGTGTACAATAAAGAGTATTTGTATTGTATTGTATTGTATTGTATAATTCAAATGGAGCCTATTATTATTATTTGGGTCTTGAACGCCCCTTAAGCCACTGCGACCTGATAAGATATATTGTGACGCCTCTTGCAGCATTACAGCACTTCCCCAAGCTGCAAGTCAATCATGAAGTCGACTATGACTTTAGGGGAGGAGGACCTGATCTCCTGCCTTGAGATGACGCGGCCTCCAAGATGCTGGCTTCTCAGTGGTGCACTGCATCACAATCGCATAGGATATGGATGGGCGTCTCATCCTTTTCGCGACAAAACCTGCAAACTGTGGTAGCACTGAGACTTGAGACCCATCCTGTGGAGGTGTTTATTCAGCTTGCAGTGCTCAGTGAGGGTTCTTGTCAGGATTCTTATCTGGTTCCTGTTCAAAGAAAGCGCTTCTTTCGTAAACCTTTTCTTGAAGCTCACTAGTAGCGCTTTCGAGTGTTCTTGGCCTGGGGATTTTCCCACTTTGGTCAGAGAAATGGGGCCTAGCAATTGTATAATTTTATTTTATCAAAATTTTACATGTAGCGGTGATATAATATTCAATTCAATTCAATCTTTTATTGCGAATATAGGTAAGGTAGGTGTTACATGAATATTGTCATAAAAACAATCTTTGTGCAGCTATATTCTGCCATTTAGCATGCAACAGGAAATACAGAGTTCTACGCCAAGCTATTAACTGAAGCGTCTAAAGCAATAAAACATAATATATTACATACGTCAAGAATAATACAATATCTTAATGTCAAAGTGAATATGAAAGCATGTCAAATGTAAATAATTGAAAGTGCATTATCGTGATGTCAAAACCTATTATACAATGTCAACGTAGATTTAATTTTTCATTAAGATACTCAACCACACTATAATATGCCTTGATAAAAAGAAATTGTTTAATTTTTAATTTTAATACACCTCTATGAGAATAATTTTTCGTTCTGCTATCATTTTTACACAATAAGGTATAATCTAGCATTTCACGTAAGCATTCGAGACGTCATAGCGTCATAGCGGGAAACTAAGCGCGATAAAGTTAATGTTGCGCAAATGCGCTTAATTGTGCCACGCGTGCGGTAGCTGTATGCCACTTCCATTTGTTTCTTTTATTCCGTGACTACCACCGTACTGACTTGTGTATATACAGTGATGCTCGCATTGCTGTGTTCCGGTGCTCTCGTGGCGGGTGCCGGGGACATTACAATCACATTAGACTTTACATCTTCATGTCTCAGTTTTGTGAACGCGACTTGCGGTACCATTTAGGCAACAGTCTAGGTGGTATTGCAGTTGTTATGGGCAAAGGTAACCACTTAACATCAGGTGGACCTTAAGCTCGTTTCACCATCCTATGCTATAAACTTTTTTTACAGACAATACAAAAGTATGCCACAACACAATACTATCATGTAGTATCATGAAGTTTGTATACAGGTGATTAGTCATTCAACCTGTTCCATGAAAGGGGTTATTACTAGAGCTCATTTGCAACAAAATTGATCCCGTGACCCAAGCGCCAATCATTTTTATTTTCGAGTTATATTAGATAGATTTTAGATCGAAAAATGCTAATTGAGAAAATCTAACCTACGCACTAGATTGACACTTTCCTGAAAGCTGATGAATGAGTAATTCCTATCATAAAAAATTCATGCCTCATTCTCATAACCTCGAAAATAAATGGTCATGGAATGGAACGCAAGAAGTTCTATGATCGCAAGTTATAAAAAAATCGTCTATACCCTTCAAATTGCAAAGAATTACTCGAAATGGGCGTACAAATTACAGAAATAATTTCCTCGTTTGATAAACTACCCAAAATGGTACAGGTGTGGTCAGTTTTCGTATAGGATTGGAAAAAAAAGCAGTAACAGCAGAATTAAGAGCACTTTATGAGATTTTCTAAATGTATGTCGTTTGTTCGAAGAATTTTACAGCGTGTTCGAACTAACAAAAATCGAACTAACGCGTTCGCACTGGCATAGGGAAGAGGTTGATTATATTGGATATATAATTTTTTTTTTTTTTTTTTTTTTTTTTTTTTTTTTTTTTTTTTTTTTTTTTTTTTTTTTGACTCTTATGAGCTACTGTGCCAATCTCAACGTTAATTGTTTTTTTAATGGAAATATAGAAGTTTAATTTGTTTTTGTTTGATCACCCATCAGTATTTTATTGTCAAACTACGGTGATAATGTTGAATTATTACACATTAAAATGTTATAAATAATCTCCGTCTTTTTTACTGATTTAGAGGTTGATATTATACTAATATTCAATAAATAACCAGCCAATATGTTAATATTTGGATACAAAGAATATTCGATATTATGAACGTTCGATCAAACAAGCATTCGATATTATGAACGTTCGATTTTTTGGACGTTCGATATATAGTGTTCGATCAAACGACGTTCGATGTTTTGTAAATCGATATGGCGTAGGACATCCGTTTTGTTCAAGGAGAGTTTTGTTATACAGTTGTTTAATTTAAGTTGTAGTAAGAATCTCTGCGGCAAGTTCTGGACGATCAGAGACTATTGTAGTCCATCATCATCATCGGTAGAAAGTAGTCACTCAACCGACTTCGAACTCAAGTGGGAAGATGTACTTAATTATAATCTTGGGAAGTGGGGCTACATCAACAACAACACAACGGCGATAGGGTGTGTTTGTGGGTATGGCCCTCAAACTATGCCTCACCTCTTATCTTTTCCTTTGTGCCCCAACACCTGCACCTTAAGCGACCTCTGCGCCGCCACTGATAACGCCGTAGAGGTTGCAAAGTTTTGGGCTTGCCAAGTCTGACAAAAGATCAGCCGTACCACTGACACGAAGAAGAGGATCATCATCATAATTTCAACCGAAAGACATCAACTGCTGGACAAGGTTATTCCAGAAATCGCCATTGATTTTCCCCATCAATCCCCTCCCCAGTAATGGGGATTCCTGGAATACCCCAACTTTTTGTCCGAAAATCCTCATCGTTAGACGCATGAGCATTTGACGGGGATTTTTGGACAAAAAGTCCAAAAAATCTCCATTGATGGGGAGAATCAAT
Source organism: Asteroscopus sphinx (assembly GCA_949699075.1). Taxonomy (NCBI): domain Eukaryota; kingdom Metazoa; phylum Arthropoda; class Insecta; order Lepidoptera; family Noctuidae; genus Asteroscopus; species Asteroscopus sphinx. The sequence continues at coordinate 13,745,666 of OX453031.1, read as the reverse complement.
GAGGATTTCTGTAATAACCCTGCTTCTTATTCTTCTTCTATCGTGTCAACATGAGCTACATAATGAAAATTGCTCGTCGTGGTGAAAAAAAAATTGCCAGTCAGCAGATTGGTAGCGAGCGTAGAAATCTAAATAATAAGGTAATAGAAATGTTATCTACTGTCTGTTATAGGTCTATTACTACAAGACGCATGTCGCCGATTTTCCGCCACCAACACATACACACGCAATCACGCCCACCATGTTCCTAGCACTCAACGAAAAAGTCATTCGTTGAGATATGTCATTCCCATACATTTTGATTGTTTTCTATTAGCGTTGACGATTGTAGATTGTCAACATGGCTATCATCGCTGGTTAAACTATTGTACCTGTACCGTAAGAAAAGAGAAGTCTTTTTTTTAATGTAGGGGCGTCACTTGGCTGCTACGTGCGCCTTAAAGGATACTTTCAATTCTTCTATGTTTGAAGAACGTGTTGTATTAACATAACATAACACCACGCCTGTATTTCCCCGAAGGGGTAGGCAGAGTTGTATAGTACAACCCACATTTCGCCAGTTATGTTGTAAGTCCCATGTAATAGGGGGCGAGCCTATTGTTATCAACCGGGCACAAATCCATACTCCGGGCTGCTACTGAGAATTTCCTAATGAAAAAACCCAATAACACTTTGCCCGACCCGGGAATTGAACCCAGGACCTCACGCTCAGCAGTCGCGCTTGCAACCACTAGACCAACGAGGCATTCGTTGCAGTGTTGTATTACGAGGATAATATATTCTTTACTGCACACAAGAAAAAAAACCGGGCAAGTGTGAGTCGGACTCACGCAATAAAGGTTCCGTACCACCCATCGACCTGATACCCCATAGAAACTGATTTTTAACCGACGAAAAAAAGGAGGTTCTCAATTCGACGCGAATATATATATATATTTTTTTTATATATTTTTTTTTTTTTTTTGTATGATGTATGACCACGCATAACTTTTTACAGTGTGGCCCGATTTTGATGATTGTTTTTTTAATGGATAGGGTATATCTCGAAGTTGGTCCCATTTAAATTTCAAAATCAAAATCTTAACCGACGAAAACAGAAACTGAAAAGCAAAAAATAAATAATTATGAGTCGGCGCCAAACAACCAATCAACGAAGATCATTAAATTACTTTAAATAAATAATAAAAACAACGTCACATCAAATACAACGTGAAATTTTCAACGATAAACAATAACTTTCCAAAAATGCGTTCTCCGCTCGGCCACTTGCAACTTACACGCACTTTGCTTGTTAAAAGTTCGTTTGGCGCCGACTCATAATTACTTATTTTTCGCTTTTCAGTTTCTGTTTTCGTCGGTTCAATTTTTTGTTAAAAAGTTTTATATTTACGAGAGTTCATCAAAATACATCAACGCACTGTGCGGAAAATATGAATTTTTGCATCCCTTTCTTACGCAGGTACCACCACATATGTCTATGTTTGCCCTATTTTTAGTATTTGTTGCTAAGCTACATTGTATGTATGCACTATAATCAGACCAAGTTTGACGCTGGTATGTATTAATTACCGTTTTGAAGATAGAACAGGCACAAAAACGTTGAAAAAAATTCATGTTTTTCGAGGTTTTTTGTATGGAGACCCCTTTTGGTTTTAGACTTTTTATGTATGTATTTTTTTTTGTATTTGTCGTGATACCCCTCATAGCAACACATATTCTGTGAAAATTTCAACTGGTTATCTATTACCGTTACAAAGATACAGCCCTGTGACAGACTGACGGACGGACGGACGGACGGCCGGACAGCGTAGCGAGAGTAATAGGGTCCCGTTTGCACCCTTTGGGTACGGAACCCTAAAAAGTACAGTTTAGATATGTCTTGTACAAAAGCAAGCAAAACATAGTTTCTGTTCATAAATAAAACACGGTCATTAGACATAATCTATTATATTTTATCCGCCATGTAATGTAGATATGAACATTACGGTATCGTTTTTTTGTAGCTCATAGTCTAATTCTCCGTATAGCTCCCAATCAGCGTCGTTGATTAGAACCAGAATACCGGGCCGCACTGATTCTCCCTGAAACATAATAAAATCTTAAACCCGTGTTACGGAACGAAACTCAAGCTTTGAGCATTGATTAAAACTAGTTTTGAGTTGTGCTTTAATTTTAGATTATTCCAGAAGCATAGTTTCATTGATCACAGTTCAGCCGAGTTCAGTTAATTCTTAAATCTTACCTACTCAGGTATTTGAGCAAAGATTTTCTCAGGTATTTGAGTAAGTAAATATTTGACATGTAATCACTCAAGTATGGTTGAAATTGAGATAACATTTGAGCACAGATTTCCTTGCTATCTTAGGCCCATATTACAGAATGATACAATCGAGCTTTATCACTGTTTTAAACTAGTTTTGAGTTGAGCTTTGATTTTAGAACGTTCCTCAAGCAGAGATTTATTGATCACAGTTCAGCTGAGTTTAGATATATTTTATACTGTCACCTGTTTCGGTATTTGAGCAGAGATTTGATCTGTAATCACTCTAGTGTGGTCCAGACTACACTTGAGTAGAGATTTATATTCTATTTCAGGTCTAATTCGTGTGTTATGTTGTTGAATTAAAGTTTATAATTACCGTATTGGAATAAGACCGATACTCAAGTAATGATTCTATCCTTAAGTAGTGATCAGGTGATTGAAGTTTAAACTGTACTTGAGGAACCTTCTGTAATATGGGCCTTAGGTTACATTCACGTGTAATGTTGTTAAATAATTACTGGAATAAGAATTATGCTCAAGTAACGATTCTATGCTTAAGTAGTGATCAGGTGATTAAAGATCAAATTATACTTAAATTATGTTACGTTTTTTTTTACAAATAAAACTTTTATCAACACAGAAACACTGTTTTTTAATAAGATATCGCTGACGTCACCCAAAGACGTACAATAGTGGAGGTTAATTTCGATACCATGAGCAGTTTTCACGGTAGCTTAGTGGCTAAAGCACTGGCGTACTGAGCCAGGAGTCGCAGGTTCGAATCCTGCTCGTGAGCGATTTTTTCTTGCCACAATTTAAATTGTTAGATTTCGCTTCGCATGCGTAAATGCGTCAAAAATAATAAAATAATCACTCAAGCATGGACGAGACAGCAGCTATCTTAGGTTACATTTATAATAATATAATATATTTATTTATTTCTCCTCACAATACAGAATACATGATAAAAATATTTCATACAAATTACATGATTTAATACATTCTGGTATAATGTGAGGAGCTGGTGTCTGATGTAGGGATAAACCTGTATCACAGATCACCAGGACCTCACCCCACGGAACCACATATTATCTACATGGATTTAACATTTTTTTTTTTTTTTAGTATTATCTAATTTGTAATTTAAATTATAAGTAGGTAGTTGTAGGAAGAGACAAAAAGTTAAAAAAGGAAAAAATAATTAAAAGGGGATATTAATGTAATTTACCTCATGAAATAAGTGAAAGTGTGTGTGTGTGTGTGTGTGTGTGTTATGTGAACATTCACCTGTAATGTTGTTGAATTAAAGTTTATAATTATCGGAATAAGACCAATGCTCAAATATTTAACGATTCTATGCTTAAGTAGTGATCTAGTGATTAAAGATCAAATTGTACTTGAATAACATTCTGTAATTATTATTATACTCTTTATTTCGGATTACAGTATCCATATTTTGTTAGTAACATAAAATAGCTTATTATCTAGTGTTAGTACCGATCACCCTCCTTATAAACTGCTTCACAATAGGAGAGCCGAAGCTCTCAGCTACAGTTTTCAGGATGCTGTTGCCACTGTTCCTCACTCTCTTCAGCAGCGAAGCTGTTTTTTTGCGCATAATCGCGTAGAAGCCGTCGGTATGGGCTTGCGCAAACATCTCCGATGCACTGCAGTAACGAGGCAGTCTCAACAGCATCCTGAAGGCATTACTATACTGGACGCGTAGGACATTCAGCGATCTTTTGGTATAATTGACCCACAGATTGCTCGTGTACAGACTGGGAGTAAGCCTTGAAAAGTGTAATTAAAGTTTTATTAAAGTGTAAAGCCTTGAAAATTGTAATGCTTAGGTATGTAGTGACAAAGATTGAGAAAGGTATGTTAAGATGGTTTGGACATATAGAGAGGATGGACGAGAGGAGATTGACGAAACATGACGACCTCGGCGAACGTATCGCGATCAAATCGCGGATGTTCTCAAAAAATGCCAGGTTAAGAGTTCTCTAAACTGACGAACATGCATGACGAGGTTAATGGACGTAGATGAAGCGAAAGAGGTGTGTCATGATCGTAGCAGGTGGAAATCCATAGTCTCTGCCTACCCCAATGGGAAACAGGCGTGATAATATGTATGGATGTAGGTATGTATTACATACCTAAGTAAAAAAATATTTTACAAATACAAGATGTTGATCTGTAATCGTGCCATATTTCTAGATCTGGTGGGCCTTTGGCTCGTTTCGCCATCCAATAATATAAAAAATATAAAAACTGATGATAAATAATGTGCTTAGTTGAATTAAATTAGTCACCTAAAAATACTTGAAAAATTCTACGATTATTTAATACCTAAATTTTCACTTAAAAACATAGCGAGGGTTCGAGAATAAATAAATAATAAATAAATAAATAAATAATAATTTTATTTCTCTCTTCACAAAGGGTGGCTTAATATGTATGAATAACTTAGATTTACGTGAACAAATAGGCGCGTATAAGCTCCTTTGTGAGAGACTGGAGTCCGTACTAGGGAAACCCTGTGTTACGGATCACCAGGCCCTCACCCTAGTTTTAAGTATGTTGCCCATCATGATGTCCCATTATTGGTTATAAAATACAATACAAAAAAAAGTACTTAATCATAAAATATAACTCAATGGAAGAGAAAGAATATTATTATATGCATGCAGTTGGACAAACATGTGAGGGTGCGTTTATGTATGCAGGTGTGTATGAGAGGAATTGAGGTTAGGTATATAGTGTAATACATTTTGTGAGTGTGTGAAATCCCGAACGACTCGGAAAATAAGTCATCGGCGGCATTGTCAAAGGGTGGAAATACCTGCAAATTGTTTTGGTGGTGTCGCACGCATCGTTTTTGTGTCGCACGCGACACACGGGGGGAATTTGTTATTTTACAAATAGGTATTTAACAAACAAAAAAAAATTATTTTTTTATTTTTTTACTGATTCGTGTTCAGTATCAGTGGTATAGTCACCTCCTTAAATATGGCACGAATACAGATCAACACGTTGTATAGCTTTTATCTTAAAGATTATTGCATTGTCATCGGAGCTACTTAAGTATGGAAAAATTCAGCCTGATCGATAACTGGAACGGGTTAAAAATTAACTTGTATGATTTTTAGCAGATGCTCAAGCAGACAGATAATCAAGCAAGCTTATTTATTTTATTTTATTTTATTTTATTTATTAAGGGACAATAAACAGCTACAATATGTGTGTACATGTAAAAATATAGGTTTAACGAAATATTAACAATATTGCAGCCCACTACATTATCCACATGTAAACAGGGTTAAATTTTGTTAAAAAGTGCCACTAAATTAGCATTACTAGGAATTAGTTAAACAATACAATTGATCAATTATTAAAAAGAGAAAGAGGAAAGAAAAAAAAGAAGGAACGAAATTAATTAATTAATTAAGATTCATTAATATTAAGTTTACCAAGAATCAAAATTATAATTAATTATAAAAGGGATTCGACTATATTTATTACTTATGCCAGCTTTACGCATGGAACGTTTTGCTAATACTTTTATTATGCATACAGCCAAGGAGTGGTACTCCATGTCTGTTTTCTGATAGGTATAATCTGGTGGTCTTCAAGGCACGAGTGAATAGGTTTTGCCGGGCAAGCATGTACAGTCTAGCAATTAGTATACAGGGTCGCCAGATATAGATGAAGATTTCTCAGGAAGTTATTATAGAATGGTTTGATTAGGGTTTTGTATAAATACAGTTTAACTTTGTCCGTTATTAAAATTATATTTCACTCGAAAACATCCATAATCTTCTGAGAAAACTTAATTTATATCTCTCTACCCTGTATACTAATTGCTTTGTTAGACAGTACCATCGTCAAACACAATTGCTTAAGGTGACTGCTACACGGTAGCCCGCGAAATGCAAAATTTCTTGCATTTTTCTGCAAATTGTAGCTCTGTTTCGCGTTGTATATCAATCAAAATATGATTTGCGGCAGTAATTTTTTTTTTTTTTTTTTATTAAATTATCAATGAGATACATAATTAAAATTAGTACAAAAGTACCACTTAAACCTCCTGGGTTTGAGTGTGGCACTTACAATTCATCCTCGTATCAGCACATTTATTTATGTAAGTATAAACGTGTTACTTCTATTAACAATCTTAACAAACAATATGAATGTAATAATTAAGGTGTTTATTACAGCATAAAAAGATAAATGACGATTCGACAGTGTTCTAACGCCACGCAAATAAAAATATATCTATTGAATAATATTCATAAAAAATATTAACCTAGCTCTATAAGCTGTACAAGCTCGATTATATTAATTTACGATCAAATTATCGATTTTCGAGCATGTAGAACTTATAGAGCTAGGTTTATATTTTTTATGAATATTATTCAGTAGATATATTGTTATTACTGCCGCAAATCATATTTTGATTGATATACTACGCGAAACAGAGCTTCAATTTGCATTCACCTTAACATCAGGAAAGGTAGAGGTCAAACACAAGTCCAAAAGCTCACTAAAATCTTCTCTGTTGTCATATCAAAAAATAATTCTACCTGCAGAAACAATTCCAGTCTCTCCCTCAATAAGTTATCTTTAATCCACACTAACAATTCTCTAATTGTCCATTTTTCCTTCTGGCCATCTGGCATGTACTTCTTTAATGCTGGCAACTCTACTTCTCGCTTCTTTATTTTGTCAAAGAGTAACTCGGCTCCACCTCCAAAGTGTATGTTGAGATTTAAAGGGTCTACCATTTTTGTACTGAAAATATAAAAAATGTGAATGTGTTAGCACGTGTGACATTGATTCAGGATCATCGCCACTCATGCAGGCTGTAGACATTTGGTCTCAGCCCCACTTGTTCATCTTAAGCTGCCGTCTGCAATCGGTTAACCCGAGTGTTTGGGTCAAAAAAAATACATTTTTTATTGAATGGATGGGCACCATCGCTTTTGGCTTGCGCTGGTTCCAACTTGCATTTTGAACGAAAACGTTACGGACCACTGGTAGTCCGGACGACGCTTTGGGGTTAAGAGACAAGTCATGGAGTTTCTTGCCAGTTCTTCTCCATAGGACCCACAATTTGAAACTGTGCAACTAGAGCCTTTCAAAAGGGCCTGTAATTAAATTAGGTATATCTATTGGTATTGGTATAACGGGCCATTTTCCGCAACTCCACGCTCGGCGTGTTTTTTGCGTGTGGTAGGTTTATCTATATGAATATTATATTAAAACAAAGTTTAACCAGATTAAATCGCGTATATTATTTAAATTGGTTTCCCTGATGTTTCGAAAGCTTTGCAGCATTTCGTGTTAGCTTGTCATCTTAGTCTACCTGCGACCACGAAATGCTGCAAAGCTTTCGAAACGTCAGGGAAACCACCATTTAAATAATATAGGAGATTTAATCCGGTTAAACTTTGTTTTATTATAATGTGTAGTGATCGCGAAAACCTAAGAAGTTATTATACTAATATTATAATGAGTAAAGATTTGTTTTATTTTTTTGTAATCGATAAACTCTAAAACCACTGAACCAATAGGGAAGATGACTATTTTTTTATTATTAGAAATCTCGAAACTCTTTCAAGAAAAATAAGCAACATTGAAAAAAACTAATAAAATATTGAATAAAATGTCAAAGTTATAAGCGATTTAAGTTTCTTAGCTAGACAGAGACAGCATTATCAAACAATGACGTCATTGTTCAAAACCTTCATAGTAACTTGACATCTCTCTGTACAATGTCTGTTTCACATGACAAGGACAGAAAATGCCACCTCCAAGAACTTAAAAAGCATGTACCTCTTCCATTTTGTCATGGATTTTGTTAATGTTTTCTTCAAAAAAATTTGATAAATTTTAACAGCAGTCAACTACCGGATTTTAATAAGTCTTTTACCAGAAAAAAAGAAAAAAGAAAGCTACTTTATCCAGAAGTATAAATCATCATATTTTATTTCAGTATACAAAGCCGCAGGCATTCTAGTTTGAAATAAAAACATTTTAATTTGCCAGGGGAGATTATAGACTGCAGGAAGCTTCTCACTGGGTTGGATATAGTTCGCGGCTTTAGTTTTCCAGCTATAATTTCTGACGAGCCTCGGCTGAAGAAACTTTTAGAGCCTCTTTTGACTAAAGGAAATCTGCTCTTTAAGCGTTGTGTTGGTAGCTGGGCACCTAAAACAGGATGCCTTGACTTTGACTCCTGTTTTTTTCCTCCATTGTTCCCACAGAGTACATTATATAGCTGATTGTTCCCCTTCAAACCTTTAATGGTGCGATGCGGCTGTTGGATACAGCATGAGCTTATTTACTCAATGTACAAACTGTCTGTCCAATTTTGTACTGTTGTTGCTTAATAAAACTCCATGTGCTAAGGGATGCCAAGAAATAGGTAATTGTTTTCCATAGTTTCCTGTCAATATCATTATGATTCACCGACCCTTCCTTTTACTAACAGTGCAGGAATTTATAGATCCCTCTCCACGCAATGTTAGCCAAATTAAACTGGAACATGAGTAGAAATAAGTTGTATTACCTTAAAATTAGGTTCGAATATTACTACTAAAATCGAATCGAATCTTACGATTCTAATTTTTAAATATGATGATAAAATATTATACTTTATTTATTTACAATCGCAAAATAACCAACGCCAAATAATCACAATATTTTCGTGTTTTAGGTTATAATTTTGCTCTGTCAGATTGTCAGTATCAATCTAGCTAGCTGACAGCAGCTGACTGACAGATTGACTCAAGCTGTCAGTCAGCTGTCAGCTAGCGTTGCTAAACAAATTAATAATCGATGGACTATCGATTGTCTATCGATAGTATTGAAAACCCCAAATCATTCGTACTATCTATAGGCCTAGGATACTATCGTTAGTATCGATTGGAAGGTACCTAACAATACTATCGATATTATCAAACTATTGTTACGGTACTATCGAATGTTCGAAACCATGAAATAGTATTGATAGTATCAATTCTACTATATACCGGTTTAAAATAATCTTATACATCAATATTATCTAAACAATAGCACGACAATATATAAGTTAATGTTATTCATTCTAATAATAATGTATAATACTAATATTTTAATAATACTAATACTAATATTTTAATAATTACTAATATTTTTATGCCACCTGTGGCAGCACACAGAGAGACTATACTATCTATAATGTACCTAACACCAAAAATACCTGTGTACACAAATAAACATTTTGATTTGATTTGATACTATTGCATGATTTCGAACAATCGATAGTATCGTAAAAATTGTTTGATACTATCGATAGCATTGTTGTATACCTTCCAATCGATAGTCAAGGATAAATAATCAATACGTTTTATCGATAGTATGCCTGATTTGAGGGGGGGATATCGATAGACCGATAGATATTATGCAACACTACTGTCAGCTCTCTGCGCGTTCAGTTATATCGCCCGACGTCGGACGACGCTTTTTATTTTAAGTAGCTTTTAACGGACTGCGCCAGGTGGGTTATATTAACACCCCATCACAGCCATTACTGGCCTACTAGGCACGAGTTTTAAGCCTTAGTTTACCACGATAACCCAGATCGGACAAAGGTAAAAAATACGACGCTGTTTGTGTTTTTCATGAAATTTCAGGGCTTCTCAGGGAACTTGTTTGTTAAATAAATAAAACAAAATATTCTACCAGATTGTAACATTTTATTTATTAGTCGTAAAAAAAACGAAGACCTCGTTATACGTATGCACAGCACACTATAACATTATGTCAATACCAGTTAGAACTCAAACTTAATTTTGTACCATTTACTGAATAGGATTTCAACTAAACATGTTTATTTATTATAATAATTAAATTATTATTTATGTACAATCTAAGAAGGTAAACGAAGGAATCCATGGCTTGGCTTTCCTAAGAAAGCGGTACCGTTAAACTTCGGATAGTGCAAGAAAATTTATCTCTGTTGCAACGGGTTGTTAATAGCTGTATATAATTATGACAATTAATCAAAATGCAGCCGAAAAATTCAAAGAATATTAATTAGGTACGTAGTTTATTATGTGATTGTTTTTATTTGTTTAAAACACAGTTTAAAACATCGCTTAAGACACTTCAATTTCAAACGTTTTATTTAAATTGTGTTCTAAACAGTATTCAAAATAAAAGTGTTTTAAATAATATTGTAATAAATATTATTATTATTATGTACTTATATAAGTTTTCTGTAAACCTGTCTTTGTTTTCGTTTGGTGTATGTACAATAAAGAATATAATAACTAAATAAAATAAATAGTATTTCAACATTGTGTATGTTTTATTTATGTTCTGTTCTTTTCTAAACAGTGTTTAAAACATGTTTTATTTGTTGTTTGTTTTAAGTTGTGTTCTAAACAGTGTTTAAAACACGTGATTATAAACTTTGTTTTAAACATGCCAACCCTGTTGTCAACATAACTCCATAACGGCACCGCTTCCTTAGGAAACCGAAAAGTGTAACTCTGTAAAGAGCATCTAAGTGTAATCTACTACAACCGAATTTTTAGGCAAGTGCCGAGAAAAGGGGTCATCGCCGTTGTCCCCCAGTCGTTCGCCCCCATTGGGGGTGAACGGGATTTTTTCCTGTTGTCCCCCAATATAATTTTTTGGGGGTGAACGGCATCTAAAATTTCCCGTTGGCCTCCCACTTAAATATTAGGGTTTATTTTTTACTAAAGTGATATTAGATTTGGTTCGATGTCGAAGTTTAACATGAAAGACATTATATTATTATGAAGACACACATTTAATAAGATCACACTGCCACTGCTTGTTATGTTATCAATATTTACTAGAGATAGGACAGCATCAACATAGTTTTATTAAATTTTAATTAATGTAAGCAAGTATCTAATACTTTGTTTCAATGTACCTGCGCCTAAAGTATTACCTGAAGCCTATTGTATTACCCCTTCCCGTGACATAGAGTTATGAATGCAATGCGAAATAGCAATTTGAACGACCTACCTATAATCAGAATGGGGGCCAACGGGAATAAAAAATCCCATCAACCCCACTGGGGGACAACGGGAAAAAAATCCCGTTCACCCCCGGTGAGGGCGAACGACTGGGGAAAAACGGGAATAACCCAAGAAAAGCTGGTGATGCCAAGGATCAAAATATACATAAATAGTCCATCTATGAAACCTGGTGACTGTGAAACTATGGTGCATAAAATACATTCTGTCAACAAGCTGAGGTACGAGGAAGTGGGGTACTGCAATCCGATTGGCCCTACCGAAGCTGCTATTGGCTGTTTACTAGTGAGCCATGTCGCGCACTTGACAATAGCAGAGTTATTTTACACGTATTGAGAAATATCTTATTACGTGTGAAGAGTTTTGTCTACACAAAAATATGTTATTTTATGCATGCTTTAGCTTGGACGATTTAAAAGGCGGACGGAATCTCGCTAAGAAAAGATTGAAGCAGTTAATTTTTTCCTAAACCCACTATAATTTCGACAGCATTTTAACACACCAGATATAATATATTGTAATTTTATTTGTGACAATACGACAATGACTACCGTCACACGAGATTTGAGAATCGCGGCTTTTTGTCTTACTATGGGTGTGAATGTGTACGTGCCAGCCCGTACTTTTAAGCGTCTTACTATGGATGCTTCACTTATGCCCGTTTTCACTAACCCTAGGAAACGCTTAAATCAGATGCCTAATCATTTAGGAGTTGTCTAGAGCAAAAATACGTTTCACCAACCGTTAGGTGACAACTAACGATGTAAGGCGTCACCTAAAGTTACGACACCGATTCGGCGATGCATAAAGCTTAAGCAACCCCTAAATTAACTGTAACAGAACGCTTACGCTTGTCGGTTGATATTTTAAGATTAAAGTGGAATTGTTTAGGTACTTAATTATGTAAAGGTTAACAATCTGTGTCTTTTTATCTAAATATGTACGTAATAAATAAAATAAACATGCACCTAATATTATAAAACGTTAACGTAAAATTCTTTTGTAATTTTCAATATTTTTAAGTATACTTTGTAATGATAATATTCTTTTAGTTACAAAATTTCGATAAAAATAACACGTGAAGTAACCGAATCAAACAGCAAAATATAAACATCTGGTCACAACATCTCAAAACGTACTCAGAACAAAGCTTTATTGTTCAGAAAAAAAAAGAGAAACTTGCAAACTGACAACTTAACAGACAATATCATAGACAAATGACAAATATTTAGGCAACTCCGAGCTTAGGAGTCGCCCAGTGATAATTGATTGGTGAAACTTGAAAAATCCTTAGGGATTTCCTAACGTTAGGCGTTACTTAATTAGGCGACCCGTATCCGTTGTTAGTGAAAATGGGCATTAATGTCTAGCGACATTCCGTCCGCCTTTTTTTATTCGACCATGCGCTTTAGTTATTGTTCTAAGGGATACATCTACTTAATTTTAATTAAATTATTGATTGGTGATTGGTCAGCAGTCAGTCTCAAGGCAATCTGAAAGCAAAAAGAAAGAGTTTTTAATATTTGTGGATAAATGTGATAATCATAGAAAGAAAAATTCGTTCACGAGCAGGATTGAAACTTGCAATTCTCGGTTCAGTACAAAATAATGAAAACCGGCCAAGTGCGATTTGGACTCGCGCAGCAAAAGTTCTGTACCTCTCAACGACCTGATACCCCATAAAAACTGATTTAATTTACGAGAGTTTATCAAAAGACATCAACGCATACGATACTGACCTATTTGTTATGTCACTCGCCCAATATAAAAACAATGTCACAAAAAAATGTTTTGCGAAATGAATTGTAAACTCCTTTTTCAAATTATGCATAATTATGCAAGTTTTGTATACCTACTTTAACTTTCGCTCATAATTAGATATAGGTACATTAATTCTGTCTGCAAAAGTGCTTGCTGTATTTGTAAAATTGTATGTATTATTTTGTGGATAACGGTGCTGGTTGCGTGATTACCTAAGTTTTGTATATCTTTTTGTTTGTATTATGCATTATTGCGCAATTGTTTGTTGTCCTGAAGAATAAAAAAATAAAATAAAATAAAACGCACAGTGCGCGAAATATGAATTTTTGCATGTCTTTCTTACGCAGGTACCACCACATATGTCTATGTTTGTCTTATTTTTAGTATTTGTTGCTAAACTACATAATATGCACTATCATCTGACCAAGTTTGACGTTAGTATATATTACCGTTTTGAAGATAGAGCAGGAACAAAAACGTTGAAAAAAATGCATGTTTTTTGAGGTTTCTTGTATGGGGACCCCCTTTGGTTTAAGACTTTTTTTTTGTTTTTAGTATTAACCGGTTACCTACTACCGTTCAAAAGATACAGCCCTGTGACAGACGGACGGACGGACGGACGGATGGACGGACAACGTAGCGAGAGTAATAGGGTCCCGTTTGGCACCCTTCGGGTACGGAACCCTAAAAAAGGATTAATATAATAACTTAATTAGCAAAAATTATATTTTCTCCCACTTGCTCAGAAATTGGTTCATTATTCAAAAATACGGAACCCTAAAAAGAATACAACAATCGGCTCTTTTCCGTACGCAACGAAATAACACGCCAGTAATATCCAACACGACACTAATATAAATTGCTGGACAGTTTTTTTTTTTAAATTATGCTACCGAAGTTTTTAAGTACACACATAAATTAGGTGTTTTAAGGTACAAAATATTTACCATTTGTGTACCACATTTGAGCCACCATGGACCATTGTGTAACTAACCTTGAACCAGCATAGGCCACTGTGAGCAAGTTTGTTGGACCAACACAGCTTACTATGTATCATGTTCATCATCATTATTTCAGCCGAAAGATGTTCACTGCTTGACCAAGACCTCCCCTAATGGGGAGGATATGCCATAATCATAAACGTAGCCCAGCATTGGCCATCGTGTACCATGTTTGAGCCAACATGGTCTTCTTCTTCATGTTAGGAGAAGTATAATTTTTTTGAAGCTATTGCATAGCTTCTATCGAGGGCCTTGAGCGTGGAGACCGAATCCAGAAATTCCGTAACGAAAATAACCTAACACCCCCCACTCCGACCGGCACAGCGGTGATACTTTTTAGTTTTGCCATCTATCGATGAATAGCAGAACTTTTAGTGACTTTTTGAAATATCACGCTTGTCTCTTTAGTTCTGCAAATCGCCTCTAGGTGGCATTGGTTGTATCGGCGTTACTGCGCATGCGTAATCCCCCTCTTCGCCCCGCAATCTGGTGACTCATGCCTGCTTAGTTTCGGCGTTAGGGCACCTCCTCTTTGTATTTACATAAAAAATGCTATGCAATAGCTTTACTTTTTTTTTTTAAATTTTGTCTAAAGAGGCCCATAAATGTAACAAATGATGCCGTTTACCTACCAGCACAGCTGCGCCGCATATGGCACCGTGGTCTTCTTGCTGTTGGCGAAGAACTGCAGCGTGTCCCGCAGCGGCGCGGGGAAGTAGGGGGCGCGCAGAGCTCGCGCCAGCTGGCGGAAGCAGGGGGGCAGCGCCCAGCGGGGCCGGAACGCCTTGTCCTCCGACTGGAACAAGACAGATTTTTTGTAGTTTTTATGGCCTTGTTGCTAAGGCCTTTAACGGCCAAAATTAATATCCAATCTATCCACGATTTACCCTACTAGAGATAGGAATTTTACATATTTTACATACATACATACATATTATCACGCCTGTTTCCCATTGGAGTAGGCAGAGACTATGGATTTCCACCTGCTACGATCCTGACTGATCTTTCGCTTCATCTACGTCATGCATGCTCGTAGGTTTAGAGAACTCTTAACCTGGCATTTTTTGAGAACATCCGCGA
The DNA here is from genome assembly GCA_949699075.1 of Asteroscopus sphinx. Taxonomy (NCBI): domain Eukaryota; kingdom Metazoa; phylum Arthropoda; class Insecta; order Lepidoptera; family Noctuidae; genus Asteroscopus; species Asteroscopus sphinx. Next base: position 13,730,508 of record OX453031.1, on the reverse strand, counting down.
TTTGATCGCGATACGTTCGCCGAGGTCGTCCCCTTCCAACTCTTCCATCAACACTCGCTTCGTATACTTGTTTCGTCAATCTCCTCTCGTCCATCCTCTCTATATGTCCAAACCATCTTAACATACCTTTCTCAATTTTTGTCACTACATCTTCTTTCACTCCACAACGCTCCCTTATCGCGTTATTCCTTACTTTATCTCTCAAAGTTACACCACACATTCTTCTCAAAGCTCTCATTTCTACTGCATTTATTCTGCTTTCAGATATTTTGTAAGGAGTTTATGTCAAATTCCTATCTCCTATCCACGATTTACCTACTAGAGATAGGAATTTGACATATTTTGTATGGAGTTTATGTCAAATTTAGATCAGAAGGGCCATCGTGTAAAGGGGATTTAGACCAGCATAGGCCATCGTGTACAGGGGATAGATAGATAGAATATACTTTATTGTACACCATGAAAATAGTAGTAAACAGGAATAACGTATAAATTATGGGTATGGGCGGTCTTATCGCTAAAAGCGATATCTAGCGATTTATACCAATATGGGCCATCGTGTGCAAGGGATTTAAACCAGCGTGGACCATCGTGTATTGGGCGTTCAAACCAACATGGGCTATCGTGTACAGGGGATTTATACCAATATGGGCCATCGTGTGCAAGGGATTTAAACCAGCGTGGGCCATAGTGTATAGGGCGTTCAAACCAACATGGGCCATCGTGTGCAAGGGATTTAAACCAGCATAGGCCACCGTGTATAAAGCGTTTAAACCAGCATGGACCACTGTTTCCGAAAATCTCGGGGTTTCCTTACCTTGATAAGTCCGAGGGCTGACAACATGGTGTTGGCTAATAACCAGGCGGCGGCGTGTTGCTGTCCCGCTCTCTTGATTAGAATGGGGTACATCAGCTGGGAGATGCCCCCCGCGGGGGGGTACTGATCGGAGAGGCTGGCTACGCAGAATGTGGCGTCTACGTAGGCTTGGATCAGCTGTGTCGGGTCTTTTATTGCCTGGAATTATAATAGTACATTATGATACAAGTGAACTAAGTTGACTATTATATTCGAGGCTGGATTGCAGCCCGAGCCGAAGGCGAGGGCGTAATGGAGCCGAGAGTATAATAGTCAATGCACACGCGTGTCATACGACGTTTTTCAACACACTTGCGAGGAAAAAAACATAAATTACACATTTTAGACAAATATTGAATTTGTGAAAAATTATAAAAACGGCGCGCAAACCGCGCGGTGACATACTGCTATGCGCGCGCAGGTGGGCGAAGGAAACCGCCATACAGCCTAATATAAAAATATTATAAATTGTTTTATTTATTTATAAAACAAATTAATATTAATTTGTTGACAAAAAATAATAATTAGATGAAATGAAATGTTTATATAGCATATTTTAATTAATACAGTTGATTTATTCCCAAAAATGTTTAATTTAGTTCAGGCATAAAAACTCTTTGCTGCGATTTAAAAATAAACTGTAAAGTAAAAAGCACTAGTGCAATAATATAATGAAAAGAGCACGCGTGCGTTATAAGCCACATTATGAACCTAAAAGCGATGCAATAAGAGCCACTTTACGAGCAAGTGTGTTGAAAATTGTATTTTTACGATCATGGCAACATTTGGCTCGCCCTACGTAGTACAGGGTTCTGACGTCACCCAAAACTGAGGCCAAGTCTCAAGACGTTTTGTATCACGTGATCAAAAGATAAAAAAAAAACAAAATTTCAAACAGAAAAATAAAATATTTAGAATATATTTAAATTAACAACAACGTAAAACGTAAATGTTAATCTTCAACCTAAAATCTAAATTGTGTATAACGTCACGCCTGTATTTCCCCGAAGGGGTAGGCAGAAGTGTAGTAGTACACCCACATTTCGCCAGTTATGTTATAGTCCCATGTAATAGAGGGCAAGCCTATTGCCATTGACCGGGCACAAATCCAGACTCCGGGCTGCTACTGAGATTTTCCTAATGAAAAAACCCAGTAACACTTTGCCCATTACAACATTACATTGTGTATAATTTTCAAAATTATTGGCAATACCAGCCAAACATCCTATTACGGACATTTTGCTCCCATGACGTATTATATTAGAGTCGTTTTTGCAACGAGGACATTCTGCTCTGGGGACAACCTGATCCGAATTTTATTCGACACTTGAAATCGTCAAATCAGTTTCGACCAGTTACACAAGCCCACAAAACTGCCGCGTTAGTGATTAGCCCATAGCCGCCTTGGTAAGGCCAATCGGATTGCAGTAGGCCTCAGCTAATAGCAGAAATTATTGTACACATTATATTCAACATTAGGCGTCTATTTGGCTGTATGGTCGTGGGTACAAAACGACAGTGACCGCAGCGGTCTGATTTTTTAGGTGTTGCCAGCCTCTTAATAAAACGTGGTAGCTTAGTTGTTTAACAGTAAATCGCTTACATCCCCTGCTATACCCTTTTGTGTTCATTTTGTGCATGTCAATAATAATGTATTTTTTTGTCATAATTTTATTATTACACTTGTTTTTTTTTTGTTGCTATTGTTGTTGTGTATGTGTTTGTCGGTTTTGTGTCCAATAAATGTGTTTCTTTCTTCTTTCTTTCTTAAACGCTATGATTTGTTACCTGTAAATGAGCATCTATCACATCTGGAGCGTTGGCTCCTAGTCTGTGCAGGTTCTCAGCGGTAGGCTGCGCCAGGAACCTACCCACGTCTGTTTGCACTTCTTCCACTCCTGGAAACAAATAGCACATGCAATGCATGCTTTGTGGTATTTGCATGAGCAAATACCACAAAGTGAGAATAGTGTGGCGATTATGGCAAATCCCCCCCAACGTGCTTAAGGGAGGCCTATGTCCAACAGTGGACGTCTTTCGGCTGAAATGATGATGATTACATACCTGATGTGTCCAGACTGACGTCAACTACGAAGTCCACAACGGTATCTAAATGCTGTGCATCCTCCGTGGCACTGTCTTCTGACTCCTGATCGTCATCTTCTTCTTCTTCTTCTTCTGAATTTGAGTTCTCTTCTTCTGAGTCTGTTACGTCTGTGGAAGGAATTTTATGTCAGAAAGGGCAATTTGTATGGCAACATTGATTCTATTTTTTAAATAACATAACATAACATCCCGCCTGTATTTCCCCGAAGGGTAGCCAGAGGTCAGTGGCGTGCATAGGCCTACTTCACTTGAATTTAATTGTGGTATAAGTTATTAATTTTTTTATGTATGAAGATTAATTTAGCATTAATAGGTCTATTTTAAGATAAATAATCATCGTACTCTGAAAAAAGGATAATAATTTACACCACTATTGAATTTGAATGAGGAAGGCACTAGGTATTGCCTAATTGCCTATATGCAATGCACGCGCCTGCCAGAGGTATAATAGTACACCCACATTTCGCCAGTCATGTTATAGTCCCATGTAATAGGGGGCGAGCGTATTGCCATTGACCGGGCACAAATCCAGACTCCGGGTTGCTACTGAGAATTCCCTAATGAAAAAACCCAATAACACTTTTTGACGTCACCCAAAGACGTACAAAAAGTGGAGGTTAATTTCGAGCCAGGAGTCGCAGGTTCGAATCTTGCTCGTGAGCGATTTTTTCTATCCACAATTTAAAACGTTAGATTTCGCATCGCATGCGTAAATGCGTAAAAAATAATAAAATAATTATATTTATTGCTTACATTCGTCATCGCTTCCTTCACCGTCGCTTAATTCCGCTGAGGCACCCAGCTTATCCCTCATACTCTTTTTATTATTCGCTCCACCTAGACTGTTACCTAGAAAACGAAAAATAAACATAAAAAAACCGGCCAAGTGCGAGTCGGACTCCCGCAGTAAGGGTTCCGTACCTCTCAACGACCTGATACCCCATAAAAACTGATTTAATTTACGAGAGTTTATCAAAAGACATCAACGCACAGTGCGCAAAATATGAATTTTTGCATGTCTTTCTTACGCAGGTACCACCACATATGTCTATGTTTGTCTTATTTTTAGTATTTGTTGCTAATCTACATAATATGCACTATAATCTGACAAGTTTGACACTGGTATATATTACCGTTTTGAAGATAGAGCAGGAACAAAAACTATGAAAAAAATGCATGTTTTTTGAGGTTTCTTGTATGGGGACCCTCTTTGGTTTTAAACTTTTTTTTGTTTTTAGTATTTGTCGTGATACACCTCATAGCAACACAATTTCTGAGAAAATTTCAACCGGTTACCTACTACCGTTCAAAAGATACAGCCCTGTGACAGACGGACGGACGGACGGACGGACGGACGGACAGCGTAGCGAGAGTAATAGGGTCCCGTTTGGCACCCTTCGGGTACGGAACCCTAAAAAAAGTAAAAACTAATTAAATTCACTAGGAAAAACAAATTCTGTGACACTATGATGGGTACCTGGGCAATGCGGAATTAGGGGCAACGAAGGCAGTGATAGCCTAGTGGTTGTACGCTTGCCTTCCATGCAGGAGGGTGTGAGTTCGATCCCGGCCCGCACCTCTGACTTTTCGAATTCATGTGCGGATTTATATTCGATTATCACTTGCTTTAACGGTGAAGGAAAACATCGCGAGGAAACCTGCACACCTGAGAGTGCTCCATACAGTTCTCAATGGTGTGTGAAGTCCGCCAACCCGCACTAGGCCAGCGTGGGGGACTAAGGCCTTAGCCTTCTCATAATGATAAGAGGCCCGTTGAAATTCTACATTTTAGTCGTATGTAAGTCTTAGAAGCTCTTGGAAGCCTAACTTCCATATGACCAAAATAGTTTAGTTGTGTAAAGGTCATGCATAAACGTTTAAGCGGCTTTTTAATTATATAAAAGTTATGTTAAAATTCTGCACACGACGACGGTTGCCTTATGAAAACCTTTTATTTAACTGAAACGTTTATATGACCAATACATTGTCCAGTAAACGTCAGGGCTGGCACTAGTATCCGACGTCGTATAAGTTAGTACTGAAAACGTTTGCTTTACATATGCACTGACACCATTGTACGACGTCGTATAAGTTGGTCCTGAAAACGTTTATTTAACTATTTTATAAGACATTACAGTCACGCGACTAAACTGTCGTAAGATGAACATCTATATAACATAATAGTTAGCTAGATCCCACTATATAACTGTTACATAACATGAAGTCTTATAAGACTGGAACTATACGACGTTTTTGCTAGTTGGGGGGCTGGTTAAAGCCGCTGGTAAACTCGCTAGAGCTGGTGCGGAATGCCCCACTATAGGGCCGGAGCCAATCTGTGGGGTTCCGAAATGCACCACCACAGCTAATCTTAAGGACTTGGGAACTCATAAAAGCATTAGACTTTGGGAAAACTGAGGAGCTTTTAAATAAACTTGAGAGGTTGCAAAATTTGTGTATCCGTTTTGTCTTCAATCTTAGAAAGTACGACCACGTCTCTGATTTTCGCAAAACTCTCAAGTGGCTTCCTATTCGCCTTCGCAGGAACACTCGGATATTGTGTCTCCTTTTTAATATTCTACATAATCCGACATCCCCATCATACCTGCGGGAACGCTTTTCCTACACGCGTCCTCCTTACGCACCCTGCAGGTCGCATCTTAAAACCATCCTCAATTTTCCATCCCATAAAACTGACTTCTACTCCTACTCCTTATCTGTGCACGCGGTTAGGTTGTGGAACTCACTTCCGCCCGTGATACGCGACTGTAAAACTGTTTCCACCTTCAAAAAACGTGTAAAAGAGCATTATCTTTCCTCATCCACATAGGTTGTACGTAATTATGTAATGTATTATGATTTCTATTTTGATATTGTGTAGGTATACCTAGACTGTGTTTATTATTTTTATACCATATTTATTTTACGTTATATATTAGTTTATGTATGAGTATATATATATATGTAGGTATGTATATTTATTAGTATTACTTGACATGTGTCTACATCTCTTTGTTTTAAATTTTCCTCTCGCAGGTCTGCTGGAAGAAATTTCTTATAGAAATAAGCAGTGCCTTTGTACTATTCATTTCTATGTATTTTAATTTTATTTATCTGTGTGTGCATAAATTTAATAAAAATAAATAAATAAAAATCCCCAGGCCAAGAGCACTCGAAAGCACTTCTAGTAGGCTTCAGGAAGAGATTTACGAAAGAAGCACTTTCGCTTAGCAGGAACCACATAAGGATCCTGATTAGAACCCTTACAGGGCACTGTAAACTGAACAAACATCTACACAGGATGGGCCTCACAGATACCACAGGCGGCCTTATCGCGATCAGCTATTTCTTCCAGGCAACCTTAGGATGGACAAGAATTAACTGGACAGAAAATGTGGTTGTCAGATGTGCAAATTCGATACATAATCTAATAATAAAATAAAATATTATACTACTACTATAAAATAACAACAAAAATATATTCTATAAATCCTATTACATAAATACTATATGCATATACAGATATAAATAAAAAGCAACGGTAAAGTAATTAAAAAATAAAACCGACTTCAAAAACCTTAACTAAAAAGTAAAAAATAATCATTGTATGTATTTTAAAATCTTAACATAAACTAACATTATGTAGGGACCACCTGATTTTTCTTTCGCGATTTCAGCGTTGGTCCCATAATAAAAGTTGTTCATAATGATGAGTACAATGACCCCTTTTCGGGAAATAAGCGATTCAAATATATGACTTACCAGCTAGAACTACTCTGCTGAGCCTGTCGATACTGTCGGGTAGCGCTGTGATAGCGTCTACCACTTCCATACACGCCTCCCGTCCGATCTCATTATGACTTAGGTCTATGGACTGTAACGAAAAATACAATTTAATTTCATTTCATTTTATTCAAAATACATATTAATGATAATTCTATTATGATAGTTTATAAACCCACGGCAAAAATTATAGCAGATATTCTAACTAAACCGTTTTAAAGGTGTATGAATGAATGATATATTTATTTGCAAGAACATAGGTAACATTGAGTTCGTCTAAAGTTAAAATTGGGTATCACTACATTCGACATTTCAGTCGTGCAAATATTTTGATTTTCAATTAATTGTACATCATTTTTAAAAATAAATCAAAATTTAAATAAAAAAAAACAAAATTGTAAACATAATTCTTTTGTCAAAAGTCTCTGTTTAGTTTAAATACATTACTCATGTTATTAATTATTATGAAGAGTGTGCCTAGTTTATAACATTGTTTAACAGTCTATACAGGGTTATTTGTAAAACACCGTTAACCTCTCAGGACTATGTTACTAACATCATAATCAACATCTTTTGTTCTATGACTGCAAAAATCAACATATTTTAGTTCATCAGATTTTCTTATGGCATTATCTTACCTCTAACGGTACTGAGTTTTCTTTAAAAGCTTTCGCGAGCGCACTGGCACCCTTACTTTTCAGTAGACAGTCGCCAAAGTTTATACTCCTCAAATTTTTGAGACTGAAACAAAAAAAAAACATTGTTAATCACTAAATAGCATGAAACAAAGATCTCATAACCTGTTTGTTTGTTTGTTCACTTGATACTTCTAAAATATTTGATAGGCTTTGATATAGTTTTTACATACATTTAGAGATTTTCTTAAATTTTTACACTGTAATGTATTGACTGTCTGGGGGCATATTATGTTTCCCTGTATCAGCAGTGTGGGGGCATGTGTCCCCGTATCAACAGCCTAGGGGCAATTGTCTCCATTTGACATTTTGGGGACATAGTACCGCCCATATCGACAGTCTAAGATGTGCGATGTGTCCCCGCTTTGACAGTCAGGGGGCATGTGTACCCAGTATCGAAGGTCTGGGGGCATGTGTCTCTTATATCGTGTACGTACTGTACGTGCTCCGTTCTTGCATCCGTTTTTAACGTTTTTTATATGAATGAAGCACGTTTTGTCAAGTTTCCTACTTATTTGTTTAACATTGCTTTGATAATCTGGGGACATGTGTACCCCGTATCGAAGGTCTGGAAGCATGTGTCTCTTATATCGTGTACGTACTGTACGTGCTCCGTTCTTGCATCCGTTTTTAACGTTTTTTATATGAATGAAGCACGTTTTGTCAAGTTTCCTACTTATTTGTTTAACATTGCTTTGATAGTCTGGGGACATGTGTACCCCGTATCGAAGGTCTTGGGGCATGTGTCCCTTATAACAACAGTCACGTGTACGTGCTCCGTTCTTTCATCCGTTTTTAACTTCATTTATATGAATGAAGCATATTTTGTTATGCTTGCTACTTACTTGTTTAACGCTATTTATATGGCACGGGCTCCCTTGTATCTCGACTGTCTGGGGGCATGTGTCCCCTGTATCGACAGTTTGGGGGCATGTGTCCCCGTACCGATAGTCTACTTACTTGTGTAAAGCTACCGCTATGGCACGCGCTCCTTTAGCGCCAACAGTGTTATCATTCAAGTTGAGGCGCTCCAACTGACTGTTGTGTTTGAATGCCTCTGATAGAGCTGATATGCCGACGTGGTATATACCGTTTTGGGGCATAGCTAGTTCTTCTAGGGTGCCCATGTTCTGGAACAAATGACGTGAATTAGTTAAAGCTTAATAATTTCTTAGGTTTTGGCGATCACTACACATTATAATAAAACAAAGTTTAAACGGATTAAATCGCGTATATTAGGAAGTGAAGATTGTCTTGTTTAGAGCCTACTGTACATCTTTTTATACGAGCAGCCTGTGGGTGTCATACACGCAGAGATCCTACAACGCTCTCCGCGTTCAATATAACAATGCGTTAAGGGTAGTGATGTGCCGAGACCGCCAATTTTGGTACTCGAGTACTTTAGTACTCGTTTTAAAAAGAATCGAGTCAGTACTCGAGTCACTGACTCGAATCTAGTACTCGAGTACCAGATCCGGTACTCGAGTACTTCATTAGATTCGAATACCTCAACGATTCTCAATTCCAATAACACAAGCAACAAAAAAATTGTCATATAATAACAATATTGTTTATTGATCAGTCAATTTCAAAATAAAAAATATAATATATATATTTCAATTATATACTTACTAAATAATCTTCCTAAAATTAAACATTATAATTAGTAGGAAAATTTAATGAGATCTAAATAGAAAAATTACAATCAAGTTTGCGATACATTATATAAACACAGACTAATAGTTAAAAAAACTTTACGACTGTTGATAAATTATCTAGACAAAATAACGACGTCAATCAGTTCGCCAAATATTATTAGTTTTTACAATCTGAAGAGATCTCAATTTGCGAAAAGCTCTAAAACTTGAATTTTGCCGATTCCGACGTTTTCACCTTAGTTATTTTAGTGACAGATTGTTATCAAAACAATTTTAAATAAACTTTTAACATGTATAGTTATTGTAGTGACTTCACTATTGGTCAAAATAATATTTACGTTTTACGGGTTCCACACAATCACAGACTCTTTTCTATTATTATGATTAATTAACCACCAGTAACTTTTAGGCCCGCTTGCCTCATACAGTGGGTTAAACTAATAATTTAAAAAAAAAATTTTTTTTAACGTTAACTCGTACTTATGCCAACCACAAATTACTCTTTTTAGTACTATTGTTTACTTTATATTACCTACACGACGAATAGAAATATACGTCCATCTCACTTACATATTCACAGTTTGTAATACCTACTTGTCTCATGGTCACTTTCTTCGTTTACGGATAATTGAAAACAAAAAGACAGAAGACAGACAACCCGCTGGCTCAGACCAATAAAAAAAAGGTTGATTTTTTACTAAAGCCTGCCCGGCTGCAGCGCACATGTTGGCTTTATACTCAACAACAAGAAGTCGTGATTTTAGTACTCGGTTAGGTATTCGAGTACTTTATTTCGAGAACTCGAGTACATGAGTACTTACAAGGTACTCGAGTACTTACTCGATTCTACCTGACTCGGCACATCACTAGTTAAGGGTGCTGTTGCGGTTTCCCCGTTTTTGCAGCGCATCGGGAATGTTTGCCGGGGTGCGCGTGGACTGTTTTTATGCTACCATGCGCAAAAGGGCGACCTCGATAGCGGGCAGAGTGCGGGGCAGTAGCAACAGCCTCCTGGCCGGCGTCGCCGACAGGCTGGACGGGCCGTTTCTAAAACATTGGCTGGCCTTACATGCACCTGTTTATCAGGCATGGGGCAGATAAATAAAACTTAATATGTACCAATCTATGTAATAATTTTATGTATATTATTAAATATTAATATACAATTTAATTTAAAATTTAAAATAATTTAATTAAACAATAACGTACTTTCAAAAATATTTAATTCAATTCATTTATTTGCCAGAATGTAGGTATACATGTATGATCTTAAATTTAAATGGCCCATTTACATTCTACCATTACATATGATGTGCAAATATACATTAAGTTAGTTATTAAGTTAATCTAATTCCATGACTTTGAAATTCGTTTAATTTTGTGTAATAATGATAAAATTATGTTGTTGTTAATATTATTGGTATTATTATAAATGCAATGACTGTAACTTGTAACTATGGGTGGATTTGCCTGGAATAAATAAATGTATTTATTTTATTTATCAATCAGTTAAGGAGTTGGAAAAAATTAGATTTCTCTTAAACCAGGGTGAAAAAATTAAAATCGTTTGCAGAATAATAAAAGATTATTCTTGATCTACAAAATAAGACTAAAACCGTCGTGACATAGCAATTTTTTTTGAGGGGCCAAAAATCCTAAGAGAATGGGCAATGTCCTTTGTTCACTCGACAGAGACAGCACTATTGAAGAATGACGTCATTGTTCAAAACCTTCATAGTAACTTGAAATCTCTCTGAACAATTGTAACGAGGCTAAACTCGTTACGCTGCTCACCACCTTATTTGGATTTCCTGGCCACTTTATTAAAACTTTACCTATCCAAATTCAAAATTTTAAATTCTTCTATAATTTTCTATTTTTATCAAAAACAACAGACTTATATCGCACAGCCTTATACTTATACCCATGGACACGTCCATGCCCGACCATTACAGTTTTTTTATATTATTTTACTTATCCGAGTTCTATATTGTACGCTGAAAGACACTCATGTGTCTGTGACTGTATCTTATAATCGTTATATTATTTTATTAACAATAGTCAATGTATCAGTTTACCAGTTAAGTGAGATACAGTATACCAAAAACGTTCCTGCTTGTGTTTTCATTGTTTGTGCCGACCTATCAATCTACCTACCTTCCTGAATCCTGCCTCCAGCCCGAGCTCGCTGAATGGGCATAGCAGCAGCTCAATTGTTTTATAGTCGGAGTTGACCTACCACTCCTCCGGCCCTCCGTACTACTGACCCTCTCTGTCCTCCATACCTCAGAGGAGTTCCATAACTCCATACCACTAGTTCCTGCAGTTCCTGTACCACTAGTTCCTGTCGTTCCTGAGTTCTGTTCCTGTAGTTCCTGTTCTCCTCCTACTTCCGTGTGTCACCGTGTGTCAAGCCACCGAACCTTCGACCCTGCGAGTCTCCTGCCTGAGCTACCCAACACCGGCCACGACGTGACACAATGTCTGTTTCGCAGGACAAGGACAGAAAATGCTCCTTCCAAAAACTTAAAAAGCTTGTATCTCCCATTTTTTTATGGATTTTATTTATTCTTTCTACAACATTGTCCTTTTTGTACATTCTTTTAAATAATATAAAATTTTTTGGTGCAGTCAACTACCGGATTGGGAAAAGGATGATGATGAAGTAACACTTACTTGGAAAACTTTAGCCAATGCGATAGCACCATCATTCTCCAGCCTGTTGCGTCCAGCTATGAAGATCTTGAGCCTACGAGGACGAGAAGATAATGCTTTGGCTAGGAGACGACCCCCAGTTATACCTAGGCCGTTGTTATTTAGTCGAAGTTCCTGGAAATAGAACAAAATAATAAAAAAATCGTATCAACTGCTGCGTATAATGCCTACACAATGCCAGAAGAAACATGAAAGCAGAATAAATGCTTTGAGAAGTATATGTGGTGTTAGTTTGAGAGATAAAGTAAGGAATAACGTGATAAGGGAGCATTGTGGAGTGAAAGAAGATGTAGTGACAAAGATTGAGAAAGGTATGTTAAGATGGTTTGGACATATAGAGAGGATGGACGAAAGGAGATTGACGAAACAAGTATGCAAAGCGAGTGTGGATGGAAGAGTTGGAAGGGGACGAACTCGGGGAAGGTATCGCGATAAAAAAAAAAGTTATTTCAATGTTTTTTTTTATTGTCATATCCACATTGTGTGAAAAGAAATATTGATTAGGAAATTACCTCCAGTTCACTGCAAACATCGCTCTGCAGGAGTTTGGCAAGACCCTCAACTCCGATAGGACCGAACGCATTGTCGCTCAGGTCTAGGACACTGAGACGGGCACCTGCTGTTATCATACCATCACCTAGAGCAGCCTGGAATAAAAATAACATCATCAACTACAAGGGCATAGAATAATTTGACAGTTCATAATATTATCTGTCCTTTTCCTATGATGTTTGTAAGAAAGAGATGGTGTTGATAGTCTTGTTCACAAACTAAACTGATTTTAAACTATAGCTCTCTTTTACTAATAGTAGATACAAAAACTGGCCAACTGCATATGAAGAAACAGAAAACATTTTGGTCAGGATTAGCTAAACAACTCGTCAAATTCTACATGCACATGTACACACACACACATACACACACCTCCCACATCCCCCACATATACTCTCAAACACACAATAATCTCACAGAGCTGCTAAAACCAATGTTGTTTTAATTTTTTTTTTTTTTTTTTATGTATGACCACGCATAACTTTTTACAGAGTGGTCCGATTTTGATAATTCTTTTTTTAATGGATAGGGTATATCTCGAAGTTCTCCCATTTAAATTTCAAAATCAAAATCCACCCCCTAAGGGTAGTAAAACAGGGGATGAGTGCTTGTTCACCCACTGAATTCTTACCTGTTCACCGATTCTGTTGAAACTTGGCACACATAAATGTAGTTCTAAACACTTCAACATAATGGAGACCTGGAGTTAGATTTTAGCCACAAAAAGGATTAAAATAAAACTTTTTAACAAAAAATTGAACAGACGAAAACAGAAACTAAAAAGCGAAAAATAACAAATTATGAGTCGGCGCCAAACAAACAATCAACGAAGATCATTAAATTACTTTAAATGAAAAATAGAAACAACGTAACATCAAATACAACGTGAAATTTTCAACGATAAGCAATAAATTTCCAAAAATGCGTTCTCCGCTCGGCCACTTGCATCTTGCACGCACTTTTCTTGTTAAAAGTTTGTTTGGCGCCGACTCATAATTTGTTATTTTTCGCTTTTTAGTTTCTGTTTTCGTCGGTTCAATTTTTTGTTAAAAAGTTTTATGTAACTTACTGGAGCCGCCTCAATTTATGTTTGAACACTTATGTTATGTTACTTAGTTTGTGGCAAATAAATTATTTCTTTCTTTTTCTTTCTTTCTTTTATGTATGAGATATAATAAAAATATTTTGATTTTTGATTTTGAACTGCGAGTTGGACTCACGCAGTAAGGGTTCCGTACCACCCATCAATCTGATACCCTATAAACACTGATTTAATTTACGAGAGTTTATCAAAAGACATCAACGAACGTACGCGAATTTTTACATCTCTTTCTTACGCTGGTACCACCACATATGTCTATTTTTACATCTCTTTCTTACGCTGGTACCACCACATATGTCTATTTTTACATCTCTTTCTTACGCTGGTACCACCACATATGTCTATTTTTACATCTCTTTCTTACGCTGGTACCACCACATATGTCTATTTTTACATCTCTTTCTTACGCTGGTACCACCACATATGTCTATTTTTACATCTCTTTCTTACGCTGGTACCACCACATATGTCTATTTTTACATCTCTTTCTTACGCTGGTACCACCACATATGTCTATTTTTACATCTCTTTCTTACGCTGGTACCACCACATATGTCTATTTTTACATCTCTTTCTTACGCTGGTACCACCACATATGTCTATTTTTACATCTCTTTCTTACGCTGGTACCACCACATATGTCTATTTTTACATCTCTTTCTTACGCTGGTACCACCACATATGTCTATTTTTACATCTCTTTCTTACGCTGGTACCACCACATATGTCTATTTTTACATCTCTTTCTTACGCTGGTACCACCACATATGTCTATTTTTACATCTCTTTCTTACGCTGGTACCACCACATATGTCTATTTTTACATCTCTTTCTTACGCTGGTACCACCACATATGTCTATTTTTACATCTCTTTCTTACGCTGGTACCACCACATATGTCTATTTTTGCCCAATTTTTAGTAAATTTGGGCAAAAATAGACATAGTTTTACTACATTGTATAAACTATAATCAGACCAAGTTTGACGCTTGTATGTGTTACTGTTTTGAAGATATAGCAGGAACAAAAACATTGAAAAAAAGCATGATTTTCGAGGTTTCTTGTATGGGGCCTCCCATACAAAAAACCCTCATGCCCTTTGGTTTTTTAATTTTTAGTATTTGTCGGGTTCATAAGATACAGCCCTGTGACAGACAGACGGACGGACAGACAGACAGCGTAGAGAGAGTAATAGGGTCCCGTTTGGCACCTATTGGGTACGAAACCCTTAAAAGGAATGGCAACAATTTAAGTACTTTCAATTTAGTCAGAATTAAAATTTCCATACAAGTTTATTCATGATCTCGGAACTTGTTGACAAAAAATACTATAATAATAATAATTTGACAGCATTAAAATTCTTGCCATCCCTTTCTTGTATCTATTATTAGTAAAAAAAAAAAAGAAGCCTCCATGAGTGACAATATGTAATAGATCGTCCAGCGCACCCTGGGCAGTCAGCCCCAATAACAACCTGCTGAGTGGCAAATCTTTTCCCCACGGCATGAGCTATTATCATTAAGTAGCTCATGTCGACATGATAGAAGAAAAAGAATTAGTAAATGAGAGTCATCATCCTCCGAGCCTTTTCCCAATTATATTGGGGTCGGCTTCCAGTCTAGCCAGATGCGGCTGAACATCAGTATTTTACACGGAGCGACTGCCATCAGACCCCCGCAACCCAGTAACTGGGTAATACTGACATTCGGAGGTTAGACCAGTTGTCAGACTTTCAGGCTTCTGACTACCCGTAACGACTGCCATAGATATTCGTATGACAACCGGGACCGACAGCTTAACGTGCTCTCCGAGGCACGGAGGGGTCACGATGTGTAACGAAACGGTCACCCATCTACAGACTGACCGCGGCAAGTGCAGCTTAACCTTGCAGATCGTACAATCCGCGCAGTCGTTGCTTCGCTACGAGCCCCTCAATTAGTAAATGAGAGTGATAATTAAAAATAAGTTTTGTTTGCATCGCAATGGCACTATGGCACTCGTAGTTTGTCACCCATATTTATAAAGTTTAGCATTAGGGAACAAGCCTTGGTGAATGGTTTGATAGCTCAAGAAATACTGATCATGATTTTCATAATTTATTTCTATTTTGGCCTACATTAGTACCTCTCCTTCTATTAACATATAAACATATATTCATATCAACTTGACCTACCTACATAATGATAATAGCCCATGCCATTGGAAAAAGATGTTTATTCATGTGGTACAAAGAGTGTAAAATCAAACTAGATCACTCACCAATGCCGGTGGTATTTCTGTCTTCATTCTTCCAGTGAACATGTCAGAAAACCGGGCTACCTTCAGCTCAGGGTGACATTCCAGAGCCTTGGCTATGGCTTCCGCTGCAGCCACACCCAAGGTGTTGCCAGTGAGAGTGAGGTATTGAAGGTCAGGGCATGTGTTAATGGCATCCACAATAGGTTGGGCTGGAACAAGGGAATTACTTTTAGGCCGGAGTTCTAGAACATTTAAGTCAAGAAATTACAGTCCTTGAATCTTTTTAAACTTTATTTATTTATAAAACATATGGGTGCAGTATAACTGAAGTACTAGATTGAGCGACAGATACATCTGGAATTTTACTTCGGAGACAGAGCAAAACCCAGTCCCGAGCTAGGAGTCAACCTGTGTTTCGGGTGCTAGGTGGTTGCTCCGTTGCTGCACTTATAACATGCTTACATCAATCATAGTAAAAATTTGCAACTGAATCACTGGATTCCCAACGTAGGCATGCCTGTCGTTCGAAATTGATGCTTGAGCATCATTCTGGAATGTCTACCTTAACGTCTGTTTATTAAGACTCCTCATAGCTTGTCAGACAAGAATGGGCTGCTTATATTTAAGTAAACTGCAGTCAACAGTTAATTATACAATGTGATATCTACTAATTGGATTTTTCTTCTTATTCTAAATGAGTAAAAATTACTACACATGGGTAACTCAACAAAAATGGGTGAGCTGCAGCTCAGCTCACGGTTCACGTGTTTCAACCGGAGCTGTGACTAGGCTCACAGATCAGCTCAATTTGTATCTGAGTCTACTTCGAGTTATGATCCGTGATGAGAGTTGCTGAGCTTATAGTGTTCGATCTATTTCAGCTGCAATCGCCCGCTCACTCTGCGACTTGTGAGTCTGCATCTCAGTATCTGTCGCTGCTCCCTCTCCCGGTTCAAACACGGGCCTTACTCAAGACTGGATCGAGTGTTGTATCAATCAAATTTAATTTTGATTCAGTGTCAAATAATACTGCATTTTTCTAGGAATTGACTCCGTATTTTGTCATTGAGCTGCTGCTCAACAGCTCAAGTTGATTGATCTGAATAATTATGCTGGTTCTGAGCAGAGTTACACACCACTAAAATTACAAATGGATGACACTGCCTAATGGATGGTTTACAACTTTACAAGTGCACGATGATTCCATGCACTTGTAGTTAAATAAAGTCAGCTATTACGACAAAAACAAGAAAAAAATATTTAACTAATTAGAAAACATGAAGACAGAGGTTATGTTTGACAATTTCTGAAAATAATAGTCTAAAGATCAGAATACGAAACTTGATAGTAGGAATAACAGGTAAACTTGTTTGAGATTAATTAAATACACTTGAAATTAAAATGAAACACTTTATATACCATCTTTGGCGGAGTCCAATTTTAACGATTTTCCAGAAAAATCCACGCCACTGATTGGCCTGCCTGAGTCAGACAGAGCTGTATTTATGGAGTTTAAATCAAAATTGGACATTTTGATGATCGAATGAACACGATTAATAATAAAAACTCAATAAAATCTGAAAACAATGACAGTCAACGAACTTTTTTCAATTTTTTTGTCATGGAAACATGGAAACGTTTCAATATTGTTTGGTCAATATTTTTAAGTAGAAGCATCATGTTTTGTCTCTGTTTACTCTATAATACAAAGAGAGACAAAGAGAAACAATGTATTTAAGTCAGTAGCGGTAAGGGCTGGATCGCGATTAGTGTTTGTTTGCTGGGCTGCGTTCACTTACATAGCCCGAGTGCCCGACCACAGAGTACATTTGTATATATGAGATAGAGTGGTCACTCTAAAGATGTAGCACAGTGGCGCCGCCTGGTGGTCGGAACAGGCAACTTTTGCAATTATATATAGCTATACATGCATATATAGTCTCTGCAGTCTACTGTACTTATTATGTTTTAATTTTATAGTACATAATCGGAAATAAAGGATAAACATGTTACCCTTGATTGCCAACTATGTACTATATTATTTTCCTTTATAGGCATGTAGAAAATAAAACAAACCGTTAAAATGCAATTATTTATTTCTTTAACCGATGTTGAGAGTGAATCAATTATAGGTCCTTGGGTGTGAGAGCCATGTGGGCCAGTACGGTTTGTTAACTCTTGTAAAGGTTTCCTTCTTAATGACTGATAACCTGAAACAAGTATAAAAATATAAATACTTAGGTAATATTTTTATAAAATCACTGCTGAAAGAGGGAGTGAGCCATAATTCATGTAGCCCCAGTGATGAATGACTCACATTTTAGTTTCTGTATTGCATCACTATTATAATCATTAAAATATATTTTTGCGAAGGTTGGTTCCTATTCCGCACTTAAGCAAAACATTACAGAGTGATGGAATAACAAACAGACAAAAAAATTACAGGCAATCTTATTTATTTTTATTGCCTTTTTCACAGACTAGTGGAACGCAATTCAGGAATCTGATATACAAGTAGGAAATTGCTGAGGGAAATATGTATGTACCTAGTGCAATAATGAAAACATAGCTTGACTTACGAGTTATGCAGCTTCGAACGCAACACTTTCTGGTCGACATATTAAGAAATATCAGAATCAAAACACTGCAGCACTGCAATGATCCAAACAGTCGTTCAAGAGTAGCTTTTTTCATATTATACAAAAGTACTCTGTGGTAGCAATTCCGCCAAAATCCAATAGTTTCCCAGGTCAGTTACGAAAAGCGGTTTCGTCGAAGTCAATAGCAGTAGCCAGCTAGTCAAAAATTGTACATATTTGAAAATATTTTGTAAAATAAACACTAACACAGACAGGTTATACTTAGTGATGCGACTCGAGTCCAATTTTACTCGAGTCACATCGTAAAAAACCGTATTCGAGTGAAAAAAATATCGACTCGATTTCACTCGGACTCGAGTCACTCGCCCAGCATTCGCCGAGACAAACAGGTTTAAACCTGCTCTTTAAAAGAGATACGTTGAAGTGCGTTGTTGTCGTGTTCGGGAAAGGGGGCCCCCAACCTCCGAGCCGGATTCCTCGCGCCCCTTGCGGGGCGCTGAGAAGAAGACCCGTTGTTGTCACACTTGTTTGCACTTTTTGCGTGTAGTGAACTCAAGTGAACCGTTGTGTTGAATGAATTATTGACGTTCATAAGTGTAAATAAGATAGAAATTGTTTATAAAAGTGTTTGTTTTGTTTCAAAATGAGTGACGATAATATAGCAGCTACAACAAAGTCACTAGTGTGGATTTTTTCGAAAGAAAAAAAAGTTATTTGTAAAATGTGTAAAAACAATTGGTAATACAACAAATCTGATTACACATATACGAGGAAAACATCCACTTAAATGCAAAGAAACTTAATAAATTCAAAGATTGTGACAAGTGAATCGAGTGAGGTGAGTGACCGAGTGAAGCGTGAAGCACTTGAGTGACTCGACCACTCGAGTGGTACTCGAGTAAAACTGTAAAATTACTCGAATAACTCGACTGGCAAAATCGGACTCGAGTCGCATCACTAGGTTATACTTTACCGGTGTTGCCAATGCAAGTCTTTAGGCGGCCGTGCACGTACAGTAGAAAAGCCGTATTTGTATGGAAAAACGGTTGACCGTAATCATAGAAATTTAAATAATAAGGTAATAGAAATGATATCTAATGTCTTTTACTACCGGAACGCATGTCGCCGGTTTTCCGCCACCAACACATAGATACGCAATTACGCCCACCATATTTCCAGCATTCAATATACAAAGTAAATTAAGCCCAAAAACAATTTCGCTGTTAGGGACTTTACTCATGACGCGATGCGATGCGAGCGATATCGCATCGATTGTCGACTCGAGTTGTACGTACGTTCTAATTGATACCAAAAATATTTCCAAATTCCAACAGATTACTTGTTGCGAAACAGAAGACGCTCATCGATATCCCGTACAGAGAATCACATGCAAGTCGAAACAAGTGCCATCGCTCGCACGCCCACGTACATTTATTTGAAATAGGATCGCAGGTCATTAGAACGTTCATGCAATTCGATATTGAGCAGATCTGTAAGCGATATCGTCAATCCATGCGATCTTGTCTGAAGACATTTGCGATTTTCAATACATTTTCTTCGAACACATGTTGTTGCGATATCTGACCGATATCGGTAATCGATGCAATTCTACGTCTAGTCGCGCCAAGAGTAAAGTCCCTTAGATATGCTACAAAATATAACTTTAGTGACTCTGCGTCCAAAACAGCACTGGTGATCAAGCAAACGATTCACGGACTGGGGTCTTATGAGACACCTGTACGCGGCGACAAGTTCACGCACCTTTACCATTTCTATTACCTTATATTATTTTGATTTCTATGGCAAAAATGAAGTACATTTCAAAATCAGCCAAATGGTGCTGTTTTCAAGTTTTTTATGCAAAATTAATTGATCATCAATTACTCGTTTTTGGTTTGAAAAAAAAGTAGGTATGACAACATTTAATTTTCAACGGGAATTCTAATCGGGAAATCCCCGTCCATTTAACAGATAACTTTGTAAGGTTAGAATTCGAATTCACAAAGAAAGATGAACACACACAAAATGTATTTGGTTGGATACATGCAATGATATATTGATCAAAAACATGATTACCGTCAAACTTGCTGAAAGCCGTAGATTTTGCTACGGCCATAGGGTTATAGCCATAGGCCGTGGATTTTGTATTTTTTTGGGCTGAAAACCGTAGAACACGGTAATTGCCGTAGCATTGGCAACACTGTACTTTACTGATGTGCATCTATCTATTCCGTTATACGAAGAAAACATTATTTTAGTGTTCAAGTAATTTTTTTGTCAAGGCTTAAATTATATTAGAAAAATTAAAAATGCCCTTAAATAAAAAAATTAACATTGTTAAATATCATTAAATATTTAAAATACATAGTTTATACATTTTGTGAAATATTTAAAATAGAACAAAGCACCAACTAGCGGTCGGAACATGCAACTCTAGGATTATAGCCCGACTAAATGAAATATTTTGACAGATAGAAGTAAAGACACTAATCTACTGACGTATGTAAATTTGTTGGTTTACAATTCACCACTTTTCTTCTAAGTTATACCACCATGTGCCCGACCAAAGAGTACCTATATAACCACTACGTTTGCCCGACGTCGTCGGACAACCACAGAACACTGTTCTATACTTCCAGCCATCCAGCGAAGCGGGCGACGCTCGGAGCGTTGCTTGGGCGTTCGTTTGTATGATCGCTATGAGTAACTGAACGACAAAAGTACGTTCCGTGCGTCGCCGTCATCTGACGATATTATTATATGTGAACGTAGCCCTCTGCATTCAAGAATTTCTTTGATATTCGTTAGGGTCGAAACCACGAAACACAAAACTCCGACGTAACGTCGTTCTTACGTCGTGGTTGCGCATTCCTGCGATAATTATATGAATGGTTACCATGGTTACCCGAACTATGGCCAAAGAACATTATTTATGTATGTATCATATATATAGATTCATGACATGGCCAGCAAAACGCCTTGCATGCCGCTGCCACACGAAATCGAAACGCAGTTTTCTACGTTGCAAATTCGTTTTGTGCCGATTCGCCGTTCTGTGTTTTTTACCCTTCTTAGTGCAACGTTTGGATATTCGCCAAGCATAGACGAATACGCACGCACGACTACGAGCATATATGTAAACGATTTGTTCGAGTGTATTCGCTACTGTTAATTCAATTCATTGTTCTTTATTTGCGGTTTTTTTGTGGTATCGCACAAATAAATATTCGACGAGTTACTCTCTTAGTGCAACGTTTAGATATTCGCCAAGCACAGACGAATAGGCACGCACGACTACGAGCATACATGTAAACGATTTGTTTGAGTGTATTCGCTACTGTCAATTCAATTAAATGTTCTTTATTTGCGGATTTTTTGTCGTATCGCACAAATAAATATTCGGCGAGTTATTCGCCGAATTATTCGTCCGATAATGTAAAACGGTGAGATTGGATAATTGGATCCACATTTACCTAAAGTTGAGGTGTTAGCTAATGTGGAATGCCCTTTCGTATCAAAAAAATCCTGCGATTCCGGGATTGACAAATATAATTTTAGAATTGGAGTATATTTAGTTACGTTCAGAAGGCCAATTCTCGTAATTAAAAACCATGGGATGGAATTAGAAACCATGGGACCAACTTCGAGATATACCCTATCCATTAAAAAATGAATCATCAAAATCGGTTAACTCTGTAAAAAATTATGTGTGATCATACATAAAAAAAAAAAAAAAAATACGCGTCGAATTGAGAACCTCCTCCTTTTTTTCGTCGGTTAATAAAACGCGACTACGTGACTATCGCAAGTTCGCGCGAATTTTTTTCGTGCGAGAACGCGTTCGCGACAAGCGTACAGGGGTCTTACTCCCGACTGGATCGAGTGCTATATCAATAGAATAGAATATAAAAGAATCATTATTGTTGTGATTTTGTAAAAAAAAACCTATCTCAATTTGATTTCGAGTTATTGTCAAATCATACTGCATTTTTCTAGGAATAAATAATAATAAATATCTTTCGGACATTTTTACACAGCACCATCTAGTCCCAAACTAAGCAGAGCTTGTGCTATGGGTACTAGACAATGGATAACTTATATACTTTTTTTTTTGTGAATACATACTTATAATTCATACGCAACACCCAGACCAACACAAACACTTATGTTCATCACACGAATTTTGTGTCCTGTGGGAATCGAACCCAAGACCTCATGATCAGCAGTCCGACCCACGAACCACTAGACCACAGACGTCGTCATAATTAAATTATTTATATTTAGGTTACATAAATCATATAGGTAACAATTATTTTAAAAACTTGTGTTTAGTACGCAATGCTTAACAACATACATAAAACATAACAAATAAATGATGATTATCGCACGATCATGTCAAGTCATGAACAAAATACGCGAATGAAATACGCGCGAACTTGCGACGGTCGCGTAGATGCGTTGTATTAGGACAGCGCCTTACTCGTTGAAAATAGGGTGACTTTCACACCGAGAGCAACATAGCTGAATGCATCCCATGGGGGAAACTTCTGTCTGTCAGGTGATGTCAGTGTCAATCTGGTGTCAATCTGTTCTTCTGTCAAAACTCAAATGTCAATCAAGTCAAAATTAAGCAACCGTGTGCGTCGCTCGTTGATTATTATCGGGACGTAGATTTTGTTAATTCTTGATTTTCCTTTTTCACTAACGGGACTCGGAAGTGAGCCTGTGTCTTCTGCAAGTGCTCAAAAAAAGTTAATATCAGCTATGGCGGGTAAGTAGAATGTTGATAATATTTTCAAATAAATCATTGGTTATTATATGGTTATGTACCTTTAAAATATTCTGAAACGTGCCTAATGTGCTCTTGATAAGAGTTTTTTCGTCACTGTGTTTATATAATAAATATAGTCCATTTAAAAAGTAACAAACGCATCTGTTTGGCTTTGAAACCGGTTTACGCAGTATTTTCGTAATTTCCGTTTCACTGAGCAAGTAACGGCTTATACTAAACCTGTATTAATGAAATCACTACAGAATAACAGAAGAAATCGTCTATAGATACATACAAACCCATATTTACAAACTTAATTTTAGGTTACAAAAATTGGTTACAAAATAACTATAGAATTTTCGTCATTGCTGTGATATCTTATCAGAAAAACTACGTATTTTTATCTTATTAGTATTTGCATAGTAATACTACAACAATGCTCAGTTACCTGACAAAATTATTTCAAAATTTTAAATTGTATTTATATGATTAATTTCATAGAATTATTTTGACCTTGTTCCAAACATGTTGTAGTATGCTTAAAATGCTTACAGACTAACCAAATGCGGCTGAATAAAAGCTATCTACAATTGCAGTACAATATAATAAGATAATATTATCTAGAAACATGTATAAGTCTCAATTTTCAACATTGTTTATGTAAATTATATAGTGTTAGTAACCTTTGATCTTAGGTCTGTATTAAAGAACAAAACTCAAACATGACTACTATTTTCATAATGTACAGGGTTGTTAGATCGAGTTTCTGAATTTTCCCCATATTCATATATTTTTTCCCCAAAAAACATTTTGCAACCTTTTTCCTAATTTTTAGGGTTCCGTAGTCCTACAAGGAACCCTTATAGTTTCGTCATGTCCATCCGTCTGTCCGTCTGTCCTAATCCTTTACAGCTTAATAACTTCTACAGTTATTTATAAACATAAGTAAATGAATTTAAAAAAAAAAATTGAATAGATGTAGATCTCAATTTTAAAAGAATAAAAATATCATGATTACGTATTTTAGGGGTGGCGCCCATACATGTGAAATGGGGATGAAATTTTTTTTTTCGTTGCACCCCCTCGTGTGGGGTATCATTGAATAGGTCTACTAAAATGAAGGTAATGTTTCATACATCACTTTTTTATCAGGTGTACCATCTGCGAAATATAGCCTGCCAAAGTGGCTTGCAATGTGTCTCCCCCTGCCATTTCTAAACTATGCAATGTAGAAACTTATAATCTTTAACATTGATAGACCTTTGTAAAAACTCTGTTTTAAAATTATTTCGAGCATATTGTGATTATAATTTTTTGAGTTATAGAGAGAAAACTGAAAAATACTTAAAACGTCCTAGTTCAAAGGTCATTGACCTAAGAGAAAAATGATCATAGCAAATAATGCTCCTTTAGCTACTTTCTATTTGAAAAAATCACAAAAAGTAACTTTGTGTTATGTTGACGACACACTTCTTAAAGTTGGCGCCATCTAGCGGCGTCTAACAACACTCTAGTAGTCGCCAATGCTGCCGTCAAGTGCCTTCTATTGCATTTGGCACTGTATAGCGCCATCTAGCGGCTACTGACAACACTCTCTGAGTCGCCAATGCTGGCGTCTATTGCAAAAACTAAAATAGCCATGATTAATATTCGATTTGATTTGTTTGTAACACATACTTAAGGAACCCTATAATACTGAGCATGACCCGACATGCTCTTGGCCGGTTTTTTTTTTTCAAATCGAATAACAATGCAAATATTACAAATTGAAAAATATAAGGCTATATTTATTCAAAAAATTGCTATAAGAACATTTTATAGTGTGTCATGTTCATGGATGATATTTAAAATTTTCGATACTTCGTCTGTATTCAAACCTTTAATTATTTACTCACAGAAGTCACAGACATTATACAAACTAGTACAATATCTGTATTGTATCTGTATTTTACTTTTCCCAAATATTTCCCCAAAATTTGCCCAAGAGCAACTTTTTTCCCCAAAATTGTGAAAAAAACCCCAAATCTACCAACCATGATGGTGTACAATAATGCATTTTCTATCTATCTATCTTTAATCACTGTTTAACACTACTTTTGACTTAAGATTTAATTTTATAACATTCTTTCATTCATTCATTAAGCATATACTGGGTGTAAGGGAAATGCTTCCGAAAACGCAGATAGGTGCTGGTGATTATTGATACGAAACCACGAAAAAAAATGCGATTCTTGTTTTAGATTTTTTCATATAAGTATTTTTTTTTTTGCATTTTTCATACATAACCAGCTTTGGGCAGTTAAATAAAACTCATAGATAACGAAAAATGCAATAAAAATAATGAAAAAATCTAAAACAAGAATCGTTTTTTTTTCGTGGTTTCGTATCAGTAATCACCAGCACTATCACCTATTTTCGTTTTCGGAAGCGTTTCCCTGACACCCTGTATATTCATTGATCACATTTCAGCAGAGTAGCTTTTTTTTGTAATGTTAATTACATTGCGTATATTATTTGAAAGGTACTAGTCTGTGGCCCCAAACTTATGATTTTTGTATGTCAATGTAATTAATAATATTTATTTGTTTCAGCTACCAACAACCCATACAGCCATCTCCTGAAGACTATCAACGTGAATGGGAAACAATATGGCTACTATGACGTGACTGCACTCGGGGAGAAGTATGGTGAGTTAAAAGAGCCTCCACGAGTGACGATATTTAATTGATGGTCCGGCGCACCCTGGGCAGTCAGCCCCGCTACCAACCTGCTGACTGGCTAATATTTTCCCCACGACATGAGCTATTATCATTATGTAGCTCATGTCGACATGAAGAAGAAGAAGAAGATGGTGAGTTGTTTATTTATAATGGGTGTACAAGAACCCATCACAAAGCCGTAAGCCGTAAAGCCCGGGGCGATTTAGGTTAGATAATTCTCAATACTGCCTGACTGTCTCGTTAGTCTAGTGGTTGCAAGCGCGACTGCTGAGCGTGTGGTTCGATTCCCGGGTCGGGCAAAGTGTTATTGGGTTTTTTCATTAGGAAATTCTCAGTAGCAGCCCGGAGTCTGTATTTGTGCCCGGTCAATGGCAATAGGCTCGCCCCCTATTACATGGGACTATAACATAACTGGCGAAATGTGGATGTACTATTACACCTCTGCCTACCCTTTCGGGAAATACAGGCGTGATGTTATGTTGTTTAAGAAAAAAAATTTTTTTTTTTTTTGAGAAATGTATATTAAGATGGTTTGGATATAAAGAGAGGATGGACGAGAGAGATTTACGAAACAAGTATACGAAGCGAGTGTGGATGGAAGAGTTGGAAGGGGACAACCTCGGTGAACGTATCGCGATCAAATCGCGGACATTCTCAAAAAATGCCAGGTTAAGAGTACTCTAAACCGACGAGCATGCATGACGAGGTTAATGGACGTAGGTGAAGCGAAAGAGGTGTGTCAGGATCGTTGCAGGTGGAAATCGAGGATCAGCCTATCCGTTGGTAAAAACTGTAATAAAATCCGTTCAGTACTTTTGGAGATTCCCACAAATCGATCTTACCCCACCCCATATTACACCATTACATACGCCCTTCCCCGTATTTGAGATATCTCGAAATTTTTATACATGTCATTGAAATAATTGAAAACATCTTAAGAGGCTGACACCTAAAAAATCAGACCTCTGCGGTCACTGTCGTTTCGTACAGAACTGAAAGAGAGGCAACGAGCCGAGGTACGTCGGATACGCCGCTCAACTTGAATGAAAATCAACAATATTTTTTTTTAACAAAAAACTAAAACCTTATTTGAAAAGCAGAATAGAATAGAATATATTTATTTGCATATTAGATTATAGTCTTTCTCAAATGTTTTCTTAATTTTATTTATAATATTTAGTAAATAATAGAGATTGGTGCCGATTCTCTTGTACACCCACCTAAACCTAACTTTAACTAAAATTTACAAATTTTAGTTTAGGAAATCATAAAACTTATTCTGTGTTTATCTTTTTCTTATTTTAGAAAACTTGTTGACAGCTCTAATAATTGAGTTTGACGCATCTAAGTTGAATTGGCGGTGTTACCAGTACATCTTAAAAAAAATATTAAAGAGTGAATGGAATGACCGAAAGTTCACAAAAACAAGGAAATTAAATAATAATTATATTTGGAATTATTAGTTTATCATTAAAATTAAGAAGAAAAAATCATAACACGAAATAAAGTACATTTTTGTTTTATATTTTCAATAAAATATATAAATTGGAATAATGTGATCAGATTAAAGTGCTAGGTTATTATTTTCTACGGCCCGTATTACAGAACGATACTCAAGCGTTGATCACTGTTTAAAACTAGTTTTGAGTTGAGCTTTGATTTTAGAACGTTCCTCAAGCAGAGATTTATTAATCACAGTTCAGCTGAGTTCAGCTTTATTTTATACTGTCACCTGTTTCGGTATTTGAACAGAGATTTGATCTGTAATCAATCACTCTAGTGTGGTCTAGACTACGCTTGAGTAGAGATTCCTATTTTAATTCAGGTCAAATTCGTGTGTTATGTTGTTGAATTAAAGTTTATAATAATTACCGTTCTAGAATAAGACCGATACTCATGTAACGATCTATCCTTAAGTAGTGATCAGGTGATTGGAGTTTAAACTGTACTTGTGGAACCTTCTGTAATACGGGCCCAAGAGTACCTATCAAAGGAGATATATTGTTACCATCGCAGCGTATCATATTGTATATCTTAAACAACGAGAAACAGAGCTATTTGCAAAAAACGCAAGCATGCAATCACAATAATAAACTATTTCTTTAATTTAAAAAGCTGGAATTTCCCTTTTTAAAGACGTGGTTAAAAAGTTCTAGCACCCAGGACACGAAATTTCTCAAAAAAGTTGAATAAATTAGAATATTAAGCCAAAAAGTACCACGCAGGATTACAAACATTGTTGCCAGGTCTCCCGATTTTCAACAAAGATCTCCCGATTTTTTACAATCCCTGTATTATTATATTCTCTTTGGTATAAAGCTAATAATAGGAATAAGATCAAAACCTGGCAAAAAAACTCCATAAAATGAAACGGACGGATAAGTTGCTGCCCTGAATATTTCCGTCACTTGTTACACAGTGCAGTAAAATATCAAACTGCTTTGATTTTAATATTATAGCTGGAATGTTAGCAAAATGTAATACCGGGATTACTTCAAAAACTTTGATTTTTGTTGAAAAACATAATCTCCCGATTTTTTCCATTGTTCCTCAATACATCTCCCGCTTGTTTCATAATAAGCCTCCCGGATTTTGAAAATCGGACCTGGCAACACTGATTACAAACTTGGAGACTTTCTCCCCAAAAGAGGGAAAATTTGTGAATTCAGGCTTTTTAGGGACACATATTAGCATAAAATGATAGAATTGAATGTCAAACATAGATTTTTTTTTCCCATTGTATGGATTTATGTACTTCTTATCCTTTATTATATAGGTACCTCTTCTTATCGAAATTATAAATTTCATTGTATATTTCTATGAACAACTTACCTTTCTGCTGAATCTACAACAGCTGCAACCACATAGTAGGCATCCATTATTTATTTTAAACTACCTAAAAACTATAAAAATGAATAAAATAAGCTTTGCAATTTTAGTTGTTGATAACTAATTATAGTCGACATGTATTTTGATATAATAGTCAGATTTAGGTTGACATTTCTAATATTAGGTGAAAAACGTCAATTACAGAATAGCAAAAATGTCAATTTTTACTAAGTTGAATAACTAAACTAATTTTGGTCCTGTCAAACCAAAAATTAGTTTTAAAGTGAATTTCAGAATAGAAAACGTCGTTTGACAGAGAGAAGACCGAGAGAATTTTGTGACAAGAAAATCGGCACCATTGGTGCCGATTCTCTTGTCACAAAATTCTCTAAACTAGACTAAAAATCACCTAAATTTAGTTTAGTCCTGTCAAACGACGTTTTTCTATTCTGAAATTCACTTTAAAACTAATTTTTGGTTTGACAGGACCAAAATTAGTTTAGTTATTTAACTTAGTAAAAATTGACATTTTGCTATTCTGTAATTGACGTTTTCACCTAATATTAGAAATGTCAACCTAAATCTGACTATTTTTAGAAGGCATCAAAATACATGTCGACTATAATTAGTTATCAACAACTAAAATTGCAAAGCTTATTTTATTCATTTTTATAGTTTTTAGGTAGTTTAAAATAAATAATGGATGCCTACTATGTGGTTGCAGCTGTTGTAGATTCAGCAGAAAGGTAAATTGTTCATAGAAATATACAATGAAATTTATAATTTCGACAAGAAGAGGTACCTATATAATAAAGGTTAAGAAGTACATAAATCCTACAATGGGAAAAAAAAATCTATGTTTGACATTCAAGTCTATCATTTTATGCTAATATGTGTCCCTAAAAAGCCTGAATTCACAAATTTTCCCTGTTTTGGGGAGAAAGTCTCCAAGTTTGTAATCAGTGTTGCCAGGTCCGATTTTCAAAATCCGGGAGGCTTATTATGTAAAAAGCGGGAGATGTATTGAGGAACAATGGAAAAAATCGGGAGATTATGTTTTTCAACAAAAATCAAAGTTTTTGAAGTAATCCCGGTATTACATTTTGCTAACATTCCAGCTATAATATTAAAATCAAAGCAGTTTGATATTTTACTGCACTGTGTAACAAGTGACGGAAATATTCAGGGCAGCAACTTATCCGTCCGTTTCATTTTATGCAGTTTTTTTGCCAGGTTTTGATCTTATTCCTATTATTAGCTTTATACAGGGATTGTAAAAAATCGGGAGATCTTTGTCGAAAATCGGGATACCGGGAGATTTTTAGGAAAATCTGTGAATTTCCCAGAAAATCGGGAGACCTGGCAACAATTTTTGTAATCCTGCGTGGTACTTTTTGGCTTATATTCTAATTTATTCAACTTTTATGAGAAATTTCGTGTCCTGGGTGCTAGAACTTTTTAACCACGTCTTTAAAAAGGGAAATTCCAGCTTTTTAAATTAAAGAAATAGTTTATTATTGTGATTGCCCATGGAATTCAAAGGTCCTTGCGTTTTTTGCAAATAGCTCTGTTTCTCGTTGTTTAAGATATACAATATGATACGCTGCAATAATAACAATATATCTCCTTTGATAGGTACTCTTGTGCCCGTATTACAGAAGGTTCCTCAAGTACAGTTTAAACTCCAATCACCTGATTACTACTTAAGGATAGAATCGTTACATGAGTATCGGTCTTATTCCAGAACGGTAATTATTATAAACTTTAATTCAACAATAAAACACACGAATTTGACCTGAATTAAAATAGAAATCTCTACTCAAGCGTAATCTGGAC
The DNA here is from genome assembly GCA_949699075.1 of Asteroscopus sphinx. Classification (NCBI taxonomy): domain Eukaryota; kingdom Metazoa; phylum Arthropoda; class Insecta; order Lepidoptera; family Noctuidae; genus Asteroscopus; species Asteroscopus sphinx. The sequence continues at coordinate 13,700,047 of OX453031.1, read as the reverse complement.
CACACTAGAGTGATTGATTAAAGATCAAATCTCTGCTCAAATACCGAAACAGGTGACAGTATAAAATAAAGCTAAACTCAGCTGAACTGTGATCAATAAATGTCTGCTTGAGGAACGTTCTAAAATCAAAGCCCAACTTAAAACTAGTTTTAAACAGTGATCAACGCTTGAGTATCGTTCTGTAATACGGGCCGTAGAAAATAATAACCTAGCTCTTTAATCTGATCACATTATTCCAATTTATATATTTTATTGAAAATATAAAACAAAAATGTACTTTATTTCGTGACATGATTTTTTCTTCTTAATTTTAATGATAAACTAATAATTCCAAATATAATTATTATTTAATTTCCTTGTTTTTGTGAACTTTCGGTCATTCCATTCACTCTTTAATAAAAAAATTAAGATGTACTGGTAACACCGCCAATTCAACTTAGATGCGTCAAACTCAATTATTAGAGCTGTCAACAAGTTTTCTAAAATAAGAAAAAGATAAACACAGAATAAGTTTTATGATTTTCTAAACTAAAATTTGTAAATTTTAGTTATAGTTAGGTTTAGGTGGGTGTACAAGAGAATCGGCACCATTGTTTGCTTTAAAGCATGTTTTAAGAGGTTAGTTTACAATTCTTTTCTATAGAGAAAACTTCAAGAAAACGTATTTTGGGCACAATACAGTTTCAGAAAATACGATCAAGATTAACATATATTTTTTTCACTGCCACAGACTGAATAGATACAGCTAAAAATGTTTTTAAAAGAAGCCTATTTGGGGTATTTGGCTGTTGTCAGCGTCTTAAGGCGTCATTGTACGATTGTATCAGTATGAACAACTTTTACTATGGGACCAATCCAGAAATCGCGAAAAAAGTATCAGCTGTTACGTACATTTTGTAAAGTTCATCATTACAGCCGAAAGACGTCCACTACTGGACAAAGGCCTCCCCCAATTAAGGGGGGGATATGCCATAATCGCCACGCTTGGCAGGCGGGTTGGCGATCGCAGTTGGTTGGTTAAATACTCAGAGAATGCTGCTGCCCATCCTCTGGTGAATCCCTTAGTCGCCTTTTACGACACCCATGAGAAGAGATAAGGGTGATGCTATTCTTTAAGTCCGGCACCACACGGACTTTGTAAAGTTATGCGAACATAAATGTATCGAGCTGCAGATTTTTTTTTTCGCGATTTAAGGCTTGGTCCCATAGTAAAAGTTGTTCATACTGATGAGTACAATGACCCCTTAAGATGTTTTCAGTTATTTTAATAACACATTGTAGAATATTCTATGGTTATTTGTTGATGATATAATTTGCGATGGCAGTTCAAGGCGTTTTCAGATAAATATTTGTATAGATTTGATAAGTCCACTGAATAACGTGTCTTATCAATGAATGTAGGTAGCGTGAGATGTAGGTAACTTTCGGAGATGGAATGTGTTGAATCTGCACATCGACATCATCAGCTCAGCCTATCGCAGTCCACTGCTGGGCATAGGCATAAGCATGGTATAATAAGATGTTTCACCAGGTATTCTCTTCCCGCAATGACAGCGCGATGCCTCCCAAGCTACGTCACGATCAGTGCTGCCATTGATTGGTATCTTCAATATACTTAAGGAGATTTTTGTTCATAATGAATATAATATAAATTCCTAACTAGCCTAACTATTTGTTATCTCATGTTATTCATCTAATTAGTTAATAAAGGAAACTATATTAAATTACTAGTTAAAAAGTGATTATTTATAGAAGAAAGTAAATGAAAAAATGCATTTTGCTCGGGTAATTTATTTACACGTTGTGGCAGCACATCAAACTGACAAGTGTCACGCTAACAGCCCGCTATTGGCTCCACGGCCGATGACGTCGTACGGAGGCAATCACGTGACCTAGCTGTCACGGGAAGAGACTACCTGGTGTTATCATACCATGGGCATAAGAATAAGAATAATTTTATTGTATAAAGGTTACAAACAATTGGGTTGAGGTCCTAGACCTCACACTAGGATTCCCTGTGTCGTGAGATCTAGGCTCTTTCATTCCGTTTACAAATTTACTGTCAGTATCAGTGTTGCCAGGTCCAATTTTCAAAATCCGCGAGGCTTATTATGGAAAAAGCGGGAGATGTATTGAGGAAAAATGGAAAAAATCGGGAGAATATGTTTTTCAACAAAAATCATAGTTTTTGAAGTAATTAAGTAGTTTTTGATATTCTATTTTGCTACCATTCCAGCTGTAATATTAAAATCAAAGCAGTTTGATATTTTACTGCACTTTGTAACAAATAACGGAAATATTCAGGGCAGCAACTTATCCGTCTGTTTCATTTTATACAGTTTTTTGACAGGTTTTGATCTTATTCCTATTATTAGGCTTTATACAGGGATTGTAAAAAATCGGTAGATTTTTGTCGAAAATCGGGAGATAGGGAGATTTTTAGGAAAATCCGTGAATCTCCCGGAAAATCGGGACCTGGCAACAGTGGTCAGTATTTCCGTGTTAAGGAGACAATCATTTGCAATCACGTTGGTACTTAATAATACGATACGTTTCGATTTCTTAATCTAAGATGGAATATAAAATAAAATGAAGTAAATTTAGGTATGAATATATGAGCGCTATGTGTGGGGGTGTGTATTTGTGTGAGTGTTGTAAGGTGTGTATTTGTGTGAGTGTTGTAAGGTGTGTATTTGTGTGAGTGTTGTAAGGTGTGTGTTTGTGTGAGTGTTGTAAGGTGTATGGTTGCGTGTTGAGAGTTTTGTGTAGAGTGGGTGTGTGTGTTATCGAATAGGTGTTTCTGACACTGAGCATAAGTGTACTGACAGTGCGTTCATGTGCGTATGCTGGTGTATAGTATAGTATAACGGGCTGGTTTCCGCAACTCCACGTCCAAGTCTGTATTTTACGTATGATGGTGTATCTTTCACTCTATTATTTTTAAAGATTCTTCCGTCATGTCATAGTCCAGTGTTAGAAGCCAATTTGTTATTGTCTTTCTGCAATTTTTATTAGTTAGATTAAGTATTTTGTGTAAATATTGCATTGTCATCCTGTCAGTCCTGGAAGCGAGTTAGTAAAAGCATGGTAAAGATATAAAAAGTACACCCATCTTCAATGATGATGTTGTGATATATGATAACTTGTTACAGTCCAAAGGTACTTTATCAATTAACGCATTCAGAATCAAATTAAATTTTATTGCTTCGTTGACCTCCGTGTGTAATTTATTTAAAGTTCGGGGGGTCAAAAGTCTGTTGAAATTTAAATTCTTTATTGTTATCGGTTGTCACGAATACAGTACTTTTTAAAGATATTGTGATTGTGTAATAAGGGAACGTTGTGGAGTGAAAGAAGATGTAGTGACAAAGATTGAGAAAGGTATGTTAAGATGGTTTGGACATATAGAGAGGATGGACGAGAGGAGATTGACGAAACAAGTATACGAAGCGAGTGTGGATGGAAGAGTGGGAAGGGGACGACCTCGGCGAACGTATCGCGATCAAATCGCGGACGTTCTCAAAAAATGCCAGGTTAAGAGTTCTCTAAACCGACGAGCATGCATGACGAGGTTAATGGACGTAGATGAAGCGAAAGAGGTGTGTCAGGATCCAATCTCTGCCTACCCCAACGGGAAACAGGCGTGATAATATGTATGTATTTGTAATGTTTTGTAGTAGTAGAGCTACTTGTGAAGGAGCTCATCCGGGGAAGTACTACCACCGTACCTATTTGTATACAAACAGTGATGCTAGCATTGCTGTGTTCCGCTGCTCGTGGTGGGTGCCGGGGACATTACAATCACATGAGACTTTACATCTTCATATCTCAGTTTGGTGAACGCGACTTGAATTTCGGTACCATTTAGGCAACAGTCTAGGTGGTATTGCAGTTGTTATGGGCAAGGTAACCGCCTTTAGCCAAAGTAATATATGTATAAGTCTATGCCTTTAGCCCGTTTCACCATCCTAACAACATGTTATTGACATAATTGAAAACCTCTTAAGGGGTCATTGAACCCATCAGTATGAACAATTTTTCCTTTTTTTTTTTTTTACTTGAGGCTTCTGATGCCAATGCATTCTACAAATTTTTATGATAAATTTTTTACTGTTCAGGCTGTGCGTCTGTGGAATGAGTTACCTGTGTCTATACGGCGAGCTCAGTCACTGTTTTCATTTAAAAAAATAGTTAAAGAATACTACCTTTCCAAATAGATTGTAATTTATTAAGACATTGCTTATGTATCCAATCTCCATTCTAAATTGTCAATCTTGGTTCGATATTTCTCTCCGCGTAGTTCATATATCTGTCCTGTTTTATTGAATAAATAAAAAATGCATGTTTTTTGAGGTTTCTTGTATGGGGACCCCCTTTGGTTTTAGACTTTTTTTTGTTTTTAGTATTTGTCGTGATACACCTCATAGTAACACATATTCTGAAAAAATTTCAACCGGTTACCTATTACTGTTCAAAAGATACAGCCCTGTGACAGACAGACGGACGGACGGACGGACAGCGTAGCGAGAGTAATAGGGTCCCGTCTGTCACCCTTCGGGTACGGAACCCTAATAAAAATCATGTCAATCGGTCGCTACGTTTCACAAACTTATTAAAAAGCATCAGATACATCCTTCACATTAGTTTTTATATAAGAATCGATTATGTTTGCTTTATTTTGAATAAAAGATACTCTGTCTGAATACTATAAAGTCGCGTTTCAATAATCATTCTCATTAGCAGGTAGCCCGTAAGAGTTAACTTGAGACCTGAGCGCCGTTATTGTAACGAAGGGGTTGCTGGAAGTGAACCTTGGTGTGCGGGTTCTCCTGAACCTGGGTGTAGGTAAAGAATGTAATAATACGAAGCGTCAAGACATGTTGTTTATTCAATGTTTCAATCTGAACAGAGCCCCAAATAATTTTTTTTTTTTTTTTTTTCGAATGGATTCTCGCAGTTGGTACCGAAGTACCACATCTGCTTAACCGGGCTTAGTTGGCGGAGAGTCCCATGTGGGACTCCATTCGCCGAAGGTTTTTCCCTAATCCTAAATACTTACAAACTAAAGACGCGGTTTCAATACCGCAAGCGGGCGTCCCCCAAGGGGGGGGCTCGAACCTCGCTGGGGCATTGCAGGAGGACCCCGCCGTTCCTATGTCCCCCTAGCAGCCGTTGCTGCATCGAATTTTTCCTCGAAAGTGGCGGACTTTCGGTCTATCGGGTGACGCGCTAAACGCCGTTATGCGGCAAGCCTCGCCGGCGAGGCTAAGACCTACCTAAAACCTAAACAGTGGCTACGCAATAGCCTGCTCCTAGGAACTACTCTAGAGATGCCCCAAATGACAGTTGCACGTTATTTTATAATTTCTAGGAATCTAGTGTTGCCAACTTGATTAAACTTTTAATCGATACATCGTTAAGTAAATTAATAATTAGGCTAAAATTATATAATATGATCAAAATTATATAATATGATCAAAATTATATAATATGATCAAAATTATATAATATGATCAAAATTATATAATATGATCAAAATTATATAATATGATCAAAATTATATAATATGATCAAAATTATATAATATGATCAAAATTATATAATATGATCAAAATTATATAATATGATCAAAATTATATAATATGATCAAGTTGGCTAGTGACGAGATTTATTAAATAATTTAATTGGATTGATATAAATATGATTAATTGAAAGTATAATAGTTGACTCTAAATAAAAGTTATAGTGACTTCATTCGTTCCTTCCGCTGATAAGAAGTGCTCTCTGGGTTGGCTGATCCACGATCTTGTAATATTATGTACTACCTACTGCGCTTTAGGTCTCAAGTTAACTCTTGTGGGTTATAGTAAAAGTCTCGATTAGAATGAATGTTTAATCTCCGCTAATATAGCTAACAATAATTCATTTTTTTTTTTCATTTCAGCCGAAAGACGTCCACTGCTGGACATAGGCCTCACAATAATTAATTAATTTAATTTGTAGTAATAGTGGTTTTTAAGTAGGTGAAAAAATGGGGACGCTAAAAATAATTTATTCTCAAAGTGGCCAGTAGACAAAATAAGTTTGGGAACCACTGGTCTAGAGGGTGTGTCGTATTATATATTGGCCGGGGACTGCAAGGTTAATTTAATTCGTAAAAGAAAACACGTAATGTTATTTAAAAGTATGCTAAACACATCTTTGTTTACCGACGATTGCTGTTGATACGCTGTTTCTTCGAACAGTCGGTACTCGGTATGCGATACGACATTCTTTGATTTGTTATTGAGTAGTTTTGAAGGCCAATAATTCTCGTAATTGAAAACGTTCAATATACAGGGTGTCAGGGAAACGCTTCCGAAAACGAAGATAGGTGATAGTGCTGGTGATTACTGATACGCACAGACCAGTAAGCTTCAAGACTCCGCATAAACAAAGTTTTGTATTCGAACGCAGTCGTAAAACGTTAGTGGGGTCAGGGGGGTGGACGGCGCGTTATGATTGGCCGGCTCAAAAGTTCGGTGGTATGATTCCTTATGATTGGTGCTGCTCGCTGACTGAGTGACGTTCCGATTGGCGGAGGGACGTATGATATGCAGTGGTAGAGCATATGCGTTGTGACCGGGGGTGTCCAGCTAAGCGGCGTCTAGAGGCTTACTGGTCTATGCTGATACGAAACCACATTTTTTTTATGTTAATGTTTGCACGCCCTATTTTAGGCGGAATATTATGTACACACGGCTACACATCAAGCTGTAGAAAACCAGTATAGGCTGACCTCGCGTTGTAAGGAAAACCTATACAATGCGAGGTCAGCTTATACTGGAAAGGTACAGATTGATGTGTAGCCGTGTGTACCAATACAATATTTTTTTTACCATCTATGTATCAATATTCACGCAGATAAAAAATTGAAATTGAATTAGATTTTATCATTATTTTTTGCATTTTTCATACATAACCAGCTTTGGGCAGTTAAATAAAACTGATTTGCAAAAAAACCTCATTAATTTACTTAATTTTTCAAAGTTCGCAATTTAATTCAAATAAAACATCAGCGCCAGTTAGGGGTGAACGACATCCGCTAGCATACGCAGTCCGTGTCGTAGTGAGCGTAGGTAGGTTAAGTACGCGAGGCATGGGGTGCGGGCCAGAAAACCTCCACGTGTGTCTGACGGCTGCTTGTCCCTCTGGACACGTCTGGAGGGAACGGCAATTGTTAGGCCGGTGCATCCTGGATACAGGCAATGGAATCCTTTCGAGGGATTAACCCTCGGGATCTTATTGCCTGTGGCGAATATTCTAATATTCTGGTACGGGAGGGGCCCCATGTGGGCCAATGGGGAGTTGCTCCACGTGTCCCTCTGATGCCAGCAGAGGGCACAGTGGAGGAGCGGGGCGGGCCCGGTGTGCACTCACCCTGCCACTGGGCAGGCAGCGGCGGGACTATCCTTCCCTGCCCCCGTCGATCTCGTAACCCCAAGAGTGCCCGCTGAGTAGTGTTCTCGCGCCTCTTGGGACCGAGGGTCTTGGCTTTACCACCCAGACCACGAGGAAACAATTTCCCTCCCTGTATCGCGTGTGACACAAAACGATGCGTGCGAGAAACCACCAAAACAATTTGCAGGTATTTCCACCCTTTGGCAATGCCGCCGATGACTTATTTTCAGAGTTATTCGGGATTTATTCTCAAACTCTCGCTATGTGTCTAAGTGAAAATTTGGATATTAAATAATAGTAGCTTTTTTGAGTATTTTTAAATGACTCCACATTATTTATCATTTGCTCCAAAAATATGGCACGGTTACATATCAACAACTTGTATTGTGCTGCCGCTGCGTATGGAACATATCTATACTTTTAAATATCATTGGATTGAAGGGCAAATATCCATACTTTCGCATTTATATTATTTTTATTTTTTCTTAGGATTAAAATTTGGTTTTTGCCATCGTCCACAGATCGTCTCCCCTACTCAGTGAGAGTTCTCCTGGAGTCGTGTGTGAGGAATTGCGACAATTTCCAAGTGCTGGAGAAGGATGTCCAGAGTGTGCTGCAGTGGGAGACCAACCAGACTGTTGAGGGGGGCGTCGAGATCGCGTTCAAACCCGCCAGGGTTATACTACAGGTGAGTTGAGGTCTTTAAACGAAGGTTCTAGAAAGAACAAGAACAGGCAAATGTGGCTATAAATGAGAATTGTGATATTAAACCGGCCAAATGTGAGTCGGACACACGCAGTAAGGGTTCCGTACCACCCATCGACCTGATACCCCATAGAAACTTCAAGAGAGAAGAGAGTTCATCAAAAGACATCAAAGCACCGTGTGCGAAATATGAGTTTTTGGATCTCTTTCTTACGCAGGTACATATGTCTATGTTTGCCCTATTTTTTTTTAAGTATTTGTTGCTAAACTACATAGTATGCACTATAATCAAACCAAGTTTGACGCTGGTATGTATTACCGTTTTGAAGATAGAGCAGGATCAAAAACGTTGAAAAAAATGCATATTTTTCGAGGTCGATGGGTGGTACGGAATCCTTACTGCGAGAGTCCGACTCGCACTTGGCCGGTTTTTTATGTTCACCTAACGCATGTCTTATTGTTGTGGCAATAAATCATTTTTCTTTCTTTCTTTCAAAACTGTCCAACAGGATCTCACAGGCGTCCCTGCCGTGGTCGACTTCGCGGCCATGCGAGACGCTGTCAAGAACCTGGGTGGAGACCCTCAGAGGATCAACCCGATCTGCCCAGCCGATTTGGTCATTGACCACTCCGTACAAGTGGACTTTGCTAGGGTGTAAGTGTTACCATATTTTATCATCATCATATCATTTCAGCCGAAAGACGTCCACTGCTGGACATAGGCCTCTCCCAAGCATCGCCACAGAGACCGGTCCTGCGCCTTCCGCATCCAGCGGATTCCCGCGACCTTCACCAGGGTGTCGGTCCACTTTGTCTTTCGGCCTACCCACGCTGCGCCTTCCAGTACTTTACGGCCCCATCGGCCATCCGTTCTGCGAGCAATGTGGCCCGCCCACTGCCACTTAAGTTTGGCAATTCTTCGGGCTATGTCGGTTACTTTCGTTCTCCTGCGAATCTCCTCATTTCTGATTCGATCACGCAGGGACACTCCGAGCATAGCCCTCTCCATTGCCCTTTGAGTGACTTTGAGCCTTCTTATCAGGCCCATTGTGAGCGACCACGTTTCCGCATTCAACTGATACTGTGCGGACAGCCCGTAATTTATATCTATAAGGTATAATATTTATGCTCGATTTACGCTCCCTAGTATGTAAGGGAGCGTTCAAGTGTTACGTTATGAATTTGGGGGGAGCAGGGTTTCTGAAACGTTACGATACGTTACAGGGGCGCGAGGGCGGGGTTTGAACTACGCGTTACGTAACATTGTTTTAACCCTTCATCAACTCAGCCTATCGCAGTCCACTGCTGGACATAGGCCTCTCCCAAGTTGCGCCACAACACTCGGTCCTCTGCCTTCCGCATTCAGTCCATCCCAGCCACGTTCTTCAGGTCGTCGGTCCACCTGGCGGGGGGCGGGGGGGCGCCCTACGCTGCGTTTGCTGATTCGCGGTCTCCACTCAAGGACTCGTCTGCTCCAGCGGCCGTCGGTACTTCGACAGACATGGCCAGCCCACTGCCACTTCAGCTTACTGATCCTACAAGCTATGTCGGTCACTCCGGTTCTTCTGCGGATAATCTCGTTACTGATTTTATCCTTCAAAGAAAGTCCAAACGTAGCTCGCTGAGCGACTTTGAATTTGTGGACTAGCCCAACTGTCAGTGTCCACGTCTCGGCGCCGTAAGTCATGACAGGCAGGACGCACTGGTTGAAGACCTTTGTCTTCAAACTTTGCGGTATAGGCGACGAGAAGTCTCGGCGAAGTTTGCCAAATGCTGCCCATCCCAAACGGATCCTTCTGTCGGCTTCTTTCTCGAAGTTGTGCCTACCAAGTTGAATTATCTGCCCTAGGTAGACGTACTCCGTTACAACTTCGAGTGCCGACCCTTCGACGAATATCGGCCTCGGCATGACATGCAAATTGAACATGACTTTAGTCTTGTCCAGATTCATGCCAAGACCGACACGCCGAGAGGCTCCGTTTAAGCTGTGCAGCATTTCGCCCAGTTGTTCCAGCGACTCAGCCATTACAACGATGTCATCGGCAAAGCGGAGATGTGATATGTTCTCGCCGTTAACGTTGATACCCTGTCCAGTCCAGCGTCTTGAAGACGTCTTCCAACGCGTTAGTGAACAATTTTGGGGATATGACATCCCCTTGTCTCACCCCTCTGCGCAGTTGGATAGGTTTCGTCTTTTGGACCTGTCCTTATTATACCACGGTATTTACCATTTATTTTTGTTACAGTCCTGACGCCTTAAACAAGAACCAGGAGCTGGAGTTCGAGAGGAACAAGGAACGATTCCAGTTTCTAAAGTGGGGGGCTCAGTCGTTTGATAACATGCTGATAGTCCCGCCCGGATCCGGTATCGTGCACCAGGTAAGGTTACGTTCGAACTGTGACTCCGCAGTAACTTGGAGACGATGGAGTCGATTCCCTTGTTCAGGAACTAAACTTATTGAAGTAAAACTTCTTTAGGCTCGCTTGACTTGGGGAGTAAGCTGGTGAATGCGTTACGAGTCGTGAGGTGAACGGAGGGGGTAGTGCGGGACGCGGGGAGCGAGGCGCGGCACACGACACAGCGCCGCCATTCCTTTGTTCTCATTGAAATAGTATTGAGGGGAGATATAAGTTAGTGAAGTTTTACTTCAGTCGTGTTTTTCTAAAACACACTCGTTTTTTTTAAAACTATCGGTCTCTTTTACTAATAGTAGATAAAAGGAAGGGATGGCAACAATTTTAGAACTGTCAAATTAGTTTTCGTGTTACATTTTTTTGTATTTAAGTGGGCACGTTCCGAGATCACGACTTTACTTTGGAAATCTAAATTACTTACTAAATTAATTAATAATTAATATTTATTTATTATTCTATTTACATGTAATTATTAATTAATTATTTGTAAATTGTTTAATTTTGTTAGATAAGTTATGTAGTCAAACAGTGGCGTGCATTGGGTTTCGGCCTAGGTAGGCAGGCACTAAACAGACAGAGCAAGTTACTAGTATAAAATTTAAAAATCTCGTACACATATTTCATACAAAACAAACACGAAAACGAGACGTTTTAACAACGACGTTTAAAAGAAAAAGACTATTACATTTGAATGACGGCACACAGTTAGTCCAGTTACAGTTGTATTAACGTGTAATAGTCACAACATTTTACCTTTTCTTGAGTTAAAAACAGATTTGGTGTTTGTCTACTAAAATACACTTTTTTGTTTTGTCAACAAACGAAAACTGACTGAAAGGGTTTCTCGTAATTTCTCTAAACATTAAATCTTCACTATAAACCGAGCACTGTAATTCATCCATGTTTACATAAGTTTCTTTACAAAAAACTCCACAAATCACAATAAAACGCTAATTAATACACGATTTATGCAATTCGATGTGCAAATAGAAACAAGAATGTCAAGTACTGTCAAGTGTCAACTGCCCATTAGAGTTGGGCGTTATTTAACGTCGGTTTGAGAAAATGCTTACGAGGGTGATAATAATCGAATACGTAGTTTCGAGGATATAGTAATGTAACGTTTATTTTACGAATAAAGTCACATAATAGATTTACGGAGCACGAAAACCACAGATTTTACACAATTATTATTCATTATAACATTAGATAAATAACGTTATAACTCTATTGATAATTCGATATAAGCGTATACTAAGTTCGTTATTTTACGATAAATGTATAGCAATGTACGATCGACCGCATGTCAGTGGTAACATTTTTGACATTGACAGCGTCTTTATTTCGTAAGCAGTAAGGACGGTTTTGTAATTCAAGTGTTACCACTGTCATGCAATCGAGAGTACAACTTTTTTTTAAATATATTTACCATTTACACTTAAATGCAAATAATATAAAACTATTACTATCATTACTTTGCCATTATTTTTCTAATGTTGAGTATAGTTTTATTATAACGATCAATTTGTAGTTTGTATGGAATAACTAGTTCTAAAATAATCGGTTATAAACTACTTCGCGTACACACGAAACGGTTACGTGTGAAAAACGTTACGAACGACCCATGACTACTGCCAATAATGCCAACCAAACAACAGGCAATACCTGTAGACCGATAATGCGGATAAATTGCGAATTATCAAATGTTAATGTGTTACGCATGGCCGTATCGTGATTTATGTTTTTCTCGTATTACAGCCTAAAGTAGTGTGTGTGTATATAGTTACACTAAATGGTTTGATCACACACGTGAATTTCCAGGCATTCGTGCGGCTCGCCTGCCTAATGCCTACGCCTAGTATGAAGTTTCGCATTGAATTCATACATTATTATTGAATACCTATGTTAATTGTTTTTATTTAATACTCTGATTAATTTATTTAGTTATAGTTAATATTGAATTCTAACGAGGTAGGCATTGCTTATTTGCCTATATGCAATGCACGCCACTGTAGTCAAAATTTTTGTTATTCTGTTGTACACTTGTTTTTATCCTCTATTAATATATCAACATCTCTATCGCTCTAAGGTTTGCTGTAAGAAAACTCATTTTTGAGTTAAGCTCGCCGATGTACATAAGCTTTCCTATTGTAATATTAATGTGTATTTGTGTGTACAATAAAGTATAATAATTTAATTTAATTTACGACTAATTTGACAGTTCTAAAATTGTTGCCATCCCTTTCTTTCATCTACTATTAGTAAAAGAGAGCGATAGCTTAAAATAAGTTTAGTTCGTGAACAAAGAGAATCGATACCATTATGCAAAAAATTACTGATGATAATCTAAGGTAAAAAGCACGCGTGCGTTATAAGCTACATTATGAACATAAAAGCGGTGCAATAAGAGCCATTTTACGAGCAAGTGTGTTGAAAAAAATATTCATATTACCAGATCATCATCAGCCTATATTAGTCCACTGCTGGACATAGGCCTCTCCAATGGCTCGCCACTGACATCGATCCTCGGCCGCTCGCATCCAGCTGCTACCAGCCACCTTGCTAATATCATCGCTCCACCAAGCCTGAGGGCGTCCTACCCTACGTTTACCGATTCGCGGTCTCCGCTCAAGAACACGTATACCCCAACGGCCATCAGTTCTTCTGCTAATGTGGCCGGCCTCGTATCCTCGTTTCGTTCGTTCGCGATACCTATCATCCGTCTATCGTTTGATGCGTCTCGTCGTTCTGACAGTCTTGAAACCAGTTGCGAACGAGGACCGTTTCGAAGTTATCGTCGTCGCGAAAACGGCTGCTTTCCGTTGAGTGTAAAATCGACAACGACAACGACCCATTCCTAGTTTTCTGTCGGATTCGATCCTTCAGAGAAACTCCGAGCATAGCCCTTTCCATAGCACGCTGAGCTACTTTAAAGGTGCAGGCACACAGCGGGTGGGACGGAACTGGGGCGGAATGACGGCGCCAGGAGAAATCGTTCCGCTGTCTGTGTGACTACTACTATGCATTCCCATACTGGGTGTCAGGGAAACGCTTCCGAAAACGAAGATAGGTGATAGTGCTGGTGATTAGTGATACGAAACCACAAAAAAATGCGATACTTTTTTTTGATTTTTTCATTTTTGTTTGGATTTTTCATACATAACCAGCTTTGGGCAGTTAAATAAAACTGATTTGCAAAAAACCCCATTTATCTTCTTAATTATTTAAAGTTCGCAATGCAATTCAAATAAAATATGAGCTGGCGCTAGGGGTAAACGACATCCACTCGCATACGCAGTCCGTGTCGTAGCGAGCGTAGGTAGGTTAGGTACGCGCGGCATTGATCCCGAGTTTTGTACGCTTTACATTGCGGGTTTGCAAAATTTCAAATCACTAAAACAATGAGTATAAGGCTAATGGTTATTGGTATTCGATTGTGTTTAGGTAGTATAATAATAGCCTTTCAGTTTCGGGAGCGTTTCCCTGGCACCCAGTATAATACAACGCCAGCGTATTGGTCGTACACCGCCCGGCGGATCGGTCACGACGCCAAAACGCCCGACACACAGCGCTGTGTGCACTGTCTAATACAGTACATAACAACACGACGAGACCCGCAGTCAATACGCTTCAGTTCCGTCTCGCTTCAAATTCGCTCGCTGTGGGTTTGCAGCTTAAGTTTGTGGACCAACCTTACCGTGAGTGTCCACGTCTCTGTATTGCCAGATCATCATTCATCATCATTTCAACCGAAAGACGTTCACTGCTGGACATAGGCCTCCCCCAAGCATCGCCACAACGACTGGTCCTGCGCCTTCCGCATCCAGCGGATTCCTGCTACCTTCACCAGGTCGTCGGTCCACCTTGTCCCCACAAGGTGGACCGACGGCCTACCCACGCTGCGCCTTCCAGTACGCGGTCGCCACTCCAGAACTTTACTGCCCCATCGGCTATCTGTTCTGCGAGCTATCGCCAGATAGTACTTGTAAAATTTTCTGAGGTCTTGCGTTAATTCTGTTACATGTTATATTTTTCCATTGCAGGTGAACCTGGAATACTTGGCTCGCGTGGTCTTCTGCGGAGACACACTCTACCCTGACTCCGTCGTGGGTACAGACAGTCACACCACCATGATAAATGGACTTGGAGTAGTAGGCTGGGGGGTCGGAGGTAAGATATCAGCCCTTTACAGTGCTATAACTTATAAGTTACAACGATATCCAGAAGTACACATTTTATATGGCCCACAGATGTAGCTTCCCACATGACACAATTTAATAAAAATGTCCCAAAAATGACGTTTTACACATCACCATCTAGTCCCAAACTAAGCAGAGCTAACGTAATACGCGGGAAATTGGTAACCAATCAGAGAGCACCATCGCTGCGCGCCAAACAATGACATGTCACACCTCGGACACTCGATACAATATAAACGCTAGCACCACCTACATAAACAACATTACGTCTGTATACAAACGCACACACGTGTAAGTTAGGGATGCTCGTCGCTCGTAATGCCGACTGGGTTCCAAGCGCTTCTCAGTAGTTCTCAGAGATGGCGTGTTTGTATAGCGACTGGCTATTGACATACATAGCAATCTTGCAGTCCAATTGCCGTCAGACTGCGGGTGCTTTCGTACACTGCATGTCCACAGAATATCTAATAGTACTAACGTACAGAACGGCCACTCACCGCCCCCCGCCAATTTATGTTCCTCGCCCGCGCCCGTCACGCACCCGCAGTCTGGCGGCTATTGGACTGCAATATTGAAATGGATGTCAATCGCCAGTCGCTATACAAGCACGCCATCTCTGAGAACTACTGAGAATCACTTCGAACCAGTGTTGGGTCAATCAACTAATTTTTTCAATCAATTGATCAATCATGACTAATTTAGTCATGACTAATTTAATCATGATTGAAAAATTCAATCATAATCATGACTAAATCAGTTAGTCATTCGATCAATCGTTAGTTTTGATTGATGACTAACCTAAAAACGCACGAGTAGGTGGCGAAGGGTGGTGGGAGCCGCTGCATTGCCCCACCTGCCCTCACTGCGCACCGCGCGGGCCGGCTACGTGGGTCAGTGCAGTGAGTGGCTATTTGAGCGGCTATTTTGTTTTGTTTAGTTTGCGAAAATTAATAAAAATAGTATTAAAACTGTATTTTCATTTGATAGTCAAAAAAGGCCGCCCATTATTTTTGTAAAATTTTGAATATTACTATTTACTAGAAATTCTTCAGAAGCACGAGTGGTGGTAGTTGGTAGTCCACTCTAAATCAACAAGTATGGTGTAAAACTTGAAATTGACGGTAGGCAAGAATTTATACAACGTGTTATTGAAATAACTGAAAACCTCTCAAGGGGTCATTGTACTCATCAGTATGAACAACTTTTACTATGGTTACAAACCTGAAATCACGAAAAAAATAATTAGATGTTCCCTATATTTGTGTTCACATAATTCGACAAAATGTAGGGAACATCAGATTTTTTTTTGCGATTTCTGTGTTGGTCCTATAGTAAAAGTTGTTCATACTGATGACTACAATGACCCCTTAAGAGGTTTTCAGTTATTTCAATAACACGTTGTATATTAAACTAAACTTTGCCAGCGGTTTCGCCCACGTATAACTCGGCTTATCACAGAAAGCCCTTTCATTTGAGTACTAACACGGTGGGTCCAAGACACAGAAATATAAAAACTCAAAAATCTGTGGTCTAAGAGCTTTAGTTTAGGAAATATGGCCATCAGAAGTTTTGATCATCTATTTGTGTAGATCTCATCGAGCCCTTTCATTTGAGTACCAACACGATGGGTCTTAGACCTATAGTTTAGGAGATATGGCCATCAGAAGTTTATAACATTTATTTGTCTAGAGCTCATCGAACCCTTTCATTTGAGTACCAACACGATGGGTCTAAGAGCTATAGTTTAGAATATATGGCAATCGGAATTTATGACCGTATAGCTTATCGAGCCTATCATTATCAGAATTTTTGTCCAACTCTGTATGCGCTCTACAGGTCATCGCGCCACGAATTTATTCATTTCTTTTTCTTTTTTAAACAACACCAGTTTTTTACTCTAATCATCAGCTTTTAAATACAAATAAAACGAGTGTGCTTTTTTGTGTGTGTGTGTGTGACCACACGACTGAAGTGAATCTTCACACGTCCACCATCTTGGATCTCAAAATAAAAGTCGCCTCGCCCAATCACACTTTTCGTAACGCATTCACCAGTTTACTCCCCAAGTCAAGCGTGCGTAAAGAATTTGCGTAATTTTTACTTCAAAAGTTTCATCAAAATCGGTCCAGTAGTTTTAGCGTGATGCTCGAACAAACAAACAAACACATCTACAGTTTTATAGTAGTTAATATAAGAAGTAGATTAGTCATGGAAAAATTAGTCATGATTATTTAACTAAGATTAAAACTAATCAATCATCACTCACCACGCCATGATTGAATTAATCAATCATCAATCATTAGTCATGATTGACGAATTCAATCTTAGTCATCAATCATTAGTCAAACTAAATTTTGCCCAACACTGCTTCGAACCCAGTCGGCACTACGAGCGGCGAGCATCCCTAACCTACACGTGTGTGCGTTCGTATACAGACGTAATCTTGTGTATGTAGGTGGTGCTAGCGTTTATATTGTATTGAGTGGCCGAGGTGTGACGGAAGCGTCTGAGCGAAAGACAAAGACAGCACGGCAATCAATTTTAACACCTGAAGGGTAATGCATAAGGTTGATTATATATTTTTAAATGTTTCAAATGTTACTGTGTACTCAGGGTTGTTACGGATGCCAACATTTTGACATCCGCGGATGCGTATGCGGATTTCAAGATTTTATAAATTTCTTTCAATTTTAAGTTAACAAATAAATGAAAATCGTTTTTTTTTCGACATTTCACTTAATATAACACAGTAAACAGTAACAAACACTGTAATTGATCCGCAATGGAAAGCTCGTCAATAACTAAAACGAAACAAACATGACGTGTAGGATCTTGTACCCAATCCCAAAGTGTCTTCCTATTGGTCAATTAGCGAACGAAGATAGCAATGAGTAAAAACGCGCGAGACACGTGCCACTCCGGCACCGCCTACTGTCTTTACATGTCATAACTTGTTTGTTCAAGTTTGTTGTTATGAATCCGCATCCGTGAAAGCTCCGCATTAATTGATGCGGATGCGGTTGCGAATATCCGTAACAACCCTGCTGTTTACACGAAAACAGTTGATTTTTTTTTTTTTTTTTTTTTTTTTTTTTTTTTTGTGCAGTCTTATTTTATACTATACCTGAAAAGGGGTCATTGTACTCATTATTATGAACAACTTTTACAATGGGACCAATCATGAAATCGCAATATAAATCAGCTGTTACCTACATTTTGTCGATTTATGTGAACACAAATGTAGTGAACAGCTGTTTTTTTCCCTTATATCAGGGTTGGTTCCACAGAAATAGATAGAACGGCCATGTGGGTAAGGCGCGCGTGGCAGCACCATGCACCGTACTCCAGGATATTTCAAAGCCTTTCTCAGCACGCCTTATGCCTTGTTTCTATAAATACTGTAACAATAACCCGCAAAAATGCCTTATTGTGCTGTTTCTAACTGCAGAAGCAAAAGCATACATTTAATTAAAATTACTTTTAATAAAATAATGACGTCAATATGCAAGGCGTAGTTCGTTCGAAAGTTGCCACGCACGAATCGCAAGTAAAATTGTGATTACAACCATTCTATCTATTTGTGTGGTTGGTTCTATACTAAAAGTTGTTCTTACTTATGCAGAAACTGAGGCACTCTTACAATAGATGACATAACTCACTAAAAACCCTCAACATACACTCTCACACACCCACACACACCCCATCCACCACACACACTCCATCCACCACACACACATGCATTCCTCACTTGAACACACCCCCACACATATACAATATCATAATAATTAATATGTATAAAGATAAATAAATAAATAAATGAAAATTATATTTTAATAAGTTATTTATGCTATCTATTGAAGAGCGGAGTCTCCTAATACAGGCATTATTTGCTTAAAAGAAGGCTCCAATCACCAACTAATGTTACCTATATTGTGTTATTTCATCAAATAAACCTTTTTGTATTTTGTATTTGTATACTGATGAGTACAATGACCCCTTAAGAGGTTTTCAGTTATTTCAATAACACGTTGTGTATTTTGTCTTCCCCAGGAATCGAAGCTGAAGCCGTGATGTTGGGTCAAGCTATCAGCATGTTGCTACCTAAAGTTGTTGGATACAAACTAGTGGGAAAATTGAACCCCCTGGTCACTTCTACCGACTTAGTACTTACTATTACAAAGGTAAGCACAAACGCAGTCCACTTCTAAAATAACTATAGTTATATGATTATTTTATTATTTTTCGTAATCTAACGATTTATAAACAGTTTTTTTTTTCTTCTTATATTTGTGTGTTACAAAAAAAGAAGGTGGGGTAGACCACTGAAAAGATGGAGTGACGACATCATAAAAATAGCCGGCAACCTATGGCCCAGACGGGCACAGGATAGAGCCACCTGGCACGGTTTGGAGGAGGCTTTTACCGCAAACGGCGGCCCTTACACGGATACACCTAAAAATACTAACCTAATTTAAGGAAAAATTAAATAAAAACTAACATTACTAACAAAAAAAACCGGCCAAGAGCATGTCGGGCCATGCTCAGTATTATAGGGTTCCTTAAGTAGGTCTAATATATCTATACAAATGAATCAAATCGAATATTAATCATTGCTATTTTAGTTTTTGTAAACAGCGCCATCTAGCGCTAAATTTAAGAAGCTAAATTTAAGAAGTGTGCCATATCAATATAACACAACGTCACTTTTTGTGATTTTTTTAAATAGAAAGTAACTAAAAGAGCATTATTTGCTATGATCATTTTTCTCTAAGGTCAATGACCTGTGAACTAGGACGTCTTAAGTATTTTTCAGTTTTCTCACTATAACTCAAAAATTTATAATCACATAATACTCGAAATAATTTTAAAAGAGAGTTTTTATTAAGGTCTATCAATGTGGAAGACTATATGTTTCTACGTTGCATAATTTAGAAATGGCAGGGGGGGGGACACATTGCAAGCCACTTTGGCGAATTGTATTTCGCAGATGGTATACCTGATAAAAAAGTTATGTATGAAATATTACCTTCATTTTTGTAGACCTATTCAATGATACCCAACACGAGGGGGTGCAGTGAAAAAAAAATTGTCATCCCCATTTCACATGTATGGGCGCCACCCCTAAAATACGTTATCAAGATTTTTTTATTCTTTTAAAATTGAGATCTATATCACTTGCAGCATGCTGGTCCTCACTTACCTCGTGTGCTCGCGCTTTTATTTAGCCTGTGCCTGAGCCATTCACATCTGCCTCCTGATCTAATGCGAACTTTGGTGGTGCCTGTAGTCAAGTGTAAAACCGGAGACGTATCGGACAAGTCAAACTATAGGCCAATTTCGCTAGCCACTATCATAGCCAAGGTACTTGACAGTGTGCTTAACTCACATCTGAATGGGCATGTCAAGCTCCATGACGCTCAGTTCGGTTTTCGGCCTGGGTTGTCAACAGAGACTGCCATTCTCAGTTTGAAGCACACTGTCAGGTATTATACTGATCGGCAAACACCCATTTATGCGTGTTTTTTGGACTTATCAAAGGCCTTTGACCTTGTCTCGTACGATGTCCTCTGGAACAAGTTAAAGGAAAGTACGCTACCACCAGAGCTAGCCTCTCTCTTCAGACACTGGTACTTGCACCAGGTGAGCCAAGTGCGATGGGCGGGAAAGCTTTCGGAACCGTGCAGGCCGGAGTGCGGGGTGAGGCAGGGGGGGACTGACCTCTCCCTTGCTCTTTGGTCTGTATGTAAATGCGCTAATCGAGCGACTGAGCAGCACGCGTGTTGGATGCTACATTGATGGAGTCTGCGTCAACAATTTAAGTTATGCGGACGACATGGTGCTGCTTGCTCCCTCGGTTGCCGCTCTCCGAAGGCTACTCGCAGTGTGTGAATCGTACGCATTGTCACACGGTTTAGTCTACAATGTTAATAAGTCTGAGTACATCGTCTTCAGGTCGGGTACCAGGTGTCCCTCTACTCTTCCCCCTATTTTGCTGAATGGGAATGATATAAAAAGGGTCTACAAATTCAAATATCTAGGCCACCTGGTAACAGACGATCTGAAAGACGATGTAGACATGGAGAGGGAACGCAGAGCGTTGTCAGTCCGGGTGAACATGCTGGCCCGCAGGTTTTCCCGATGTACAGCCTCAGTTAAAATAATGCTATTCAAGGCATACTGCACATCGCTGTACTCGGGGGCCCTGTGGTTCAGATATACCCAAAAGGCATACAACGCTCTGCGAATCCAATACAATAATGCGTTCAGGGCACTGTTGCGGCTGCCGCGCTTTTGTAGTGCATCGGCTATGTTTGCCGAAGCGCGTACTGAAGGATTTAACGCCGTCTGGCGTAAAAAGTCCGCGTCACTAATTCGCAGGCTGCGCGGCAGCACCAACTCCATCCTGCGCATGATAGCCGCCCGGGCTGACAGCCCGCTTGTGTGGGCGCTGGTCAACCGGACCAAGTCACTATTAGTTTAAGTACTAACATAGAATAAGGCACTTTGTTACTAACACACTAGACCCAATTATTGTCTGTTTCATAATAATAAATAAAAATAAATAAAATAAATATATCTAAACCAATTTTTAACAATATTTCATTTACTTATGTTTATAACTGTAGAAGTTATTAAGCTGTAAAGGATTAGGACAGACGGACAGACGGACGGACATGACGAAACTATAAGGGTTCCTTGTAGGACTACGGAACCCTAATAAATAAGTACACACCACAAAATAGTAGATAAGAACTACTTGCTAACTTGTAAGGGATAAAATAAAGCTAATAAATAAATAAATAAATAAAATATTTGTGTGATAAACATAAGTGTTTGTGTTGGTCTGGGTGTTTCTTATGTATTATAAGTCTGTATTTACAAAAAAAAAAAGTATATAAGTATTATATCCATTGTCTAGTACCCATATCACAAGCTCTGCTTAGTTTGGGACTAGATGGTGCTGTGTAAAAATGACATTCATTTATTTATTTATATTGTGGAATGGAAAGAAAAATTCAAATTGGAATGAAAAGTATTTGTCGTAACTCGTAATACACCTCATAGCAACACATATTCTGATAAAATTTCAACCGGTTATGTATTACCGTTCAAAAGATACAGCCCTGTGACAGACAGACGGACGGACGGACGGAAGGCCGGACAGCGTAGCGAGAGTAATAGGGTCCCGTTTGGCACCCTTCGGGTACGGAACCCTAAAATAGTATTGAACAATTAATGAAAATGTATAATGTACGAGTAATCTATTACTCGTACTGAACCACTAAAAAAAAATTGCGCTCTAGTTAAAAAAATACCTGTATATATTATGTTATGTTAATATAGGGCTACGATTTAAATTGTGGAAAGAAAAAATCTCTCACGAGCAGGATTTGAACCTGCGACTCCTGGCTCAGTACGCCAGTGTTTTTGCCACTAAGCTACCGTGAACACTGCTCGCGGTATCGAAATGAACTTCCAAAGACCAAAGACCCGAAGACGTACTGAGCCAGGAGTCGCAGGTTCGAATCCTGCTCGTGAGCGAATTTTTCTTTCCACACTTTAAATCGTTATACAGGGTGTCAGGGAAACGCTTCCGAAAACGAAGACAGGTGATAGTGCTGGTGATTACTGATACGAAACCACGAAAAAATATATGTGATTTTTCTTTAGATTTTTTCATATTTATTTTTTTGCATTTTTCATTATTTTTGAGTTTTATTTAACTGCCCAAAGCTGGTTATGTATGAAAAATGAAAAGAAAGTATATATGAAAAAATCTAAAAAAAGAATCGCATTTCTTTTTCGTGGTTTCGTATCAGTAATCACCAGCACCTATCTTCGTTATCGGAAGCGTTTCCCTTATACCCAGTATTTATATGAGTTTTAAACTAACATGGTCAACTGAAAACCTCTTAAGGGGTCATTGTACTCATCAATATGAACAACTTTTACTATGGGCCCTATCCTGTAATCGCGGAAAAAAATCTGCTGATCCCTACATTTTGTTTATGTGAACACACATTAAAAATGTTATAAACATGCGGCCATGACCATTTTCTTTGTCTGCCATGACTTTTCGTTAAGACACCATAAAAAATCTAATAATGACTTTTTGCTTACAGCACCTCCGCTCCCTAGGAGTCGTCGGTAAATTCGTTGAATTCTATGGCCCCGGAGTAACCGCTCTGAGCATAGCGGATAGAGCGACCGTAGCCAACATGTGTCCCGAGTTTGGTGCCACAGTCGCACATTTCCCGGTCGACGAGAGCTCGCTCAAGTACCTTAGTCAGACAAGTAAGTAATATGAAAGAAAATAGGTGAAAATGCAGCTGTAGTCATAAAAGTCGCAAAAGTCGGTGCGGTCAAAAAAGTCACTTCTAGGTGGTAACAATGCTAGCCATCTGGATTGGAGAACATTTGCCCCGAGTTCGGTCTCACTGTTGTACATTTCCCGGTCGAACAGAGCTCGCTCAAGTACCTCAGTCAAACAAGTAAGTAATATGAAAGAAAATAGGTGAAAATGTAGCTGTAGTCATTAAAGTCGGAAAAGTCAGTGCGGCCAAAAAAGTTGCTTCTAGGTGGTAACAATGTTAGCCATCTGGATTGGAGAACATGTGCCCCGAGTTCGGTCTCACTGTTGTACATTTCCCGGTCGACGAGAGCTCGCTCAAGTACGTGGGACACTCAGAAAGTTTTGCGAAACTAAAAAAAATTGTTCTATACGTACATATATTTTTATCAAATCTTTTCAAAGTACTTTCCACCAGCCTCTATACAAAGATTCATGCGCCTAAACCAGTTTTCAAAACACTTTTTCCAGTCCGCCGCAGACACCTCGTTTACAGCCTGCTCGAACGCAGCCAGCGCATCTTCCGGCGACGAAAATTATATCCCTTTGAGCAGATTTTTTATTTTTGGGAATAAAAAGAAGTCACACGGTGCTAGATCAGGGCTGCAAGAGGAGGGTGTGGCCGATGTGGCTGCCGCACGGGGAGAAGGGGCTCGCCTTCTAATGGCGAGCCGGGACCTACCGGGGATGGTTGGGAGAGTAAAAGTTTCCCACGCCCCCGGCCAAGGGTCGTTAGAGGAACACCGTGGTGGTTTTTAGTCGGTAAGAGTCCGACACTGGCTCCGCCTACCCCAGGCGGAGTGCGTCCATGAGGATTTTCCCAACGGAAAAAAAAAATAAAAAAAAAAAAAAAAAAAAAAGGGCTGTAAGGAGGGTGACCCAGGAGTTTGACTGGCGTGCTGTCCAGGAAGTCCCTCGTTTTGAGTGCGGTGTGCGCAGGTGCATTGTCGTGGTGGAGCAGTAGCCCGCGGAGCCCTGTGTTTGGTCGCTTGTTGCTTATAACAGAGAAAACTTCTGGCAAACATTTGGTAGTATACCATTCGGCATTAATGCTTCTTTGATCCCGTAAGGGAATTGATACCAAGTGGCCAGTCAAATTAAAAAAGCTAGCGATCAAAATCTTACCCCCGCTTCTAGATCGCTTCACTTTGGTAGGCGTTGGCTCATTTTGAAACACCCAAACAGTCGACTGGCGCTTGGTTTCTGGGTCGTATTGATAAATCCAGGACTCATCACCTGTAACGATGTCGTAAACACGCCGAGACGAGCCTGCTTCAAATTTGTTAAGCATATCACGGCACCATTCCACCCGGGCCTGCTTCTGAGCATCGGTGAGGTTGTGCGGCACCCAGCGTGATACTATCCTCCTCACGCGAAGATGGCTGTGTAGAATCTCGTGAACGCTTCCCGATCCAATCTTCAATATGTGTTGAATCTCCTGATATGTAATTCGCCTATTGTCTTGGATTTAATTTTTCACTGCTAGCACGTTTTCTTCGGTAACAGCCGTCAAAGGGCGACCGCTTCTTTCGTCATCCCCCAAAGTTGGTCGACCGCGCTTGAATTCGTTATACCAACGATACACGGTTGCCTTGGAAGGGCCTTCATCCATGAATGCCATTTGAAGGCTATCGTACGATTCATCCGGTTTCAGGCGACACTTGAAATCGTATAAAATCATAGCTCTAAAATGTTCCCGGCGCAGATCCATATTTCAGTGAGACACAATACTTTGAATTAACTCGCAAAAAATGTGGAGGGAAATTTTGAAATTGGAACTTACTTATTTTTACTTATAAATAATCATATTTTCGAAAAACATTATAACTGGCCAGTCTCCCATATATAAAAACTTTTTTTCGCAATACTTTCTGAGGGGCCTGGTACTTCATTCAGACAAATAATACGAAAGAATATTGGTGAAAAAGTAGCCGTAGTCAGAAAAGTCGCAAAAGTCGCGGCGGTCATAAAACTCACTTTTAGATAGTAACAATGTTAACCATCTGGATTTGCCAAAATGTGTTCCGAGTTCGGTGCCGCAGTTGCACATTTCTCGATCGACTAGAGCTCGCTCAAATACAGTCTCAGACAAGTAATACGTAAGAATATTGGTGAAAAAGTGGCTGTAGTCATAAAAGTCGCAAAAGTCACGGCGGTCAAAAAGTCGCTTTTAGACAGTAACAACGTTAATTATGCTATAAGTCCTTAGTTCGGTGCTACGGTCGGTCATGAGAGCGAGCGAGTCGATTAGAGCTTGCTCAAGTACCTGAGTCAGACAAGTAAATAATAAGAAAGAAAATAGACCGTCGTAAGAGGCAGAACAGTCATACCAGTCGAGATGAGCACCGTGTGTCATCACAGCATTCTGGTGCTAGAAAAGTCTTGGCAGAAACATACAAGGTGTTGATCTGTAATCGTGCCATATTTCTAGATCTGATGATAAATAATGGGCTTAGTCACCTAAAAATACTTGGAAAATTCTACGATTATTTAATACCTAAATTTTCACTTAGAAACATAGTGAGGGTTCGAGAATAAATCCCGAACGACTCGGAAAATAAGTCATCGGCGGCATTGTCAAAGGGTGGAAATACCTGCAAATTGTTTTGGTGGTGTCGCACGCATCGTTTTTGTGTCGCACGTGACACATGGGGGGAATTTGTTTGTTTACAAATAGGCATTTAACAACAAAAAAAATTTTTTGGTATTGATTTTTTACTGATTCGTATTCAGTATCAGTCACCTCCTTAAATATGGCACGAATGCAGAGCAACATGTTGTATACATACTGGGTGTCAGGGAAACGCTCCCGAAACTGAAAGGCTATTATTATACTACTTATACACAATCGAATACCAATAACCATTAGCCTTATACTCATTGTTTTAGTAATTTGGTATTTTGCAAACCCGCAATGTAAAGCGTAAAAAACTCGGGATCAATGCCGCACGTACCTAACCTAACTACGCTCGCTACGACACGGACTGCTTATGCGAGCGGATGTCGTTCACCCCTAACGCCAGCTGATATTTTATTTGAATTATGAAAAATTTAGTAAATAAATGGGGTTTTAAAGCAAATCAGTTTTATTTAACTGCCCAAAGCTGGTTATGTATGAAAAAAGAAAAAAAAATTGTGGTTTCGTATCAGTAATCACCAGCACTATCACCTATCTTCGTTTTCGGAAGCGTTTCCCTGACACCCTGTATAGCCGTAAACAGTATTCGATCAGTCGATCCAGTCTTATTAGGCGATCCAGTCGTAGTCAGTTCAGTCCAGTCAATCATGGTATAATAAGATATTTCACCAGGTAGTCTCTTCCCGTGACAGCTAGGTCACGTGATTGCCTCCGTACTACGTCATCGGCCGTGGAGCCAATAGTGGGCTGTTAACTTGTCAGTTTGATGTGCTGCCACTTTGTGAAAATAAATTCATCATCCTCCGCGCCTTTTCCCAATTATATTGGGGTCGGCTTCCAGTCTAACCAGATGCGGCTGAACATCAGTATTTTACACGGAGCGACTGCCATCAGACCCCCGCAACCCAGTTACTGCATGGGTAATACTGACATTCGGAGGTTAGACCAGTTGTCAGACTTTCAGGCTTCTGACTACCCGTAACGACTGCCATAGATATTCGTATGACAACCGGGACCGACAGCTTAACGTGCTCTCCGAGGCACGGAGGGGTCTCGATGTGTAACGAAACGGTCACCCATCCACAGACTGACCGCGGCAAGTGCAGCTTAACCTTGCAGATCGTACAATCCGCGTAGTCGTTGCTTCGCTACGAGCCCCTCCTTTGTGAAAATAAATTACCCGAGCAAAATGCATTTTTTCATTTACTTGCTTCTATTAAGAATCACTTTTGAACTAGACAGTTTCCTTTAATAACTAATTAGATGAATAACACGAGATAACAAATAGTTAGTTAGGAATTTATTTTATATTCATTATGAACAAAAATCTCCTTAAGTATATTGAAGATAATAACTTCTTAGGTTTTCGCGATCACTACACATTATAATAAAACAAAGTTTAACCGGATTAAATCGCGTATATTATTTAAATTGGTTTCCCTGACGTTTCGAAAGCTTTGCAGCATTTCGTGGTCGCAGGTAGACTAAGATGACAATCGTCTTTATAGATATTTCTAAAAAAATAATAAATAATAATAATATAATATAAAAAAAAAAAAAAAAAAAAAAAAAACAATATTAAACAATTAATGGAAATGTCTTCTATTACAAATAACGAACCACCAAAAAAAAATTGCGCACTAGTTAATTTTTTTCCCTATATTGATTAGCTCTTATGTTTCCACAGACCGTTCTAAGGAGAAGATTGACATCATCGAAGCTTACCTTCGCGCTACAAAACAGTTTAGGGACTACGGCAACGCTGATCAGGACCCTATCTTCTCTGAGGTAAGTCCAAGTATTACGGCTTTTATAGAATGGCAAAACTAGCTAAAGGCCCACCTGATGTTAAGTGGTTACCTTTGCCCATAACAACTGCAATACCATGTTGCCTAAATGGTACCGCAAGTCGGTTCGCCAAACTGAGATATGAAGATGGAAAGTCTCATGTGATTGTAATTTCACCGGTATGCCCATATAACCCTTTCAACTACCATACAACCCATAGACCAGCAAGCCCAGACGCCACTCAAACAAAGTTTTGCATGAGATACAGAACCATCATCATCATTTCAACCGAAAGACGTCCACTGCTGGACATAGGCCTCTCCCAACCATCGCCACAACGACTAATCCTGCGCTTTCCGCATCCAGCGGATTCCCGCGACCTTCACCAAATCGTCGGCCCCCCTTGTGGGGGGCCTACCCACACTGCGCCTTCTAGTACGTGATCGGCACTCCAGAACTTACTGCCCCATCGGCTATCTGTTCTGCGAGCAATTACAATCACATGAGACTTTCAATCTTCATGTCTCAGTTTGGCGAACTGACTTGCGGTACCATTTAGGCAACATGGTATTGCAGTTGTTATGGGCAAAGGTAACCACTTAACATCAGGTGGGCCTTTAGCTCGTTTCGCCAGCATATACTATAAAATATTAAAAAAATATAAAAAATGTGCCCCGCCCACTGCCACTTAAGTTTGGAAATTCTTCGAACTATGTCGGTTACTTTCGTTCTCCTGCGAATCTTCTCATTTCTGATTCGATCACGCAGCGACACTCCGAGCATAGCCCTCTCCATTGACCTTTGAGTGACTGAGCCTTCTTATCAGGCCCATTGTGAGCGACCACGTTTCAGTACCGTAAGTAATTACTGGCAACACACACTGGTCAAAGACTTTCGTCTTGAGACACTGCGGTATTTTGGTTCCATAGTAAGTTTTTCATAATTATGAGTACAATGACCCCTTAAGAGGTTTCAGTTCTGTCTTACTGTCATAGCGCTATCCCTTTCTAGACTCCGCCCACTCGAGAGCTGAATTTGTTTAATATATTATCGCCTTAACCTTACTTCTTCCAGGTGGTAGAGTTGGACTTATCAAGTGTCGTGACGTCAGTGAGTGGTCCGAAGCGGCCTCAAGACAGAGTCTCCGTATCAGTCATGAAGAAAGACTTCCAAGAATGCTTGACCAATAAGGTTAGTGGATATTTTTTAGATCAAAAGGTACCGTGGTCTAACACAATAATAAATTAATAGTTTAAAAAACACTAGAAAAACACGCTTCAAAGTCCATTACGTGGCTTTTCTCACAAGTGCAAACACGACTATGATACGATATTCCATCATGGAATGCCAGTGCCTATCTTCCGGCTTCATCATCAGACCTTGAAACCTAATCGTGGTCAAAGTTCATTATATGACTTTTCTAAGAAATCCAAAACAGCTATGATACGATTTTCCATCATGAAGTTCCAGTTCATATCTTCCGGCTCCATCATCAGATCAGTTCGACAGTACCATATTATTGTATTGTCATCAGAACTACATACAGCTGCCAATTTTCGTTACGCTACGAGCCTTAGAAGATGGTTAAATTAGTTACCTTAGATTCCATTACATAGTTAGTTGCATACGTCGACCTAATAAAAGCGTGTTAAAAAATATCAAAGACAAAATAATGTATTTGTAAAACATAGGTAAGTGTTTAAAAATTAATTTATAATGTTAACGCATTTACGCATGCGAAGCGAAATCTAACGATTTAAATTGTAGAAAGTTTTTTTTTTCTTTCCACAATTTAAATCGTTAGATTTCGCAAGAAAAACGTAATCTAACTATTGTAATCAATATTACAAAAGATGGTGATGTGATTCTTCTTGTATAGCTTCTTGTATATATTTAATATTCCATTGATAACGGTATCACTTAGCGGTAGTTATCACTACACCCAGTGACAGAATTATAAACATGTCTACTGAGTGAGTGATTACTATTGCCTTTAGATTTATTATGATGCTGTGATTCTTCTTCTATCTGATTATGAACGATAAAATCACTCGGCGGTAGTTATCACTACACCCAGTGACATAATAATTATAAACATGTCTACTGAGTGAGTGATTACTACTGCCTCTAGATTTATTATGGTGCCAAGTGATTCTTCTATTTGATGATGCAGGATGATAGTATCACTCAGCGGTAGTTATCACTACACCCAGTGACATAATTATAAACATGTCTACTGAGTGAGTGATTACTACTGCTTTAGATTTATTATGATGATTTGATGCTTTTTTATTTAATGATGATAAAATAACTTAGAGGTAGTTATCACTACACCCAGTGACATAATTATAAACATGTCTACTGTGTGGGTGATTACTACTGCTTTTTAGATTTATTATGATGACTTGTGATTATTCTTCTTATTGATGATGATGGTATTAAGCAATAACAACTATCATTAGCCCAGTGATAGAATTATAAACATGTCGACTGAAATAGTGATAGCTACTACAAATAGACACATATTTTTTTTACTAAATATCGCAAAAGAAACATCTCCAGCTCCTTATGATGATGAAGGTCTTCAGTGGCAGTCATCACACACCCAGTGACAGAATCATCAGCATGTCTACTGAGTAAGAGACAACTACTACTTTAAGACTTCCAATAATAATCCAACGTTGGCTTAGTCTACACACTTATGGATAAAGTTCGACGGTGATGATGATCAGTGTCAATCAGAAATAATCATCACTACACCCAGTGACAGAATTATAAACATGTCTGCTGAGTGAGTGATAACTACTCCAAAGAACTTTTGTTTACATTTATCGTGTCGAAGATAGCTAAAACATAACAGTTTATTAGGAATCATGAAGATGATGGTGAAAGTATCATTCAGCAGTAGTTTTCAGTGCACCCAGTGACAGAATTATAAACATGTCTTCTGAGCGAGTGATTACTACTACTAATAGACAGAACTATTATTCAATAGAAGAATTTTTAAATGCCCAATTAATTTAATTGTGTTATAATTAGTGACCAAGAATACTATTTGTCATTTTTATTTTATAACATCATCATTACATTTTATTATTTTGTGACATGTCGAGTTGTATGATAATAATTAAATAATTTTTACTAGCATATAGATTCAAATTTCTCATTTAGATTTTAAATACACATTTGTACGCCTGCTGGCATAACAAAGCGGACTCTGGACTTTATATTATTTTTTGTACCTATGTTACACAATGAATATGATTCTGAAAAAAAAAGATGATGTCACTCGGCAACTGTCGTCACACACCCAGTGACAGAATTATAAATATATCTACTGAGTATGTGACAACGATTGCTAATAAAGCATGTGTTATTCAAATAAAAACTTTGGTAATATTCATGATGAGAAATATCAATCAAACAATCAAAATTATTATTTGTGTACACAGGTATATCTCTGGATAGTAATTATTAACAACTCAAACGAAAACACTTGTACTTACTTCTAATATGACATGTATTTTGTGTATCCTTTGTTAGAGATCCATAAGTAAAAAAACAATAAAAAAATAGTACACACAGTGACAGAATAATAAATATGTCTTATTGTCTACTGGGTGATTGACAACTGCAACAGACAGATGATGTCGTGATATTTGTGACTCCAATGATGATGATATTATCACTCGGTGATAGTCATCAGACTCCCAGTGACAGAATTATAAACATGTCTACTGAGTGAGTGACAACTACTACTGAGAGACGACACAGAATGAGATGTTAATCAAAACTAATTAAAGAATACGATGAATTAAATCACTTGGCGGCAATCATCACACTGCCAGTGACAGAATTATAAACATGTCTACTGAGTGAATGACAACGGTCTCAAAATGACAGTACGTAACTACGTATTCAGAATCACTACAATGCGTGGTGTATTCTACTGATGGTCGTATCGCTCAGTGGTAGTTATCACTACACCCAGTGACAGAACTATAAACACGTCCTCTGAGTGTATGGCAACTAACTCTAAGCAAGACATAAACATTCGCTGTGCTCCAAGTAAGCAGGAATTTAACTGTAAATAGTAAAATATTAGTAGAAAATCACATTCATTATCATTATTAATTACATCCACTTCGACACTTAAAACGATAAAGACTTGTACACTATTAATAGTATTACTTCCTCGTGCAAGTTAATACTAATTTAAATATAGAAATACCAGAACTATTTTTATAAAGAAAGCTAATGAGAAATACTGGTTACTAATTAAGCTACGTTTATAGTTCTTATTAGTAATAAGATCGTGTTCGTGTTCGAATTAAATGCGTTTGGATTAGTATGACTCAGATGTAAATTGTCTCATGAGTCATGATCATCAAGACCATTAAAATCCACTATGCTATCATCACGGTCAAACCCAAAAGCGTCACCACGATAAAATGTACTAGTATTTATTTATTTATACAAAACCCTAATCACACCATTCTATAATAACTTCCTGAGAAATCTTCATCTATATCTGGCGACCCTGTATACTAATTGCTTTATTTTTCTACACATTTTAGCGTCGTGAAACGTCTCACTGCTAGCGCGGTCGTAAAACGACTGATAGCGAAACCGTTCACGCGACTGATTATTGCACAGTTTTGATTGTGCCGTTTTTCGAGCAGCTTTCGTACATCTATAGTATATTTGATCGAAGGCTTTCAGTAACGGAGCAGTTACATATCTATTGAGCTAGTAACAACTGCTAATTGAAACTATAAATATATTAAAAATAATAATATATATTAAAAAAATAAAAAAGCATGTAAACTAACAAGAATTGTTTAAAAAATATATTAGAGGCAATTATTAGGTATAATCGCTAGTTGTCAGTGGGTGGACGGGCAGCCTCCTACTACTCTTAACACAGGTTGACTCCTAGCATGGGAGTGGGTAGTCTTTCTGCACACCCGCTGCGATTAGACGTATCTACTTAATCCCTTGCGTAGTGCGCAAGCAGTAAAAAATGTAGTATGCGAGATGTAACAATTTTTGTATTCAAATAAAGATTATTTATTTTAATCACTGAGGTGTGATTTTGTCACTCAACAACAGTCACCATGCTCCTAGTGACAGATTTCTTCACATGTCTACTGAGGAGATGACAACTTAAGCTAAGAGATCTTTGTAATGATGACAAGAATGAAAGCTAAAAACTGTGATATTATCACTCAACAGTAGTTATTACGACACCCAGTGACAGAATTAAGACATGTCTATTGAGTGTGTGATAACTTTGGCTAAGTGATATTTAAAATGGTGACAAAATGCAGGCCATATGGTTGCACTATCACTCAGCAGCAGTAATCATGCTCCCAGTGACAGATTTCTTCACATGTCTACTGAGGAGATGACAACTGAAGCTAAGAGATCTTTGTGATGATGACAAGAATGCAAGTGAAGAACTGTGATATTATCACTCAACAGTAGTTATTACGACACCCAGTGACAGAATTAAGACATGTCTATTGAGTGTGTGGTAACTTTTGTTAAATGATATTTAAAATGATGATAAAAATGCAGGCGCCATATGGTGACAGTATCGCTCAGCAGTAGTCAATACACCTAAAACAGTGATGATGGTATCAATCAACAGCAGTTATCATAACACCCAGTGACAGAATTATAAACATGTCTTCTGAGTGAGTGACAACTACTACTGAAAGATTGTAAAATAACATAATTAGTTAATACACCGAAGATAATGATGATAGTATCACTCAACAGCAGTTATCATTAACACCCAGTGACAGAATCATAAACATGTCGACTGAGTGAGTGACAACTATTACAGAGAGACGTTATAAAATGAGACATTACGTTACAAACAATACAAACATTATGATGAACAGGATCACTCTGCGACAATCATCACGCTCCCAGTGACAGAATTATAAACATGTCTACTGAGTGAGTGATAATTGTCTCAGAATAAAAACGTTATTACGAATGAAGTATATGATTATATAAATTATTATATCTGCTTTAGAAAGAAGCGTAAATCAGCAGCAATTATCACTGCACCCAGTGACAGAGATATAAACATGTCTACTGAGTCAGTGACAACTATTACAGAAACACGTTACAGAAGTGATTAATATACAAAGCTTTACAAACATTATGATGGAAAGTGTCACTCGGCGACAGTCTACTGAGTGAGGGGCAACTACTACTGACTACTCAGTCCGTCAAGTACTGAGTGCCAAATTGATGAAGACGACAAATTACAACAGTGTGGTGATCAACAACAATCAGCTGCAGTCATCACACTCCCAGTGACAGAATTATAAACATGTCTACTGAATGAATGACAACTACTACTGAGTGACAAATTGATGTCGACGACAGTGTGGTGATCAACAACAATCAGCGGCAGTCATCACACTCCCAGTGACAGAATTATAAACATGTCTACTGAGTGAATGACAAATACTGCTAACATTGTTACTGCATTTAAAAATTTGCGGCAATTGTCACAGAAGCTAATAATTCATTCAGAACAAACATACCATATTTTTCATCTCCTTCCAGAAGCGTGTTACACCCATACATAAGCTGTCACTTTTTTATATTCACTGTCTTAGAAAAATACAATACACTATCAATTTTTTTTAACTATTAAGCTTATCAGTTCTTGAAAGTGCAAGCTCGAAATGAATACTGATTAAAATTCCGGAAAAATATAACTATTTTCAATTAATACACTAATGAGATGAACCTGTCTCTAATTAGGTATCAATTAGTACCGAGTTAGTAAACTTAAATTCTCACTTAAAACTATTACACGTCATTCTGCTGTAAAAGATTCCAACAATCAATTAATAAGTGCACTTCCAACTTCCAATGACAAAAATTCGTGACACAATTATACCAGAAATCAAATTAAATGAAGTATCCATATGATATTTTTTGCTATGATGATCAGTGTGACTCGGTATTAGTAATCACTACACCCAGTGACAGAATAATTTAACCTGTCTACTGAGTGAGTGATCACTAATGCTGAAAGACATTGTGATGATATTAAAAACAATTCTTATAAATATTTGAAGATTGATTTCATTCTATGGCAGTCATCAGACTCCCAGTGACAGAATTAAAACATGTCTACTGAGTGAGTTACAACTGTCCTAAAATGATACAAAACTTTGATATTTGTAGTCAAGATGGCGATAGTGTCTCTCAAGGGCAGTTATCATGCACCCAGTGACAGAATAAAACATGTCTACTCAGTGATTGACAACTACTACAGAGAGAAAGGACTAAACTAAAAAAAACTAATTCAAAAAAAAACATGATAGATATCACTCGGCAGCAGTCATCACACTCCCAGTGACATCATTAAAACACATCTACTGAGTGAGTGACCACTGTCCGAAAATGATACAAAACTTTGATGTTAAGAGTCATCCTTCAGATGTTCAGCTGCATCTGGTAAAACTAGAAGCGGACACGGAGATATTTGTGAAAAAGCTAGGCTGACATCACGCAGTAGGAATTATCACTACACCCAGTGACAGATTGATTAACATGTCTACTGCGTGAGTAATTACTAATACTGATTGATTAAATAATTCATGTAAGGATTTTTTTTTTATAATTAAGAAAGCGTCTCTCAGCAGCAGTCATCATGCACCCAGTGACAGAATATTAAACATGTCGACTGAGTGAGTGACAGCTGCTACCGAGTGACAAATTATGATAGGAATGCTAAAATCCGCTGGGAATCCGCTGGATGCGGAAGGCGCAGGACCGGTCGTTGTGGCGATGCTTGGGGGAGGCCTATGTCCAGCAGTGGACGTCTTTCGGCTGAAATGATGATGATGTTGATGAATGCTAAAAACAAAGAAATAATGTATGATGATCAGCGACTATCAGTGGCATTCATCATACACCCAGTGAAAGAATATTAAACATGTCGACTGAGTGAGTGACAGCTGCTACCGAGTGACAAATTATGATAGGAATGCTAAAATCCGCTGGGAATCCGCTGGATGCGGAAGGCGCAGGACCGGTCGTTGTGGCGATGCTTGGGGGAGGCCTATGTCCAGCAGTGGACGTCTTTCGGCTGAAATGATGATGATGTTGATGAATGCTAAAAACAAAGAAATAATGTATGATGATCAGCGACTATCAGTGGCATTCATCATACACCCAGTGACAGAATGATCAACATTTCTTTTGTGAGTGGCAACTGCACACAATTAAAAAAAAAAAACAAGTCGCTTAATTATATGTGTGCAATAATTATGAACGTCATTCCGTAGTAGTTATCACCACACCCAGTGACAGAATAGTAAACATGTCTATTGAGTCAGTGACAGCTACAACTGAGAGACATAAACAAAACGGATGGATGAAAGATGGCGATAGTGTCTCTCAACGGCAGTCATCAGCCACCCAGTGACAGAATAATAAACATGTCTACTGAGTGATTGACAAATACTAATGAGAGAAAGGAAAAATAAAAAAAAAAACATGATGATAGATATCACTTAGTGGCAACCATCACACTCCCAGTGACATAATTAAAACACGTCTACTGGGCCCCGAGTCTGCTAATTGACAAACGCTTCAGTTGGGTGTCGGTAGAGTGTCGGTGGAATAGTTTTAGCCATTTGGTATTCTACTAGTTATTTTGAGACCAATGGCTTTCCAATGACTTTCCACTGAACTGCCATTGACTACAATTCAACTGCCATTGGACTATTTGCTATTCTGCTGTTATTTGACGTTTCCCACAATCGTCTTACGATGATTTTTTTGCCATCATATTTTTTTTAAATAATTTTTTTTTGGTGATTTCAACTTTGGTCCCTAATAAATGTTTTTCATACATCAAATGTGTACAATGACCCCTCTTAAAGGGTCATTGTACATATTCGTTTTTTTTTTGCGATTTCTGGATTGGTCCCTTAGTAAAAGTTGATCATACAGATGAGTACAATGACCCCTAAAGCCATTTTCAAGAACACGTTTTATGTCTATAGTATTGGCGGGTAAAACTTACGCTAAAAACGTAAACGTAAAAGTTGTTCATACGGATGAGTATAATGACCCCTTAAGAGGTTTCATTAACACGTCGTATGTCGATAGCATTACCGCGTTGCACGCTCAAAACGTAAACGTAAAAGTTGTGCATATGGATGAGTATAATGACCCCTTAAGAGATTTTCAATAACACGTTGTACGTCGATAGTATTGCCTCGTAGTACGCTAAAAACGTAAACGTACCAAAAGTTGCTCTTACGGATGAGTACAATGACCCCTTAAGAAGTTTTCAATAACACGTGTGTCGATGTATAACCGCGTAGCGTAGTACGCTATCGATATGCGTGTTATTGAAAACCTCTTAAGGGGTCATTGTACTCATCCGTGTGAACAACTTTTACTATGGGACCAACCCTAAAATCGCCAAAAAAATATCAGCTCTTCCCTACATTTGTGTTCACATAAATCGACAAAATGTAGGAAACAGCTGTTTTTTTTACGTTTGATGTGTTTTAATTATTTTATAGACATGAAAATTTTGTAGGTAATATCAATAAAATCCTTAATTTTAATATTTCATTGATAATAACTTAAAAAAAGTTTGATAAAGAACAATACAACTACTAATGGTAGATTTAAATGGGCAACATCGATTCGAAAACAATTGATATCCCATTACCATTCTATTGCCATTCCGACGAGATTGACATTTAAGTTTTAGCAGAATACCCATTTTGTCACAGTTGTATAGGAGTGTCAGTAGGATGTCGGTGGAATGGCGATGGTTGGTTTTTATCAATTAAGGATTCACGTAGTTGCTTCATGTTCCAATAGTTACGTAAACGACGCGGCGACGTAGCGAACTTCGCTTCAAGTAACTTAAGCTAAGTTGGCTATTTATTATTATTTATTATAATGCTCACGCGTGTCATACGACGTTTTTCAACACACTTGCCAGGGAAAAAACATATGAACGTATTTTAGGCAAATATTGAATTTGTGAATAATGGCGAGCGGATCACTGTAATCGCACGGTGATATATAGGTATGCGCGCGCAGTTGGTAGAAGGAAACCGCCAAAGAACCTAATATTAAAAATATAATTTATTATTCATAACACAAATTAATGTTAATTTGTTGACAAACATAAATAATTTAATGAAATTAAATGTTTATATAACACAAATTAAATAGTTGATTTGTTCACAATTTTTTTAAATTTTGTGTAGACATCAAAATATTTTGCTGCTTTTATAAAATTAAAAAATAAACTGTAAGTACCTAAAGTAAAAACTAAAAAGCACTAGTGCGATAATATAAAGTAAAAACCACGCGGGCGTTATTATAAGCTACATTATGAACCTAAAAGTGGTGCAATAAGAGCCACTTAACGAGTAAGTGTGTTGAAAAATAATTGAAACATTTCAAACGTAAAAAAACTGCTGTTCTCTACATTTCGTCGATTTATGTGAACACAAATGTAGGGCCGCGAAATCAGGAAAATGTAGGGATATTGTTTTTTTTCGCGATTTCAGGGTTGTGTTCATAGTAAAAGTTGTTTATACTGACGATAATATATATGTCGATAATATTGGCAGGTACCATGCTATCGATACTATCGATAGAGTAACTGATTCTCAAGGTTAGCTTTAGATACTATCGAAGCGATCGTTGCTATCGACCGTATTGATAGCTTTTTATGCAATACTATTCATAGCACTATTAGTGTCAAATACTATATAGACACTAACGATAGTATTGCTATAATATGTCGATAGTCAATAGTACATGCCCATCGATTGTGTAACTGATTCTCAAGGTCGCATTTATAGTCTAAAATTGAATATTATCGTCGAATTAAATTACTACATTACACAATTCAACTTTATTTTACAAAAAAAAAGTTCAATTGTTACAACAATAACTGCAAAAAAGGTATGTTTGCAAAATGACCTCTCAGTTGTAGTTCGATGGCAAAAAGTCATTGAGAGACGATTGTCAGAAACGTCAAATAACGAGTAGACTACCGAAACTTAAGCTATCGAGAAGACATTGATACACTATTGGTTTACAGAATAGCAAATAGTCCAATGGCAGTTGAATGGTAGAAACGAATGGAATAAAAATGAAAATGCTATGTATGCTGTGTTCTATACTATGTAATTTGTATGCCTTTCAAGGTTAAATATAGTGTGACTTAATATTTTAATTTTCCACAAAGTTTTTAACTTTTACCTATGTTTCACAAATAAATTATTTTAATTTTGATTTTGATTTTATGGTTTTCAATTTTATTGTAGTTCAGTGGAAAGTCATTGGATAGCCATTGGTCTCTAAATAACTATTATTCTGATGATGATGATGATGATGATTCGGATGAGTACAATGACCCCTTAAGAGGTTTTCAATAACACGTATATCAATAGCTTACTACGCGGTAATACTATCGAGATACGACGTGTTATTGAAAACCTCTTAAGGGTCATTGTACTCATTCTTATGAACAAATTTTACGTTTGCGTTTTATGTGATTTCAGGATTGGTCCCATAGTAAAAGTTGTTCATACAGATGAGTACAATGATCCCTTAAGAGGTTTTCAATAACACGTATGTCGATAGTATTGCCACGTAGTACGCTAAAAACGTAAACGTAAAAATTGTTCATACGGATGAGTATAATGACCCCTTAAGAGGTTTTCAATAACACGTATATGTCGA
The DNA here is from genome assembly GCA_949699075.1 of Asteroscopus sphinx. Taxonomy (NCBI): domain Eukaryota; kingdom Metazoa; phylum Arthropoda; class Insecta; order Lepidoptera; family Noctuidae; genus Asteroscopus; species Asteroscopus sphinx. The sequence goes on along the minus strand of OX453031.1, from coordinate 13,660,746 downwards.
TAGTATTGCCGCGTAGTACGGTAAAAACGTAAATGTAAAAGTTGTTCATACGGATGAGTATAATGACCCCTTAAGAGGTAGGTAATATCAATAAAATCCTTAATTTAAATATTTCATTGATAAAAACTAAAAAAAAGGTTGATAAAAACAATACAACTAATGGTAGATTTTAATTGGCAACATCGATTTGACATTACCATTCTATTGCCATTCCGTCGAGATTTAAGTTTTAGCAGACTACCCATTTTGTTACAGTTGTTTATGAGTGTCAGTAGGGTGTCGGTGGAATGGCGATGGTTGGTTTTTTAGTGTAATTAGCAGACTTGGGGCCCTGAGTGAGTGACCACTGTCCGAAAATGATAAAAAACTTTGACGTTAAGAGTCATCCTTCAGATGTTCAGCTGCATCTGGTAAAACTAGAAGCGGACACGTAGATATTTGTGAAAAAGCTAGGCTGACATCACTCAGTAAGAATGATCACTACACCCAGTGACAGAATGATTAACATGTCTAATGCGTGAGTAATTGCTAATACTGATCAATTAAATTATTCATATAAGGTATATTTTTTTAATAATGAAGTAAGCGTCTCTCAGCAGCAGTCATCATGCACCCAGTGACAGAATTTTGACATGTCGACTGAGTGAGTCACAACTGCTACGGAGTGACTAATTAATGATAGTAATGCTAAAAACAATAAAATTATGATGATCAGCGACCATCTGCGGCATTCATCATACACCCAGTATGATATTTTTTGCTATGATGATCAGTGTCACTCGGTATTAGTTATCACTACACCCAGTGACAGAATATTAAACATGTCTACTGAGTGTGTGACAGCTACAACTGAGAGACATAAACAAAGGGAATATTTTCACACATCAATAAAGTATGTCATAGATTATATTGAAGATTATAGTATCACTCAATTGCAATTATCACTACACCCAGTGACAAATTAAACATGTCTACTGAGTTAGTGACAAATACTACCGATATACAAAATGAAAATCGAAAAACGAAACAATATAAAATCGTGATGATTGTTATTCGGTGACAATTATTACTACACCCAGTGACAGATTAGCAACATGCTTTTGAGTGAGTGATAACTATCTCAAAATGATGAATACAACGTGTTCCGATAAATCACGTAAGGAAGTCATATTACATATTATTTGACTAGTAGTGATTAAAATCAATCGGCAATAGTTATCACTACACCCAGTGACAGAATTATAAACATGTATACTGAATGAGTGATTACTACCATTGAAAGACATAAGATAGCTAGATTATGTGATAGAAGGATAATTACATTAAAAATGTGATGATCGGCTTCATTCTACGGAAGTTAGCCGACACCCAGTGACGGAATAATAACACGTCTACTGAGTGAGTGGCAACTGTCCCAAAATGATAGAAACATTAATAGAAATCCGCTTCTGATTATACTGAAAGTTGACTCCAAGATAGGTATATAAGAACACGCAAGAAAGACGATGATGTTTAAGGTCACTTATTAGGAATTATCTCTGCACCCAGTGACAGAATAATAAACATGTCTACTGAGTGAGTGACAACTACTACTGAGAGACGACACAAATTCGAGATGATAATCAAGACAAATTAAAGAATACGATGAATGAAATCACTCAGTGGCAATCATCACACTCCCAGTGACAGAATTATAAACATGTCTGCTGAGTGAGTGACAACTACTATTGAGAGACGACACATACGAGATCATATTTAAAACGAGTGAAAAAATACGATTAATATAATCACTCAGCGGCAATCATCACGCTCCCAGTGACAGAATTGTAAACATGTCTACCCAGTGAGTGACGACTACTATTCAGAGACGATACAAATTTGAGATGTTAATCAAAATTGATGAAAGATACGATGAATTAAATCACTTGGTGACAATCATCACGCTCCCCTGACAGAATTATAAACATATCTACTGAGTGAGTGACAACTGTCCCAAAATGATAATATATAACGACTTATTTAGAGTAATCATGATGCGTTGTGTATTCTACTGAGGAAAGTAGCACTCAACGGTAGTTATCACTACAACCTGTGACAGAATTAAAAACTTGCCTACTGAAGGAATGACAACGGTCTCATAATGATAATATACATGTTTTACTTATAAAGACTCATCATGATGTGTGGTGTATTCTACTGATGATAGTATTACTCAGCAGCAGTTACCATTACACCCAGTGACAGAACAATAAACATGTCTACTGCGTGAATGACAACTGTCCCAGAATGAAACATTAACTACGAAGTTATCTTCATATGGACCTGATTTTATGATCAGTATCACTCATCAGTAGTAATCACCGCACCCAGTGACATAAATTATAAACATGTCTACTGAGTGAGTGACAACTACTACTGAGAGTAAATTATATTTATTATTAAAGTATACGATAAAATTACCTGTTTACACACCTTCAACTAAGGATTGTACCTTTCGCACAATTTTTTTACGTAAAATGGGATAAGTTACCGATTAGCCGGACACCCCCGGTCACAACGCATATGCAGTACCACTGCATATGATACGCCCCGCCGCCAATCAGGACGTTAGTCCGTCAGCGAGCGGCACCAATCATACGGAATCATACCACCGAACGTTTGAGCCCGCCGTTTGCCCCCCGGTCCCCGCCATCATTTTACAACTGAGTTCTCATGCAAAACTTTGTTTAAGCGGCGTCTTGAGGCTTACTGGTCTGTGGTTAAATATTAATAAATATTAACTGAAACTACTATTTGTAACTGTTCTCACTATCATATCACTTATTTTCACTTGACTTTTCCATTTAATTCTTTCACTACTTTTCAGTAACTCTTTACATACACTGCTCAAGCATACAAGCTTGCAAGTATTTGCTTGTGCAAGTTCCAAAGGAGTACTGATTTGAATTTTGAATTGCCATATCTATTTATATTCAAAACACTAATTAGGTATACGTGTACCTATTTAGATAGGTAACAATTAGTAATTAAGTAATAGGGTAATGATGAAATCATTAGACATTATTTTAAGTATTCATTAAGACACTTGAATTTAGTTTTATTTTTATGGTGTGTGAACAACAAAGTATACTCTATCTCTATCTATCTATCTTGAAAATGTTTGAAATACTTGTGTTTTAAAGTTTTTACAATATTATAGCTACCACTTCCTGTGACAGAATTAAAACATAAGTGAATGACAACTATTTCAGAATAAAATAAAATAACAAATTTTCAACTGAATCTGGTTAGACTGAAAGCTGACGGCTGATAGGAAAAGGCTGATGATATGAAATGATGATATTCAGAGTCACTCAGTAGGAATTATCACTACACCCAGTGACAGAATGATAAACGTGTCTGCTGCGTGAATGATAACTGCTACTGGTTAATTTAAGTATTCACTCAAATAATTCATAAATATAAAATTATGACGAACCCAATATAATTGGGAAAAGGCTTGGATAAAGAAGATATGATGGCGATAGCGTCTCTCAACGGCAGTCATCAGCCACCCAGTGACAGAATAATAAACATGCCTATTGAGTGATTGACAACTACTACTGAGAGATTATAAAGAATTGTAAAAAAAAATACCACTAAAATGAAAAATCTGTCAATCGATACCACTCGGCGGCAATCATCAGACTCCCAGTGACAGAATTAAAACATGTCTACTGAGTGAGTGACAACTGTCTCAAAATGATATAATATTGAACAGATCCGCGTCTGGTTACACTTAAAGCTGGCCTCACAGTTTGCTATAAACTTGAAAGCTAAGAATGTTTAGTCACTCAGTAGGAATTATCACTACACCCAGTGACAGAATTAAAACATGTCTACTGAGTTGGTGACAACTATTACGGATTGATTAAAGTATCCACACAATAAATACAAAATTTAAACTGATGATGATAGCACCTCTTAGCAGCAGTTATCATTGTACCCAGTGACAGAATAATAAACATGTCTATTAAGTGATTGACAACTACTACTGAGAGAAAAGACAGAAGTTACAAAAAGATCTCAATGATGAAAATCACGGTGATACATATTACTTAGCGGCAGTCATCATTCTCTCATTGAAATAATTCAAACATGTCTACTAAGTGTGTGACAATTGTCTCCAATAAATAAAAAAGAGATATTCAGCCGAATCTGGTTACACTAAAAGCTGACTCCAAGATAGTTAGGGAAAGGTTAATAACATGAAATGATGATATTTAGAGTCACTCAGTAGGAATTTTCACTACACCCAGTGACAGAATGATACACGTGTCTGCTCCGTGAATGATAACTGCTACTGGTTGATTTAAGTATTCACTCAATAAATAAAATATAATTAAATAATGGCGATAGCGTCTCGGGAGAGGCCTATGTCCAGCAGTGGACTGCGATAGGCTGAGTTGATTGATTGATTGATTGATTGATAGCGTCTCTCAACGGCAGTCATCAGCCACCCAGTGACAGAATAATAAACATGTCTACTGAGTGATTGACAACTACTACAGAGGGATAAGACAAAAATTGAATTAAAAAAACACAGAAAAATTAAAATCACGATGATCGATATCACTTAGTGGCAATCATCACACTCCCAGTGACAGAATTGAAACATGTCTACTGAGTGAGAGACAACTGTCTCAAAATGATATAATATTGAACAGATCCGCTGGCCTCAAAACAGTTAGCTATAAACTTTGATGCTAAAAAAATTCAAAGTCACTCAGTAGGAATTATCACTACACCCAGTGACATAATTAAAACATGTCTACTGAGTGGGTGACATGTAATACTAAAAAAATAAAATAATTGCAATAGCTTCTCTCAATGGCATTCATCATACACGCTGACAGAATAATAAACAAGTTTACAATTAGTAATAAATAAAGTTATCCACAATAAAATTAACGGATGATCGGTATCACTCAATGGCTGTTATCACTACACCCAGTGACAGAACATGTCTTCTGAGTGAGTGATAACTGTTACTAAGTAAATATCAACAGAACTGAACTGGGAACTGGAACTGGGAACTGTTGATCGTCCCGGTATAAAAAGTAGCCTATATATTATGTTCTTGGAAATAAATATATAAATAAATAAATAAATATTAATCCGGGTCGTGTTATATCTGTATGCCAAATTTCATTAAAATCGGTTCAGCCGTTCTTGAGTTATGAATGATGTAACTAACCCGACTTTATTTTATATATTAAAATAAAAAGATGTAAAAATATAGAATTTATTGTAATTTTAATATAATTACCCATTGAATTTATTATTGTGTTGGAGTATTGAATTATTAGATTCAAATTGTGGAAAGAAAAAATCGCTCACGAGCAGGATTCGAACCTGCGACTCCTGGCTCACAGCCAATTTAAATCTTTAGATTTCGCTTCGCATGCGTAAATGCGTTAAAAATAATAAAATAATTATTGAATTATTGTTATGAATTGAAATGTTTAATACGGCGCCCTTTATGAGTTTTTATATTAATTGATTATTATTATATGAGATTTGGATTATATGTATAATGACATACATTTTAATTGTATTGAATTTTGCTGTGCCCTACAGGGTCCATAATTGTGACAAGCTATTAAGCCATTATGTTTATCACCTAATTTACATATTGTAATGCAAATAAATAATATGAATATATCACTCAAATAATAATAAAAAAAAAAAAAAAAAAAGAGTTTATTTAGGTAGGTACATACTAAAAGGGCATTATCACAATTTTGAACCGTTGGTGCCTGTACTAATGTAAAACACTGTATCACAGGCTAATGCCTGTGATACAAACTTCCACTTATGGGGTACAGTACAAGTAAAGCACTTTAAGAAAACACTAATTGATATTAGGATACAAAATTAAAATAATATATTAACTATCATGCAAGAAGTGGATGTGAGATAGGGTGAAAGAGGATGTGAGGTTGTATGTAGGGTATGTATGGGGGTGGGTGTGAGTGAGTATGGGTGGGGGTGTGTATGGTATAGAGTGTGGGTGAGTATGAATGGGGGTGAGTCTGGATGTGTGTGTGTAATAAATATAAATAATTAAAAATACCTGTGTGCTGCCATTATCTTCAACTTCTGCAATGTAGGATCTACAATGTGTTATTTGTTACTTCAATAGCTCAAAACCGCTGGCACCACAACTAGTTTTTTTTTTTTGTAACAAATTTATATGGCAAGTAATTATTTATTTTCATAAATTATTGTAGAAGATATTGGTAATTTTTGTTGTCATACTTATTCTAATCGACGCGCCCCGCTCGCCCCGCCCCCACCCCGATAGCAATATGACGTGTTCTTTTACTTGCGTAGGTATCGAACTCGCGCTCAGGTATGAAACTTTTAGAATCGACATGATACAATTTTTTTATATACAACTTTATTGAATTAACTCAAAACCTGAAACAAGTTCGTTCAGAATCGAGAGTAGAATCCATTACACTACTTTTTAAAATAGGTTAAGTTTTACCAAAAAAATAATTTCATACCATGCCGAGTCTAAATGTTTCATACGACGACGCGGCGCTGAGCGCAAAGGCGAGCGAAACCCAGTAAAAAAGTGTGATGAAAACTTTTGGGTACCATTTTGTTTCCTAAAACTATTAAAACTTAAACTTAATTTTAAGAGGTTATTCACCTCCCGACACAGTAGCGTCGAGAGCGTCGCACGTTCGTGAATGAATCTAGCGCTATGAATTGATTAGAGTAACCATGATACTAAAAATTACAAATATCTTCTACAATCATAAATGAAAATTAATAATTACTTTCCATGTCAATTTATTATAATAAAAACTAGTTGGGGTGTCTGAGGTTTTGAGTTATTCCAATAACACGTATCACACTCACTATCACTTTTTTGCACTGGAATTCTCTCATTACTTTTAATTTGACGTCTATGACACTTTTAAAACAATTGCCTTAGAATTCACTTTTTACTAGCTTTATTTTTCATCATAAACTTCGAATGTTACAAAAGCACACAAACTTACACGTACTTGCCTGTGCAAGTTCCAATTGAATACTGATTTAAATTTCGAAATACCATAACTATTTATATTAAAAATACTAATGAGGTGTACCTGTCTTTAATTAGGTACCTAACAATTTACTAATTACCTAATAGGTATGAGATTAAATCATTAGTGACTTTAATAATTATTGTTGATACCTTACAGTCTCGAAAATATTTATTTCCTGAGCTTCGATATAGTTCTAAATAACAGAGTGAAAGAAAAATAAGCGCAAGAGACAATAACATAACATACATAACATCACGCCTGTATTTTGAAGGGGTAGGCAGAGGTGTATAACACACCCACATTTTGCCAGTTATGTTATAGTACCATGTAATAGGGGGCGAGCCTATTGCCATTAACCGGGCACAAATCCAGACTCCGGGCTGCTACTGAGAATTTCCTAACACTTTGCCCAATTTGAGACAATAACATAATAGATGGAGGGAAATAGGGAATCCTAGTGTGGAGGCTAGTGTTCTAAGTATTGTTACTCTGCTTTTGATCAATAAAGATTTTATTATTTATTTTTATTTATTATTCAAAAAAGATAATATAAATATAAATAAATAATATTTTTGGGACATTTTTACACAGCACCATCTAGTCCCAAACTAAGCAGAGCTTGTACTATGGGTACTAGACAATGGATATAATACTTATATACTTCTTTTTTTTTGTAAATATATACTTATAATACATAAAGAACACCCAGACCAACACAAACACTCATGTCACATCACACAAATATTTGTGTCCTGTGGGAATTGAACCCACGACCTCGTGATCAGCAGTCCGACACTCAACCACTAGACCACAGACGTTATGTGACTTTATTGGTGGTTGAGAAGTCTAAAGTTTAATTTATACCATACTAGCCTATGCCCGCGACTTCGGCCGCGTGAATGTCGTATATCGCGCATCCCTCGGAAACTGTTCATCTTCCCGGGATAAAAAGTAGCTTATATCTTAATCCGGGTTATGTTCTATCTGTATGCCAAATTTCATTAAAATCGGTTCAGCCATTCTTGAGTTATAAATGATGTAACTAACCCGACTTTGTTTTATGTATTAAGATTTATTTTATTTTTAGAAAACTTCTTTTTAACAGCTAATCTCATTTTTCTTTGAAAAGACTAACATAACCTGTATTTCCCCGAAGGGGTAGGCAGAGGTGTAAATTATTTCGCCAGTTAAATAGTCAGTTGCCAGTTAGTTTAATTAAGAAAAAAAATTGTCTTCATCTTTTGCTCAGCGAATGGAACACAGGGAGCCAAGATTGTATGCAGCCACTGAGTGGGGCCTGGTGACCTGTAACACAGGTTTTTACGAACCCACAACAGGCACCAGCTCTCACAATGTGAACTATGTAGTCTTGTACCTATAATAAATGTGTATATAATCCATTGTGAGAGGAATAAATGAATAAATTATTATTATAGTTATGTTAACGTGTATCAGAAATGCGTGCTCATATTTTAAGAGCTCATTCAGGGGATAGTAACAACTTTTACTAGGGGTCAACCCTGAAATCGTGAAAAAAGGAAAACAGCTGGTCCATACATTTTGTCGAGCAACATCGATTACTTTGTAGGAAACAGTAGATTTATCATTGATCCCATAGTAAAAGTTAGTCGATATGAGCTCTTAAAATACTGGGTGTCAGGGAAACGCTTCCGAAAACGAAGATAGGTGATAGTGCTGCATGCTGATACGAAACCACAAAAAAAACGAGTCTTTTTATAGATTTTTTCATATTTTTTTGCAATTTTCATACATAAAAAAAAAGCTTTGAGCAGTTAAATAAAACTAATTTGCAAAAAAACCAACATTTATTTACTTAATTTTTCAAAGTTCGCAATGTAATTCAAATAAAATATCAGCTGGCGCTAGGGGTGAACGACATCCTCTCGCATACGCAGTCCGTGTCGTAGCGAGCGTAGGTAGGTTAGGTACGCGCGGCATTGATCCCGAGTTTTGTACGCTTTACATTGCGGGTTTGCAAAATACCAAATCACTAAAACAATGAGTATAAGGCTAATGGTTATTGGTATTCGATTGTGTTTAGGTAGTATAATAACAGCCTTTCAGTTTCGGGAGCGTTTTCCTGACACCCAGTATTAGCCCGCGTTTCTGTTATACGTTGCATAAGGTATATTTTTTTATACCAGAAACCAGACAGACAAATTTTTCTCTACCTATTAGATTGTCTCTTTTCTTTAAATAAATAAATACTTTTGGGACATTTTTACACAACACCATCTAGTCCCAAACTAAGCAGAGCTTGTACTATGGGTACTAGACAATGGATATAATACTTATATACTTTTTTTTTGTATATACATTCTTATAATACATAAGAAACACCCAGGCCAACACAAACACTTATGTTCATCACATAAATATTTGCCTTTGCATTGTCGCTTAGTTATTTTGTTTACTTGAACAAATAAATGAATTTTGTTTTTTTTAACTCCAATAGAACCCAGAGTTATCTACAGGTTGATGTGTCACGTTTTTTCAATTGTTTGTCAAAACAATTTTGTTGTTTATTGTTTGTCAAGTTTTGAGACCTTTTTGTAAATATTTCTTAGGGCTTATCTGTTTTAGGCAACTAACGAGCTTTGGAATAAACAAGATTTTATTGTGAACAAAAAATACCTGATATTTGGGATTACTTGTGTCGTGGGAAAAAACATAAATAATTGAAAACAGCAACAATCGCTAGACAAATATTTTTTTTTCCAATGCGGGAATTAGATGTGTCACATATTTTGTTAATTAAAGCGTAAAAATAAAACAACATTTGTTGTATGTAAAAACGAATATAATATCTTCATAACATAAATATAATTATTATTATTTAAGTACTAAACAGGTAATGCAATCATAGCATATAACTGAAATTGCATTAATTTTACCAAAATTTACTGTTTGCGCAGTTTTATTATTTTTGAATGAAGCACACTTATAATAAGTAGGTACATTATCTTATCTTATCTTGTCTTACAAATAAAAATAAATAGAACATACAAAAACACAATAAGGTGCCGAGAAGACGACGTTCTTTTTGAGCAATTGAGAACATCAATAGCATTGATTTTAAAAGAACGCAGTAATATACACCGTGACGTTTCTGTGGTCTTACATCTGTGGCCCAGTTAATGATCTCATCATTGCGAACAAATTTTACAATGGGACCAACCATAAAATCGCGAAAAAATATCAGCCGTTCCCTATAAAATCATGTTGGCTGCTGATAAAATGTATGAAAAAGCAGTTCTTTTTGCGGTTTCTTTTTTAGTCCCATAATTAAAGTTGTTCGCTATGATAAGTACATTAACTGGGCCACCGATCGTAACACCAAAAAATGTCACGGTGTTTTTTTTTTTACGAGCCTGTTTTGTCCCACTACAGGGCAAAGGCCTACCTTCCTTTCTTCCACTTTTCGCAGTCTATAGCAATTTGTGGCAATTTATTATATTCTTTATTATATTACTGCGTTCTTTTAAAAGCAATGCAAACTATTGCATGTAACTTTGTAACAACCTATGTACCATATTTCGTGCAAATTAATAAATGAAATGAATTGAATTGAATTGAATTGATGACCATGAATGATGAAAGCCGTCTGCTTGACGCCTTATTGTGTTGTTGTATACTTTAAGTGTTATTTATTTATATTAACTGAGTCACAATAAAAAAGTTATGTTGTATAAGTCAATAGCCAATTGTATCAAACTACTCTTGCGCCGTATGTGTTGCTTCAAAGCAAAGGCGCCCAAGTCAAACATTTTCGTTCCTGGATCCGTTTCTTGAAGTAGCAGTACCCAGTAATACTATTTAGTGATTTAGCTTTATGATTATAACGGTCACTTCATAAGCTAACTCACCAAATCGCACGACTGGGTGTTCTTCTTAATATTTCGATGAGCTGAAAACTTTTATCCTTAATGGGCTTCGATTCACGCTACCTCACCATGATAAACGATCGTACGATCGATGAGGGTACACGCTTGCCCGTCAAAAACTTATTCACTCGTGCCTTGGATACCACCAAATTATACCTATCGGGAAACAGACAAAGTGGCAAGAAATTCCACTCATGGGCAGTACTCATATCAAAAATATTAGCAAAGCGCTTTGTGCTTAAGGGTGGAATATCAACCGTATAAAAGTGGCACATTGCCGCGCGTCTGGACGTCTGATGATCGAATTGGTTAGTAGGAATCAAATTTGAAATTCCACCGCCTCGCCTAAACGCCTAGTATTCGATAAAAACCGATAAGCTGGAAAAAATAAATGGAAAATATTTAGCAAACCATAATTTTTGATGGCACTTGGTCATTGCCTAACTTCTCAGTTTTAATTCACTCACGGGACAAGTATTAGTCGGTACAGACCTATGGGGACATGATTTTTATTAATATGAAAGCATTTATTTAGCTTACTTCGATGACCATCTGCTACAAATCTTGTATTTTTTTATAGTATAGGATGGTGAAACGAGCTAAAGGTCCACCTGATGTTAAGCGGTCACCTTTGCCCATAACAACTGCAATACCACCTAGGCTGTTGCCTAAATGGTACCGCAAGTCGGTTCGCCAAACTGAGACATGAAGTTGGAAAGTCTCATGTGATTGTAATTTCACTGGCACCCGTACACTTCAGACCGAAACACAGCAATGCAAGCATCACTGTTTGGCATGCCAATTTTAAAGTTCCTGATGCCCAAACAGGCTGAAATTTTGCAAACATGTGTAGTTCTGATAATTATACAATAATATGAACTTAATAACCATTTTTTTTTAAATTAAATTTTTAAAGAAAACATAAAAATTGACGCTGTGATTGTCTTAAGATGGCTTCCCACGGTGCGAGATTTTACGGATAATGCGACGCACAAGCGACAATCACAGAGAGCCACGGACAGCATCGAGATTCTTCACACGGTGCGCGGTGCGAGCTCGTGCGTGGTAATCCGTAAAATAACGCACCGTGGGAAGCCATCTTTAGGCTTCACCGATTTTGATGGAAATGGACTGCTTGTTTCCCGAATAAAATATTTTTTGCGAAACATCCAGGCGTAGTCGAGGCAAGACGCCAGTAAAAATTTATAGGTATAGATCTCATTAAATAATGCAATAATACTCACCAAGTCAATGGTTTTTGTAATAATAACAATAGTTGTGGTTATAACAAAATATATAGCGTAATAATATACGTTATCTATTTTGTGGTTTGTTTAATTGTTGTTAATGTGTAAAGGGTGCTACAAAAAAAACGTTTCTTTATTTTAAAATGAAAATGCGAAAGTATGGATGTTTGTTTGTCGTTCAATCACGATGAAACGCCTGAACGGATTTGGATGAAATTTGGCACACAGATAGACCATAACCTGGATAAACATACAACGTGTTATTGAAATATCTCAAAACCTCTTTAATCAAATAACTACTGACAAAATATAATTACCAGTTTTGCACATAAAATACATACATAAATACATAGTTTTGTAAATATTTAGTGTGTGAAATTGTTCAGATAATGTCTTTTAATAATTATCATTGACGAATTGCATTAAAAAGACATGCCAAGATTGTTTACAAGACTGTTGACAAGTAAAAAAACAGATTACTCTCGCTACGCTGTCCGTCCGTCTGTCACAGGGCTGTATCATTTGAACGGTAATAGGTGTTTCTTACTTGTCTTATTAGTAAAAATCTTGGAATGTCTTTTTAATGCGATTCGTCAATGATAATTATTAAAAAATATTATGTTACAAATTTCACTCACTAAATATCATTTTTTAACCGAATTACCTGTGCAGAACTAGTAATTGTTTTTTATCAGTAGTAAGATTGTTTACTAAATAAAACAAGAGAGAAAAAACAGACTTTAGTGATCATAACATAAAACGCACCCTGTATACAAATACCTCGAAAGTTCCGGTACCTATCATAACGATTGTTAAGTCAATTATAACGATGGCCCACTTTTATTGTGGTCAGTTTGATATACTCGTACATATCTATTAGGGCATGGGCTTGTATCACGCTTTTAACGAGTATGGTGTAGGTAGCAAAACTCGTATACTTGGTGTCAGGGAAACGCTTCCGAAACTGAAAGGCTATTATTATACTACCTAAACACAATCAAATACCAATAACCATTAGCCTTATACTCATTGTTTTAGTGATTTGGTATTTTGCAAACCCGCAATGTAAAGCGTACAAAACTCGGGATCAATGCCGCGCGTACCTAACGCACCTACGTTCGCTACGACACATAGTAGAACCATAGAACAAATAATAGTACAAGTAGTAGAACATAGAACATGCAATTTGGTGTGTCCAAGTGTTGATATGGACTTATTTTCTACAAAATGCGACACCAAACTGGTACGGGTGCCGCGGACATTACAATCACATGAGACTTTTCATCTTCATGTTTCAGTTTGGTGAACCGACTTGCGGTACCATTTAGGCAACAGTCTAGGTGGTATTGCAGTTGTTATGGGCAAAGGTAACCGCTTAACATCAGGTGGGCCTTTAGCTCGTATCGCCATCCTAAACTATAAATAAAACTTTTTAACAAAAAATTGAACCGACGAAAACAGAAACTAAAACCGGCCAAGAGCATGTCGGGCCATGCTCAGTATTATAGGGTTCCTTATACTTAAGGAACCCTATAACCCTAGGACCTACTGGTCTAATTACAAACGAATCAAATCGAATATTAATCATTGCTATTTTAGTTTTTGCAAACAGCACCGCCTAGGTGGCGCTGTTACTTTGTGTTATGAATATAACACAAAGTTTCATTTTGTGATTTTTTAAATAGTAAGTAACTAAATGTGCATTATTTGCTACGATCATTTTTATCTAAGGTCAATGACCTATGAACTAGGACGTCTTAAGTATTTTTCAGTTTTCTCACTATAACTCAAAAATTTATAATCACATTATACTCGAAATAATTTTAAAAGACAGTATTTATAAAAGTCTATCAACCTGGAAGAAAACAAGTTTCTACATTGCATAGTTTGGAAATGGCCCGGGGGGGGACACATTGTAAGCCACTTTGGAGGGGTATATTTCGCAGATGGTACACCTGATAAAAAAGTTATGTATTAAACATTACATTCATTTTAGTAGACCTATTCAATGATACCCCACAAGAGGGGGTGCAGCAAAAAAAAAATGTTCATCCCCATTTCACATGTATGGGCGCCACCCCTAAAATACGTTATCAAGATATTTTTATTCTTTTAAAATTGAGATCTATATCTAAACCATTTTTTAACAAAATTTCATTTACTTATGTTCATAACTGTAGAAGTTATTAAGCTGTAAAGGATTAGGACAGTCGGACAGACGGACGGACATGACGAAACTATAAGGGTTCCTTGTAGGACTACGGAACCCTAAAAATCGAAAAATAACTAATTATGAGTCGGCGCCAAACAAACTTTTAACAAGCAAAGTGCGTGCAAGTTGCAAGTGACCGAGCGGAAAACGCATTTTTGGAATGTTATTGTTTATCGTTGAAAATTTCACGTTGTATTTGATGTTACGTTGTTTTTATTATTTATTTAAAGTAATTTAATGATCTTCGTTGATTGTTTGTTTGGCGCCGACTCATAATTAGTTATTTTTCGCTTTTTAGTTTCGGTTTTCGTCGGTTCAATTTTTTGTTAAAAAGTTTTATTTTAAGTTTTTTGTGACTAAAATCTAGATCCAGGTCTCCATTATGTTGAAGTGTTTAGAACTACATTGATGTGTGCCAAGTTTCAACAGAATCGGTTAACAGATAAGAATTCAGTGGGTGAACAAACACTCGTCCCCTGTTTTCCTACCCTTAGGGGTGGATTTTGATTTTGAAGTTTAAATGGGACCAACTTCGAGATATACCTACCCTATCCATTAAAAACCGGCCAAGAGCATGTCGGGCAATGCTCAGTATTATAGGGTTCCTTAAGTAGGTGTACAAACGAATCAAATCGAATATTAATCATGGCTATTTTAGTTTTTGCAATAATCGGCAGCATTCGCGACTCAGAGCGTGTTGTTAGTAGCGCCATCTAGCGATAAATTCAAGAAGCCAAATTTAAGAAGTCTGATTGATGTCAAAGTTACTTTTTGTGATTTTTTCAAATAGAAAGTAGCTAAAGGAGCATTATTTGCCATGATAATTTTTCTCTAAGGTCAATGACCTTTGAACTAGGACGTTTTAAGTATTTTTCGGTTTTCTGTCTATAACTCAAAAAATTATAATCACATTATACTCGAAATAATTTTAAAAGAGAGTTTTCACAAAGGTCTATCAATGTGGAAGATTATAAGTTTCTACGTTGCATAGTTTAGAAATGGCAGGGGGGGGGACACATTGCAAACCACTTTGGCGGGCTATATTTCGCAGATGGTACACCTGATAAAAAGTGGCGTATGAAACATTACCTTCATTTTAGTAGACCTATTCAATGATACCCCACACGATTTGGTGCAGTGAAAAAAATTATTTTTTCCCCATTTCACATGTATGGGCGCCACCCCTAAAGAACGTAAAAACTATTTTTTTATTCTTTTAAAATTGAGATCTATATGCAGACTATTTTTTAACAAAATTTCATTTACTTATGTTTATAACTGTAGAAGTTATTAAGCTGTAAAGGATTAGGACAGACGGACAGACGGACGGACATGACGAAACTATAAGGGTTCCTTGTAGGACTTCGGAACCCTAAAAAAGAATTATCAAAATCGGAGCACTCTGTAAAAAGTTATGCGTGGGATACGCGTCGAATTGAAAACCTCCTCCTTTTTTTCGTCGGTTAAAAATGCCGTTGTAATAAAATATATAAAATTTTCTAGTTTTTAACCGACTTCAAAAAAAGAAGGAGGTTCTCAATTCGATTGTATTTTTTTAAATGTTTGTTACCTCAGACCTCCGTCATTTATAAACCGATTTCGAAAATTCTTTTTTTTTTTGGAAAGGATATACTTCCAGATTGGTCCCATTTTTATCAAAATCCAGTTTTGATAATGGGATCCATGTGGAATTGAGGGAACTCCTCAAATATTATAGGCATACATATAGCGATTTTGGTATTTACATCAACAAGTCAATTTGCATTCAGAAAGTATCATTTGGTGAAGATCTGATGAAGAACTTCGGAGATAAAGAAGGGAACTCTTCAATGGATGACAGCAAATCGTTCCGTCCGCCGTTCCGTACCAAAAGGGTGCTAACGGGACCCTATTACTCTCGCTACGCTGTTCGTCCGTCCGTCTGTCTGTCACAGGGCTGTATCTATGTAACGGTAATAGATAACCAGTTGAAATTTTCATCGATTATGTATTTCTATGGTGCCTATTACGACAAATACTAAAAATACAAGAAACCTCGAAAAATATGCATTTTTTTACGTTTTTGTTCCTGCTCTATCTTTAAAACAGTAATACATACCAGCGTCAAACTTAGTCTGATCATAGTGCATACTATGTAGTTTAGCAAAAAATACTTACAATTGGGCAAACATAGACATAATTTGTGGTGGTACCTGCGTAAGAAAGAGATGCAAAAAATCTAATTTCGCGCACGGTGCGTTGATGTCTTTTGATGAACTCTCGTAAATTTAATCAGTTTCTATGGGGTGTCAGCTCGATGGGTGGTACGGAACCCTTACAGCGTGAGTCCGACTCACACTTGGCCGGTTTTATTTTATTCTTTCGAGATATTAACTATCCATAATTAATATTATTAATTATTTGTGCCCGGTTAATGGCAATAGGCTCGCCCCCTATTACTTGGGACTACAACATAACTGGCGAAATGTGGGTGTACTGTACACCTCTGCCTACCTCTTCGGGGAAATACAGGCGTGATGTTATGTTATGTTATCATTAATATTTCCTTAAATATTTTGAGGAATTAATTTAGCATAAGAAGTCGCAATAAACCCTATTTATCTCTTCATAAGAAAGTGTAATTTCTAATCACTATTGTAACAAAGCCATCGTTAATGATATGATTAGACGAAAATGAAACTAATTAATTATTTAATTAAATAAGCAGCGTTTTGTTTCCGATGTAGCAATTGTGTGAATCGGTTTAGGCTAATTGCTATAAGGTAATTATGGTCATTTAATTTTGAAATTCGATTATGTAGTTCTGGGTAATACAATACATTTTTTCTTGAAATTTCTTGATATGCTACACGTAGTTATGTTCATTTAAAGCTTGTTTTTTAACCGACGAAGAAAAAGGAGGAAGTTCTCAATTCGATGCGTATATTTTTTTTTTATGTATGACCACGCCTCGTCGAATAAAAAAGGCGGACGGAATCTCGCTAAACAAACTAAGTAAACTAAACATTATAACATAACTAAACTAAATAAGTGAAGCATCCATAGTAAGCTGGCGCGCAGGCCCACACTTTCACATCCATAGTATGCAAAAAGCCGCGATTACACAAAAAATCTACTGTCACGGTAAACATTGTTGTAGTGAGACAAATAAAATAACACTATAAATCTGGTGTGTTAAAACGCTTTCGAAAATATAGTGGTTTTAGGAAAAAATTAAGTGCTTCAGTCTTTGTTTAGCGAGATTCCGTCCGCCTTTTTTTTGTCCGAGGACCACGCATTACTTTTTTTAACACGCTTTTATTAGTTCGACCTGTATGTAACTATGTAATGGAATCTAAGGTAACTAATTTAACCATCTTCCAAGGGTCGTAGCGTAATGAAAATTGGCAGCTGTATGTAGTTCTGATGACAATACAATAATATGGTACTGTCGAACTGATCTGATGATGGAGCCGGATATATGAACTGGAACTTCATGATGGAAAATCGTATCATAGCTGTTTTGGGTTTCTTAGAAAAGTCTTGTAATGAACTTTGACCACGATTAGGTTTCAAGGTCTGATGATGAAGCCGGAAGATAGGCACTGGCATTCCACGATGGAATATCGTATCATAGTCGTGTTTGCACTTAAGAGAAAGGCCACGTAATGGACTTTGAACACGATCAGGTTTCAAGGTTATAACAAACCCATATATTGATTTTTTTGTTTTTACGTGTATTGTATTTATAAAAGCGTGTTTTTCTAGTGTTTTTTAAACTATTTATTTATTCTCTCTTGTCTTACTTAGTAAACAATCTTGGCATCTCTATTCAAACTACTGATAAATTATAATTACTGACGACGTGTGATGAAAACCCTCCTTTTGTAGCCGTAGTCGGGTAAAAAAGACATCACTTACCTTAAGGACCAACCAGCAAACTTGTATTGATATTCACAAACACCCACTATCACTATAAAATTGCTATGACAGAGATTCTACACAGTTATACAGTTTTTATTGACATTGGATTTATACATTTTTTTTTACATATGATTTATACACCTTTGTGTAATTTGATTTTGCACTTTTTTTTTGACATTTGGTTTATACATGCTGACATTTTAATGGCTTCTTCCCCAAAAGGGGTAATTGTACTCATCATTATGAACAACTTTTACTATGGGACCAACCCTGAAATCGCGATAATAAAATCAGTTGGTCCCTACATTTGTGTTCAAGTAGATGAAATGTAGGGATCACCTGATTTGTTTTTCGCGATTTCAGTGTTGGTCCCATAGTAAAAGTTGTTCATAATGATGAGTACAATTACCCCTTTTGGGAAAGAAGCCATTAAAATGTCAGCATGTATACATGTTACCATGCATATTTATTGTATAATACAACATGTCTGGACTTTTAAAGAGACTGATTTGTTTCGGTATTTCTTCTCAGCGGTAGTCGTTCAGGAAATGCCGATGCCATCTAGTTTTTAAAATACTCGACTTGTAAAAGCGATTTTTGACATCCAATTTTCAGAAAAAAATATTTGAATTTGAACCTATGATTTAAAAATATATGTATTGAAAATCTCACTCTTCACAGTAATATAAAGTACAGTAACTAAATGGCGTGATGACAGTGCAATGATTTTGTTATATCACCTAAAACGTTAAGTCGGCAATTTCTATTCTCTTCCGTGTTTTGTTTATGTATTATGTTTATTTTGTCTGTATGTCAATTTGGTTTGTATTTTTATTGTGGAAAGAAAAAGTCGCTCACGAGCAGGATTCGAACCTGCGACTCCTGGCTCAGTACGCCAGTGCTTTAGCCACTAACACGTTCATGTTCACGTTCACGGTAGCTTAATGGCTAAAGCGCTGGTGTACTAAGCCAGGAGTCGCAGGTTCGAATCCTGCTCGAAACCGATTTTTCTTTCCACAATAAGTATATTAGAATTTATCTCATGATTTTTTAAGAATAAGATTAAGAATTTTTATTTGCTAGAAATGAGTTACATATAGTTGTTATCATAAAATAAAAATCCGTCATTTCGCCTAGTTGGCATGCAACATTGTAAGTAAGCCATCAGTAGTGTCTAACATAACGCAACATATCTAGCTTATCTTTTACATGTAGGGTACAGATTAGGTAATTTAGCTTTTCATAATCTATCTTTTAACACTAATCATTTTTACATGCTCATTTCAATAAATTATACAATAACTAAATAGTAATTCTAATAGTATTATCAAATAAATAATAATGTAATTATATCAATTATCTTATTGTAATTTTAGAATTAATTTGAAATGTATTATATAAAGCATTCTATAGTATATAATATAATATTTTGATAGAATGTAATGTAATTAAGTTTAATTGTTATTTTACTGGCCACCTAGTGGCACCCACTGCTTAGTTTTATTGTATTATCTGTGGATAATGTAGTGGGCTGCAACATTACCTTATACAAATTTGCTAACCCTATAATTGATGTCTTATGTTGTAGCTGTTTTTTATCCCTCAATAAATAAAATAAAATAAAATTATGAAAAGAAAACATTATCATTTTATTTTTACATTGAATAACTCAATTTTTTTTTATTTTTCTCTTGTAATAGATAGATAGATAGATAGAATATTCTTTATTGTACACCAATAACATTATTAAACTTAGGACTAACATGTAAAATAAGGGTACATTGGTCATAATCATTTGTATAACACAATTATTGAGTTCCTATTAGTTATTTAAATATTTGCACACCATATGTAATGGCAGAATGTAAATTGGCAAAATAATAATAATGTATGTCTTTAAATTTCGCTTCGCATGCGTAACTGAGTTAAAAATAATAAAATAATTAAGTAGGTAAACTAGAAGAACTTGAATTGTTCCAGGGCGCAAAGATAACCAGTTTCCAATTGGGGTAGGCAGAGTTTTTGGATTTCCACCTGCTACGATCCTGACACACCTCTTTCGCTTCATCTACGTCCATTAACCTCGTCATGCATGCTCGTCGGTTTAGAGTTCTCTTAACCTGGCATTTTTTGAGAACATCCGCAATTTGATCGCGATACGTTCGCCGAGGTCGTCTCCCTCCAACTCTTCCATCCACACTCGCTATATATACTTGTTTCGTCAATCTCCTCTCGTCCATCCTCCCTATATGTCCAAACCATCTTAACATACCTTTCTCAATTTTTGTCACTACATCTTTCACTCCACAACGCTCCCTTATCACGTTATTCCTTACTTTATCACTCAAAGTTACACCACACATACTTCTCAAAGCGTACCCTTACTGCGTGATTCCGACTCGCACTTAGCCGGTTTTTTTATTTTTGTTTAGTAGCTATTGACGAGCTGTAGTCATCATCATTTCAGCCGAAAGACGTCCACTGCTGGACATAGATCTCCCTCAATTAAGGGAGGGATATGCCATAATCGCCACGCTTGGCAGGCGGGTTGACGATCGCAGTTGGTTGGTTAAATACTCAGAGAACGCTGCTGCCCATCCTCTGGTGAATCCCTTAGTCGCCTTTTACGACACCCATGAGAAGAGATAGGGTAGTGCAATTCTTTACGACACCCATGAGAAGATATAGGATGGTGCAATTCTTTACGACACCCATGAGAAGATATAGGATGGTGCAATTCTTTACGACACCCATGTGAAGATATAGGATGGTGCAATTCTTTACGAAACCCATGTGAAGATATAGGTTGGTGCTATTATTTACGTGCGGCACCACACGGAACACGAGCTTTAGTGTTATAAAACTGAAAATGCTTTTTTTCCGGCATAATTCAATCATAAAAAAATTATGAGTTACGGTCGAATTTTGACAATTGCATAATAATAAAATATATAAATAAATGAATAATTAATAAATTAAGGAATTAATAATGATAATTATAAAAATCTCTGTATTAATTAGTTTAAAATTAAAAGCAAGCAAATCCGTAGCAGAAACAATGGCACACAAATTGCTTTCACTGCAAGGTCATTACGAAGAAATTATAATATGCCTACTACGCGGAAGTAGGATTGTCCTTGTTATTTTATTTGTATTGCATACTATAATATTACAAGCACGTGTATTTTGTAGTAAAATGTACTACATTTTGACACCTATCTTATGTTTGGACCCTCAAATGTGTGCACATAAATGGACAAAATGTAAGGAACAGCTGATATTTTTTTCGCGATTTCGGGGTTGCTCCCATAGTAAAAGTTGTTCATACTGATGAGTACAATGACCCCATAAGAGATTTTGAGTTATTTCAATAACACGTTGTATATGTCCAAGTTGAACATATAACTGTGCCCTTCTTTATTCTTAGCACATGTCTCCTAAAATATACAAAGAAACGCCATAAAGTAAAAATATCCCGAAAACAAAATGTAAGGCAAATACTTTGCAGGATTTATAATGAACCGACACAACTCTAGCCAATCATATTTCTAACTCCCAATTTCTTCCTCAGGTCGGGTTCAAAGGCTACGGCATATCACCAGGGAACCTCTCCACGGCAGGGAGCTTCAGCTATAGCGACGGCAAGACATACAGCATCACACACGGCTCCGTCATCATAGCTGCTATTACCTCCTGCACCAACACCTCCAACCCTAGCGTCATGTTGGGAGCTGGTGAGTCCTTAAAATTTGATATAGGATAACGGAAAGACATCATTGGTTCGGACGATTATGAAGTATCTGAGCCTGGTCTTGGACCGAAGGTGGAACTTCGGCGAGCACGTTGTGCAGCTTGCCCCAAAGCTGATCGGCATAGCTTCCGCCCTTAGGATGTCATTTCGCATAGGGGCGGGGCCGGAGTGGGTCAGGGAGGAAGACTTCCCTTGCTGATCCGATCCGGCTTTACGGCGACCTGATGCTGCGCTAAGAGAAAATAGCAGGCGATAGATTGGGGAAGTCTATCGTCCGGATTGCACGGCCTGGGCCCGGACATCCTCGAAGGAGAGTGTATTCATTGCAGGAAGTGGTAGGGTCGTTAGTGGGCAGCTTTGGATGGGTAGCGAACGTCATGCGTAGCAGATAAATAACTTAAATTTGAGCAGTTCTCACGGTCTATCTACCCAAGGCGAGATTAGGCACACGGCGTACTTTTAAGTGGTTGCAAGCCCCCAAATAAAACGTTTTCTCCATAAAAAAGGGATTGCGAAACGAGCTAAAACCCCACCTGATTTGAAGCGGTTACCTTTGCCCATAACAACTGCAGTACCACCTAGACTGTTGCCTAAATGGTACTGCAGGTCGCGTTTACCAAACCTAGATATGAAGATGTAAAGTCTCATGTGATTGTAATGTCCCCGACACCCACCACGAGCACCGGAACACAGCAATGCGAACATCACTGTTTGTACAGAAGTATGTACGGTGCGTGGTGGTAGTACATTCCCGGACGAGCTATTCCACTGGGAACTCTTTTATACTATGTACTATCACAGAACAAATAATAGTACTACGTACAGAACGGCCACTCACCCCCTTCCGCCGATCCTACTTACCTCACCCCGCCCGGATTTAGACCTCACTTCGTTTGTTCTAAGCGACACGCGTTGTACTTGTACGTGTGCGTTGTATTTTAATTTGTTTTGTGTATGTGGTGAAAACACGTACTAATTATATTAATAGAGATAGGTGATACTTAGATTTGTGCTATGTTTTCATTTTCCAAAAGACGAATAAACTAAGGAACTCTGCACATTTATGGGTAATTTTATTTTGTTCTGTGTTCAACATACATACTCGATTGCGATATGACATATTTATGATTTAGACTGTCGTTTAACTAACAAATTTTTCGAAAAGATTGTTAACAAATTGAATTGACACGGACGTCGTCAGTGGCCGCAGCCCGATTATTACACACACATTTGGCGCGTGTACGAACGCCATCTGTTTTTATGCAAAAGTAGTAGGCACTTAATTTAACGCGGATGTATGGAGTGTCCAGGGTGTGCTACTATAAAAGAAAAAAATAAAAACTTTTTAACAAAAAATAAAACCGACTTCAAAAACCTTAACTAAAAAGTAAAAAATAATTATTGTATGTATTTTAAAATCTTAACTTAAACAACATTTTTAAGGCGGCGCGTGGTTGACCCTTTGCGTCATGTAATGTACAGTCCAGCGCAATATCTATAGTAAAAACAGTTTATGTGAACGTACATGAAAATCACGCGCCGCCTTCAAAATGTTGTTTAAGTTAAGATTTTAAAATACATACAATAATTATTTTTTACTTTTTAGTTAAGGTTTTTGAAGTCGGTTTTATTTTTTGTTAAAAAGTTTTTATTTCATACTTTTTAGTTGAGGGTTGATTCATAAATGTTTATATAACCAATTTGAGAATATATTTTTATTAACCTTAGCTATCCCACTGCTGGGCAAAGGTCTCGCTCATGTTCTTCCAAACGTCTAATCACTATCGTGAAAAAAAAACACGCATATCGGCCAAGAATTCTCAGAATGAGGAACCAATGAGCAGATCATCTAGATACGTAAAGCTAAAATAAACTGATTTATTGAAGCTGGTTAAAAAACTACTTTACCTAAGTCAATAAAATTTATATGGGACCACCGCGCGGACTTTCTCTACCAAATAAAAAAACAACCACGTAAATCGGCCCACAAATCTCGGAGTAATCGGTGTACATACATGAAAAAAAAATAAAAAAAAATAAAAAAATAAAAAAAAAAAAAAAAAAGCCGCGGAATACATAACCTCCTCCTTTTTTTGAAGTCGGTTAAAAAAGATATCATATTCCATTTCTGAACTCTTCTTCTAAACTCCCATCTTCTATTCTCCAGGTCTCCTGGCTAAGAAGGCGGTAGAGAACGGCTTGAGCGTCCTCCCGTACATCAAGACTTCGCTGTCGCCGGGATCTGGAGTTGTCACTTATTATCTTAGGGTATGTATTTTTTTACTATGTATTTTTCGGACCTCAGTACAATGCTCGATGACCTCAGTAGAGCTACTGATAGAGTGGGTCTTAAAATGAATATGGACAAGACAAAGGTTATGTCGAATTCCCATATAGCACCCATTCTCGTAAACATCGGAGAATCCACACTCGAAGTTGTTGACGATTATGTATAACTAGGACAAACTGTCCAGCTAGGTAGGTCCAACTTCGAGAAAGAGGTCAATCGTCGAATCCGACTCGGTTGGGCAGCGTTCGGAAAGCTACGCAATATCTTCTCGTCCAAAATACCGCAGTACCACTTCAATACCACCTAGGTGGTATTGAAGTTGCTATGGGCAAAGGTAACCGCTTAACATCGGGTGGGCTTTTAGCTCGTTTCGCCATCCTATACTATAAAAAAAAAAAAAAAAGTGTCTCAAGGCGAAAGTCTTTGTCCAGTATGTGTTGCCAGAAATTACTTACGGCACTGAAACGTGGTCGCTCACAATGGGCCTGATAAGAAGGCTCAAAGTCACTCAAAGGGCAATGGAGAGGGCTATGCTCGGAGTGTCCCTGCGTGATCGAATCAGAAATGAGGAGATTCGCAGGAGAACGAAAGTAACCGACATAGCCCGAAGAATTGCCAAACTTAAGTGGCAGTGGGCAGGCCACATTGCTCGCAGAACGGATGGCCGATGGGGCAGTAAAGTTCTGGAGTGGCGACCGCGTACTGGAAGGCGCAGCGTGGGTAGTCCCCCCACAAGGTGGACCGACGACCTGGTGAAGGTCGCGGGAATCCGCTAGATGCGGGAAGCTCAGGACCGGTCGTTGTGGCAATGCTTGGGAGAGGCCTATGTCCAGCAGTAGAAATCTCGGCTGAAATGATGATGTATTTCTCGTGTTGATCGTAATTTTGTTAAAGAAACAAAGGGGTTGGAACCTTGGAACCAATAATATACGCGATGTAATCCGGTTAAACTTGCTTTATTATACATAACCAGCCCATTACTGTCCCACTGCTGGGCACGGGCCTCTTCTCAGTACGAGAAGGCTAAGGCCTTAGTCCACCACGCTGGCCTAGTGCGGGTTGGCGGACTACACACACCATTGAGAACTGTATGGAGCACTCTCAGGTGTGCAGGTTTCCTCACGATGTTTTCCTTCACCGTTAAAGCAAGTGATAATCGAATATAAATCCGAACATGAATTCGAAAAGTCAGAGGTGCGGGCCGGGTTCGAACTCACACCCTCCTGCATGGAAGGCAAGCGTTCAACCACTAGGCTATCACTGCTATATGTTTTATTATAATTTGTAGTAATTGCGAAGACCTAAGAAATTTTTTTATTTTTATTTTTTAACGCATATTACGCATGCGAAGCGAAATCTAAAGATTTAAATTGTGGAAAGAAAAAATCTCTCACGAGCAGGATACGAACCTGCGACTCCTGGCTCAGTACGCCAGTGCTTTAGCCACTAAGCTACCGTGAACACTGCTCGTGGTATCGAAATTATCCTCCACTATACGTCTTTGGGTGACGTCAGCGATATCTTATTAAGAAACAGTGTTTTTTTTTCTTTCCACAATTTAAACCTAAGAAATTATTATTATTGTATTTCTTTTTCAGGAATCCGGTGTGGTTCCGTATCTAGAGAAGCTAGGCTTCGACATAGTGGGCTACGGGTGTATGACGTGCATCGGCAACTCTGGACCCATTGATGACAATATCGCAAACACCATCGAAAAGGTACGTCAAGAAAGATAAAGAAATAAATAATAATTTTCAACACACTTGCTCATAAAGTGGCTCTTATTGCACCGCTTTTAGGTTCATAATGTAGTTTATAACGCACGCGTGCTTTTTACGAACAGTTTATTTTTAAATCGAAGCAAAGAGTTTTTATGCCTAAACAAAGTTTTAAAAAATTGGGAATTAATCAACTGTATTAACTAAAATATGATAAATAAACATTTCATTTCATCAAATTATTTAAACCATTTATTTTGCCACACATACACAAAATATACACATTACATGCAAAGGTAACAGGACAAATTAATAAGAACACAACATGCATACAACATAATATGTGTGGCAAGAGATCCAGCTCAGTATTTGCTGTGCATGTAGGTATGCACAGCACTGATTTTCAGCTGGTCCCTCCCATCTGCATACCTTAAAAGTGAAATTTACGCGCACAAGAACAAAAAGTAAATGAAAGAAGACATCTGACATCAAATACCTAATACAAAAAATTGGAATTTAATTCGAATTTAAATTTAACCAAATTATGTGTATTTTACAACATCGTATATTAGTATTTATTTATAGACTAATAAGTCACAATAATTATTTTCATTTGGTACATACAAGTCGTTATTATCCATTTTTGTCAACAAATTAACACTAATTATTTATTATTTTTAACGCATTTTAAAAATCAATAAAAAAAAAATTATTATTTATTTTTTTAATTTAAAAATCGTTAAATTAACACTAATTTGTGTTTTAAATATAAAAATCTAATAATTATATTTTTAATATAAGGCTGTTTGGCGGTTTCCTTCGACCACCTGCGCGCGTATAGCTGTATGTCACCGCGCGATTACAGTACCGCGCGCCATTTTTCACAAATGCAATATTTGTCTAAATATGTTTAATAGTTATGTGGGTAAGTTAAATACATTTGGCATAGACAACATCAAACTTAGATACCGAGTGCCTAGAATATCTTGAGAGGTGATATATTATATTATATACTATATATTATAATATTCATGGTCTTCCTTTTATTTGTGACACTATGTTATTTAGCAAAAAATTATCCTTATGATGAAGCCTTTCGATCGGTATGATAAAGCTACAGGATGATTATTTTTCTCATGTAACAGGTTCGATTTCCGGTTCAACGATGAAAAAAAATAATTAATAACAAAAATATATATATAAAAAAAAAAAACTATTTCTATTTTTATTTTTTTTCTATTCTATTTTTCTTTTTAAATATCTATGAATGCAGTTTAGATTGTTTTTTAAATTCAAATAATGTCTTCTTTAAAGAAGAAGGCTCAAAGTCACTCAAAGGGCAATGGAGAGGGCTATGCTCGGAGTGTCCCTGCGTGATCGAATCAGAAATGAGGAGATTCGCAGGAGAACGAAAGTAACCGACATAGCCCGAAGAATTGCCAAACTTAAGTGGCAGTGGGCGGGGCACATTGCTCGCAGAACGGATGGCCGATGGGGCAGTAAAGTTCTGGAGTGGCGACCGCGTACTGGAAGGCGCAGCGTGGGTAGGCCCCCCACAAGGTGGACCGACGACCTGGTGAAGGTCGCGGGAATCCGCTGGATGCGGGAAGCTCAGGACCGGTCGTTGTGGCAATGCTTGGGAGAGGCCTATGTCCAGCAGTGGACGTCTTTCGGCTGAAATGATGATGATGATGAATGTCTTCTTTCAGTAAAATGTTCCATCTACAATATTCAAGGTACTTTCCCTCCATGTGGCATATCCGTGGGATGCCCTGTACGTGGGACACTCAGAAAGTTTTGCGAAACTAAAAAAAATTGTTCTATACGTACATATATTTTTATCAAATCTTTTCAAAGTACTTTCCACCAGCCTCTATACAAAGATTCATGCGCCTAAACCAGTTTTCAAAACACTTTTTCCAGTCCGCCGCAGACACCTCGTTTACAGCCTGCTCGAACGCAGCCAGCGCATCTTCCGGCGACGAAAATTGTATCCCTTTGAGCTGATTTTTTATTTTTGGGAATAAAAAGAAGTCACACGGTGCTAGATCAGGGCTGTAAGGAGGGTGACCCAGGAGTTTGACTGGCGTGCTGTCCAGGAAGTCCCTCGTTTTGAGTGCGGTGTGCGCAGGTACATTGTCGTGGTGGAGAAGTAGCCCGCGGAGCCCTGTGTTTGGTCGCTTGTTGCTTATAACAGAGAAAACTTCTGGCAAACATTTGGTAGTATACCATTCGGCATTAATGCTTCTTTGATCCCGTAAGGGAATTGATACCAAGTGGCCAGTCAAATTAAAAAAGCTAGCGATCAAAATCTTACCCCCGCTTCTAGATCGCTTCACTTTGGTAGGCGTTGGCTCATTTTGAAACACCCAAACAGTCGACTGGCGCTTGGTTTCTGGGTCGTATTGATAAATCCAGGACTCATCACCTGTAACGATGTCGTAAACACGCCGAGACGAGCCTGCTTCAAATTTGTTAAGCATATCACGGCACCATTCCACCCGGGCCTGCTTCTGAGCATCGGTGAGGTTGTGCGGCACCCAGCGTGATACTATCCTCCTCACGCGAAGATGGCTGTGTAGAATCTCGTGAACGCTTCCCGATCCAATCTTCAATATGTGTTGAATCTCCTGATATGTAATTCGCCTATTGTCTTGGATTAAATTTTTCACTGCTAGCACGTTTTCTTCGGTAACAGCCGTCAAAGGGCGACCGCTTCTTTCGTCATCCCCCAAAGTTGGTCGACCGCGCTTGAATTCGTTATACCAACGATACACGGTTGCCTTGGAAGGGCCTTCATCCATGAATGCCATTTGAAGTCTATCGTACGATTCATCCGGTTTCAGGCGACACTTGAAATCGTATAAAATCATAGCTCTAAAATGTTCCCGGCGCAGATCCATATTTCAGTGAGACACAATACTTTGAATTAACTCGCAAAAAATGTGGAGGGAAATTTTGAAATTGGAACTTACTTATTTTTACTTATAAATAATCATATTTTCGAAAAACATTATAACTGGCCAGTCTCCCATATATAAAAACTTTTTTTCGCAATACTTTCTGAGGGGCCTGGTATATTGATCTTTTATATTTTTTTGATTTTTTTTGCCGACGTCTTTGGTCTAGTGGTTCGAGTGTCGGACTGCTGATCACGGGTTTCGATTCCCAAAGGACACAAATATTTATGTGATGAGCATAAGTATTTGTGTTGGTCTGGGTGTTTCTTATTTTATTTATTTAATTTATTTATAATTTATGTACACACAATAACATATGAAAGGAGACAGCATTAAAATTATTTAGTACAAAGGTACTGCTTATTTCAAAGAAATTTCTACCATATGTATTATATGCGCATACAGTTTCTTATGTATTATAAGCATGTATTTACAAAAAAGAAAATATAATATGTATTATATCAATTGTCTAATACTCATTTTACAAGCTCTGCTTAGTTTGGGAGATGGTGCTGTGTAA
The DNA here is from genome assembly GCA_949699075.1 of Asteroscopus sphinx. Lineage (NCBI taxonomy): Eukaryota > Metazoa > Arthropoda > Insecta > Lepidoptera > Noctuidae > Asteroscopus > Asteroscopus sphinx. The sequence continues at coordinate 13,631,155 of OX453031.1, read as the reverse complement.
AATCCAAATATTTGTTTTATATGTTTTTTTCCTCACATCATCATCATCCTCCTGCCCTTATCCCAATTTATTTGGGGTCGGCGCAGCATGTTTTTTTCTTCCATACATCTCTATCAGCCGTCATCTCCGTGTTCACTTTCTTTCTATTCATATCATCTTTCACACAATCCATCCATATTTTCTTCGGTCTCCCTCTTTTCTTATAGCCATCAACATTCATACTTAAAACTTTCCTCGTATCATGCTCCCCATTCCTCCTCATCACATGTCCATACCATGATAGTCTGTTGCTACTTAACTTCTCTGTCACTGGCGCTACTTTCAGACTCCCTCTTACATCAATCAATCAATCAATCAACTCAGCCTATCGCAGTCCACTGCTGGACATAGGCCTCTCCCAAGTTGCGCCACAACGCTCGATCCTCTGCCTTCCGCATCCAGTCCCCCCCGGCCACGCTCTTTAGGTCGTCCGTCCACCTGGCAGGGGGCGCCCTACGCTGCGTTTGCCGATTCGCGGTCTCCACTCAAGGACTCGTCTGCTCCAGCGGCCATCGGTCCTTCGACAGACATGGCCAGCCCACTGCCACTTCAGCTTACTGATTCTACAAGCTATGTCGGTCACTCCGGTTCTTCTCCGGATAATCTCGTTTCGGATTTTATCCTTCAAAGAAACTCCAAGCATAGCTCGCTCCATAGCTCGCTGAGCGACTTTAAACTTGTGGACTAGCCCAACTGTCAGTGTCCACGTCTCGGCACCGTAAGTCATGACAGGCAGGACGCACTGGTTGAAGACTTTTGTCTTCAAACTTTGCGGTATAGGCGACGAGAAGACTCGGCGAAGTTTGCCAAACGCTGCCCAGCCCAGACGGATCCTTCTGTTGGCTTCTTTCTCAAAGTTGTGTCTACCAAGCTGAATTGCCTGCCCTAGGTAGACGTATTCCGTTACAACTTCGAGTGTCGACCCTTCGACGAATATCGGCCTCGGCATGACATGCATATTGAACATGACTTTAGTCTTGTCCAGATTCATGCCGAGACCGACACGTCGAGAGGCTCCGTCTAAGCTGTGCAGCATTTCGCCCAGTTGTTCCAGCGACTCAGCCATTACAACGATGTCATCGGCAAAACGGAGATGTGAGATGTTCTCGCCGTTAACGTTGATACCCTGTCCAGTCCAGTCCAGTGTCTTGAAGACGTCCTCCAACGCGTTAGTGAACAATTTCGGGGATATTACATCCCCTTGTCTCACCCCTCTGCGCAGTTGGATTGGCTTCGTCTTTTGGTCCTGGAGCTGAACAGTCATGGTAGCAGCGTTGTATAGGCATCTCAGCATCTCTATATACCGCTCATCAATGTGACATCGCTGAAGAGCATCCAGAACTGCCCAAGTTTCGATGGAGTCGAAGGCCTTCTCGTAGTCCACGAATGCCATACACAGCGGCTGATTGTACTCTTCAGTCTTCTGTATGATCTGCCGAACAGTATGGATGTGATCTACGGTGCTGTAGCCTTTTCGAAACCCAGCTTGCTCTGGTGGCTGGAATTCGTCGAGTCTTCCGGCGAGACGATTCGTGATGACCCTCGAGAACAGCTTGTATACATGACTCAGGAGTGAGATGGGTCTGTAGTTCTTTAGTAGGGTTTTATCCCCTTTTTTGAAGAACAGTACCACCGCACTCCCGCTCCATGCCTCCGGTGTAGAGCCTTGTTGGATGACGGCATTAAACAGACTCTGTAGCTCCTTCAGGACCGGAGCCCCGCCTGCTTTTAGGAGTTCAGTGGTAATGCCGTCATCGCCCGGAGCTTTGTTGTTCTTAAGCTGCTCGAGGGCCGCCCTAATCTCGCCCTCTTACATATTCATTCCTTATCCTATCCATTCTCGTTACACCACACATTCCTCTTAACATTCTCATCTCAGCTGCATGCACTTGCCTTTCATTAATTCCTTTCGTAGCCCAACATTCCGATCCATACAGGACAGCAGGTCTTATCATGGTCTTATAGATTTTCCCCTTCAGTTTAAGGGGAATTCGGGAGTCACATGTAGTTCCCGTGACCTGCCGCCATTTCAACCATCCTGTGTTAATTCGGTGCTTGACTGTCCGTCAATTTCACCATCGCTTTGCACAAGTGAACCGAGGTACCGAAAGTCGGAGCAGACTGGCAAGGGCACGCCATCTAGCGCAATAGCAACAAAACCGGAAAGACCGCCGAAATCGCAGAACATGTATTCCGTTTTAGTTCTGCTGATTTTCAAGCCAACGTTCTCCAGATTTTGTTGCCATTTTGCCAATCTACTCTGGACCTCAAGTCCATCTTCACCAACAAGGACAATGTCGTGAGCAAACAGCTGACGACATTGTCCGTTTTTGTCCTCACAAGTGTGTTGAAAAACGTCGTATGACACGCGTGAGCATTGACTATTATACTCTCGGCTCCATTACGCCCTCGCCTTCGGCTCGGGCTGCAATCCAGCCTCGACTATAATAGACAACTTAGCTTACTTGTATCATAATGTACTATTATGTATTTTTTCCATTTATACAGAACGAACTCGTCTGCTGCGGAGTTCTATCAGGCAACAGGAACTTTGAGGGTCGTATCCACCCCAACACCAGAGCCAACTACCTCGCGTCACCGTTACTGGTGATAGCATACGCGCTAGCCGGCACCGTGGATATAGACTTCGAGACACAGCCGTTAGGTAGGTGGTCTAGTGGTTGCATGCGCGACTCCTGAGCGTGGGGTCCTGGGTTCGATTCCCGGGTCGGGCAAAGTGTTATTGGGTTTTTTCATTAGGAAATTCTCAGTAGCAGCCCGGAGTCTGGATTTGTGCCCGGTCAATGGCAATAGGCTCGCCTCCTATTACATGGGACTATAACATAACTGGCGAAATGTGGGTGTAATATTACACCTCTGCCTACCCCTTCGGGAAAATACATTTGTCCGTTATTAAAATGATATTTCACTCGAAAACATCCATAATGTTCTGAGAAAACTTCATTTATATCTCTCTACCCTGTATACCAATTGCTTTGTTAGACTGTACCTGCTTTTTAAGTTTTTGGAGTAGTCAGTGATATGTACGGTCGACCGCACGTCGGTGGTAACAGTTTGACATTAGCAGCATCTTTATTTCGTAAGCAGTAAGGGTGGTTTGCGAACTGAAGTGTTACCACTGTCATGCAGTCGACAGTACAAGTTACAATGGCATTAATGTATCATGCCGTCAGTGACCAGTAGTGCTGTCTCTGTCTCTCTGTTTAATACAGAAGTCGCTCCAAGCTACCGCAATTTCTTCTTCTGCTCGCGGTGACGACCTCATGGTGACGATTGCATAAATATTAGAATTAAGACACACTTTCAACCAGGTTGTTATGGAGCTCCGTAACCGTAACCGAAACTATCGGATATCCGAAATAAAAGTTTATCCGTAACCGTAACCGAATCCGATAAAAAGTTTCGAATAATTTTGATAGGAGAGGAGTCTGAATGAGACTTGTTATGACATGTTTTGGTTTTGTCCCGGTTGAGCCGACACTAGCCGCGCGGGTCCCTTGCATTGTTTGGTATTTCTATTGCTTTTTAGGGTTCCGTAGTCCGTCTGTCCGTCTGTCCTAATCCTTTACAGCTTAATAACTTCTACAGTTATAAACATAAGTAAAGAAAAAATAGTCTGCATATAGATCTCAATTTTAAAAGAATAAAAAAATAGTTTTTACGTACTTTAGGGGTGGCGCCCATACATGTGAAATGGGGATGAAAAATTTTTTTTCGCTGCACCCCCTCGTATGGGGTATCATTGAATAGGTCTACTAAAATGAAGGTAATGTTTCATACATCACTTTTTTATCAGGTGTACCATCTGCGAAATATAGCCTGCCAAAGTGGCTTGCAATGTGTCCGGGCCCTGCCATTTCTAAACTATGCAACGTAGAAACTTATAATCTTCGACATTGATAGACCTTTGTGAAAACTCTCTTTTAAAATTATTTCGAGTATAATGTGATTATAATTTTTTGAGTTATAGACAGAAAACTGAAAAATACTTAAAACGTCCTAGTTCAAAGGTCATTGACATAAAAAAAAAATATCATAGCAAATAATGCTCCTTTAGCTACTTTCTATTTGAAAAAATCACAAAAAGTAACTTTGACATGACAGACTTCTTAAATTTGGCTTCTTGAATTTATCGCTAGATGGCGCTACTAACAACACGCTCTGAGTCGTGAATGCTGCCGATTATTGCAAAAACTAAAATAGCCATGTTTGTAATTACACCTACTTAAGGAACCCTATAATACTGAGCATGGCCCGACATGCTCTTGGCCGGTTTTTTTCTTTTACTTTTACTATTCCTTAAAAATCGAATATCCGTAACCGAAACGATCCGAAACTAACGGGTAATCCGAAATAATTCCATATCCGTAACCGTATCTGAAACCGGTATAATATTATTCCTATATCCGTATCCAGATCCGAAATTTCATGTATAACATCCCTGCTTCCAACTTGGTTTTATTTCAGGTACCAGAGCTGACGGTACTCCGGTGTATCTGCGCGAGATCTGGCCCACCAGGGCGGAGATACAGGAGGTCGAGAACAAATACGTCATACCGAACATGTTCAAAGAGGTATGTGTTTAAGGTGAATGCTGCAGGGTAGCCCGCGAAATTCAAATTTTTGGCGTTTTTTGCAAATTGTAGCTTTATTTCGCGTTGTATATCGGTCAAAATATGACTGGCGGAAATAATAACAATATATCTACTGAATAATACTCATAAAAAATATTAACCTAGCTCTATAAGCTGTATTAGCTCGATAATATTAATTTACGTTCAAATTATCGATTTTCGAGCTTGTAGAGCTTATAGAGCTAAGTTAATATTTTTTATGAGTATTATTCAGTAGATATATTGTTACTATTTCCGCAAATCATATTTTGACCGATATACAATGCGAAATAAAGCTACAACTTGCAAAAAACGCCAAAAAATTTGAATTTCGCGGACTACCCTGTAGCATTCACCTTAAAGAAAAATCACCCTAGACCTAACCTGGAATTGCGATGCGAAAAAAATATAGTAGTTTACTATCATATCTATTCATGCTGATATTTTAATGTTTGTTTTGCATTGTACTCGTTGAACATCTTTTGACTATGGGACCAAACAGGAAAACGCAAAAAAAAAATCAGCTGGTCCCTACATTTCATCATCATCATTTCAGCCGAAAGTCGTCCACTGCTGGATAGGCCTCCCCTAAGCGTCGCCACAACGACCGGTCCTGTGCCTTCCGCATCCAGCAGATTCCCGCGACCTTCACCAGGTCGTCGGTCCACCTTGTGGGGGGCCTACCCACGCTGCACCTTCCAGTACGCGGTCGCCACTCCAGAACTTTACTGCCCCATCGGCTATCCGTTCTGCGAGCAATGTGCCCCGCCCACTGCCACTTCAGTTTGGCAATTCTTCGGGCTATGTCGGTTACTTTCATTTCCGATTCGATCACGCAGGGTCCCTACATTTGTGATCACTTAAATCGATAAAATGTAAGGACCAGCTTTTTGGAAGATTCTTTTTTCGCAATTTCAGGGTAGGTCCCATAGTAAAAGTTGATCATAATGATGAGTACAATGACCCCTTTTCAGGAAAACTACCATTAATAATTATTCAGCGTGCATTAATAATTATTTAATTTAAAAAAAATTGGTGGGATACCAGTTTGAAATATTTATTAACCTTATAATAAAACAAGGTTTAACCGGATTAAATCGCGTATATTATTTAAATTGGTTTCCCTGACGTTTCGAAAGCTTTGCAGCATTTCGTGGTCGCAGGTAGACTAAGATGACAAGCGTCTTTACAAATATTTCTAAAAAAATATTTTAATCTACCGTACAATATTATTAATTAAAATCGTTTCGATGTACGCAGTAATCACTCACAATATCATTATCTTTTACAGTGTTGCGTGCTGTTTGGGACTTGATTATTTTTAGAACTGGGTTCCAAACAGGTGGTAGCTGCCAACCATCTTCTCTATTAAAATTAGGATGTTTTTTAATTTCAATAGCCTCACGGAGCATTCTAGGTACATATCGGTTTTCCTTTGCCAGAACTTGTGGTTTATCAAATCGAAGAAAATGGTTGGGTTTGTCTATGGCGTGTTCACACACTGCAGACTTTGTGGAGCGTCTGTTCTTGACGTCAGCTATATGTTCTTTAATTCTAGTGGCTATACTACGCTTTGTTTGCCCTATGTATGATAACCCACAATCACAATCAATCTTGTAGACCCCTGCATCTTGTAAGGGAATGTGACACTTCACCGGTCTGAGAAGTTGGCTGATCTTTCTTTGGGGCTTGAAATAGGTTTTGATAGAAGCACGCTTCAAGATATGACCAATTCTGATCTGATTTGATGAAAGGTAGAACAGCAGGTCGACGATCAACTGTGCTGGGTTTTAGGCGGCGTTTGCGATGGGGATGTGGACCATCGATGGATAGATGATGATGGATCGTCGACCTGCTGTTCTACCATTCATCAAAGGGGTCACCGACAGAATTGGTCATATCTTGAAGCGTGCTTCTATCAAAACCTATTTCAAGCCCCAAAGAAAGATCAGCCAACTCCTCAGACCGGTGAAGTGTCACATTCCCTTACAAGATGCAGGGGTCTACAAGTTTGATTGTGATTGTGGGTTATCATACATAGGGCAAACAAAGCGTAGTATAGCCACTAGAATTAAAGAACATATAGCTGACGTCAAGAACAGACGCTCCACAAAGTCTGCAGTGTGTGAACATGCCCTAGACAAACCCAACCATTTTCTTCGATTTGATAAACCACAAGTTCTGGCAAAGGAAAACCGATATGTACCTAGAATGCTCCGTGAGGCTATTGAAATTAAAAAACATCCTAATTTTAATAGAGAAGATGGTTGGCAGCTACCACCTGTTTGGAACCCAGTCCTAAAAATAATCAAGTCCCAAACAGCACGCAACACTGTAAAAGATAATGATATTGTGAGTGATTACTGCGTGCATCGAAACGATTTTAATTAATAATATTGTACGGTAGATTAAAATATTTTTTTAGAAATATTTGTAAAGACGCTTGTCATCTTAGTCTACCTGCGACCACGAAATGCTGCAAAGCTTTCGAAACGTCAGGGAAACCAATTTAAATAATATACGCGATTTAATCCGGTTAAACCTTGTTTTATTATAATGTGTAGTGATCGCGAAAACCTAAGAAGTTATTATTTATTAACCTTATAAAATTCTCAACAGGTATACGAGAAAATCGAGCAAGGGTCTGCATCGTGGCAGGCTCTGTCTGTCCCTCAAGGCAAGCTGTACGGCTGGGACCTTAACTCCACTTACATCAAGAGACCGCCGTTCTTCGATGGAATGACCAGGGTATGTACAAGGATTTAACTCCATGTTGCCACTTGACAGAAATCTAACCAATCGGCGGACCGGCTTTCCCGTCTGTGCGTCAGTTCAGTGTCGACTTTCGTGCACTGAGCTGTAAAATTTATAACAAAGCTAATAAAACCTTGTCAATTTACAAACATACCCTGCACAAGGTCAAGCAAAGTCTTAAACTGTGGCTACAGTATTTAAATTACGACAGTACAGAACAAATAATAATAACAGTGTCGTAAAAACACCCTCTTATACAGTTATGAGACACACTTAATATCACTTCCTCACACAGTAAACCTTTCACGCATACACAGTAAACCCCTCAAGCACACAAAGTATATCCCTCATGCATACACAATCACCTCTCCACACACGCAATACCGACAAACGCTCACCCCCACACACACACTCACCCTCACAAAACACTAACACGCATTATTACATAATTTTACACACTAACATCAGTAACATATTTATGCTAACTTATTAAGTTATGGTTTTTGCATTTATATAGTTTTATTGCATAAAAATTTAATGTCTTTATGCACATGGGAGAGGGCACTGACTCTTGTAACACAGGTTTCTCACCTAGCACAGGAGTCAGGGACTTCACACAACTTGTAACAACTTTTTATGTCAATAAAGATTATATTATATGATTATTATTACGATGACGTCATGAGGCAGTGCAGCGGCGTCGTCCTGTCTGCAAAATGATTCATCATCATCATTTCAGCCGAAAGACGTCCACTGTTAGACATAGGCCTCCCCCAAGCATGCTGGGGGGATATGCCATAATCGCCACGCTTGGCAGGCGGGTTGGCGATCGCAGTTGGTTGGTTAAATACTCAGAGAACGCTGCTGCCCATCCTCTGGTGAATCCCTTAGTCGCCTTTTACGACACCCATGAGAAGAGATAGGGTGGTGCAATTCTTTATGTCCGGCACCACACGGAACGGGATTCAAAATTACAATCACATGAGTCTTTCCATCTTCATGTCTCAGTTTGGTGAACCAACTTGCGGTACCATTTAGGCAACAGTCTAGGTGGTATTGCAGTTGTTATGGGCAAAGGTAACCGCTTAACATCAGATTCTTCTTCTTCTTCGTGTCGATGATTCGAGTTTATTATATAATTTTGGACCAAAATGTAGCCACGTCTACAGCACTCTCAGTAGCCTCGCATAGGTCTTTGATTGTGCAGGTGGAATTGCACAGTGAGCAGGTTAAGAGGTGAGGCATCGTCTGTGGGTTGACTCCACAGTCACATTGTGACTCGTCTGTGTATCCCCATCTAACTAAATTTGACCTGCAGCGGCCCATCTGGCTTCGGAGTCGATTCAAGGTTTTCCAGATGGGCCATGGTAGTTGGTGGCCTGCTGGGAGCTCTTCTGCAGGCCCAATGTAGTCAGAAGGGGGAGGGTGTCTTTGTTGCCACAGTTCCTCTCGTGCCTTATTGGGGCTGCTGCCTGTTAATGGTTGTGTTACCTTTAGAAAGCTTTTGCGGCTCTTTAATCTACATCTTGCTTTCCCGATGCCATAGAGAGGATGTCTAAAATCGGTCTCCTGTTTAGATTTTTCAATGGAGCAGGCAATTTCTCTTCTGACTGCCGGAGGGGCTATACCTGCAAGGGGATATAGTGCAGCGAGTGGTGTAGGCTTAAGGCAGCCAGTTATTATTCTACACGTTTCATTAAGGGCTGTATCTACCTCTCGGGCATGTATGGATCGATGCCACACAGGGCATGCAAATTCACCAGCCGAGAAGCAAAGAGCCAAGCCAGATGTCCGGAGTACAGAGGGGGAGGCGCCCCAGGTAGTGGATGTTAAGCGACGCACCAAGTTGTTTCGAGAGCTGACTTTGAGTTTTGTTTTGACACAGTGTCTCTTATAGGTCAGTGATCGGTCTAGTGTTGCTCCTAGGTAAACAGGATTGTCACTGTGCTCAATGTCAACACCACGCCATGTTATATTTAGTTTCCTGGTGGCCTGGTGGTTTCTGAGATGGAATGCACAAGATTGCGTTTTAGATGGGTTTGGTCTCAACGAATTATTATTATAGTATGAACTAAGATTAGACAAAGCCTTTTCAAGATTGGTTTCCACATCTTCGAAGTTTGCCGCCTGAGTAGCCAGAGCCAGGTCATCTGCGTAAAGGAATCTTTCTGTGTTGATGGTGCTGGGTTGGTCGTTTGTATAAATGTTAAATAAAATGGGGGCTAGAACACTACCCTGGGGTAAGCCGTTCTTTAGAGTGCGCCATCTGCTTAGATGCATCAGATGGGTCTTTAGCTCGTTTCGCTGTCTTATACCATAACAAAAACATATTTTAGTTTTTTTTTATACTAGTAGGATTTAATCCAGTACCGAAAGGACATTGTTAAAGCCTTTGGAAGTTATAAATAAAAGATGATGCTCACCATATAAAATTAGATAATGGCAATGTGTTGCAATCTATTTTTATAAACGGACGGTACACAGATGCTTAATTAATTAAATATTAACAATTTTGAGGTTATGTGTTGCTTACAAAACTTATTTAAAACAAGTGGTTGCCTAGCAACGACACAGTTGTACTCTTCTATTCCTGTAGATGTTAAGGTGCCAAAAAGAGGTTGGCTATCATTGGCTATCTTTAACAGTGGTGCCAACGTAATACATTATAAAACCATAGAGTACTTAGAAGGGATTGTTCTAAAATATGAAGTTAAATGGAGTATCATAGCCGCTCACGTTATTATTGTGTTGATGAACTCTTTAAAATTGAAAATGTTTACTGTACTGTCCGTATTAAATACGAAGAATAATAAGTAAGTAATGAAAAAAAGTTAATTAACGAAACCAAAAAACCCGACTGCGTGTAAAAATAACTGAAAAGATAGATCTAAACAAGACTTGTGTAGGTAAGTACCTATATGTGAAAGCAAAAAATCAACACGCAGGCGGAGGCTACGTGTGTTTTTGGTCATGAATTACATAAATAGTCCATACGTAGCCTCCGCCTGCGTGTTGATTTTTTACTTTCACATATACTTACACAAGTCTTGTTTAGATCTATCTTTTCAATAATTTTTACACGCAGTCGGGGTTTTTGGTTTGGTTAATTACCTTTTTTATTTTGGTCATTTTTTATCCTTTTTGTGGTCATTCATTTTTTAACGTTGAATTTTTTAAAGATTTAAATTGTGGAAAGAACAAAATCGCTCACGAGCAGGATTGAAACTGATTGAATTGATTGCAGGTTGAATATTTTGTTGTTGTTGAGCTATGCTTGGAGTCTCTTTGAAGGATAAAATCCGTAACGAGATTATCCGGAGAAGAACCGGAGTGACCGACATAGCTTGTAGGATCTGTAAGCTGAAGTGGCAGTGGGCTGGCCATGTCTGTCGAAGGACCGATGGCCGTTGGAGCAGACGAGTCCTTGAGTGGAGACCGCGAATCGGCAAACGCAGCGTAGGGCGCCCCCCTGCCAGGTGGACCGACGACCTGAAGAACGTGGCTGGGGGGACTGGATGCGGAAGGCAGAGGACCGAATGTTGTGGCGCAACTTGGGAGAGGCCTATGTCTAGCAGTGGACTGCGATAGGCTGAGTTGATTGATTGATTGATATAAGTTGTATATATTTTTGTAAACCATTTATAAACCATTTATAAAACCCTTTCTTTTGATACCCCACTCGATAGGTTTTGAGGAAAAAAAATACGCATGTAATTGTCGTTTTTTTTTTATCTTTGTCCAGACTTAGTCTATTCATAACGATATCCTTTTCAAGCTCTAGTTGATAAAACACATACAATTTTTCTATCTCCAGGAGCTGATACCCAGTCATGGTGTAAAGAACGCTCGCTGTCTGCTGCTCCTGGGCGACTCTGTGACCACTGACCACATCTCGCCAGCCGGCTCCATAGCTCGCAACTCTCCTGCCGCCAGGTTCCTAGCTGATCGAGGGTATGTAGATAGATAGATAAAACGTTTATTTAGTTTAAAACAAGTGTTTTTATATCGCTGATAGTTGTTGGATGCGTGAAGTAAAACGGAGACATTTCAGTAAACAGATTTTAATTGCAAGGCACACACAGTACAGTAAAGTCAAGTGGAAGGAAAGGCTCCCACCACCACCTGATTTTGTAGCACCGCAAGAACACCTGCCCCCAGGTCACAATCTCCCATGGCCAGTCTGGAAGTCCCTCAACCGACTGCGGACTCAAGTCGGTCGCTGCAGAGAGAATATGTGCAAATGGGGAATGCGAGACTTGTCTAATACCGAATGCGATTGCGGGGCCCCATTCAGTCCATGGCCCATTTGCTCACTTGTCCCTTGTGCCCTACTACCTGCACAAGAGACGATTTAAACAAAGCCACAAACAACGCCATAGAGGTGGCCAAATACCACATGAATACAGTGTGAACTACATGAGAACCATTGACACGAAGAAGGAGAAGAAGTACAGTCATACAGTGACACGATTGATTTGCTAATAGCTTTATTATACGTACCGCTAAAAGGAGTGGATTCCCGTCTCATCATCATCATCATTTCTGTCAAAAGACGTCCACTGCTGGACTTAGGCCTCCCCCAAAAGGGGGGGGCGGATATGTCATAATCGCCACGCTTGGCAGGCGGGTTGGCGATCGCAGTTGGTTGGTTAAATACTCAGAGAACGCTGCTGCCCATCCTCTGGTGAATCCCATAGTCGCCTTTTACGACACCCATTAAAAGATATAGGGTGGTGCAATTCTTTACGTCCGACACCACACGGAACAGTGTACAGTCACAGAATATCTAATAGTACTAACGTACAGAACGGCCACTCACTGCCCCCCGCCAATTTAAGTTCCTCACCCGCGCCCCGCACGTGTCCGCAGTTTGGCGGCAAGTTGGACTGCAATATTCAATGGATGTCAATCGCCAGTCGAGTGCGTCACGCAATATATTTTTTGGTGTTTGTAGTTGTATTTTAATTGAAAATGGTAGTGTATTGTGCTTAACACGGATGTGTGTTTATATCTAGACAAGGAAACAGAAGTTTTTTTCGATTTCCGAAGGATGAAATAAGGTTAGCCACAATAAAACCTTTATAGGTAGAACTACAGAACAGCGAGCATTTAATTTTACAATTAAACGATTTTTTTGTACTTTTCCAGTTATGACAAAAAGGAAAAAATTATTTGCTTGTAATGCTTGAAAGCAGATTCCTTTGAGTACCTATTTATTGTATTTTATTAAAGGTAGGTATCTACTTACCGCGAGAGTTTAATTTTACAACTATAGTGAGAGATTGTTTACTGTAAAATTACGTACTTATGATAAGAGAGGAATGAATTATTATAAATTGTAATGCTTGCAAAACAAAACTTTTTTTGAGATTCTGTGTTTTCAATGTCATACGGTTCAATAACCGCTAATTTAAATCGTATAGGCGTAAATTTTTCAGTGTGTGTAATATATAATTTATTTAATAATTTATTAGGTTTTCGCGATCACTACACATAACAATAAAATAAATTTTACTGGATTATATCGTCAGATACAACCGATGCAATTTACGCGATGTAATCCGGTTAAACTTGTTTTATTATAATGTATAATTTCTATGGCAATAATAATATAATACATTTTTTTGATTAATTAACAGTTTATTTTATTTTCCAATATACATATAAATGATTGATAGTATTTTAATAAGCTTCAGTAATGTGATTCAGTAGTACGAGCTCTTTATGTAACAATTTACAATAAATAAAACTATCAATTTACTGCAGCTAATTAAAAATACTAAATTATTTTCTTCGCCGCCCGTACAAAGTCACTGCGTTCGTGCGCAAGAATAACTTTCGCTACACAAGCTAACGCCATCTCTGAGAACTACTGAGAAGCGTTTGGAACGCAGTCGGCATTTCGAGCGGCGAGCAACCCTATTCATTCAAGTGTGTGCGTGTTTGTATAAGACGTAAGCTTGCGTATGTAGGCGGTGCTAGCATTCATATTGTATAGAGTGGCCGGGGTGTGGTACAGTTAAATGTGTCATGTAAATTAATGCTAATTTTCTTCTACAGTCTAACTCCCCGAGAATTCAATTCCTACGGATCCCGTCGAGGCAACGACGCTGTAATGTCCCGCGGAACCTTCGCTAACATTCGTCTGGTGAACAAGATGTCTCCCACAGCTGGACCTAAGACCACCCACCATCCCAGTCAAGATGTCATGGATATATTTGATGCCGCTGACAGGTGAGAACGTAGAATATAATGTTGCTTATAACCGGTTAATTTTAACAAAAGGTGTCACCGAAAGCAAAAATGTCACCGGTAGCAGAAAATGTCACCAGTAGCAAAACATGACACGGGCAGCCAGAAAATGTCACCAGTAGCAAAAAAGGTCATCTGTAGCAAAAATATCACCTGTAGCAAGAAAAGTCATCTGTAGCATGAAATGTGTTAACACTTTGCCCGACCCGGGAATCGAACCCAGGACCCCACGATCAGCAGTCGCACTTGCGACCACTAGACCAACGAGGCAGTCAAAATCCTTTTATTTGCATGAAATGTGGTACAAGTAAAAGTGTTACAATAAAATTTTAGTTGTACACATACAGGTGAGAACGTAGAATATAATGTTGCTTATAGCAGGTCAATTTTAACAAAAGATGTCACCGATAGTCAGAAAATGTCACCAGTAGTAGAAAATTTCAAAATGTCCCCAGTAGTAGAAAGTGTCACCTGTAGTAGAAAATTTTACCGGTAGAAGAAAATTTAACTAGTAGCAGAAAATTTTACCAGTAGCAGAAAATGACACCGGAAGCAGAAAATGTCACCAGAAGCAGAAAATGTCGCCAGAAGCAGAAAATGTCACCGGTAGCAAAAGAGGTCAGCTATAGCAAGACAAAATCACCTGTAGCCGAAAATGGCACTAACAGCTGATAATGTCACCAGCCGAACAATAATTGTCACCGATAGTAGAACAAAATACAACGTGTTGATCTGTATTCGTGCCATATTTAAGGAGGTGACTATCCACCTACCACTGATACTGAACACGAATCAATACAAAAAACAATAACAAAAAATTAAAATTCAATACCTATTTGTAAACGAACAAATTCCCCCCGTGTGTCGCGTGTGACACAAAACGATGCGTGTGAAACCACAAAAATAAATTGCAGGTATTTTCTCCCTTTAACAATGCCGCCGATAACTTATTTTCAGAGTCGTTTGTGATTTATTCTCTAGAGGGGCTCGTAGCGAAGTAACGACTGCGCGGATTGTACGATCTGCAAGGTTAAGCTGCACTTGCCGCGGTCAGTCTGTAGATGGGTGACCGTTTCGTTACACATCGAGACCCCTCCGTGCCTCGGAGAGCACGTTAAGCTGTCGGTCCCGGTTGTCATACGAATATCTATGGCAGTCGTTACGGGTAGTCAGAAGCCTGAAAGTCTGACAACTGGTCTAACCTCCGAATGTCAGTATTACCCATTTACTGGGTTGCGGGGGTCTGATGGCAGTCGCTTCGTGTAAAATACTGATGTTCAGCCGCATCTGGCTAGACTGGAAGCCGACCCCAATATAATTGGGAAAAGGCTCGGAGGATGATGATGTTTGTGATTTATTCTCAAACCGCTATGTTTCTGAGTGAAAATTTGGGTATTAAATAATCGTAGAATTTTCTAAGGCCCGTATTACAGAAGCTTCCTCAAGTACAGTTTAAACTCCAACGTGATCACTACTTAAGTATAGAATCGTTACTTAAGTATCGGTCTTATTCCAGAACGGTAATTATAAACTTTAATTCAACAACATAACACACGAATTTGACCTGAAATTGAATAGAAATCTCTACTTAAGCGTAATCTGGACCGCACTAGAGTGATTACAGATCAAATCTCAGCTGAAATTCCGAAACAGGTGACAGTATAAAATAAAACTAAACTCAGCTGAACGGTGATCAATAAATCTCTGCTTGAGGAACGTTCTAAAATCAAAGCTCAACTCAAAACTAGTTTTAAACTGAGATCAATGCTTGAGTAACCTTCTGTAATACGGGCCTAAGTATTTTTAGAAGTCTAAGCACATTATTTATTATTTGCTCTAGAAATATGGCACGGTTACAGATCAACAACTTCTATAAGTCTTTGGTCTTATGACTGGTGCTATGTCAAACCCCCTTATCTTAATCTTAACTATTATAAAATTGTAAACGTCTGTTTGTTTATTTGTTTGTTTGTTTGTTTGTTCCAGCATCACGCTAAAACTACTGGACCGATTTTGATGATTTTTTTTTTGTTTGAAAGCTGATGATCTGACTTAAAAACTGGTATGGGTTTTAAGAAAGAAAGAAAAAAAGAAAAAAAATAATTCTTGGGTTGCGTACTCACCCGACAGATCGAAGCTTCTATGCATTTGCACGAGCGGATAGTAATGTACGATGGAGTGGAGTGGAGTGGATAGGGGATGGGACTGGGGATGGGACTGGGGACGGTACAGGGGACGGGACTGGGGACGGGACAGTGGACTGGACAGGGTACGGAACATGGGACGGGAAATGGGACGGGACATGAGATGGGACAGGACAGTGGGACGGCACATGGGGCTGGACATAGGATGGGACATGGGACAGGACATGGGAAATGGGACGGGACGATAGTGATATAGTGAGATAGTGGGACAGTGGGCCAGTGGGCCGTGGGACAGTGAGATAGTGGGACAGTAGGACAGTGTCAGTGGGACGGTGGAACAGTGGGGCAGTGGGCCAGTGGGGTAGTGGGATAGTGGGGCAGTGGGGTGGCGGGGTAGCGGGGCAGTGGGGTTGTGGGGCAGCGAGGCAGCAGGACAGTGGGGCAGCGGGGCGGGGCAGCGAGGCAGTGGGGCAGCGTGCCAGCGGGGCAGCGCGGCATTGGGATAGTGGGGCATCGGAGCAGTGGGGTAGCGGGGCAGCGGGGCAGTAGGGCAGTGGGGCAGCGTGCCAGCGGGGCAGTGGGGCAGCGGGGCAGTAGTGGAGTGGTGCAGCGGAGCAGGAAGTGGGATAGTGGGGCAGCGGGGCATTGGGGCAGCGGGGCAGTGGGGCAGCGGTGCAGTGGGGCAGTGGGGTAGCGGGGCAGCGGAGCAGCGGGGCAGTGGGGAAGCGGGGCAGTAGAGTGGGGAAGCGGGGCAGTAGAGTGGGTCAGCGGGGCAGGAAGTGGGGCAGTGGGGCAGCGGGGAAGTGGGGGTGGGTTACCGGGGCAGTGGGGCAGTGAGATAGTGGGGCAGCGGGGCTGTGGGGCAGCGTGGCAGCGGGACTGTCGGGCAGCGGGGCAGCGGGACAGTGGGACAGTGGACTGGACTGGAATGGACTGGACTGGACTGGACTGACGTGGGTTAGCAGAATTTAACGCGAGCGGAGCCGCGGGTAAAAGCTAGTTATAATATAAAATCTTGGACCACGTTTATGACACTTGTTTAATTCGGTCCCTAGATGGTCAAAATTGCTTGACGAGCATTTTATTTTTTCATGCTTGTCATGTTATTTTTCCGTCTTGAATGAAGCTTGATGTGATCGCCGTCAAACTACGTGCTTGACAAGCTAACTACGTGCTTGATAATGCTTGATGAAAAATTTTATTTTTGCAATGTTTGCTTGAGCATGCTTGGCCGTTTAGGTGCATGCTTGTCAAGCAACACATGCAGTGTGCTATGGAACGTCATGGTAACTCTGTGACGACTAAAATGAAAATGAGTGTGATTGCTTGACAAGCATGCTTGACGTTGCGTCAAGCCTTGTCAAGCTAGATTGTCAAGCACATAAATGCTTGTCAAGCGATTGTATAATCAATAAAAGTAAAATAAATGGCTTGTTTTTCTTCTTCAATAGGTATGCCGCTGAGAACGTGCCTCTGATCGCTGTAGTGGGCAAGGACTACGGCTCAGGATCCAGTCGCGACTGGGCTGCCAAAGGACCTTACCTATTGGTAAGTAATTATTATGATATACTAGCTTTTACCCGCGGCTTCGCTGCTGCGGTTTAAATTCCGCAGGTACCGTGCATTTTACTAGGATAAAAAGTATACCGGCTGTCCGTTATTGCGTGAAGGAGGGACAAACCAACAAACACTTTCGCATTAGGACATCCTGTATACAAAGTGGAGATGACAATACGACAGTAAATAAATTCACGTACAGAGTATCACCTCTGACCGTATTATTATTGATTTGTTAATTTAATGTTAATTTGTTGAAAAAAATAAATTACTTGATGAAATTAAATATTTATTTAACATATTTTAATTAATACAGTTGATTTATTCACAAAAATTTTGTTTAGGCATAAAAACTCTTTGCTGCGATTTAAAAATAAACTGTAAAGTAAAAAGCACTAGTGCGATAATATGAACCTAAAAGCGGTGCAATAAGAGCCACTTTACGAGCAAGTGTGTTGACAAAAGAATAATATATAAACATAATCAGCCCATTACTCTCCCACTGCTGGGCACGGGCCTCTTCTTCGTATGAGAAGGCTAAGGCCTTAGTCCACCACGCTGGCCTAGTGCGGGTTGGCGGACGTGCTTGTGTGCAGGTTTCCTCACGATGTTTTCCTTCACCGTTAAAAATAAATAAATAAATAATAATAAAATACTTTTCTCCCACTTGCTCGGAAATTGGTTCATTATTCAAAAAAAAGAATACAACAATCGGCTCTTTTCCGTACGCAACGAAATAACAGGCCGGTAATATCCAACACGACAATAATAGAAATTGCTGGACTCTTTTTATTTTTTAAATTATGCTATCGAGGTTTTTAAGTACACATTTACATAAATTAGGTGTTTTTAGGTACAAAATATTTATCATTATACAGGCTGAATGCGCATTTATTTTTTCAAAACTTTGAAAATAGAACATGAACCGCGCGCGGGCGAATTGGTGTGAATGAAAATGAGATACTGTTGAATTAATTTGTGTTGTGTTTCCTCGCAAATGAGAGAAAAGTACTATACAAGTCTCGGCCGAAATAGCAATTAACGGCCTCGTTTAGTTAAAAAGGACTCGGCTTGCGCCTTGTCCTTTCAAAATCACTTGGGAAGTACTCGGCTTCGCCTCGTACTTCAATTCAATTTTTCAATTTATTTATTTCTTCAAAGATAATATACTTCCAATATTACTCGGCCATAAATTTCTTCATTTCAGGCCTCGACAGTAATGTCTATTATTTTCCACCCCCAGGGCATCCGCGCTGTGATAGCGGAATCATTCGAGCGCATCCACCGCTCCAACTTAGTGGGGATGGGCATCATCCCCCTGCAGTTCATGGAGGGGGAGAACGCGGACACCTTCGGCCTGACCGGCAGCGAAGTGTACGACATCGATCTACCTGATAACTTGAATCCCGGAGATGCTATTACTGTTCAGGTATGTTTGTGTTACTGTACAGGTATATTTGTAATACTGTACAGGTATGTTTTTTATTACTGTACAGGTGTGTTTGCAGTATTTTTAGGGTTCCGTTGTCAAACAAGGCACGCTTATAATTTTGCCTTGTCCATCAGTCTGTCCGAGTGGCTGTTGCAACCATTTTACTCAAAGACTGGTAATGTTATGGAGTTGAAATTTGGTAAAGTTATACATTCCCTTAACGCCTACAAATTTATAAAAAAAAGAACTGTAAGTAAATAAGAGATATAATATAAGATATTTTAAGAAAACATTACTTATCGATGTGTCCGTAGCCCTCAGTTATGTGTAGCAATTGACAATTATGTCGATAAATATGTAACTACCTACCTATCATAGATATATTATTATTTTGAAATGAATGTGTACCCACGAGAATACTGCCGACAAACTGTTCTGCAGTTTGGCAGGATGTTTGACATTGTATATTGTGTAATTTTTCGTTGAATAAACAATAAAAAAAAAAAAAAAAAAAAAAATGTGCTGAAATGTGCATACGGCCGTCCATACAAATACTCAACTGACCTTTTATATCAGGAGACTCAAGTACTAAGGGTAAGGCAGCTGTACATTATGTCTATTACCTTGCGCTTTCATAGGAGTAGCCTTACGAGCACTGCTAAATCACGCTCAAAACGTTTACTGAAATGGGATACGATTATTTGTCACAAGTCGTTCGGTCAAAAGTCATTCCTTTTTATGGGACCATATATCTATGGAAAATTAGATTCCAAGCTGAAAATTGCTACACTACTAAAAAAGCCATGTAAGAGTAAAGTTTTGACGTGGCTACTGAATTTGAATTATATGAAAACTGAGGAAATCCTGGTCATACCTAAATAGGGCTGGACACATACACACACACCCCCACACAACACACACTCCATACAAATAACACACACAACACCCCCACACAAACAACACACACAACACCCCCACACAAAAAACACACACAACAACCCCCCACATACATACACAAGATACCAATATTTTTAGCTGTTTTTTTTTGTTTTTTGTTTTTGTTATTTATAACTCATTGACCATTAAATTAATTCCGAACCGTGTCAACTATGTCTTCTGGACTGAAAGAGACTAGACCCCACGACACAGGGAATCCTAGTGTGAGGTCTAGGGCTTCAACCAATGTTATGTATATTTTTTGGCACAATAAAGAAATTTTTATTTTTTATTTTTATTTTTTTAAAAGTTTCGCTAAAATACCTCTCCCACATGTAAAGTGGGGGTGTATTTTTTTCGCATATCTCATCTAATATTATTGTATTATCTGTGGATAATGTAGTGGGCTGCAACATTACCTTATACAAATTAGCTAATCCTATAATTGATGTCTTATGTTGTAACTGTTTATTATCCCTCAATAAATAAAATAAAATAAAATAATAGGTATTTCAGAAATATAAAAAATGTGATGATATGTTTTTAGATTTCTGTATTTTGACAACTTATAAAAACTTTGAAATTGCAGAAATTTTCATGTCCAGTCCATGCCAAATTTAAATTTACAATAGCGATTGCATTATTTGAGTAAAATGGCTGTTACATACGGACGGACATGGCGAAAATACAAGTTGTTCATCTGTAACCGTGCCATATTTCTAGATTTTTTTTTAAATAATGTGCTTAGTCATCTAAAAATACTTAAAAAGTTCTACGATTATTTAATACCCATATTTTCACTCAGAAACATAGCGAGGGTTTGAGAATAAATCCCGAACGACTCTGAAAATAAGTCATCGGTGGCATTGTCAAAGGGTGGAAATACCTGCAAATTGTTTTGGTGGTGTCGCACGCATCGTTTTTGTGTTGCACGCGACACACGAAGGGAATTAGTTTGTTTACAAATAGGTATTTAAGCAAAAAAAATTTTTTTAAATTTTTCGTGTTCAGTATTTTGACGACGTCTGTGGTCTAGTGGTTCAATTTATTTATTTATTTATTTTACTTTAATTACAACGGTCTTGAACCAATTACAGTAATTAAAGATAGAGGAATGACACGTAAAATATATAGTGAATTACACATCTTTCATAAACCTCTCTCGCAATGCTTCAGGCATACTAACAGAATCTTCTTCCAATCATCCGCAAACAGATCATAATTCAAGGGTCGGACTGCTGATCACGAGGTCGTGGGTTCGATTCCCACAGGACACAAATATTTGTGTGATGAACATAAATGTTTGTGTTGGTCTGGGTGTTTTTTATGTATTCTAAGTATGTATTTACAAAACAAAAAAAGTATATAAGTATTATATCCATTGTCTAGTACCCATAGCACAAGCTCTGCTTAGTTTGGGACTAGATGGTGCTGTGTAAAAATGTCCCGAAGATATTTATTTAAGTATCCGTGGTATAGTCATGGTATAATAACACCAGGTAGTCTCTTCCCGTGACAGCTAGGTCACGTGATTGCCTCCGTACTACGTCATCGGCCGTGGAGCCAATAGCGGGCTGTTAGCGTGACACTTGTCAGTTTGATGTGCTGCCACTTTGTGAAAATAAATTACCCGAGCAAAATGCATTTTTTCATTTCTTTATTCTATAAAGAATCACTTTTTAACTAGTAATTTAATATAGTTTCCTTTATTAACTAATTAGATGAATAACACGAGATAACAAATAGTTAGGCTAGTTAGGAATTTATTTTATATTCATTATGAACAAAAATCTCCTTAAGTACATTGAAGATATCAATCAATGGCGACACTGATCGTGACGTAGCTTGGAGGCATCGCGCTGTCATTGCGGGAAGAGAATACCTGGTGAAACATCTTATTATACCATGGGTATAGTCACCTCCTTAAATATGGCACGAATACAGATCAACACGTTGTATAAGGGTTCCTTGTTTAACTGCGGAACCCAAAATATATGTTTTTCGGAAATCACCACACTGCAAGCGTGTTTTTGTCATAAAAAAATAACATGTAATTTTTGCCCACAGGTGGACAACGGCAAATCATTCCAAGTGAAAGTTCGCTTTGATACTGAGGTGGATCTCACATACTTCAAGAACGGAGGCATTCTCAACTACATGATCAGGAAAATGTTGTAGAGTGTGATGTGATGGTGATGTGATGATGTATGATAGATGGTGATGATGATGATGATAATGGTTGTAACGTTCTTTTGAGGATGAAAAACACTGAAATTGCAGTTAATTATAACTAGGGTTGCCACATGCCATTTCTTGATTTAAGGGTTACCAGCATGAAAAATACGGGTTATTGATTCTTTTTTTTGGAGACTATTAAAACTGCCTTATTTTATGACGATATCATTATTTGGAAAATATTTTTTCTTTTTTTAAATAATAAATAAATAAATATTTTTGGGACATTTTTACACATCACCATCTAGTCCCAAACTAAGCAGAGCTTGTGCTATGGGTACTAGACAATGGATATAATACTTATATACTTTTTTTTTTGTAAATACATACTTAAAATACATAAGATACAACCAGACCAACACAAACACTCATGTTCATCACACAAATATTTGTGTCCTGTGGGAATCGAACCCACAACCTCGTGATCAGCAGTCCGATACTCGAACCACTAGACCACAGAGGTCGTCAATATTGCACCGTACATAAATAAATAAATAAATATCTTTGGGACATTTTTACACATCACCATCTAGTCCCAAACTAAGCAGAGCTTGTGCTATGGGTACTAGACAATGGATATAATACGTATATACTTTTTTTTTTGTAAATACATACTTATAATACATAAGCAACACACCCAGACCAACACAAACACTTATGTTCATCACACAAATATTTGTGTCCTGTGGGAATCGAACCCACGACCTCGTTATCAGCAGTCCGACACTCGAACCACTAGACGACAGAGGTCGTCAAAAAAAAAATCTTTACCCCGTATTTTATTTTGCTAATACGGGTTCATATATTGTTATTGCCTGAAAAGACGGGGTTACCCGTAACATACGGGGCATCTGGCAAGCCTAATTATAACCCTTTTCACAAGATTTTGGAACAAAGTTCCTTACCGCACGCTACACTCTAGATAGGCCGACAAAAGTCCAAGAGTTCGACCGTCACGTCGCGACAATTATTATGCTTAGCGCCATCTATACGAGACAGAAAACAGTTTCCGCACTAGCTTGAAACTGTGTAGTATACCAGTTCGCCGACAGATGGCGCTGTCCACAAATTTAGTTCGTATGGTCTTTTTTTTTTTTTGTTTAAACCAAATTACTACAATCATTTAAAAAATGATGAATGTGTTTACACTTTACAGGCGTTAATTTATTTCGTTGTTGTGTCTGTTATTAAATACATAATAATTAATAATTATATAGACAAAGGAACTTCGTTCCAACCGGGTGTGATGACACCTCTCGTATTTTTTTACAAATTTTACTGTAATAAAACTTTTTAACAAAAAATTGAACCGACGAAAACAGAAACTGAAAAGCGAAAAATAACTAATTATGAGTCGGTGCCAAACAAACTTTTAACAAGCAAAGTGCGTGCAAGTTGCAAGTGGTCGAGCGGAGAACGCATTTTTGGAAAGTTATTGTTTATCGTTGAAAATTTCACGTTGTATTTGATGTTACGTTGTTTTTAGTATTTATTTAAAGTAATTTAATGATCTTCGTTGATTGTTTGTTTGGCGCCGACTCATAATTAGTTATTTTTCGCTTTTCAGTTTCTGTTTTCGCCGGTTGAATTTTTTGTTAAAAGTTTTATTTTAAATTTTTTTGTGGTTAAAATCTAACTCCATGTCTCCATTATGTCGTAGTGTCTATAACTATATTTACGTGTGCCAAGTTTCAACAGAATCAGTTAATAGGTAAGAATTCAGTGGGTGAACAAGCACTCATCCCCTGTTTTCCTACCCTTAGGGGTGGATTTTGATTTTGAAATTTAAATGGGACCAACTTCGAGATATACCCTATCCATTAAAAAAAGAATCATCAAAATCGTACATCTCTGTAAAAAGTTACGCGTGGTCATACATAAAAAAAAAAAAAAAAGATACGCGTCGAATTGAGAACCTCCTCCTTTTTTTTCGTCGGTTAAAAATAGGGACCTTTTAAGTGGCGTAATTATTGTGTGGCCCCCGGTTGTTAAACGATTTAAATTTTATTGTTGCGGTTTAGGTGTCTTATCGCCATGCCCCATGCCTATATAGGTAAAGCTGAAAGCTTATATGGGCAATGTATGTTAATATGTGAATTTGATAACGGTGTGTTTGTAAAAAATCTGTTGCGAGGAAAAAAGAGAATTATATTGAAACCAATAATTTTTTTTACTGTAAAGCCGGGTCTCTTGCTACAAAAATCTAACAAACATGCTAACATTTAGTTTAGGCCAATCAAATGGAGCCAAACAGCTAGGCCACGCCCCCATTTTGTTAGAAAAACATGTTAGATGTTAGAAATAACAAAAATATGGTCGCAGGAGACGTAGTTTTACAGTCAAAACTGCAAAATACAGTTAAAAGTACTTTTAATTAACGAGGTTGGTCAAAAGCTGTTTTGACTGAAATAAAATGGTCAAATCCACTTTTGACTGAAAAGTATCGGTCAAAACTTGATTTGATCAAGTCGAAAAAGTGAACTCCGGGGTCATTGATCTTGACCTAAAGCATGAAAGTTTTTCTGTGTTTGCTCCGCCAGAAGAGCTTCTGGCTCCACTCTTTTAAAAAAACACTGTTTGTCTGTTTAACACATTCCGATCTATATTACAAGGTCATCAGGGTCAAATGAGTTTTGACTAATACAATAAAATTTGTTAGAACTACTTTTGACTGGAATTCCAGTCATAAAAAATGAATTTGACCCTGATGACCTTGTTATGTATATAGGTCGGAATGTGTGTTATTTTATGAGTTTTGACTGCTAAAATTGGTCGGAACACTTTTGACTGGAATTTCAGTCAAAAGTGTTTTTGACCAACATTGTTAAAAGTACTTTTGACCGATTAATGATTTTGACTGTGACATAAAATATATAAATGTTAAAGCAACATACACAAATTTCAACTTTAAGATTGTGAGAACTACTTTGATTTTATAAAAAAAAAACAAATTAGGAATTAGAATTAAGGTTTCTAATCCATACAAATTGTAGAATGGCTGTATTTTCTTATAGAAGCAACAGATATGTCTATTTTTCTGCAAAACGCCGACGGTGTTAAGGGTCAAATTTTTATTTATTGAAATATTAGTATAGTAGAGGGAATAATTTTAAGTTTTAATGTCAATGAAAAATCTGTAATTCAACCGAAAACACTATTTTCAGATATTAAGGCGCAAGTAGTAGCCAAGTGGCGCCCCCATCAGTAAAAAAAATATTACTCGCTGAATACATCATTTATAGAAAATTAGTTCTTAACAATTGAAGTACAGGTACTGTAGTTTAATCAGAAACTATTAACTCTGCAAATTATAGTTCGCTGTAGTTGTTTTTTTTACTGATGGGGGCGCCACTTGGCTGCTACAATCCCCTTAAATAAATTTTACTAAATGGTATACAATAATGTTGGTCATGCTGTATGTCTGTTTACTTGATACTTCTAAAATTATAAACAAATAATGCCCAATGATTAAATACAAGGAATGAACAATTTCTTCATGTTCAAGAAGTAAAACACAATTGTTATTGTAAGGCATTTTTTGTAGTAATATATACAATTATACAGTTTTTAGATATTGTGATGTAACAATATCGTAAATATTAAAGAAAAATCAATGTATAATCATGGTATAATGAGATGTTTCACCAGGTAGTCTCTTCCCGTGACGCTAGGTCACGTGATTGCCTCCGTACTACGCCATCGGCCGTGGAGCCAATAGCGGGGTGTTTGTTAGCTTTGAAAATGGAATGTATGGAAGCGACATTATTGTCTATGCAATTTTACAGATAAGATATTTATAGTCTTCTCTCTTTAACATACGTACAACCACATGCGAAGGAAAGATACGACACTACTTTCATACGTCAGTTTTCCGTGACATTTCTTAAATGAATTACTGAGCGTGGCGATTATTTGAAAATCCGCCATTTTTTGTCTCGAGTTGTTGTGGTTAGTAAAACCACAAAATCTACGAATTAAAACGTTTATTATCCATTTTAACCCAGGAATCATCACAATTTTTTTGAAACAACTCTATCGATAAGTACTACAATTCTATTTTTGTAAAGAACAAGACTACTAGGCGGCAATAATATGTCTCGGACATTTCAAAAATCGACACTGTTTTTTTTCGTTTATGTCTAGTCCAATAGTTCCATAGTCAAAGGCTGTTAGCGTGACACTTGTCAGTTTGATGTGCTGCCACTTTGTAAAAATAAAATTAAACTTCTATACTTTCGAACTAGTAATTTTATACAGTTTCCTTTAATAACTAATTAGACGAATAACACGCGATAACAAATAGGCTAGTTAGGAATTTATTTTATTTTCATTATGAACAAAAATCTCCTTAAATATATTGAAGATATCAATAAATGGCAACACTGATCGTGACGTAGCTTGGAGGCATCGCGGGAAGAGAATACCTGGTGAAACATGTTATTATACCATGTGTATAATCATGTATAGATGTAAGACTAAAGTTTACAAAAATATATTTGTTATATTTTGTTATTTACTTGTGTTTTATTTATTTGCCTTTCCTTCAATAGAATTACCTAACACCATATAGGCCTCATAAACCGTAGACAGTGAATAAAAGAAAGTGAGATGACACATATGTCAAAATGTATGTGTGTGAGCAGGATATAACATTTTTTTTCTGTCTCTATTTGCGTATCGGTTTTTTGTCGTTTGCCATCACTAGTCATTGATGGCAAACAAGTTGTGGTGTCATAAGTTTTTCGTTGATAAAAACTGTAAAACGCCTATTTTGTGTGATTTGTGACTTTATTGATATTCCAAAAGGTAATATTTAGTGTGTAGTGATGGTGAATTGCTGTATATATGGCTGTAAAAGCCGTAGTGAACGAAATCTACCAAACATAACCTTTCATGGGTAAGTAACATTTTTTATCTATTACAGCAAGTAGATCAAAGGATTATTGTACTCAAGACTGTTTTCTGTCAATAATAAGCAAAATGTATTCATAACTTCATCTAAAAAGACGATAAAATCATAACTTGTTGAAAATAAATCGAACTATCTCTATCTCATACATACGCTTAGGCATACGCTGAGGACTTGTCTATTCTATTCTCTGTCTACGTCATAAACAGACGACTGATGTCTGTATCACATCTGACTAACGGCCGGTTTCTGATTTGAGAATTTCAGCTTTACTTAACTAAGCGGCGCTCAAAAATTGAGTTTACTTAAAACGAATATTTAAGTATTTTGTGTTTCACATGTTGAAAATTTTTCCACTCAAACCTCCATTAACTAAGTAACTACTTAAGTCTAGTGCCAACGTTCAGGCACACATTTCTACGTTTCGATTCATGTGCGGAAACCGGATATGAAACGATAAATTCAATCATATGTAAGTCTAAAGAAAAGAGTATCGACATTTAGAATTCAATAATATTATGCCGAAATAATTATAAAATGCTACAAAAATAATTATATTCACTATTTTTTTTTTTAAAGTATGATGTATAATTTTAGAACGCAGCGGCACGATATGCCTAGAATGGATTGCACTTCCCAATCCCAACGTCAACAATTTACGTCAACAATTTAAAGAAAACCACGGTATTTAATTTACTGTAACATTTGTACCTCTATTGATTTAAATACATACATCAATAGAAATGAAATTATTTCTGCAGTAGGTATTCGTATCTTGTCACACAAGAAACGTGTGAGAAATCCAGCAATGATATAACTTCGTTAAATCTTAACCTGCTACCTATAACTAGTGACTGGAATACGAACATACTATTAATTAATAATAAAATCGTTATGTTGGGGTCGTTGGTTGAATTATAACATAAATTTATTATTACTGGATTACAACCTTGCATTGGTTGATTCAATATGTGAGATAGTGGACATATGCCGTCACAGATTTAGTGAACTGCGAAGATGAGACGCGAAGAATCAATCTGCAGGCCGTACAAGCATGTTTGTCTTTCGGAGGAGTACATGCTGATAATATCTCATTCCTATTAAAACATCAACCAATATTGAACCAGTTTCTTCCAGTCTGCGCCGATCGTGATAGACAAATAAATCTCTCCAGCTAGGCAGATGGTAGTGATTATAATATCTTTGGGCATCTGCCCATCTGTTTGTCCATCTGGACTACGTAGGTGTGGACCCGAGTACACCAAGGATTGGGATTGTCTACCAAGGATTGGGAAAAACCAGTGATAGTGTCAGTAAAAGTTACAATCATAAGTTAAAACAGTTTAATGTTATATAAGTACCGAATGTTCATAGTTTATTTATTCAAATACCTACTTATCAGATCAAAGACATTCAAGGTATCTATCATAAATCTCCAGTTCCAACAAACATGTGGAATAAAAATGACAGACTCATAGTGTGTTTTTTCATTCATCAAAACAATATTATGTTTGTTCCATGTGTGGTTCCATGGATGTATGACCTAATGGTTCTTAGTTTTTTCCATAAACATTGGTTTTTTCCAAGTATTTTCATATAGATTTATTTACATAATTTTTCAATATTTTTGAAGTCAACAAATGTATCACCATGACGACGTATGGTTTGTTTTTTCTCGTTTTTCTAGGTGGCATTGATTCCATAAAATACCTAAAGAGGTTGCATAACAATATTCAAACAAAAAGTTTTGTTATTAACTTTTCGTTTTACCATAGAATACTGACTTCATTCTTACGAGGTATTCTATTTTACATACATTCATAATATCACGCCTGTAGTTATTTCCCTGAAGGGGTAGTCCGAGGTTTATAATAGGTACATTCACATTTTGTTAGTTATGTTATCAGTCCCATAGGGGCGAGCTTATTGCCACTAACCGAGCACAGATCCAGACTTCGGACTGCTACTGAGTATTTGCTAATTAAAAAAAACCTGTGCGGTCAGGGGACCCTCGGTCAGGAACGATTCCTCACGCACACACACACACATACATACTAGAAAGAAAAAGAAAGAGAGAACGTGCGGTGTGCGTACATGCCTGCACATATCACAAAAATCTTACGTGACGTTACATTTCCTCCAGAATCACACCTACTGCAAGCCTCGTTAAGGAACTTCGTTCGAAAAACTCAAAGCTGCTCATTTTTTTTTCCGTGGGGAAATCCTCATGGACGCACACCGCCCGGGGTAGACGGAGCCAGTTTCGGACTTTTAGCGACTAAAACCACCACGGTGTTCTTTCAACTACCTTAGCCGGGGGCGTGGGAACCCGTGAGTATTCACCCCCGACAGGTCCCGGCCCGCCATGCGAGCCCCTTTTACCCGTGCGGCCTAGCGTCAGCCGCACCCTCCTCGGTGCCGCTCATGGACCACTGCACGCAATCTCACCTCACGGGACTTTACCAGCTACGCCAGCTGCGCCAACTACGCCAGCTGCGCCAACTACGCCAGCTGTGCCAACTACGCCAGCTGTGCCAGCTACACCAGCAGGCGTAGCATGACCACTGTAGACAACCGATTTGTCTACGGAAGAATCAACAAAACTACATTGTATAGAACTTTATCTGTCATTTTGTCTATTATTTCGTAGACGAAACGCTTGTCTACAGTGGTCATGCTACGCCTGCAGCTGCTGATCGGGCAGCAGACTACCCCGAGTCTTCTGTTCGCAAGCCCCACCTCCTGTAATTTTTATAGAGGTTTTCTTCCTCGCCGTCCGGGCGCTGAAGCCAAGACCCTCGGTCCCAAGAGGCGCGAGGACACTACTTAGCAGGCACTCCTGGGGTTACGATATCGACGAGGGCAGGGAAGGACAGGCCCCCGCTGCCTGCCCAGTGGCAGGGTGAGTGCACACCGGGCCCGCACCTGCTCCTCCATTATGCCCTCTGCTAGCATCAGAGGGACACGTGGAGCAACGCCCCACTGGGCCCACATCGGGCCCCTCCGGTGCCAGAATATTCGCCATAGGCAATAAGATCCCCCGAAAGTTAATCCCTAAAAAGGATTCTATTGCTCGTACCCAGGATGCACCGGCCTAAAAACTGCCATTCCCTCCAGACGTGTCCAGAGGGACAGGCAGCCGTCAAACACACGTGGAGGTTTTCTGGCCAGCACCCGACCCAAAGCTGCTGGTCCTTCTCCATACGTCTGGAAAGAACAGCAGTTTGATGACCCGGTGCAACCCGGGCACGGGAAATAACTCTTTTTCGGTGTACTTTATTTTCCGTGGTGAATATTCTAGCACGAGAGGGGCCTTATCTGGGCCAGTGGGGCGATGCTCCGCGGGTCCCTCTGAAGTTAGCAGAGGGCACAGTGGAGGATGCAACGCACGGTGTGGTCTCGATGTTCAACGAAATGGTCACCCATCCACGGACTGACCGCGGCAACTGTAGCTTAACCTCGCAGATCATACAACCCGCGCAGTTGCTATTGCTACTTAACCACGAGCCCCTCATAGCAACATCACATTTCATTCATAAATTAAAAATTAATTATTAATAGTTAAATTCATTTAGAAATATACCTATAGACCAAACCACGGACGGGTTTAACTATCATTTATTTAATAAAGAACCGTTAATACCTATTCAAACCTAACCAATAGAAAACTTTGTTAGAACGACTAGAAAAAAAAAACACTACTGCAACAAGGTGTTGTATGGTCAATTCTGGACTATAATGACTGTTTTGAGAATACCAGCTACACTTAACAAAGCGGCACTTAAATTTTGAGCAATACTTAACTAATTTTGTGTTTCACACGCCAAAAACTCTTCTGCTCAATCGTCCATCAACTAAGTATTTCTCAAACTCTGCCTGGGTGCAGTACCAACGTTCAGGAAAACATCAATGTACGTTTCAATCAAAGAGGATGTAATACTACGTATAGTTTCAACCTACCCAAATCGAAAACGATTTGAAAAAATAATAATTACATGTTAGTATAGCAATCGATACATCGTTTTTTTATTAATATTATTCCAAAACCATTGAAAATTTCTATAAAAACGTGTTCATAAAATAAATTGAATGCACAATGTATGAACTAAATGTAGTATATTATATACTCTTTGGTATGTACCTCGCCGACCTTGTTTCGTGCTTGGCCAGTTTGGCCACGTCAAACCTTTGCGTCAAACAGAGAAAAAAATCACTAACGCAGTGTTGCCAATGCTGCGGCAATTACCGTGTTCTACGGTTTTCAGGCTAAAAAACTACAATATCTACGGCCTACGGCTGTAACCCCATGGCCGTAGCAAAATCTACGGCTTTCAGTCACGGTAATCATGTTTTCGATAAATATATCACTCCATGTATCCAAATGTATCTAGTGCGTGTTCATCTTTGCTTGTAAATCCGAATTCCAACTTTGCAAAGTAATTGTGAGTGAGTGTTATGGACAGGTATTTCCCGATTAGATTACCCATTTAAAATGAAATGTTGTTAATACGTTTTTTATTAAAAAGAAAAAAAAAGAATAATGACGAACAATTAAATATGCACGAAAAACTTAAACAAAGCGCCATTTGGTTGATGCTGAAACGTATCTCCTTTTTTTTGGCAGTGCTACGCAAAGTACTCTGTGGTGCTTCGGCCGACCGTTGATCTTTTCCATATAAACACGGCTTTTCTACCGAACGTACACAGCTGCCTAAAAATTATTATTGGCAACACTGTACTAACGTCCAAAACTCAAAAAATCAAAAAAATGTCAACTTAAAATTCTATAATTTTAACACGAATAGTTGAACTTATTTGAATTAAAATAATATAAATTAAATTATTTCTACAGTAGGTACTCGTGTACGCATAGTAGTATCTACGTCTAGTATAAGCTACGTGTGAAATCGAGCAATATAAGATTAATTACATGAAAAATTAACGTCTTACGAAAGTCTAGTAAATTGGAATACGAAATAATTATTGTAACATAGAATTACAACCATTGGTTGATATGTGAGAAAGTTATCCCATGTTATTGCAGCTATAAATGCGACGCGAATTCCGTACGTTGTTGAGCAGTCTTTGATTATATACCTGCCTCTGGGCAGTATATATTGCTCATTTTTATTACTTCATCGACAAATATCAGCGATTCTCCTCCAGTCTGCTGTCTATACAGATGTCTGAGCTACGACATGAAGTCATCACTCGCATCATGATATAAATCAATGTCTGACCTCTCCAGCCAAGCAGACTACCAAGGCGTAGACCTAAGTGTAATCAAGGATTAAGAAAGAATTTGTTATAGTGCCAGTGATATTGAAAGTTAATAACCATTGGGTTACAACAGTGTATGAACTTGAAGCAATGTTATTTATGTTATAATGATCAAAATTTTGTAAAGTTATGCAAATGAATTGATACGTTACGACTTTACGACTAAAACCGAAGTGCGGCTACACCCAACGCATCGACGCGGCGACTGTCAGCTGGCCTTCCCCTGGTGTCACCGATGTCCATGGGTGGCGGTGATCACTCACCACTCCGCCCGATTACCCACCTGCTCGTTTGCCCACTCTATTATTGAAAATAAAGCCAGTTGTATTTGGATATAACTAGTTCTAGCCTTAATCATGCTGGCTACCAATCCAATTGGTATAAACAGTATGGTTAAAACTATGGAGGAGTGGCTGGAGAGGTGCTATGATGCCCTCACCTACTGGCTGACCCAGATTCTCTCGGGGCATGGTTGCGTCGGGAAGAATCTGTGTCGCATAGGCCGGGAGCCGACGCCCAAGTGTCATCACTAAGGAACTTCCCAGAGGACACGGCGCGGCACACACTGGAAGAGTGCCCAGCTTGGGTCACGCAGCGCCATGACCTCATCACTGCAATAAGCGGCAGCGATCTGTCGCTTCCGACTGTGGTTTTGTCTATGGTCGGGAGTGAGAGCGCTTGGGAAGGCGTCGTGTCCTTCTGAGAGGAGGTGATGCTCGCTAAGGAGGTGACGAAGAGGGTTCGAGAGGCGATGGCCTCCAGACACCAGGTGCCCAGGTGGCCTGCGGGTGGCGGGCTCGGGGTGTCCCGCCGCCTGACTAGTCTCTAGTGATTACATTGTAGGAGAGTGTCGCTTTTACGTATCTATTCCTGCGGGTGGCGGACTCGGGGTGTCCCGCCGCCTGACTAGTCTCTAGTGATTACATTGTAGGAGAGTGTCGCTTTTACGTATCTATTATAAATCCTATGTTTGTACCATTTTGTAATTTGTAGAACCTACTTATTATTTATAGTACTATGTTTTATTTAGAATAACACAAGTATGTACATTTAAGACAGTGATTTTGTGGAAATAAAAATAAAGACAATCTTTCACAGAATGTGTGTTTTTTATTCATTATCATCATCTTTCTCCTGCCCTGATTGCAATTTAAGGAGGCTGAGGTGGAAGACTTGGGTTCTTTAGGTTCTCTAGGGTTTCCTCATAAAAGAGCTTGAGTTACTCAAGGAGCTATGGAAAGAATAGCTTTTCAGTTAGGGGTTTGCTCAGTGGGTAAACTTTGGGAGTAAAGATGATAAGGTCATCATCTTTGTTTAAGAATAAAATTAGCAAGTAGACCTGAAACGATTTCCATTAGGAAACTGAACGCAGTATGGCATCAAAGATGGATCGAATATATAGGGAAGGTCGTAGAATGTGCTAGATGATAACCATAATAAAATTGCAGGGAAACGAAAAAACCCCTATGATTTGCCTCCAAAATATATTGAGTGGAGTTTAAGTAGCCAAATTCGGATACTTAAATTTCTTCCGCTCAAATCAAATTTAAGTATGTATTTGAGCGTAGGTAACGTGTTGTGAAATGCAAATTTTGATTTAAGCGAACGAAATTTAAAATTTTAAAAATGTTGACGGTTGAATGCTTATCTTTGAGAAATGCTCAGATTTTTCCTTAAAACCATACTCAAATGATACCTAAGTACTCCGTAAGTAGGTGATGTGAAACGCAATATTCTAGTTAAGCGGACGTAATGTCAAAATTTAATGGGAATTTGAGAATACTTATCCTTGAATGCTTAACTTTGAGAAATACTCAGATCAGAAACAGAATTTCGTTAAACCCATACTCAAACCACACTTAAGTACCACTTAACTGAGTTTTCTCAAATCAGAAACCGGCCGTAATAGATCTGATGTAGGTCGCCACCGCAGACATAGTAAAAAATATAGACTAAGTGCTGCGAACAACCATAGTGAAGCCAACAAAAACCGTGCTCCTTCATGTACAACCAGTGCTCACGCAGACACCATGCACCTGAAGGATATTTGTTTTCGCGATGCTTACTGGAAGATGCCGCGACATGTGAACTGAGAGGGGTGAGCACGGTTTAAGGTGCATGTGTGTGCGTGAGCACTGGCTGTACATGAAGGAGCACGGTTTTTGTTGGCTTCACTATGGTTGTTCGCAGCACTTAAGTCTATATTTTTACTATGTCTGCGGTCGCCACTTGAAAACTTTGGAGGAACGAGGTATCATGTTCCTTCAAACAAAGGGAGGGTCCTCCGACCAGGCTGGGTCAGCGCCTGGCGGGCTACTGCCCGACGGTTGATGTTGGGAGCTTTTGTTGTTGTTCCTATGTTTTTTATTCCTAGTTTCACAGAAAACAGAGCGAAATGTTTTTTTTTTTTTTTTTTTTCGAATGGATTCGAATCCCGTCAGGGACGTGTGCGTCATCCCAGCGAAAAAGTGTCGAATTTCTTAATTCGAGATAAGTAAATCGTTAGTGTATGACGTCGTGTAATTGTGTATGAACATTTCAGATTTGTGTGTCCAACCCTTTTTGGGATATTCATCAAAAACGTTTTCCGCTGGAATGACGTCTTCCCAGCGAGACTTTTTTTTTCCAAAGGACGTAAGTAAAATAAAATAGTTACATGGATTAGACTATAACGAAAGGTAAATGTGTATGCATAAATGAGATTTGTGTGTCTAAAGACTGAAGATATTCAAGTTTCCGCTGCGGTGACGTTTGGCTGATTGCTGGATATCATAAACGGTTAGGCGAATAGTTGTGACTTTTTTTACACATGTTGCGATTCTTTTGTGTGTAATGTTTGTGAAAACAGACTTCGAAAAAAAATTACCGCTAGGAAGCTATAAATTTTAAAATGAAATCAGGTTATTAGGTCCTAGTACTGTGTATATGAGTTCCGAAGCCTAAATGTTAAAGTTTATTTGTACCTTATAAATGCTCACAATGTCATGTTAAGTCTCATCGATGTACTGTAAGTAAATAATGAATTATGAACAAAATTACTAGGTCTGGGCCACGATGTTGTTCGCCATTCGATTGGACGAGTTTACTATGGGTTGGCAAATTAAAAAGTATCCCATTCGTTAGTGTATTAGTTCAATTATCCATCTGTAAAATTGTAGCCCAATACACTTAATAATTAAAGAAATATAATCAAAATACCAATGAGAAGCGCAATACATAGATAAACCAACCAAGTTTGAATGTGTACTAAAAAGCGGCCGCGCGATACATGGTGCTTACCTTCCCAAATTGTTAGCATACTTATTGTTATTGGTGTGGTACTTTGGTACAGGTGCGTACACAATAATTAGTAAAAATGAAAAACAACTGCAGTTTAATTAGTTTTATTTTCAAAAGTATCAATTTACTAATGATTATCAATTGTAGATATGTGTATGTATAGGTACTTAAAAACTCGTGCAAAAAAATCAACAACAACAA
Organism: Asteroscopus sphinx; assembly: GCA_949699075.1. Taxonomy (NCBI): domain Eukaryota; kingdom Metazoa; phylum Arthropoda; class Insecta; order Lepidoptera; family Noctuidae; genus Asteroscopus; species Asteroscopus sphinx. Next base: position 13,595,503 of record OX453031.1, on the reverse strand, counting down.
AATAATAAAAATCTACATACTAAAATCAACATAAAAGATATAGAAAAGGTATTTATACAAAAAATAAGTATAGCTATTATTTTAATTAAATTACTTAATGTTTAAAATCACAGATCAGTTACAATAATTGACTCATTCATAAGCTTAGTAGGTATCTACATTAATGTAGGTTGTTATGTTTATTAAAATTAAAGATTATGTATATTATTCGTAACCAGCTCTACGTAGATAATAAATTAACTGCATGTGGGGATCGAACCGACAACATTTGGCGTGGTGTCAATAGAGAGGTGACCACCTTAACGACTATGCCACAAGTGCAGTGAAATTAAATAAAAATAAACATTAACATTTAGGCTTCGGAACTCATATACACAGTACTAGGACCTAATAACCTGATTTCATTTTAAAATTTATAGCTTCCTAGCGGTAATTTTTTTTCGAAGTCTGTTTTCACAAACATTACACACAAAAGAATCGCAACATGTGTAAAAAAAGTCACAACTATTCGCCTAACCGTTTATGATATCCAGCAATCAGCCAAACCTCACCGCAGCGGAAACTTGAATATCTTCAGTCTTTAGACACACAAATCTCATTTATGCATACACATTTACCTTTCGTTATAGTCTAATCCATGTAACTATTTTATTTTACTTACGTCCTTTGGAAAAAAAAAGTCTCGCTGGGAAGACGTCGTTCCAGCGGAAAACGTTTTTGATGAATATCCCAAAAAGGGTTGGACACACAAATCTGAAATGTTCATACACAATTACACGACGTCATACACTAACGATTTACTTATCTCGAATTAAGAAATTCGACACTTTTTCGCTGGGATGACGCACACGTCAGGGACTCCATCCGCCAAAAAAAATCCCTTTAGGTTTACTTAACTCATAATCAAAAATCGCGGTTACAAAAAAAAAATGACAAAAAAATGATTGTTGACAGACCGGATTGTCCCATCCAGACATTGGGTGGAGATCGCTATAGGTTTAAATAAATAATTTGTTTAGTATTTTAAGTACTAATAACACTAATCTAGCATATAAGCACAATCTGTTAATAACTCATCACTAACAACTTATGGGCTAATGCCTGAAATAAAGACATTTTTTTTTTTAAACCGCGTAAGGGCGTCCCCCAAGGGAGGGCTCGGACCTCGGCTTACTGGGGCATTGCGGGGGGACCCCGCCGCTATGTCCCCCTGGCAGCCGTTGCTGCATCGGGAGTAGTTTTCTTGAAAGTGCGTTTCGCTTGGCAAGCCTCGCCGGCCGCGACGAGGTGAATAACCTACCTAATCCTAACACAGTGGCGGTTAAGCCTACTCCTAGGAACTACTCTAGAGCATAGGGTCGGTCTCGCGTGACGAGATTATCTCCGGTTGCGACACCGTGAGGGCGTCCCCAGGGGGGAGCTCGGGCCTCGGCTCAGGGTGCTGCTGGGGGACCCCGCCACCGGTCCCCCCGGCAGCCGCTGCTGCATCGTGTTGGGTTTCTCGAGAGTCGGACTCGTTATTTTATAATTTCTATGAATCTGTGTTGCCAACATGATAAGATAGTTATTAATTCTCAAATCGATACATTGTTAAGTAAATCGATAATTAAGCTCAAATTATATAGGTAATATGATCAAATGACTAGATTTTAATAAAAAATCTAATTGACTGGATATAAATATGATGAATTAAAAGTATTATAATCGACTCTAAATACAAGACATGCTGACTTCATTCGTTCCTTCCGCTGATAAGTAACTTGTCTCTGGGTTGGCTGATCTACGAGTTTGTAGCATTATATCTTCTCATGGGTGTCGTAAAATGCAACTAAGGGGTTCACCAGAGGATGGGCAGCAGCTTTCTCCGAGTATTTAACCAACCAACTGCGATCGTCAACCCGCCTGCCAAGCGTGGCGATTATTATTAAATCATTTATTTTCAGACCGTGGTCCATAATTGTTAGTACAACTTAAGAACTATGTTAGTAAAAGAGAGACATATACACATAGATATAACTACCTACATACAAAAAAAAAAAAAAATCGTGAAGATGGATGTAATCAGCGATACATATGAAATAAAAATAATATCGCTGATTACATTCATTTCTCCGTATGCAGCCGAATAGCCCGCAACAAAATTGGGCAATCTATTCGGCCTGCCACAACGCTAAGGATACTGTTGGTGCTGCCTCGGACCCTGCCTAGCATCGAGGCCGCTCGTTTTCTAAGGATGGCATGAAAGCCATCAGTCCGAGCCTCAGCAAACATGCCTGACGCGCTGCAGTACCTTGGCAGCCCCAACAACATCCTAAAAGCGTTGTTATACTGCACGCGCAGGGCATTGATTGTCTTCTGCGTATAGCTCACCCACAGACTGCACGTGTAAAAAGACTGGCAAAACGCCTTGAATAGATGAATTTTAACATCCTTATTACATCGTGCGAATCTACGAGCCAACATACTGCTTGCTTCGGACAGCCAACGCCCTACGCTCCCTCTCAATATCCGACTCAATGGCCCAGGTACTTGAACTGCGACACTCTGGTTAAAGCTACCCCTTATGGCCAAGCTACTTGGGGCAGGCCAATGTCCAGCAGAGGACGTCTTTCGGCTGAAATGATGATGATGATATATGCTAAGTCCGTGGCATACTCTGCGTGCGTGATTCAGGAAGTTGTCATGTTGAAGGATAGATGTCGCTACTTTCCTCTCGTGCGTGATTTCAGGCAAGGCTCGGAACCGGTTTGAGAAATACCGGTTAGTACCGGTTTATTGCGGTTTCGCTCCGATCTTTTCTTGAGAACGTGAACGTTTAAAGAACTTTATTTAACCTAAATTAACCGGTTTAATCGACGAGCGCCAAGTAAGAAAGAAAAGAAAAGTAGATACTTACCCATTTTTGGATTTTTTGCAGCGGAACTGATTGAAGCAGTGAAATAAATGTTCGTCGCGAAAAAGAAATTGTAGTTCTACTAAAGAAAAATAAAAACTAAATGGCGTTTGTTTGTATTAACCGGTTTTTATTTATTAATTTTAGAACTGTCAAATTATTTACGTGTTACATTTCTTTGTATTATGGAGGGCACGTTCTGAGATCACGACTAAACTTGTATGGAAATCTAAATTTCGACTAATTTGACAGTTCCAAAATTGTTGCCATCCCTTTCTTATATCTACTATTAGTAAAAGAGAGCCTAGTTTAAAATAAAGTTTTTTAGTTTAAAGTTTCGTAAGCAAGAGAATCGACACCAATGCGTTCGAAAAAAACTTTAGACATTAATACTAACCAATTGCGATTGGCTGCTAGAGCAGACGAGTCTTCGAGTGGAGAACGCGAATCGACAAACGCGGGGCTCCCCCCATCCAGGTGGACCGATGACCTAAAGAAGATAGCCGGGGGTCTGGATACGGAAGGCGGAGGACCGAGTATTAATTCATAATCTTTATTGACATATTACTTTGTACATTTCATAGAATTCCCAGACTCCTGCGCTAGTATAATTACTGTATTACAGGAGCCAGTTTGTTCCCCTTAAAAATAAGTTACAGGATTATGCCATTAATATGATTACAACAAAATAAAAACCGGCCAAGAGCATGTCGGGCCATGCTCAGTATTATAGGGTTCCTTAAGTAGGTCTAATTACAAACGAATCAAATCGAATATTAATCATTGCTATTTTAGTTTTTGCAAACAGCGCCACCTAGCGCTAAATTTATGAAGCTAAATTTAAGAAGTGTGTTTCTTTTTGTGATTTTTTTAAATAGAAAGTAACTAAAGGAGCATTATTTGCTTAGATCATTTTTCTCTAAGGTCAATGACCTATGAACTAGGACGTCTTCAGTTTTCTCACTATAACTCAAAAATTTATAATCACATTATACTCAAAATAATTTTAAAAGAGAATTTTTATAAAGGTCTATCAATGTTGAAGACTATAATTTTCTACGTTGCATAGTTTAGAAATGGCAGGGGGGGGACACATTGCAAGCCACTTTTGCGAACTGTGTTTCGCAGATGGTATACCTGATAAAAAAGTTGTGTATCAAACATTACCTTCATTTTAGTAGACCTATTCAATGATACCCCACACGAGGGGGTGCAGCGAAAAAAATATGTTCATCCCCATTTCACATGTATGGGCGCCACCCTTAAAATACGTAATCAAGATTTTTTTATTATTTTAAAATTGAGATCTATATCTATTCCATTTTTTGGCAAAATTTCATTTACTTATGTTTATAACTGTAGAAGTTATTAAGCGGTAAGGATTAGGACAGACGGATAGACGGACAGACATGACGAAACTAAGGGTTCCTTGTAGGACTACGGAACCCTAAAAAGGAAATCATGCAGTGATAAAATAAAGGTAAAAACAAAAACAAATTGGGGAAAAAGGTATTGTATGTTTATGGTAAAGTGAAGGTGTTTATGCGTGTTTAGGTATATGGGGTGTGTGTGCGTGTGTAGTGTTCGTGTGTGGTGTGTTGGGTGCGTGGGGTGCGTGTGTGTAAGGAGTACGTTATTGTGTCGTAACTTAGGAGAGTTCTGTGTCATGCAGTGGACTGCTTTAAACAATATATAAGATGCGACTTATTGAACGAGAGACATTCAAGAATATGATAGAAAGTGCGTACAGTCTAACAAAGCAATTAGTACCCAGGGTCGGCCGATATAGATGAAGATTTCTCAGGAAGTTATTATAGAACGGTTTGATTAGGGTTTTGTATAAATACAGTGTAAGGGACCTAACTAAAGGCCCAGGGCCGTCTTTACCAGGGGGTGCAAGGGGTGCGGTGCACCCGGGCGCGGAGCGCCCGGGGGCGCCTGTCGAGCGCTGAATTTTTGGATATTTCATTGAACTTAACGCCATTGCACAGTTTTATATACTTGTTACTTACGAAAAATATGTATGCGCAAGCAAAAAAATAATAGTCATCAACAATAATATTTTTTTACTTTTATTACGTTTTCGGCGCTTGTCATACCGCATTACTACACTACACAAATAACAATTTTATTTAATACTAGCTTTTACCCGCGGCTCCGCTCGCGTTAAATTCTGCTAACCCACGTCAGTCCAGTCCAGTCCAGTCTATTCCAGTCCAGACCACTGTCCCACTGTCCCGCTGTCCCGCTGCCCCGCTGCCCCGCTGCCCCGCTGCCCCGCTGCCCCACTGCCCCAATGCCCCGCTACCCCACTGCCCCGCTGCCCTACTGCCCCGCTGCCCCACTATCCCACAGCCCCACTGCCCCACTGCCCCACAGCCCCGCTGCCCCGCTGCCCCACTTCCCCGCTGCCCCACTGCCCCGCTGCCCCACTGCCCCACTACCCCGCTACCCCACTGCCCCACAGCCCCGCTACCCCACTGCCCCGCTGCCCCACTATCCCACTGCCCAACAGTCTGCCCCGCTGCCCCGCTACCCCACTGCCTCACTGCCCCGCTGCCCCAATATCCCACTGCCCCGCTACCCCACTGCCACGCTACCCCACTGCCCCACTGTCCCACTGCCCCACAGCCTGCCCCGCTGCCCCACAGCCTCGCTTCTTCGCTGCCACACTGTCCGGCTGCCCCGCTGCCCCGCTGCACCATTGCCCCGCTGCCCCACTATACCACGGCCCCACTGCCCCGGTAACCCACTGCCACGCTGCCCCACAGCCCGCTGCCCCGCTACCCCACTGCCCAACTATCCCACTGCCCCACTATCCCACTGCCTGCCCTGCTGCCCCACTCCCCTACTGCCCCGCTGCCCCGCTACCCCACTGCCCAGCTGCCCCGCTACCCCACTGCCCCGCTGCCCCACTGCCCCGCTGCCCCACTGCCCCGCTGCCCCGCTGGCCCGCTACCCCAATGACCCGCTGCCCCACTATCCCACTGCCCACTGCCCCGGTACCCCACTGCCCCGCTGCCTCGCTGCCCCGCTGCCCCGGCCCCGCTACCCCAATGCCCCACTGCCCCGCTGACCCACTATCCCACTGCCCCACAGCCCCGCTGCCCCGGTACCCCACGGCCCCGCTGCTCCGCTGGCACGCTGCCCCATTGCCTCACTGGCCCGCTGCCCTGCCCCGGCTGCCCCACTGCCCCGCTGCCCCACTATCCCAATGCCCCACTGCCCCGCAGCCCCGGTACCCCACGGCCCCGCTGGCACGCTGCCCCACTGCCCCACTGCCTCGCTGCCCCACTGTCCCGCTGCCTCGCTGTCCCACTGTCCCGCTGCCCCACAACCCCACTGCCACACTAGTCATACGGTCTAGTAGTTTTATAGTGATACTGGAACAAACAAACAAACAAACAGACAACTGACATTTAACAATTTTATAATAGTAGTAGACAACACGCGCGCGGCTAAAATCTCTAATCCAAAGAGAGTGTATGTACGTGGGACACTCAGAAAGTTTTGCGAAACTAAAAAAAATTGTTCTATACGTACATATATTTTTATCAAATATTTTTAAAGTACTTTCCACCAGCCTCTATACAAAGATTCATGCGCCTAAACCAGTTTTCAAAACACTTTTTCCAGTCCGCCGCAGACACCTCGTTTACAGCCTGCTCGAACGCAGCCAGCGCATCTTCCGGCGACGAAAATTGTATCCCTTTGAGCTGATTTTTTATTTTTGGGAATAAAAAGAAGTCACACGGTGCTAGATCAGGGCTGTAAGGACGGTGACCCAGGAGTTTGACTGGCGTGCTGTCCAGGAAGTCCCTCGTTTTGAGTGCGGTGTGCGCAGGTGCATTGTCGTGGTGGAGCAGTAGCCCGCGGAGCCCTGTGTTTGGTCGCTTGTTGCTTATAACAGAGAAAACTTCTGGCAAACATTTGGTAGTATACCATTCGGCATTAATGCTTCTTTGATCCCGTAAGGGAATTGATACCAAGTGGCCAGTCAAATTAAAAAAGCTAGCGATCAAAATCTTACCCCCGCTTCTAGATCGCTTCACTTTGGTAGGCGTTGGCTCATTTTGAAACACCCAAACAGTCGACTGGCGCTTGGTTTCTGGGTCGTATTGATAAATCCAGGACTCATCACCTGTAACGATGTCGTAAACACGCCGAGACGAGCCTGCTTCAAATTTGTTAAGCATATCACGGCACCATTCCACCCGGGCCTGCTTCTGAGCATCGGTGAGGTTGTGCGGCACCCAGCGTGATACTATCCTCCTCACGCGAAGATGGCTGTGTAGAATCTCGTGAACGCTTCCCGATCCAATCTTCAATATGTGTTGAATCTCCTGATATGTAATTCGCCTATTGTCTTGGATTAAATTTTTCACTGCTAGCACGTTTTCTTCGGTAACAGCCGTCAAAGGGCGACCGCTTCTTTCGTCATCCCCCAAAGTTGGTCGACCGCGCTTGAATTCGTTATACCAACGATACACGGTTGCCTTGGAAGGGCCTTCATCCATGAATGCCATTTGAAGTCTATCGTACGATTCATCCGGTTTCAGGCGACACTTGAAATCGTATAAAATCATAGCTCTAAAATGTTCCCGGCGCAGATCCATATTTCAGTGAGACACAATACTTTGAATTAACTCGCAAAAAATGTGGAGGGAAATTTTGAAATTGGAACTTACTTATTTTTACTTATAAATAATCATATTTTCGAAAAACATTATAACTGGCCAGTCTCCCATATATAAAAACTTTTTTTCGCAATACTTTCTGAGGGGCCTGGTATGTACGTTTGACAGGTTGCCGCCCGGTCGCCCGCACTTGAAGCAAAATGATCTCTAAGTCAATAGAGTGTAAGTTCATTTGAAAAGGGCCCGCGGCGCGGCACATGTGCGTCTGTCATAGGCGAGTAATTGCGCCCTTTGACGTTGCCAATACTTTTTCCCAATGCATCAACAAGTACTCCCACTGATATTTTAAGCTATATAATATTCTAATAATTTAATTTCCTCATTTCCCAATGTCTCAACAGCTCTGCGTATATATTTAACACTGCCTGTTACAGTAGCAGAAGGTGAAAGATTTTTAACAAAATTAAAATTGATAAAAAATTATCTTCGTTCAACCATGACCCAAGACAGACTGACAAACTTAGCCATTATAAGTATAGAATCCAAAATTTATATAAAAATAAATGATTTAATTAAAATCTTTGCCAACTCAAAAGCAAGAAAAATTGAGTTTGTTTGATGTATGTGTATGTACATGTAATAAATAGATATTTAGTAATCGAAGTTTTAAGTTTAATTTTGTTTTTTAGAGTAATAAATAAATATATTATCAAAATTACGTGTATTGTGTTTTCTTGGTTGACTAGGACCCCTTCCATACTGCAGTGTGTCGTCGGTCGCGTGCCGCGCTGCAAGGGCGGATCCATGGGGGGGTCATGGGGGGTCATGACCCCCCCTGGGCCTAGGTCAACCACAGTTTTTTTCCTGTGTACATAATTTACTAAATGAATATACAATGAATGAATGTTTGTATGTATTACGAGTACATACTAATAAAAATTACTAAATTGACGTCGCACCCGAATCCGTTCGTTCATTGTGAATAATATTCGCGTGATTTAAAGATTGATTTTGCAGCAACTCTTCTCCAATCACTCCGTTACGTCCGATGTCCTGATCTCTCTCCGGTCGTGTCGAATTGCCGTCCCATCGTTTTATGAGAGTGAGGGAATAGAGAGTGCACCTGTTTGCGCACACACTTGTGCACTATAATATGTCCCGCGCAGATGGCTAGTCTCCATTGAGATTAGCCGCCGTGACCGAAATTCGGCCGGGAGGACATTATTATTATTATACGTCCGATCACCTGAATATCGATAACGAAGCGATTGAATACTTAGCTTACCATCAACAACAGAAATAACTACTTACCTATTTAACTATGATGTTAGCCTTACAAAACCTAACCGAAGTAAAAATAATTCAAGAACGTTAAGACATCGACATTAGATGATAAGTAATTAGTTTTTTGAAAATCGGAGCTCTTAAAACGGTTGTTTTTGCAAAAAAGTACCAAAAAATTTCGCGCTCGCTGCGCTCGCGCTTAAGCTCTATTTCATTACCCATACTGGTGTAGGACTGCCATAGCGTGAATCTTTATTTACTTGTCTACGCTATGGTGTCTACTATTAGCCGCTCTAGGCGCTGCAAGAATGGGCTGTGCTCAAATAAATGCGTAGTACTCTATTGTCACAGAATGTCTGTTTTCACAGTTTTTGTGAAGAGCTAATCAGTTTGTTCAAGAACAGTCCAAAAAAAATCCCGCTCGCTACGCTCGCGCTTGTCTTTCTATTCTTCCTTTTTCTGCGTACGTATGTATGTTTCTCTTACGTATGTTAATAGGAACAAAGCCGAAATTGAAAAAAAGTTCGCGCTCGCTTCGCTCGCGCCTGTCTATTTTGTCTTTTCGTCTTTTTTGGCGTGTAGGTATTGCGAGTAACTATTCCGTTACATTAATATTCTACAAAGAGAAAATTCAAAGGTCTAAAATTCACTTAAATTCATGTTTTAGCAAAAATTACGAAAATCCTAGAATTTTATTGGTCGAAAGTTTTTTCCTAAAGAGCGGCGTCTAACTCTGCACCAAAATAATATTAGATCCGGGGCTGGATATAAGTACGCGACCCCCCCCGACACAAAGGCTGGATCCGCCCTTCCCACGCTGCAATGTAAAAAAAAAAACGAGGGCGCAGGCTGAGTCCCGCACCCCGGCGCAGAATAGACTTAAGACGGCCCTGTAAAGGCCTATGAAATTAAAAGCAGCGGACTGTAAAACTGTTATAATTAGAAGTGGGCGTTTAAACGAAAAGCGCTTACAAAAGTCTAATAAAAAAAAAAGCGTTTAAGCACGCTTTGTGATTAAAGCAGATTTCGTTTAGACTTTTTCGTAAACCAAACTTATGCTTTCAATAGTACGATTGAAATGTAACCTTATTTCTATGTTAATAAGACCCAATTTCAAAGTTGACGTGTGGTTTAATAACCGGCAGAATTAAATTTCATTCGTTTACGTAAAATTTGCTTAGAGAAAGCACTTTTTTGTTTTGTTGTTTTTTTTTGTATCGTTTAAACGTTTTGATTGATTTGCTTTCGTTTTGGCGCTTAGTTTATCTTTTGTTGTCAACGAGTGATTGCGTTTTTGAATGTTCTTCTCGATATAATTATAGTTATAGTTTGTTAGATTATAGTTTGTTTGTATAGTTTTTAGTGAACTTTGTAAATAGTTTAATTGTAAATAAAATAGTGTAATTTAGACGAAGAAAAGTTAATTTTTTTAGAAGTGAAAAACAAAAAGCGTCAAAAACGTAAAAAAATTCGTTGGCAGAAAAAAGCACAACGTTTAAGCACGCTTACGATTTTAAGCCGTTTTTCCCAACTTTAGTTATAATAACGACAAGTACAGATAATGGATTGGCTCTGAGTGCGCACGCGTGTCGTCCGTCAAGTTCGGTAGCGAAGTGCACAGATTACATATATATATATATATGTACTAGTAGCGAAGTGGGGTTTGTTTCCACGCCCGCGCACATGAATGCGCCCCCTGCGCCGCTGTCTCGTCGCCGTGGCGTCACCAGCCGAGCCGCCGCCCGATGATAGCCGACGGCGCCCGAACATACAGTGTAACTTGGTCCGTTATTAAAATGATATTTCACTAGAAAACATCCATAGTCTTCTGAGAAAACTTTCTTTTATATCTGGCGTCCCTGGATACTAATTGCTTTATTAGACTGTACAAATTATTAAATAAGATCTATAAAATAAACAGTTCTCATACCATTATAGAATCTACCAACCTTATTATTCTTCCTCTTAATACAACTCATCATTTCCCAAACGTACGCCCATCTCTTCTTGATCTAATTTTCGTTTCTTCTCGTGATCATGTTGCTAAGCACGGGCAGTGCTCAGCTGATGCATTTTCTTATCACGATCTAATTTTTCTGTCATACAAAATTCGTCCTCCCAAGGCAAAGTCAAGAATTCTCTTACAGCGCAATTTTAGTGGCATGAATCCGGAAAACCTTCGAGAGGATGCGAGTAACATCGACTGGGTGCCCCTCATTACTTCGGACTCAGTGGACGAGAAAGTTAACTTGTTTAGTACAAATATAATAAATCTGTATGATGTCCATGCACCTATTCGAGCGGTAAAGGTGAAACACTTGCCGTCGCCATGGCTTACCAACGAAATAAAAACGTTTATGTCCAAAAAAGTTGCGTCTAAGTCCAGATACAAGTATCGGCCTACTCCTTTGAACTGGGAAAAGTATGTGACAACTCGAAATGACTGCAATAAGGTGTGTAGGAATGCTCAACGCCAACATATTCATAGTTCTGTTCAAAATGGAGATCCGGCTAAAGTCTGGAAGTTCCTGAGATCAATGGGAATCGGAAAATCTCGCCAAGATACAATTCCTAATAATTTAGACATCAATTCATTAAATCAACATTTTTCTGCCTCGTCCAATTTTGATAGGACAATCAAAGCTAAAACACTTAATCACCTTTCTACACTTCCGATTCCCGATTATTCCTCATTCGTCTTTAATCAATTTTCTGATTGTGATGTTAAGAAGAGCATTTTATCTATAACTTCTAACGCAGTTGGAAGTGACTGTGTCAGCCGTAATATGATCCTTCCTATCCTTGACGAAATTCTTCCTGTTATATGTCACATCCTGAATCATTCCATTTCCAGTGGTGTTTTTCCAATTGCTTGGAAAGACGCCCAAATTACTCCTTTACCAAAAAAATCCAATCCTGCGTCCTTTTACGAATATCGTCCAATATCCATATTACCATTCCTATCCAAAGTCTTAGAACGTCTAATTCACAATCAGCTCAGTTCATTCCTATGTAAGAATAGACTTCTAAATCCTTTCCAATCCGGTTTCCGTCCTGGTCATAGTACCGTCACAGCCCTGGTTAATATTACGGATGACATCAGGCTAGGCATGGAAAATGGAAAGTTAACAGTACTTGCACTGTTGGATTTTAGCAATGCTTTCAATGCTGTTGATTTTGACGTTTTGCTTGGAATACTATGCTCTCTGAACATATCTCCAACGGTTATTGATTGGTTTCGTAGTTACCTGTATGGCCGAAGGCAACGTATTCGCATTGAAGATAAATTCTCTTCATGGAACGATACAGCTGCTGGTGTGCCTCAGGGTGGCGTTTTATCCCCATTACTCTTCGCAATATTTATAAATTCAATCTCTAATAAACTGCTTTCTTCTTACCACCTTTATGCAGATGATCTTCAAATATATTCACAAACTTCAGTGGAACAGTTGTCGGAAGCCATCGGCAATGTTAATAAAGATCTTTCTGAAATATCTAAGTGGAGCAAGTGCTACGGACTGAGAGTTAACCCCTTAAAAACCCAAGTCATTGTTATTGGCAGCTCACGTATGGTTTCGAGGATTGACTGGTTCCACCTTCCGCAAGTTATCTTCGACAGTATTCAAATTCCCATTAGTGATAAGGTGAAAAACTTGGGCATATTGATGGATAAAAACTTGTCTTGGGGTCCACAATTACAAGAAACCAGTCGTCGGATGTATGCCTCAGCAGGATCGCTAAGACGACTGCGTAACTTTCTTCCAACTGCCACTAAGATTGGGCTTGCACAATCTCTTCTTCTTCCTGTTCTTGACTATGCCGATGCCAGCTATCTAGATCTCACCGAGGACCAATTCGAAAAGCTTGAGCGACTTCAAAACTTTTGTATTAGATTCATATTTGGTTTACGCAAATATGATCATGTATCAGAATTTCGCGCAAAACTCAAGTGGCTTCCAATACGCCTTCGTCGGAATGCTCATATTCTATCACTGCTTTATAGTATTCTTTTTCATCCCACTACTCCCTTCTATCTTAAAGAGCGATTTCAGTTCGTTTGTGATACACATAAACTTTCCCTGAGGTCATCAGAAAACTTAACGCTAGAGATGCCCAAGCATTCTACACGTTTCTATGACCACTCTTTTACTGTTCAAGCCGTACGCCTGTGGAATGCACTGCCGGTGTCTGTGAGACGTGCACAATCGTTGCCAGCTTTCAGGAGAATGGTAAAGGAATATTACTTAGCTCCTTAATTTGTTACTATTTTTATGTAATAGTTATTACTTATATATTTGTATTATATATAATTGTATAATAGAGTTATGTATCTTTATATATATCCAGTTATGTTATATTTCGGTAAGCATGTATTATCTTAAATATACTTATAATTTTGATATATATATATTAATAACCTTTTGTTTTTATTTTAGTTATTTATATAGTATTTTCTCTATAGTACACCGCCAACTACCCGTTATATTTTCTTGTACATTTCAAGTCCATCCAATGGTTGTCTGGAAGAAATTGCTTTAAGCGATAAGACCGCCAATTGTTAGTACTGTGCTCATGTTTGTTATAACTTTGTTTTTATTTTTATGGTGTGCAAACAATAAAGTATACTCTATCTACAAATTATTAAATAAGATCTATAAAATAAACAGTTCTCATAATTATTTACGAAAACAAGAGAAATGTTTAAACAAACAGGTCTTCAATTACATGAACTGCAGTTATATTATTGTTTTGTTTAATAAACAAATAAATACATCAAAGTAGGTATATTAAGCAAGGGTAGTCCTTAATTGTAACAGTTTTATTTTGTTGTTGAAGTGATAAGTGACAAATACAAAGTAAAAGTAAATAATAATAAATCTGAAAGCAGTTTGTTTAAAATCGAAAAATGAATACATTCTGGTGATTTTAATTGTGAAATAAGTCTAGTGAATTTTAATTAAACACAGTAAATAGATATTCTCATTTATTTTAAATAATATGTTATAACAAGGATAATATTATTTTATTATTTTAACGCATTTTACGCATGCTAAGCGAATTCTAAAGATTTAAATTGTGGAAAGAAAAAATCGCTCACGAGCAGGATTCGAACCTGCGACTCCTGGCTCAGTATAGTAGTAGTGGCGATTTTTTCATTCCACAATTTAAATCTTTAGAATTCGCTTAGCATGCGTAAAATGCGTTAAAATAATAAAATAATTAGTAAGGGTAGGCATATCTATACGACTTTGATTTAACTGCAAAGTTAGTCGAGTTGGTTAAGGAACAATGTTTCTTAATAAGATATCGCTGACGTCACCCAAAGACGTATAGTGGAGGATAATTTCGATACCACGAGCAATGGTCACGGTAGCTTAGTGGCTAAAGCGCTGGCGTACTGAGCCAGGAGTCGCAGGTTCGAATCCTGCTCGTGAGCGATTTTTTCTTTCCACAATTTAAATCTTAATGATTATATTGATTGATTTATTTATTTATTTGTAAAGTACGGGTACATAAGTAATAGTAGAGCTCCTTTGTGAAAGAGCTCGTCCGGGGCAGTACTACCACCGTAGCTACTTGTGATGCTTGCATTGCTATGTTTCGGTCTGAAGGGTACAGGTGCCGGTGAAATTACAATCACATGAGACTTTCCATCTTGCGGTACCATTTAGGCAACAGCCTAGGTGGTATTAAAGTTTTTATTTATGGAAAAAGGTAGCCGCTTAACTTTTTCGCCATCATATATTATTAGTATTTATACCCATACATCATATATTATTATTTATATTATCAATACCTATACTAGAAAAAAAAAAAAAAACAAGTTATAAATTAATCATTTAAACATGTAACCCAACCAACCCGCCTGCCAAGCGTGGCGATTATGGCATATCCCCCCAAGCTACCTGGGGGAGGCTCATGTCCAGTAGTGGACGTCTTTTGGCTGAAACGATGAAACATGTAAGGCCATTCATTACTGTCCCACTGCTGGGCACGGGCCTCTTCTCAGTATGAGACGGTTAAGGCCTCAGTCCATCACGCTGGTCTACTGCGGGTTGTCGCACTACACACAGCATTGAGAACTGTATGCAGCACTCTCAGGTGTGCAGGTTTCCTCGCCATGTTTTCCTTCACTGTTAAAGCAAGTAATAATCAAATTCTGATCAGCATATGAATTCGAAAAATCAGAAGTCCAGGCCAGGTTTGAACTCAGACCTTCCTGAGACTTTACATCTTCATGTCTCAGTGTGGCGAACCGACTTGCGGTACCATTTAGGCAACAGCCTAGAGGTGGTATTGCAGTTGTTATGGGCAAAGGTAACCGCTTGACATCAGGTGGGCCTTTAGCTCGTTTGGCCATCCTGTACTGTTATTCAATTCAATTCAATTCAATTTTATTTATTTGCTAATATGGGTACAAAATGGTGTTATAAATTTTATAATAATGTAAATCATCGCCATATTATAGCTTTCGCCATGCAAATTTTTTACAAAACAATCAATTATGTCATGTTATTATGTTATGTTATTATTATTATTTATTATATTTAAATCTTAAATCAATTATTTATTAGTTATTTCTTAAAAAATATATTAATATTATCATATATTGTGAAATATTAAAGATATCACCTACAACTATTTATTACATAGAAAAACACACGAATAAGTTAAAGTTTGTCATCAAGAAACTCTGTAACACTGTAATATGCTTTTTCTTTAAGTAATTTTTTTAGTTTATTCTTGAATAGATTGTTACTACAAATTTGGAGGAGAGAATTAGGCAAATGGTTGTACAATCTAGTAGCCATGCAAAACACACTATTATTCAAGAGACTGGTTTTGTTCGGTATGAAACTTATTTTCAAATGATGTCTTTTGCTTTTTAGTTTATTAAATATACCAATGTCACTCTTAACAAACGTTACAATTTCCAGTATATAGATACACGGCAAAGTCAAAATGACTAACTGCGGAAATACAAGTCTACAACTATCTGTCTGTTTCATTCTGAATATATCAACTGCTTTTAAATAACATCACGCCTGTAATTTCTCGAAAGGGTAAGCAGAAGTGGGGTGCTGGCCAAAAACACTCCGCGTGTGCCTGACGGCTGCTAGTCCTTCTGGATACGTTTGTAGGGAACGGCCGGTGCATCCTGGGTACGGGCAATAAATATCCTTTCGAGGGACATTATTATCTTTCGGGGGATCTTATTGCCTGTGGCGAATATTCTGGCGCGGGAGGGGCTCGATCTGGGACAATGGGGCGTGACCCCCGGTGTCCCTTTGAAGTTAGCAGAGGGCACAGTGGAGGATGAGGGATGAGAAAGAAAACCTCTATAAAAAATTACGGGACGATAGACCCTGCGTCTAGATAAATAGATAGTACACCCACATTTTGCCAGTTATGTTAAAGGTTCCATGTAATAGGGGGCGAGCCTATTGCCATAAATCTAGACTCCGGGCTGCTACTGAGATTTTTTAATAAAAAAAACCAATAACACTGTGCCCAACCTGGTTGTCGAACCCTGGACCCCACACTTAAATGTCGCGCTTGCGACCACTAGACCAATGAGGTGGGTCCAACTGCTATTCATCATTGCAGTCCATTGCTGGACATACGCCTCTCCCAAGTTGCGCCACAACACTCAGCCCTCTGCCTTCCGCATCCAGTCCCCCCTAGCCACGTTCTTCAGGTCGTCGGTCCACCTGGCTATCCAGTGGCTATCCTGGCTATAGTCCATCCTACGCTGCGTTTGCCGATTCGCGGTCTTCACTCAAGGACTTGTCAATGTCTGACAGTTGGGCTAGTCCACAAATTCAAAGTCACTCAGCGAGCTATCGTTGGAGTTTCTTTTAAGGATAAAATCCGTAACGAGATTATTTGGAGAAGAACCGGAGTGACCGACATAGCTTTTAGGATCAGTAAGCTGAAGTGGCAATGGGCTGGCCATGTCTGTCGAAGGACCGATGGCCGCTGGAGCAGACATGTCCAACTGCTATTACAAGCTGAGAAATGTAATTATTATAGAAAAGTCTAAAAGTCGTTGAGATTACTGATACAAAATCTGCCCCCCTAGCCAAGTTGACAATCTACACAATCGACGAAAAAATCATTCGTTCAGATATGTCATTTCCATACATTTTGATTGTTTTCTATTAGCGTTGACGATTGTAGATTGTGTAGATTGTCAACTTGGCTAGGGGGGCTGTAATCTCAACGAAATATCCATAAATGGGTAATTCTCAGGTCTCATTGTTTGGGTCACTTCGGTGGCGCATATTTTTCTTTAAGTTGGGACATGCTAACAGGAAATATCAAATTTTAAAATAGAAGTAGAAAGTTCCTAAATTATATTTAGATTTGATAAACATCAAATCTATATTTAATTTTTAAGGCAAAGTGGCGCCCCCATCAGTAAAATAATAATTACTCGCTGAATACATAATTTATCGAAAATTCGTTTTTAACTATTGAAGTACATCAGGTACTGTAGTTTAATCAGAAACTATTAACTGTGTAAAATATAGTTCGCTGTAGTTGTAGATACAATAAATGCGAAAAACTGCCACTTTTGGCACTCAACTCAATGAACCTAGACAGGATCGCAGGTTACGATCAAGAGCAGATCTATATCTCATTAAAAAAAAAACGACATGGGAGCCCTTAAGAAAAGAACATCATGCTTACCTCTTTTTAAAAGGTCGGCGACACCCCTGGTGTTGCGGATGTCCATGGGTGGCGGAGATTACTTACAAACAGGTGACCCCGGACTCATTGACTCTCTATTTTATTTATACAAAAATAATACAAATGCATTCAATGGATAAACTATACATTTCTATCCAATGACTCGGCACAGTGACATCTCCGTATTGTAAAGTTCTTGGCTAAAGAATTAAAATATTATTATTGTCTTCAATCGATCATTGAGACTATCAAATGACGTGTTCTTTCAGTACTTACTACAGCTTGTAGCTGACTGGACGTCTTGTGGTATACAGTGGTAGATTTATAGTGTTATTTATCTCGCGTGTTGTTGTATCCACGAAATAAAGAATACAAGTTGAAGTGCCCTGTAAGTGTACCGAAAGTCTGCCAAAGCGATGGTGAAATAGACTGGACAGTCAAGCACCGAATTAACACAGGATTGTTGAAATGGTGGCAGGTCACGGGAACTACATGTGACTCCCGAATTCCCCTTAAAAATCTATAAGACCATGATAAGACCTGCTTTTCTGTATGGATCGGAATGTTGGGCTATGAAGGAATCAGTGAAAGGCAAGTGCATGCAGCTGAGATAAGAATGTTGAGAGGAATGTGTGGTGTAACGAGAATGGATAGGATAAGGACTGAGTAAGTAAGAGGGAGGCTGAAAGTAGCGCCAGTGACAGAGTTAAGTAGCAACAGACTGTCATGGTATGGACATGTGATGAGGAGGAATGAGGAGCATGTTACGAGGAAAGTTTTAAGTATGAATGTCATCCGGCTATAAGCAAAAGAGGCAGACCGAAGAAAACATGGATGGATTGTGTGAAAGATGATATGAACAGAAAGAAAGTGAACACGGAGATGACGGCTGATAGAGGTGTATGGAAGAAAAAAAATGCTGCGCCGACCCCAAATAAATTGGGATGACGGCAGGAGGATGATGAAGTAGAAGTTCCCTTACTATACGAAGACGCTACTTTCAAACTCTTTCTCACACCTACTCATTTCTTATCATATCCATTCTCGTTATACTACAAATTCTTTTTAGCATATTTTTTTTAATGACATACTGGGTGTCAGGGAAACGCTTCCGAAAACGAAGATAGGTGATAGTGCTGGTGATTACTGATACGAAAACAAGAAAAAAAATGCGATTCTTTTTTTAAAATTTTTCATTATTTTTTTTGCATTTTTCATACAAAACCAGCTTTGGGCAGTTAAATAAAACTCATACATAATGAATAATGCAAAAAAAATATGAAAAAATTTAAAAAAAGGATCGCATTTTTTTTCTTGGTTTCGTATCAGTAATCTAATCACCAGCACCTATCTTCGTTTTCGGAAGCGTTCCCCTTACACCCAGTATAGATCTGCTTTTGACCGCAATCTAGACAGCTTTGTCAAGATGTGGTCGACGATGTAGCGAGCAAACCTGTTAGGTAAGCATTCTCACAAAATAAACATGATTTTGTGGGTGCTTGATTAAACAGTTCAAATATGAGTCAAGCGATTTGATTGGTAGCTTGCATTTTATTCGATCAATCACAGAAGTTTACATGACATTTGACAACAGAAATAAAACAACTTTTTAAATCAGTGATACCTATATTGTCGAAGTGTATGTGAAAAATGTTTAAAACAATGATTTTGAATATAATATTATTACAAGTATTTACTTTAAGTCAAGTGCTTTCAATGGATGCCATTACACAAGACTTGTTGACCCCTCTCACTGAATACGGAGAAGGATGCGGGTACCTGGTAAGTTTCTTGATCATAATAACTAGCCTATGTATATAATCAGCCCATTACTGTCCCATTGCTGGGCACGAACCTCTTATCCATATGAGAAGGGTTTAAGTCCACACCTCTGATTTCTCGGTTTTCGGATTAATGAGCGCAGTCCCGGCTTTACCTATGATGCAAGGTGTGTGGCCAACGACCATACAACCCATAGACGCCTCATAACAGGCGACCGATGTCTGCAACACATCTGTGAAATTTTACTAATGTAGGTTGCCACTATTCGCCGCTTGAAGTCTTCAAATCAGTTTCGACCACTTACGTGAGCCGCGAAAACTGCCGCGTTAGTGATAAGCCAATAGCCGCCTTGGTAGGGCCAATCGGATTGCAGTAGCTTCCGCGTACCTCAGCTAGTGGCAGAATTTTTTGTACGCATTATATTCAACATTAGGCGTCTATTGGGCTGTACAGTCGTTGTGTGTGGCACACACGGGTTCAGGATCTTAGGGGGTGCCGAACGCCGGCACTCGCGACGCCTCCAAAGGGCCTACGTCACTCGCGGCGTTGTCAAAGACCATGTACCCGTGTTAAGGCCGGCAGCGGTGGCAGTTGGGTGCACCATCTTCATCATCATTTCAGCCGAAAGACGTCCACTGCTGGACATAGGCATCCCCACAAGCATCGCCACAAAGACCGGTCCTGCGCCTTCCGCATCCAGCGTCCCCCTTGTGGGGGGCCTACCCACGCTGCGCCTTCCAGTACGCGGTCGCCACTCCAGAACTTTACTGCCCCATCGGCCATCCGTTCTGCGAGCAATGTGGCCCGCCCACTGCCACTTAAGTTTGGCAATTCTTCGGGCTATGTCGGTTACTTTCGATCTCCCTGCACCGGGTGCACCGTTTGCACCCAAATTTCCGATGAATGGGGAAAATATAACTGTAAGTATTCCATTTTGATCACGCGTCTACTAAATGACTTCAGGGTATTGATTGAACCCGGGCGCTACATTGGCTAGAGCCGGCGCTGGATGAGCGTATCAGAATTTGATTATCACTTGCTTTAACGGTGAAGGAAACATGGTGAGGAAACCTGCACACCTGAGAGTGCTGCATACAGTTCTCGATGCTGTGTGTAGTGCGACAACTCGCAGTAGACCAGCGTGGTGGACTGAGGCCACAATCCTTCTCATTTTGAGAAGAGGCCCGTGCCCAGCAGTCGGACAGTAATGGGCTGGTCATGTCGTGTTATTTCCATCACGCTAGCCTGATATAGATAAGGGTTGGACGGACTCATCGAGCATACAGCCAAAAAAACGCCTATTGGTGAATATAATCATCATCATCATCATTTCAGCCGAAATACGTCCACTGCTGGACATAGGCCTCTCCCAAAATGGGGGTAATGTCATAATCGCCACGCTTGGCAGGCGGGTTGGCGATCGCAGTTGGTTTAATAAATACTCAGAGAACGAATCTGCCCATCCTCTGGTGAATCCCTTGGTCGTCTTCTACGACACTCACTTCAAATAAACCTAATTACAGGCACTTTTGAAACGTCAGGCTCTAGTTGCACGGTTCAAAATTGTGGGTCCTATGGAGAAGAACCGGCAAGAAACTACATGGATAAACTCTATTTAAAATAGGTTATTGTTTATTACATCAAATTTATTCAAATAATGTGAGTATAATGTAGGTTAATGCCAGAAATAAACAAGAGTTTCATAGTGAGAATATTGCCTTTAGATATAAACGTAAAAAGAGTTGCCATAGTATGTAGGAGCTGACCTGTCCCGACAGACGGCACCCGTTCACGAGCATGACGAGAGCATCAGCCATCGCTTAACTCAACCATATTGAGGGTACATCAAAATAAAGACAGAACCGGCGACACTGTTTCTGCGTCCTGCGTCACAGCCACAGAAATAGATAGAATGGCCATGTGGGCAGGGCGCGCGTGGCAGCATTCTGCATTATAGTGCAGGATATTTCAAAGCCTTTCTCAGCACGCCTTATGACTTGATTCTATAAATACTGTAACAAAAACCCGCAAAAATGCCTTATTGTGCTGTTTCTAACTGCAGAAACAAAAGCTGTAAAGTACATTCGTTTTTTTTTTTTTTTTTTTATAATGACGTCAATATGTAAGGCGTAGTTTTTTCGAAAGTTGCCACGCATGCATCGCAAGTAAAATTATGATTACAACTATTCTATCTCGTTCTGTGGTCTCAACCCTCAGCTACATTTTCTCCATATCTTAACTACAGAATTGCGGAATTGAATACCCAGGATCGGATCTCAGTTCCGGAATTGAAAACCTTCTGATATAGCATGCCCTAGTCTCCATACTTTAATCACACGTATCTTTAACTACATGTCTCCTCATTTTTCAGAGCTGTCCGCCTCTACAAGAGGGAGTCCTAAACGTGCATATAGTTCCCAGCACCCACGGGGAGTTAGGATACACCCGGACCTTCTACCAGCACTATACTGGATGTGAGTAATCGTCATCATTAGGAAATTCTCAATAGCAGCCCGGAGTCTGGGTTAGTGCCTGGTTCATGATAATAGGCTTAACTCCTCTTTATCAACTCAGCCTATCGCAGTCCACTTCTGGACATAGGCCTCTCCTAAGTTACGCCACAAGACTATGTCCTCTGCCTTCCGCATCCAATCCCCCCAGCCACGTTCAGGTCGTTGGTCCACCTGGCGGGGGGGTGCCCTACGCTGCGTTTACCATTCGTGGTCTTAACTCAAGGATTCGTCTGCTCCAGCGGCCATCGGTCCTTTGACGGACATGGCCAGCCCACTGCCACTTCAGCTTACCTATCTTACATGGGACTTACTACTTAATTACTAGACTTTGCCCGCGGCTTCGCCTGCTTACTGAAATAAAACATAGCTTATGGAGCTACTTCTGGAGCTTTCCAATGCTGAAACAATTATTAAAATCTGTTCAGTAGTTTCAGAGTTCATCGATTACAAACAAACAAATAAAATAAGCAAATAAGTTCGGTTTGCCGACGACATCGTACTGGCTTAGACCATGGAGGACCTCGGTACAATGCTCGATGACCTCAGTAGAGCTTCCGATAGACTGGTTAAAATGAATATGGACAAGACAAAGGTTATGTCGAATTCCCGTAAATATCGGAGAATCTACACTCGAAGTTATTGACGATTATGTATACCTAGGACAAACTGTCCAGCTAAGTAACTCCAACTTTGAGAAAGAGGTCAATCGTCGAATCCGACTCGGTTGGGCAGCGTTCGGGAAGCTACGCAATATCTTCTCGTCCAAAATACCGCAGTGTATCAAGACGACAGTTTTGACCAGTGTGTGTTGCCAGTAATTACTTACGGCACTGAAACGTGGTCCCTCACAATGGGCCTGATAAATAAATAAATAAATAAATAATCGTTTATTGACATAAATGCTTATACACTTAATGTAGAATTCTCTGACCCCTGCACTAGTAATAACTGTGTTGCAGGAGCCAGTGTCTTCTCGCTATATAATAAACACAGTTATAGGTAATATGACAATATTCGATTTTTTCCTTAAACAGTAAAAAATAAGTTGTTTAGGAACAAAAAAAATAGAAAATGAAAATCCTGCGTGTAATGTTTGTGCTAGAGTGTGAGAGTGTGTGTGTGGAAGTGTAAGTGTGGTGAGAATTTGTGGAAGTGTACGTGTGGAAGGTGTTTCTGTGTGCGTGATTTTGTTGGCGGTGTCACGAAGGAGAGATATATGCATGAATCTTAAATTTTGTTACTTATGTAAAAAAGAAGAGAGAGTGATGGTTATAAGAATTTAGGTGAATTAAGTGATGAAGAAGAAGAAGGCTCAAAGTCACTCAAAGGTCAATAGAGAGGGCTATGCTCGGAGTGTCCCTGCGTGATCGAATCAGAAATGAGGAGATTCGCAGGAGAACGAAAGTGACCGACACACCCCGAAGAATTGCCAAGCGTAAGTGGCAGTGGGCGGGGCACATTGCTCGCAGAACGGATGGCCGATGTGGCAGTAAAGTTGTGGAGTGGCGACCGCGTACTGGAAGGCGCAGCGTGGGTAGGCCCCCCACAAGGTGGACCGACGACCTGGTGAAGGTCGCGGGGATCCGCTGGATGCGGAAGGCGCAGGACCGGTCGTCGTGGCGATGCTTGGGGGAGGCCTATGTCCAGCAGTGGACGTCTTTCGGCCGAAATGATGATGATGATGAAACAAACAAAGCTTTCAGAGATAAGTCAGGTTTTGAATCTCTATTTCAGATGATGATATTTACGACCATAGCAAAGTCAACATGAAGAATATCTTGGATGCTGTCATAACCGCACTCTGGACACAAGACCACAGAAAGTAAGTTATCATTTTAAATGTAATGGCCCTGTTTGGCAAATTCAACTTGCGTGTAGCAATTAGGCAACTATCTATATTCTGGTTTTTTTTCTTGTCTTATTTAGTAAACAATCTTGTAGGTACATGTAGGTATATGTGAAGGTATCAAATCAACACGTAGTCGGAGGCTACGTATGTTTTTGGTCATGAATTACATAAAGTAGTTTTTAGGTAGCCTCCGCCTGCGTGTTGATTTGATACTTTCACAATTATACCTACATACTACATGTACCTACACAAGTCTTGTTTACAAACATCTTTTCTGTTATATTCACTAGCAGTCGGGTTTTTTGGTTATGTTAATAAACTTTTTTGTTTCACAATTTTTAGTTCTGTCATGTTTTATCGCGCTATATGTTTTTTTTTAAGTCACACAAATATATAATTATTTTTTAACGTTGAATATTTTGTTGTTTATTAACATTTCTCATTCCAAATTACATTTAAACATATAAGTTGTTTATTTTTATAAAGCATTTATAAAATCCTTTATTTTGATACCCGACCCGATAGGTTTTGAGGGAATTTTTTTTTTTTTAAAACGTAATATGACGACAAAAACCAGAAAGAAATATACATACATACACTCGAAAAACATAACCCTTGTTCTGACGCAGTCGGGTAAAAACAGAGATTAGGTGGTTTTGCAGTTTTTATGGACAAAGAAGTGGCTACGCGTATGATAGATTCTTACGTTTGGTGTTCCTCTGTGGTTTGGTGCCATAGCTGAGCAAAGTGCAATTAGAATTTTTATTACGACCTGAAGTATTTTTTTTGTGAATAATGAATGTCTTTTTCTTCTATCGCGTCGACATGAGTTACATAATGATAATAGCTCATCCGTGGGGAAAAGATTAGCCAGTCAGCAGGTTGGTAGCGGGGCTGACCGCCCAGGATGCGCCGGACGATCAATTAAATATCGTCACTCGTGGAGGCTCTTTTAATGCATTCCGGAAAAGTAATGGCATGCCGGTAATTTACCAGCATGCTGATATTGTAATAATGCTTTTTACCGTATTTTATCTTATAGGTAACTAGATAAATTACTTTCAACTAAGAGTGATCAATGATTAAGAATCTCGATGGACCAGGAAAAGATGGATGGATTGCGTGAAGAGTGATATGGATGTCTTCATCCAGTAAATTATGATATGACGGCTGACAGAGGACAGTGGAAGAAGAAAACATAACTTCAACCCCAAGTAACTTGGGACCAGGGCAAACTTTTAACGGTGAAAATCTAAACCATTGGCACTTTACTGTTTGCCTTCATGAAGCTTGTTTTTGTTTCAGATTCACGCTCTCCGACATCCCATATTTGTTTCATTGGTGGAAGAACAGAGACGGAACAGGTAATTTTGCAACTAACTTAATTCCGTCGGTCCGTAACTCCTGGCTTTAGGGTATATTTAGAATAGCCACGTCACATCCACGTCACAGCGTGTGCAAAAATGTCTCCAGGCAGTGGTCGTGTGAGAATGATCTCCATAAATGGTTGCGTTGTCGCTGGTCGGTGTGGTCGGCTGCTTGCGCGGGAGTGTCGCGACTTTGAAGAAGTGATGTACTGCAATCCGATTATATTTTTTTTAAATATAGTATAGGATGGCGAAACGAGCCAAAGGCCCACCTGACGTTAAGCGGTTACCTCTGCCCATAATAACTTCAATACCAACTAGGCCTTAATGGTACCGCAAGCCGGTTTGCCAAACTGAGTCATGAAGATGGAAAGTCTCATGTGATTGTAATTTCATCGGCACCCGTACCCTTCAAACCGAAACACAGCAATGAAAGCATCACTGTTTGGCGGAGAAGTAGATACGGTGGAAGTACTTCCCCGGACGAGCTCTTTCACAAAGGAGCTCTACTACTACTGTTCCTAACTAGATTGGCCTTACCAAGGCGTATATATGCTGATTCCTAACGCGGAAGTGCAGTACGTGCAATATACCTGTGCCGCTGTTAAGTGAGAACCAGGTGGATGCGCAGTAGTCAATTTTGCAACCAAATCAGTGGCACGCATGAGCGGTAATGGCGACAAGACTCTGATAGGTTGTTCATCTGAGCGGCAAGATGGCGGGGGACTTCATGTTCTCGCTGTTTCAGTCGTTCGTTAATTTTCGATGCATCCTTATGTCCTACTCACACTTATTACGCTATTGTATCTGCGCGGCTCTTCGAAAATCCTGGTATCAGAGCGGCTCAGTTATATTTATCATCATCATCATCATTTCAGCCGAAAGACGTCCACTACTGGACTTAGGCTTCCCCTAAGTATCACCACAACGACCGGTCCTGCGCTTTCCGCATCCAGCGGATTCCCGCGACCTTCACCAGACCGTCGGTCCTCCTTGTGGGGCTTACCCATGCTGAGCGGATTCCCGCGACCTTCACCAGACCGTCGGTCCTCCTTGTGGGGCTTACCCATGCTGCGCCTTCCAGTACGCGGTCGCCACTCCAGAACTTTACTGCCCCATCGGCCATCCGTTCTGGTTCAAGATCAAGTTTGGTAATTCTTCGAGCTATGTCGGTTACTTTCGTTCTCCTGCGAATCTCCTCATTTCTGATTCGATCACGCAGGGACACTCTGAGCATAGCCCTCTCCATTGCCCTTTGAGTGACTTTGAGCTTTCTTATCAGGCCCATTGTGAGCGACTGTTTCAGTGCCGTAAGTAATTACTGACAACACACAATGGTCAAAGACATTCGTCTTGAGACACTGTGGGCACAGTTATATAATGCGTACTGTATTGACGGCTCAAATAAGTGGTGGACGACTC
The DNA here is from genome assembly GCA_949699075.1 of Asteroscopus sphinx. Taxonomy (NCBI): domain Eukaryota; kingdom Metazoa; phylum Arthropoda; class Insecta; order Lepidoptera; family Noctuidae; genus Asteroscopus; species Asteroscopus sphinx. The sequence continues at coordinate 13,569,062 of OX453031.1, read as the reverse complement.
GTAACGGTCTTAGGAACAGCTTAGGCTAATGAAAAGGCTCTAATTCTATTTCTCCTTTCAGTCCGCCGCATGGTCTACCAGCTTCTCCGTCAAGGCAGGCTGTTCTTCGTCGGTGGGGGTTGGAGCATGACGGACGAGGCCACCACCAGCTACCACGCTATCATTGAACATTTCACTTATAGCTTGAGGTAGGAATACCGATGGAGTAACCGAAGAAGCCGTTTTCCGTGTATTTTTTTGTTAGTGGGCTTGCGTTTGACCGCCACCACACCTGATGTTAAGCGATGGTGCGGTCGACGATGGTTCACGCTTGCCCAGCAAAGGTGAGAGGATGGCAGTGAAATATTTCGAGCCATCCTGTCAAGTGACTACACCGGGCATCGTACCGAAACACGACTAGCAGGGCGATTCAGAACCACACGATAAGTTTGTCGACCGATTCGGTTTGTTGTCCCGTTTCGTCTGATGATTCACGCAACGAGAGAAAAAGGGATAACAAAACGAATCGATCGACAACTGGTTATCGTGTGGTTCTGAATAGCGGGCCAGGTCTCTTGGCGGCACGTATTTGCCTGGTGGGTGGTTGCAAGCCGTCGGTCGTGGCCTAAAAAACACTTTGAACTTTAATACCTGTGAATACTTATAGCAGCCGCTGACTTCCACCATCGTACCACTCGCCATAAGACTAAATTCCATCCTCACCATCTTAATGGTTGGCGGTCAACTACTGTACGTTTCACACGTAATTTTTTTGCCTCGTACAATAAAACTGTGGAATCATCTCCCGTCAGCGGTTTTCTCGAAATAATTCGACATGGGAGCCTTCAAGAAACGAACATACGTCTTTTTACCCGACTGCGCCAGAAGGAGGGTTATGTTTTTCGAGTGTATGTATGTATGTATGTATATTTCTTTGGCACGCTCTGTGGCCTAAACGGCTTGATGGATTTGAGATTGAGAGGTGTCGTTAGATTCGTCTTAATTCTGAGAGTGACACTGGGTACTTCAAAATTTAAAAAATTAAAATGGCCGCTTTTTGGCGCCATATTAACTCTTAAAAAAAAAAAAACCGTCTAAAACTATCGAGTGGGGTATCAAAATAAAGGGTTTTATAAATGCTTTACAAAAATATATACAACTTATATGTTTAAATGTAATTTGGAATGAAAAATGCTAAAAAACAACAAAATATTCAACGTTAAAAATGAATTTGACTTTTAAAAAAAAACATTAATAGTATGATAAATAAAACATGACAAAACTAAAAAAAAAAAAAAAAAAAATTTATTAACAAAAACAAAAAACCCGACTGCGTGTAAAATTAACAGAAAAGATATAAACAAGACTTATCAACACGCAGGCGGAGGCTACCTATGAACAATATGTTATTCATGACCAAAAACATACGTAGCCTCCGACTGCGTGTTGATAAGTCTTGTTTATATCTTTTCTGTTAATTTTACACGCAGTCGGGGTTTTTTGTTTTTGTTAATTAATTTTTTTTAAAGGTAGGCAACACATCAGCGACTTCCCTGGTGTTGCGATGGACATCCCCATGGGTGGCGGAGATTGCTTACCATCAGGTGACCCGCATGCTCGTTTGCCTTCCTATGTTATAAAAAAACGATGGTAGAAGTAACTGAAGAAGCAGTTTTCCGTGTATTTTTTTTTTTGTGGGCTTGCGTTTGACCGCCACACCACCTGATGTTAAGCGATGATACACGTTTTCCCAGCTAAAACATACTCACTTGAGCCTTGAAGACCACCAGATTATAACTATCGGGAAACGTAGACACCGTCAAGAAACTCCACTCCTTAGGGGTACGTACGATAAAGCTATTAGCAAACCTCTTCGCGGGTAAGGGTAGAATGTCTACCATATAAGGGTAGTGGTACCTCCTCACAATACGTGCCGTGTCGATGAGAACCACCTTCTGAATCTGGCCCTTGACCCAGCCACCTAACGAGAGCCTCTTAAGGTGTTGGCCGAGGCTCTTGGCCATTAGGCCATTGGCTGTGACAACTTTCAGTACAATGATTGCTGAATCCACGTCCTACATGTCGACAACCTCGTGTGCCAAGTCCAGATATCCCATTTGCGTATCTGTCTCGGCTTTCACGAGATTCCCGTCATGCGGAACGGCGATATCAATAATCGTTGTGCGGCTCTCTAATCGATCTATCACCACTATGGCTTATTGTGTTCAATAGTCCTATCAGTGATGATAGATCGATCGCAATACAACGTGTTATGGTCATTCTTGAGAACTGGGTCGGTCGCATACCTGTAGTAGGTACGGACTAGTACGGAGTGATCACCGTGGTACAGTCTTTCTCTTTGTCTTCAATGTAGTTTTGTTCCACTATGTTTCAAAAATGTTATAAAATGTGGATATGACAATATGACAATAAATGAAAACACTGTCATTACTTACTAGTTTAGAGAAGCATTTTAAACATATAAATAAGTTAACGATTTAAATTGTGGAAAGAAAACACACCAAAAAAATTTTTTTCCACAATTTAAATCGTTAGATTTCGCTTCGCATGCGTAAATGCGTTAAAAATAATAAAATAATTACATAAATAAGTTGTTTATCGAAAATTTTAAAAACGATTTTTTGTAACAAAATTAATATGAAAACATCGAAATAATGGTTTCGTACAAGTAACACCATTTGTAGTCATTGAGAAAAAGTGTTTAAAATTATATGGACGCACAGGTCTTTGACCCAACGATCTTTGCCTATAAAACCGGCCAAGAGCATGTCGGGCCATGCTCAGTATTATAGGGTTCCTAATTACAAACGAATCAAATCGAATTTTAATCATTGCTATTTTAGTTCTTGGAAACAGCGTCACCTAGCGCTGAAGTTAAGAAGCTAAATTTAAGAAGTGTGTCATATCAATATAACACAAAGTTACTTTTTGTGATTTTTTTAAATAGGAAGTAACTAAAGGAGCATTATTTGCTATGATCATTTTTCTTTAAGGTCAACGACCTTTGGACTAGGACGTCTTAAGTATTTTGCAGTTTTCTCACTATAACTCAAAAAATTATGATCACATTATACTCGAAATAATTTTAAAAGAGAGTTTTTATAAAGGTCTATTAATGTGGAAGATTATAAGTTTCTACGTTGTATAGATTAGAAATGGCAGGGGGGGGACACATTGCTAGCCACTTTGGCGGACTGTAAACCTACCGTATACCTGATAAAAAAGTTATGTATGAAACATTATCTTCATTTTAGTAGACCTATTCAATAATATCACTAACGAGGGGGTGCAGCGAAAAAAAAATTTCATCCCCGTTTCACATGTATGGGCGCCACCCCTAAAATAGGTAATAAAAAAAAATTATACTTTTAAAATTGAGATCTATATCTAGGCCATTTTTTAACAAAATTTCATTTACATTTGTTTATAACTGTAGAAGTTATTAAGCTGTAAAGGGTTAGGACAGACGGACAGACGGACAGATGGACAGACGGACAGACGGACGGACATGACGAAACTATAAGGGTTCCTTGTAGGCCTACGGAACCCTAAAAATGGTTCTACATTCAAAATTAACATAACATAACATAACATCACGCCTGTATTTCCCCGAAGGGGTAGGCAGAGGTGTATTAGAACACCCTCATTTCGCCAGTTATGTTATAGTCCCATGTAATAGGGGGCGAGCCTATTGCCATTGACCGGGCACAAATCCAGACTCCGGGCTGCTACTGAGATTTCCTAATGAAAAAACCCAATAACACTTTGCCCGACCCGGGAATCGAACCCAGGACCCCACGCTCAGCAGTCGCGCTTGCGACCACTAGACCAACGAGGCAGTAAAAACAAAAAAAAACAGGCAGGCAACAACGATTTTTTGTAACAAAATAAATATGAAAACATCGAAATAATAAGTAATACCATTTGTAATAATTTGTAATAATTGAGAAAGAGTGTTTAAAATTATATGGACTCGCACAGGTCTTTGACCTAACGATCTTTGCCTAGAAAAAACCGGCCAAGAGCATGTCGGGCCATGCTCAGTATTATAGGGTTCCTTAAGTAGGTGTAATTACAAACGAATCAAATCGAATATTAATCATGGCTATTTTAGTTTTTGCAATAATCGGCAGCATTCGCGACTCAGAGCGTGTTGTTAGTAGCGCCATCTAGCGATAAATTCAAGAAGCCAAATTTAAGACGTTTGTCATTTCAAAGTTACTTTTTGTGATTTTTTCAAATAGAAAGTAGCTAAAGGAGCATTATTTGCTATGATAATTTTTCTCTAAGGTCAATGACCTTTGAACTAGGACGTTTTAAGTATTTTTCAGTTTTCTCTCTATAACTCAAAAAATTATAATCACATTATACTCGAAATAATTTTAAAAGAGAGTTTTTACAAAGGTCTATCAATGTGGAAGATTATAAGTTTCTACATTGCATAGTTTAGAAATGGCAGGGGGGGGACACATTGCAAGCCACTTTGGCGGGCTATATTTCGCAGATGGTACACCTGATAAAAAAGTGGTGTATCAAACATTACCTTCATTTTAGTAGACCTATTCAATGATATCCCACACGAGGGGGTGCAGCGAAAAAATTTTTTTTTTCTCCATTTCACATGTATGGACGCCACCCCTAAAATACGCAAAAACGAATCTTTTATTCTTTTAAAATTGAGATCTATATGTAGACTATTTTTTAACAAAATTTCATTTACTTATGTTTATAACTGTAGAAGTTATTAAGCTGTAAAGGATTAGGACAGACGGACAGACGGACAGACGGACAGACGGACAGACGGACAGACGGACAGACGGACGGACATGACGAAACTATAAGGGTTCCTTGTAGGACTTCGGAACCCTAAAAATGGTCCAACATTCAAAATTAATGAAATTAAAATCATTTACTGTGGCAAAGCTATTGACTTATGGGTTTGATTAATTTTTTGTATACGGTCACAGGACGTTATACTCTGTATGTGGTTTTATTTAATGTCGTATTGTCATATCCACCCTGTATGAACTTCTTTTTCAGGAAAATAAACGCAACCTTTCTCGAATGTGGGAGACCCCTGGTCACATGGCAGTCTGACGTGTACGGCCATTCTAAGGAGTTCACATCGCTCATGGCTCAGATGGGCTTCGATGGACACTTCATCAGTCCCATCAGCTACGAGGATGAGCTGGCCAGGATGAAGGCCAAGAGTTTGGAGTTTATTTGGAGAGGGAGCGATGATTTAGGTGAGGTTACCACTTTTTACCACTTTTTTATTAACTCGCTTTCATGTCTGTCTCATCATTTATCATCATTTCAGCCGAAAGACGTCCACTGCTAGACATAGGCCTCCTCCAATAGGAGGGGGGGGGGTCTTGTCTGTCTGTTCGGTACAAATTTTGCAATCGAATACTAACTTCAATCGGGAAGTTAGTTCATCGATTTGAAACTTTAAACATAGCTCAGGACTGAATGACAATAATTATTATCTTGCTTTCGTTTAAAATCCGTGGTCTAAGAATCCTTTTTCATCAAATTATTTAATAATCTATCTCAAATCGACTCATCCAAATGACGAACCGACAAATTGTTCGTGTTTTCGGTTTTCAACATTTTACGATAAAGAAATGTATTTAATTACCTATGCGTTTTGCCCGGAAACCAATTTTTAATTTTAATCTATTTTTTTGAGGTTTTAGTACACCGTGGTGATTATAAAACATTATTTGTGACGGTGAACGCATTACAAAGGAAGAAAGAAATAAATTATTATTAGGATTCGAGTAACCAAGAAATAGTAATATTATTTACTTGAAAACTATGTTAGAAATATTAAAATACAATCCAATTATAATAAAATTTAAAACTAAAAATGTATAATAAGGATTTTTGAATCACTGCTTCAGAATTCCAGCAGAAATTCTGGAGCAGCGATTCAAAAGACAGCAATCTAACCTGCCTGAAATCATGTCTGCGTCTATGGGCTGAATGATCAATGGGAGTGACAGATATTTTTTGCAATTTCAGGGTTGGTCCCATACTTTCCATAGTACCTTACTTATTTATTTTTTATCGTTATTTACCAACATCACGCCTCGCTGATCTACGTTATTGCATTGTGATTTTGTGTCGACGCCGGCTGTCGCTGAAAACCAGCGCTGTGTCTTTGCTCCGTGCATGAGGCACAGCAATATGCTGAGCGGTGGCCGTTTTGCGCGGATGTGACGCATATCTTACCACACTTCTTGGCTCTGTACCTGTATTTGTTCTGTGTTCTTGAATTTTTTGGTAATTTTGTGCGTCACTTTTGAAGCAAATAAATATTTTTTCTTTCTTTCGTTCTTACCAAAAAGTGGTTCACAATAATGAGCACAATGCGACCCCTTCGTGCCTCGGAGAGCACGTAAAGCCGTCGGTCCTGCACCTGATCTCTCTCCGGTCGTGTCGAATTGCCGTCCCATCGGATTATGAGAGTGAGGGAATAGAGAGTGCACCTGTGTTTTCGCACACACTTGTGCACTATAATATGTCCCGCGCAGAAGGCTAGTCTCCGTTGAGATTGGCCGCCGTGACCGAAATTCGGCAGCGAGGGCATTATTATTCCTCCTTATCTAGTTTGCCTATATACAACGTGTATCAGAAATGCGTGGTCATATTTGAAGAGCTTATTCAGGGGATGCTATCGAACAAGTTTTACTATGCTACCGTGCTTATGATAAGAGCGTTATGTGCGTGAGAGCAAGTTTTGAGAAAATGGCGCCTAAAGTTTTGAGTTGAATTTTCGTGTTATCGCCCCGAAAATTAAAGATTTTTTTACTTTTGACGAATTTGTACTGTAGAACAGCTGTTGTACATTATATCTACTGAAAAAAAAAACATGAGAAATAGATTTCTATTAAAAAATAACCAAAAAGCCGATGTGGTAAGGAACTGATGTGTTCTCAGTAATTAATACTTAAAATGAGCGCCGTAATCAACACAGATAGAGCGCACATGCTAAGGAATTTGGACGAATAAAAAGAATCGTCCAAGCTAAGGAACTTATTTTACGGCGCTTTTGACAGAGAATCAAAGGATATGAGTTTAAGTAATGTGAAATAGTAACCGCCGTAACAATGTAATTTAAAGCTGTTATGGTAAGTTGTGTTATGAATTTACGTAAATACAGTTCCTGAATGTAACCGCAGCAAGCGGCGATAAGGACGCTTATTGTAAGGAAGTTGTGGCCTAAACATAGGGATTTCTTTATTATCATAGCATCTTAAGCAGTTAACGCGGTTATAATTAGCCATTATGAGCATATTTTTTTGAGAATTGAAAGAAGAACAGCAGTGTGAGGCGTTTACGGCTGATATTCGAAGGAACTTAAGCTTTTCTTTTGTAGTTACCGCGCTTATACTAACAAGAAATACCTCTTACAGGCTTTTTTTGTTAAAACTGTCAAAGAGAAAACTGTAGATATAACCACAGATCATGTATTGTTTATGTCCAGTGTTGTCGGTTGTAAATTTAACTGTAACTATATTAATCTGTCTTGAAATTGTAAAGTATTATGTATAAGTTTTGTAGTGTGTGCGTCAAATGGAGCGCAAGAATAAAATCTTTTTCTTTCTTTCTTTTTTTTTCTTTTATGACAAAAATGTTGGTTACGGCGGTTATAATTATGACGGCAGTATGGGACCAACCCTGAAATCGCGAAAAAAAAATCAGCTGCTCCTAACATTTTGTCGAGCGACATCGATGATTTAGTAGGGAACAGCTGATATTTTTTTCGCGATTTCAGGATTGGTTCCATAGTAAAAGTTGTTCTATGCTATGCCATGAATGAGCTCTTAAAATATGACCACGCATTTCTGATACACGTTGTATATTCCAGGAGCTGACACGGACATCTACACCCACAAGCTGTTCGACGGCTACTGGTCTCCCCCCGGCTTCTGTTTCGGAGGGTTCTGCAACGATCCCCTCATCATCACATCAGATACAGCATTTAGCAATGTGGAGGAGAGGGTAAGTTGTAATACGACTTTCCTGTTTCTTTTTTGTTAAAGTTAACCTATACTTACAGACTTTTAGTAAAAAATATTGACGAAGTGCTGTGAACAATCATAGTGAAGCCAACAAAAACGTTATCCTTCGTGTACAACCAGCAAACACGCACACATATGCACCTGCAGGATATTAAATTTGTTTTCGCGATGCTTACTGTACGCTGACCGATGGACCGATGGCCGCTGGAGCAGACGAGTCCTTGAGTGGAGACCGCGAATCGGCAAACGCAGCGTAGGGCGCCCCCCCGCCAGGTGGACCGACGACCTAAAGAACGTGGCTGGGGGGGACTGGATGCTGAAGGCAGAGGACCGAGTGTTGTGGCGTAACTTGGGAGAGGCCTATGTCCAGCAGTGGACTGCGATAGGCTGAGTTGATTACTGTACGCTGTACGGTGCCGCGACATGTGTACTGAGAAGCACGGTTTTGTTGGCTTCACTATGATTGTTCACAGCACTTCGCCTATATTTTTTACTATGTCTGTACCTATTTTAGGTTTTTTTTTTGTATCGATTCACCAATGGAGTTTACAATAAGTATAAATCTCCTGCCTCGTTGGTCTAGTGGTCGCAAGCGCGACTGCTGAGCGTGGGGTCCTGGGTTCGATTCCCGGGTCGGGCAAAGAGTTATTGGTATTTTCATTAGGTAATTATCAATAGCAGCCCGGAGTATGGATTTGTGCCCGGTTAATGGCAATAGGCTCGCCCCCTATTACATGGGACCATAACATAACTGGCGAAATGTGGGTGTACTACACACCTCTGCCTACCCCTTCGGGGAAAAAACAGGCGTGATGCTATGTTATATTATGTCATAATTCTCCATGTTTTTGTCTTTTCAAAGAAAACTTCACTTTGTTTTTGTATATTTTCGTGAAATTAGATCGGAAAAACTCAACCCATACGATTGAAATAGGAGTTAATGGCATATATCCATCTCTTTTCAACGTTCTACAATTCTATAACTCTATCTCTGTCTGAAAGTCAATAAAAAGGCGTCACAAAGTCACAAAGCAGAGATGGGTAGGCCAAAAACGTAAATTGAAACGCAAATTTTCCTATTGGGTCACGCCCTTTGACTATGGAACTATTGGACTTGACATAAACGAAAAAAAATCGTGTCGATTTTTGAAATGTCTGAGACATATTATGGCCACCTAGTAGTCTTGTTCTTTACAAAAATATAATTGTAGTACTTATCGTTAGAGTTGTTTCAGAAAAATTGTGATGATTCCTGGGTTAAAATGGATAATAAACGTTTTAATTAGTAGATTTTGTGGTTTTATTAACCACAAGAACGCGAGACAAAAAATGGCGGATTTTCAAATAATCGCCACGCTCAGTAATTCATGTCACGGAAAACTGACGTATGAAAGTAGTGTCGTATCTTTCCTTCACATGAGGTTGTACGTATGTTAAAGAGAGAAGACTATAAATATCTTATCTGTAAAATTGCATAGACAATAATGTCGCTTCCATAGATTCCATTTTCAAAGGTCACGCCGCACGCGAAACCAACCGTCTTTGTCTCTCTAATACAAAAATCTGTAAGACAAGCTACAAAAACTTCAACTTCGAATAAAATCAAAACTAAAAACATTACACAAAAATAAAATATACCTCAAAGACCTATTTATGTAAAATTTTCTATAATATAAAAACATTTGTGCTATGTAGCGTAATTTTGGTGTAAAAAAAATTCAAAGTTAAAATCCTGAGTCGCACTATCAAAGTTTTCACGTAAATTTTGTACGGGAGTGAAATTCAGGGTTATTCGGTCGGGAGGTCCGTATCTACTCTGGATACCGGTCTGGCTAGAAGCCGATCTAATTTCTAGCTAACTATAAGAGCAGTCTATATAAACTTAATGTCATATAATGTCAGATAACGGGAAATTAGAGACTTAGGTCTCAAACCCACGGCAGTAGATGATTTGACTTCCTTTTTTGTTTTTTTAACTTCGACCTGATACCCCATAGACACTGATTTAATTAACGAGAGTTCATCAAAATACATCAACGCACCACGAGCGAAATATGAATTTTTGTATCTTCTTACGCAGGTACCACCACATAAATCTATGTTTACCCTATTTTTATTAATTGTTGCTAAACTACATAGTATGCAGTGTAGTTGTTGATGTAGCATCATCAATCATGGTTCTTTTTAGGTTTCCGTACCCAAAGGGTGACTTTCGAACAAACTACGCCTTACATATTGACGTGGTTAATTTTTAGGGTTCCGTACCCAAAGGGTGCTAACGGGACCCTATTACTCTGGCTACGCTCTCCGTCCGTCCGTCTGTCTGTCACGGGGCTGTATCTTTGTAATGGTAATAGATAACCAGTTGAAATTTTCACAGAATATGTGATACTATGATGCTTATCACGAAAAATACTAAAAATAAAAAAAAGTTTAAAACCAGAGGGGGTCCCCATACAAAAAACCTCGAAAAAACATGCATTTTTTTCAACGTTTTTGTTCCTGCTCTATCTTCAAAACGGTAATACATACCAGCGTCAAACTTGGTCTGATTATAGTGCATACTATTTAGTTTAGCAACTGTGCATTAAAAGAGCCTCCACGAGTGACGATATTTAATTGATCGTCCGGCGCACCCTGTGCAGTCAGCCCCGCTACCAACCTGCTGACTGGCTAATATTTTCCCCACGGCATTGTTATCATTATGTAGCTCATGTCGACACGATAGAAGATTAGCCTCCCACAAACAAGTCTCATCTGCTCCCCAGGTGAAAGTCTTCATCAAACAGATGACGGAGCGGCAGGCCCCCTACTACACCACACGCAACGTGCTGGTGGTGATGGGGCAGCGGCTGGGCTACCACGACGCGCCAGCCTGGTTCTCCAACATTGACAAGCTTATAGCGTAAGTGAGTGATCTTTTGAGGCAGCTCATAATGAGGAGTAGCTGGACTGTAATTCATGTGAGAGATTTTGGGTGTGTTACGCGTTCCCCTAGGTTGGACAAACCCCACAGAAATAAACTGGAGTTCAACTCACTTTTCTTCTGCAACGGCTGGCTTTCCCATCTTCCTGCTGATGCACTTGTGACAGCTGGAGGCCGCCTGGACGTCTACAACACACGGTGCTGAGAGGATCCCGTGATTTCGATTATTTTATTGGCGCACGGCGCTTTTGGACCTCAAACGGGCGGCGGCGACAACAAACACACAGAGTACTTTTTGAATACACGAAAGACTGTCTTCCCGTCAGAGGGCGCGCAGGATCCGCACACGAATAATGCGACACTAGCGCCATTGTCGCAGCGGAATAGCGAGGTACCTACCACCGAACCAATCATCAGTCCAGTGAACGTACCCAGCAATTCTATAAAATATGTCCAACCACGGGTTGGATAGGTACTTAACACACCCCCTGCCTAAACCATAGTGATGGTTTTTATCAATTTAAATAAATATAAATTAACATAAAAGTTATGAAAGGGAAAGCTTAATATAGTTACTGTCGGCAGTCAGCCGAGGATGAAGTCTTAACCAGTGCATCCTGCCTGCATGACTTACGGTGCCGATACGTGGACACTGACAGTTGGGCTAGTCCACAAGTTCAAAGTCGCTCAGCGAGCTATGGAGCGAGCTATGCCTGGAGTTTATTTGAAAGATAAGATCCGTGACGAAATTATCCGGAGAAGAACCGGAGTGACCGACATAGCTTGTAGGATCAGTAAGCTGAAGTGGCAGTGGGCTGGCCATGTCTGTCGAAGGACCGATGGCCGCTGGAGCAGACGAGTCCTTGAGTGGAGACCATGAATCGGCAAACGCAGCGTAGAGTGCCTTCCAGGATGACCTGAAGAAGGTAGCTGGGGGGACTGGATGCGGAAGGCAGAGGACCGAGTGTTGTGGCGCAACTTTGGAGAGGCCTATGTCCAGCAGTGGACTGCGATAGGCTGAGTTAATTTTCTATTTATCTTTTCAATTATATAGAATAGTTGGCCAGCCTATAATTCGTATGGTTAAGCGCTTGATGGGTTCAGTACACCAGTGTACTGACCAGAAGTCGGTTGAGATGCACTGCTTCTCAATAAGATTGAGATTGATTGATTTGTCTTTAAACAAATCTCAATCAATCAATCTCGTGGCATTGTACGTGGTAACGAGCAGACTCGTCACCACGTACAATCTGCAGTAGTACAGTCAGCTCGTGACCACGGCCAATGCAACTTGGCCGAAACGTCGAGGTTAGTCAAAATGTTTGTTTTGTTTTGATTTCATTGCGCGTGAAAAGTCCCGTAAATGTAGTTCAATATTTTAACATTATTTTCACAGGAATGTGAACGCGAAACAGAAGATGTATAAAGGGAAAGTGTACTTGTTTTATTCTACGCCAGCGTGTTACTTAAAAGCAGTCCATGAAGCCGCGTAAGTATTGCATTACATCACATTTTTCTCACTCGGAGCCTTTTTTCCCTGCCAGAGATGCAGCTGCGAACATCAGTATTTTACACGCAGCGAGTGCCACCAGACCCACGCAACCTATAAACCATTTTTCTTTCTTTTTTCTTTCAATTTAGGGTATACTATAAACCATTTTACTTTCTTTCTTTCTTTCAATTTATGGCATACCACCCTTAAGAAACGATTTAAACACCGTATGATTAAAAAGTCTTTCATTTGTGACCGAAGCCTTAGTTCTGTACAGCTTCCGAATACCATCACTGAATCAGTTATAAATACTTCATGTGCAACGCGGATTTACAATTTTATACAGATTTTATACATTCACTTTTTGGTACGCTTCTTTTTTTTTTGATGTTCTTTGTCGTTTTAACTGTACTACTTGTCTGCTGTGAGAATGCCGTTTTCCCTTCCCGCTCCCGCGTACCGCACCTCAAGCCAGGCCCGTCTAGTACCAATACTGACCAATAGTAACGCTGTAAAGTGCCTTATGACGTCACTTTTTAACGGTCGACCGCGGCATTCTTACAGCAGACGAGTAGTAAAATCTTAGAATAACTTCTATGTGTGGAGTGTTTAGGGAGTCAAAACTTATTTTGTAAACAATATATTTGTTGCCCTATATAACAGCTTTTAACAAGATTTTATTTCCAGCCCAAAACTGTCGACGAAACAAGATGACTTCTTCCCGTTCACTTACGACAAAGACACCCATGCGTCGGGCATGTACACCTCGCGGCCAATCATCAAGTACCTCGCCAGAGAAATACATCTCTATGTTCAGGTAAGTACACCTGAGAAAGAGAAAAAGGTTAATCGTCGAATCCGACTCGGTTGGGCAGCGTTCGGGAAGCTACGCAATATCTTCTCGTCCAAAATACCGCAGTGTCTCAAGACGAAAGTCTTTGACCAGTGTGTGTTGCCAGTAATTACTTACGGCACTGAAACGTGGTCGCTCACAATGGGCCTGATATAAGGCTCAAAGTCACTCAAAGGTCAATGGAGAGGGCTATGCTCGGAGTGTTTCCATGCGTGATTGAATCCTGGGTTCCAAACAAGTAGTAGCTGCCAACCATCTTTTCTATTAAAATGAGGATGTTTTTTAATTTCAATAGCCTCACGGAGCATTCTAGGTACATATCGGTTTTCCTTCGCCAGAACTTGTGGTTTATCAAATCGAAGAAAATGGTTGGGTTTGTCTAGGACATGTTCACACACTGCAGACTTTGTGGAGCATCTGTTCTTGACATCAGCTATACTGGTTGTAAGGTTCCGCTTCCGAAAACGAAGATAGGTGCTGGTGATTACTGATACGAAACCACGAAAAAAAATGCGATTATTTTTTTTGTTTTTTCATATATTTTTTTGCATTTTTCATACATAACCAGCTTTGGGCAGTTAAATAAAACTCATACATAATGTAAATGCAAAAAAAAATTTAAAATTTAAAAAAAGATTCGTATTTTTTTTCGTGGTTTCGTATCAGTAATCACCAGCACTATCACCTATCTTCGTTTTCGGAAGCGTTTCCCTGACACCCTGTATGTTCTTTAATTCTATATTTTAATTATTTTATTATTTTAACGCATTTTACGCATGCGAAGCGAATTCTAAAGATATAAATTGTGGAAACAAAAAATCGCTCACGAGCAGGATTCGAACCTGCGACTCCTGGCTCAGTACGCCAGTGCTTATTTTTTTTTTTTTTTCTTTCCACAATTTTTTTTTTTTTTTTTTATGATTTATAGATCTGCTCTTGACCACAATCTAGACGGCTTTGTCAGGATGTGGTCGACGATGGAGCGAGCAAACCTATTAGGTGCCGATTCACTCCAGCTTTAAAGGCGTTAGGGTTATAAGTAATTTATATCTTTAGAATTCGCTTCGCATGCGTAAAATGCGTTAAAATAATAAAATAATTAGTAAGGGTAGGCATATCTATACGACTTTGATTTAACTGTAAAGTTAGTCGAGTCGGTTAAGGAACAATGTTTCTTAATAAGATATCGCTGACGTCACCCAAAGACGTATAGTGGAGGATAATTTCGATACCACGAGCAATGTTCACGGTAGCTTAGTGGCTAAAGCACTGGCGTACTGAGCCAGGAGTCGCAGGTTCGAATCCTGCTCGTGAGCGATTTTTTCTTTCCACAATTTATATCTATATTTTAATTTTATATTATTATTTTCATTTGTGCTGTTTGCAGATAGCGAAGCAGTTACAAATATTTGCGCAACTTGGCAACAATGATAGGAGATTTGAAGAAATCATGTGGATATCTGGTGAGTCGTTGAGACTCCTGTTGAAGACGACTCTCTTATAAAATATATTGCTATCATTTTTACCCACGACGGAACGGAGAAGGTATATGCGTTTAGGGTGAGAGGTTGTTTGTTTGTTTGTTTGTTTGTGTGTGCAAACGAATGTTCCCATTTATCACCAAAACGGTTTGACCGATTTGGACACGGTTTTCTGTAAAGGGTTTGTGATTCATCGGTGATGGTTCTTAGACAGGTGTTGTCGTGTTACCTCGCCAGGGGGCGCTGCAATCAATATTTTACGAACGTTAAAATGAGTTTTAACGCATTTTCCCCGAGATGGATTGACCGATTTAGATACAGTTTTTTAGATAAGTTCTTGAGATTTATTACCCGACTGCGGCGGAGCCCAAAAGGAGGGTAATGTTTTTGCTTGGTATGTATGTATGTATGTATGTCTGTGTCTATGTTCCCTCCTATTGCGTTTACATACGTCGTGGGTTTTTAAAAAATATTCAATTTTGCGTTTTATTGTAGCCGTTTATTCAAAATGGACTAAAATAGTGTGACACTTTTTGAACGTCAGAAGCCAGCACGGCAGCGGCAAGTGCAGTACGTGCAAAAGACAGTACTCATATTCGTCCTCCCATTTTTTAGGGTTCCGTAGTCCTACAAGGAACCCTTATAGTTTCGTCATGTCCGTCCGTCTGTCCGTCTGTCCTAATCCTTTGCAGCTTAATAACTTCTACAGTTATAAACATAAGGAAATGAAATTTTGTTAAAAAATGGTTTAGATATAGATCTCAATTTTAAAAGAATAAAAAAATCTTGATAACGTATTTTAGATTTTTTTTACATGTGAAATGGGGTTGAACATTTTTTTGTCGCTGCTACCCCTCGTGTGGGGTATCATTGAATAGGTCTACTAAAATGAATGTAATGTTTAATACATAACTTTTTTATCAGGTATACCATCTGCGAATTACCGTTCGCCAAAGTGGCTTGCAATGTGTCCCCCCCCCTGCCATTTCTAAAATATACAACGTAGAAACTTATAGTCTTCCACATTGATAGACCTTTATAAAAACTCTCTTTTAAAATTATTTCAGATATAATGTGATTATCTTATCTCTTCTCATGGGTGTCGTAAAAGGCGACTAAGGGTGAATCCCAGCGGATGGGCAGCAGCGTTCTCTGAGTATTTAACCAACCAACTGCGATCGCCAACCCGCCTGCCAAGCGTGGCGATTATGGCATATCCCCCCCTTAATTGGGGGAGGCCTATGTCCAGTAGTGGACGTCTTTCAGCTGAAATGATGATGATGATGATGATAATGTGATTATAAATTTTTGAGTTATAGTGAGAAAACTAAAAAATACTTAAGACGTCCTAGTTCATAGGTCATTGACCTTAGAGAAAAATGATCTTAGCAAATAATGCTCCTTTAGTTACTTTCTATTAAAAAAAATCACAAAAAGAAAATTCGTGTTATATTGATATGACACACTTCTTAAATTTAGCGCTAGGTTGCGCTGTTTGCAAAAACCAAAATAGCAATGATTAATATTCAATTTGATTCGTTTGTAATTAGACCTACATAAGAACCCTATAATACTGAGCATGGCCCGACATGCTCTTGGCCGGTTTTTTTATAGTATAGGATGGCGAAACGAGCTAAAGGCCCACCTGATATTAAGCGGTTACCTTTGCCCATAACAACTGCAATACCACCTAGACTGTTGCCTAAATGGTACCGCAAGTCGGTTCGCCAAACTGAGACATGAAGATGGAAAGTCTCATGTGATTGTAATTTCACCGGCACCCGTACCACCCGTACCCTTCAGACCGAAAAACAGCAATGCAAGCATCACTATTTGGTGCAATTTCCGAGCAAATGGAAAAAAAATATTGACCATGACGATCTCTCCCAGGAGTTCTTCAAGACCACACGATCATCACGGGGGCCATGCGTCCCTATGTCAGTGAGTACTACGCTCGGAAGGCGTATCTAGCGAAGGAGATCTGTATGCAGATGTTCAGGCCCGCTTTCAAGTAAGTTTGTTGAAGGTACCTTTTAGATCCAAGCAACGTACGAGCCAAATGTGGACTTTGATTTGCCCATCGATATATTATGTTTGGGGGAGGCCTATGTCCAGCAGTGGACGTCTTTCGGCTGAAATTATGATCAACTCAGCCTATCGCAGTCCACTGCTGGACATAGGCTTATCCCAAGTTGCGCAACAACACTCGGTCCTTTGCCTTCCGCATCCAGTCCCCCCCAGCCACGTTCAAACTTCGCCGAGTCTTCTCGTCACCTATACCGCAAAGTTTGAAGACAAAGGTCTTCAACCAGTGCGTCCTGCCAGTCATGACTTACGGTGCCGAGACGTGGACACTGACAGTTGGGCTAGTCCACAAGTTCAAAGTCGCTCAGCGAGCTATGGAGCGACCTATGCTTGGAGTTTCTTTGAAGGATAAAATCCGTAACGAGATTATTCGGAGAAGAACCGGAGTGACCGACATAGCTTGTAGGATCAGTAAGCTGAAGTGGCAGTGGGCTGGCCAGGTCTGTCGAAGGACCGATGGCCGCTGGAGCAGACGAGTCCTTGAGTGGAGACCGCGAATCGGCCAACGCAGCGTAGGGCGCCCCCCCGCCAGGTGGACCGACGACCTGAAGAAATGATGATGATGATGAAATATTATGTACTACCTACCTACGTACTAGATGCGCTGTTTAGAAGAACAACATGGTTACGCGAGTTATGGTTCCGGAACCACACTGTCATCTGTCATTAGTTCACTTGACAGCTGTCTCGCGAACACGTAAATTTTATCAACGGTTGCGTCAACTGAATTTGGAACATGCTGCTTATCGCGTGTCTATTTATTGACGTCATTGGATTCGCTACATAACATTTCTTTGCAGGATTTGTTCGCTTGTTTTGTTTGTTTATAAATTGGTTCAATAATATAGAATGTTTTTTTTTTTTCAAAAATAATTGGGTTCGATTCCTGGCCGAACAAGCTGCTTTAAAATCTATAAATGCGTATTTTTTTCCCTAAAATCAAGCTCCCAACGCCTTTGACAACTTTTCTCTATATCTCATAGTTTTGGATTTGACTTTCGAGTACTATTTACAAAACACCCTATACTTGAAATGATAAAAAACCGAGCTCCTTCGTGTACAACCAAGTTGACAATCTATTATCGTCAACACTAATAGAAAATAATCAAAATGTGTGGGAATGACATATCTCAACGAAAAAGTCATTCGTTGAGATATATGTCGTCCCTAGGTAATTCGTTCCCAAGGTTCCCATACATTTTGATTGTTTTCTATAGCGTTGACGATTGTAGATTGTCAACTTGGCTAGAGGGGCAGCGCTCACACACATACCTACATGCACCTCAAACCGTGCTCACCTCTCTTTGAACACATGTCACGGCATCGTCCAGTAAGCATCGTGAAAGCAAATATAAAAAAAAAAAAAACTAATTAATTCTATTCTAAATATCATTCACGTGCACGTGTGTGCGTGGGCGCTGGTTGTTCACGAATGAGCATAGTTTTTTTGGCTTTACTATGATTGTCTGCGGGAACGCTTTTTCTACACTCGTCCTCCTTACGTTCCCTGCAGGTCACATCTTAAAACCATCCTCAATTTTCCATCCCATAAAACTGACTTCTACTCCTACTCCTTATCTGTGCACGCGGTTAGGTTGTGGAACTCGCTTCCGCCCGTGATACGCGACTGTAAAACTGTTTCCACCTTCAAAAAACGTGTAAAAGAGCATTATCTTTCCTCATCCGCATAGGTTGTACGAAATAATGTTATGTATTATGATTTATATTGATATTGTGTAGGTATACCTAGACTATGTTTATTATTTTTATACTATATTTATTTTACGTTATTTATTAGTTTTATATATTTATGTAGGTATACCTATTTATTAGTATTACTTGACATGTGTCTACATCTCTTTGTTTTAAATTTTCCTCTCGCAGGTCTGCTGGAAGAAATTTCTTATAGAAATAAGCAGTGCCTTTGTACTATTTATTTCTATGTATTCTATTATTATTTCTCTTTGTGTGCTTAAATAAATAAAAAATAAATTGTTCGCAGCACTTCTATATTTTTTACTATGTCTGTAATAATATGATAAGCTGCTTATATTCATTCGGTTCCTACATCCAGCATACTCCGCAACTCTCCAAAGGAGATGTTGTACTACGCGTGCCAGTTCAACATATCATCGTGTTGGACTCTGGAAGGAGAACGATTCTTTGTGAGTACCTCATGATCATCAATACACTCTTCTTCTTCATTCTAGCGAGGAAGCTTGATATCTTTTCATTCTTTGGGATAAATAGAGATTTTGGAATCAAAATATTTTCATTTTATAGTGAGTCACGTAACTCTCTCTCTTTCTATCTTTACTAACTTATATCTCCCTCTCAACTTCCGTTGGCGTCGTCCGGCGCCCGATCAAACTTTTCGTAACGCCACCACCACCACCACCACCACCAGTAAACCACCAGGTATTCACCAGTTAACTCCCCAAGTCAAGCGAGCCTAAAGAAGTTTTACTTGGAAAAAATAACAATAAATGTTGGGATCCTCGGCTCGCGGACCTAACGGGCCGGGGGCCCTCTCCGGCCAGGGCCCCTGGCATTTTGCCCATCTTGCCACCCTATTATTACGCCACTGTTGACAGGGCTATACCATAGTGTAATAAATACTAAAAGAGAGTCAACTCCTTTGTCGCGGCACAAATTCCGACAGGTGACTACCTACTATCTAGTAGCTAAAAATATGCAAGGGTTGCTACAAAAGAAAATATCAAAATAATATTACATTATCTATATTCAGCGACAACACAGTTCGCAGTGATTAAGTAACAAAAAACTGGTCAAGAGCATGTCGGGCCATGCTCAGTATTATAGGGTTCCTTAAGTAGGTGTTACAAACAAATCAAATCGAATATTAATCATGGCTATTTTAGTTTTTGCAATAGACGGCAGCATTGGCGACTCGGCAGTGTTGTCAGTAGCCGCTCGATGGCGCTATACAGTGCCAAATGCAATAGACGGCACTTGACGGCAGCATTGGCGACTCAGAGAGTGTTGTTAGACGCCGCTAGATGGCGCCAAATTTAAGAAGTGTGTCATCAACCTAACACAAAGTTACTTTTTGTGATTTTTTCAAATAGAAAGTAGCTAAAGGAGCATTATTTGCTAAGATCATTTTTCTCTTAGGTCAATAACCGTTGAACTAGGACGTTTTAAGTATTTTTCAGTTTTCTCTCTATAACTCAAAAAATTATAATCACAATATGCTCGAAATAATTTTAAAAGAGAGTTTTTACAAAGGTCTATCAATGTGGAAGATTATAAGTTTCTACATTGCATTGTTTAGAAATGGCAGGGGGGGGACACATTGCAAGCCACTTTGGCAGGCTATATTTCGCAGATGGTACACCTGATAAAAAAGTGATGTATGAAACATTACCTTCATTTTAGTAGACCTATTCAATGATACCCCAAACGAGGGGGTGCAGCAAAAAAAAATTTCATCCCCATTTCACATGTATGGGCCACCCCTAAAATACGTAATCATGATATTTTTATTCTTTTAAAATTGAGATCTATATTTATTCTATTTTTTTACAAAATTTCATTTACATATGTTTATAACTGTAGAAGTTATTAAGCTGTAAAGGATTAGGACAGACGGACAGACGGATGGACATGACGAAACTATAAGGGTTCCTTGTAGGACTACGGAACCCTAAAAAAACATCCAAAGCTTTTCATCAAACTTTTTGCATTTAAGGTATTTGGTAGTAGGACAGAATAAAAATACAATCGAATTGACCACCTCCTCCTTTTTTGAGGTCGGTTAAAAATAAAATAAGTTAAAATATACATTCTGTTTATTAATTAATTAGCCTCGATACAGATTTGAAACCTGTAAATATTTGGGATATTACATGTTTGTGATTTCGTGCACGTGACACACCTAAACGGGAGTACCGGCGCGCGCTATGTCGAGCCGGACTACCGCAGGCGTCGCGGGCAGAAGGGGGCTCCGCTCTCCTTCATACCGCACCGCATCGTTGCTCTATCTGGCGGCCGAGCTGACTCATCCATCATCCATCCATCCATTGCAATTTTAGCACTAGGGAACTAGCCTTTGGGTTAGTTTGGAAGACAAAGAAACACTGGTCAGGATTTTCATAATTTATTTTCAGGTCTTCTCGGCGCCCCCGCCAGGGGGCGCGAGGATCGGTCTCGGGATTAGATCCCTTTACCGAGGCATCGATCTTTACCCGTTAATACGGGCATGGCGTCGGGTTGGACTCTCTCTGTCCAAGCAAGTTGCTGTGCGCCGCCTACTGTGAGGTGGGCGGACAACACAGCTTTGTGAATAGTTGCTATGTGTGTTCCTGTAGGAGCGCCGCGCTCACCGTTTTCACGGGAGCGCTTCTTCACAACGCCTTGGCGGTCAGACCCTACCGGGTGAGACCCCCGGTTACCCGGGGGAGGCCCAGCAGGAGTCAACCAGCGACAAAGGCGTCGACTTGAGCGCCCTCTACAGGAGGATGCTGACCTCCGCTTTCAACGAAATCAGACTAGCCAATCACGTTTCGAGCTAAGAGGCCGTAGTATGTGTTTGAGCAGTTTGTACTGTGAGTAACACTGCTCAATGTTTACGTATGAGTGCGCGCCCACGCATTCTACGTGTGAGTATGGATACATGTACAGTTATGTGTGTCTGTGTTTAGTGCGCTCCGTGCCTATATTAACTTAGCACACGTCGCGCACTGGGATGCATGTTATGTTTGTAAAGTGCTCTGTGTTTGAATAAGTCACGTGTCAACCATGTTATGACTTACTCAGGCGTCAATCCGGTGGGTGGGAGCGGAGGAGGGCGACCTTGCTGGCGGCCGCAGTTGCATGTACCGCCACTCTCGGTGGCTTAGCCGGTTGTCATCATAATTTATTAATATTTTGCCCTACTTAAGTACTAAAAAATATTTACAGAAAACACACAGAACAAATAGTTAATATTTAATTGACCAATGGCGAAGAGGCATGCGCGCTCGCAGTTGATGACGTAGTTTTGATTGAAACCCGAGGTTATAAATATTGGTGACAAACTACGGAGTGCCATTGCGATCACAACAGAGTACATTGTAATATTGCGATGCTAGGCAGCGTGCGCGGAGGACGCGCTGCCACACAATCATTCAGTCTCTGCGCATTATGAAAGTTATAATTCTTATATTTCTATCACAGATCGTGATATACAACCCCTTAGCTTGGCCTGTGACAGTACCGGTCAGACTACCCGTGACCAGAGGAATATACAGCGTCTTTGATCCTAAAGGTAGGAATCATCCGAGCCTTTTATTTATTTATTTAGTTAATTCGTTATGCACAACAGGGTACAAAGGCGGTCTTAACGCCATAGGCGTTCTCTACCAGACAACCTTAAACTTAGCCTTAGCCTTTTCCCAACAATGTCGTGGTCGGCTTCCAGTCTAGCCAGATGCGGCTGAACATCAGTATTGTACACGGAGCGACTGCCATCAGACCCCCGCAACACAGTTACTGGGTAATACCGGTAATACCGACATCCTAAGGTTATAGACCAGCCGACTGCAGTACCGCAGTAGGCCAGTATGGTAAACTAAGACCAAGATTCTTCTCATTCTGAGAAGAGGTCTTTACAGCTGTGGGACAATAGTGGGCTGATTATAAGGTAAGGCCAGTTGTCAGATTTTGTCAGTGAGAACTTCTATACAACATGTTATCTGTATTCGTGCCATATTTAAGGAGGTGACTATACCACTGATACTGAACACGAATCAATAAAAAAATCAATACCAACTAAATTAAAATTTAAATACCTACTTGTAAACAAAAAACTCCCTACGTGTGTCGCGTGCGACACTAATACCATACGTACGAAACAACAAAAAAAATTGCAGATTTCTCCACCCTTTGGACAATGCCGCCGATGACGTTCGGGATTTATTCTCGAACCCTCGCCATGTTTCTAGGTGAAAATTTGGGTATTAAATTTTTTAAGTATTTTTAAAAGACTAAGCACATTATTTATCATTTGCTCTAGAAATATGGCACGGTTACAGATTAACAACTTGTAGATATTCGTATGACAACCGGGACCTTCGAGGTACGGAGGTGTCTCGACGTGTATTGTTTTTGGAACGAAGCTCCTTATGGGGGGCTTGCGGTAGGTGTAATTCAGGAGAAAATGCAGCGTCACGTCACGCTAAGATTTGCGTTATACCCATAGAGTACATTGATTATACGAACATAGCGTTGACAGCACCATCTGGTGGGTAACGTCAAGGTTATAGCTAACTATTAAATAAAACATACAAAAATACATGTTTTATTGAGAATCGAACCTGGGCCCTATGGTATCTCAGTCCGACGCATGATGTTTCCTGCTATCCTACGTATTATAAACGTGTTACTTTACGTGTTTGAAATAACACAAAACCTCTTGAGTGGTCATTGTACTCATCAGTTTGAACAACTTTTACTATGGGACCAATCCCGAAATCGCGAAAAAAAACAGATGTTTCCTACATTTGTGTTCACCATTAATCGACAAAATTTAAGGGACAGCTGATATTTTTTCGCGATTTCAGGGTTAGTCCCATATTAAAAGTTGTTTATAGTTTTGAGTACAATGACCTATTAAGAGGTTTTGCGTTGTATATGCTTGTTTATTTGCGAAATTTAGCATTATAATGAACCGGGCAAAAAATATGAATTTTAAGCATAACTTCGTTCCTGACCACACACTTTTTTTTCCACCTCAGGTGTAAGACAGAATCACTCAATTGTAACCATACCAGATTTAGTGGCCGCTCTCCCAGACCGCGGCGAATTCGTCACTGAAGACGAGCTAGTATTTATAGCTGAAAAAATACCGCCGATGGGTTATAGATCTTACTATTTTGACCGCATACAAGTACGAACAAGAACTAAGCGATCAATTATAAAGAAATTGAATAAGAATACAAACAAAAAGAAATACTTGACAAGACAGACAAACAATCTGAAAATTGATGATAAGTCTTTACTAGACGATATACCGGAATACGAGTACTTTGAAGATACTACAGAGAAAACGAAAAAGATACATCTTGGTAATATAACGAAGGCTAGAGAGTTGGAAATGTACAATGATTATGTATTGACGCCTCCTTCTAAAGATGAGCTGCCTTTTGAAGAGGAAGACAATGAAGCCAGAAAGATTATTTATAACACGTGGGTATTTTATACTTATTCTATACTATACAGGCACATACAACCTTCACACACATTTCAGCCGAAAGAAGTCCACTGCTGGACAAAGGCCTCCCACAAAGGGCCCCCCTTTGTGGGAGGCCTTTGTCCAGCGGGGGGGGATATGCCATAATCGCCACGCTTGGCAGGCGGGCTGGCGATCGCAGTTGGTTGTTTAAATACTCAGAGAACGCTGCTGCCCATCCTCTGGTGAATCCCTGAGTCGCCTTTTACGACACCCATGAGAAGAGAGAGGGTGAATACAACCTTGGTTTATACTAAACCTCTTAAGGGGTCATTGTACTCATCATTATAAACAACTGGTTGCTTACCCGTGGTCCACCTACGTAGTTCACCTAGGTGTAACAACTCATTTGGAAAAAAAATTCAATAAACATTATAATATTAATTATTAAAAGTTATTATAACACTTTCAATTTACCATTAATAATGATTTAATATTTAATTTGATTATTTTTATTAAAGTTTTTCCAAATGAGTTGTGTCCTTATGTATGAATATTGATTCTGATAACGTAGCTCACAGGAACAACAGGGTTTTTGTTACATACTGTATACTTTTTTCGACATAAAACTTAAGGAAGCACGATATAAACCGTTTAAGGGGTCATTGTACTCATAATTATGAACAACTTTTAGTATGGGACCAACCCTGAAATCGCGAAAAACGAAATCAGCTGTTCCCTATATTTTATCGATTTAAGTGAACACAAATAAATGTGGGGCTGTTTTTTATTCGCGATTTCAGGTTTGATCCCATAGTAAAAGTTGATCATAATGATGAGTACAATGACCCCTTAAGAGGTTTTAATTATATCGTGCTTCCTTGATTGTATGCCGATATATAGGTATACAAAGTATAGTTTTATGTGAAAAAAAAAAAAAAAAAAAAAAAAATTATGTAATTTATCCAGGTCATGGTCTATCTCTGTACCAAGTTTCATTCAAATCCGTTCAGCCGTTTACGCATGATTGAGAAACAAACATCTTCAGAAACTTCAACATTTAAAATGTATATGGGATTTCGTATTTCTTTTACATATTTCAGTACAAGCACCACGACAACACTGCCAACAACTACAACAACAACCAAAACAACAAAAAAGCCAGTGATAACAACTAAAGTGTTTGTGCCTGTAACAACTCGAACAACTCCTGCGCCTGAATATTATTACGACGACTCTGACATCAAAGTTGAAAGTACAACTCCTTACTTTGATTTCGAGAAGTATTACAGAAGGATGGAGAGGTCGGGGTATCATAGCATTGAGTCTAATGATAATTTTATTAAGAATGAGGTGAGTTTGTGTTCTTTATAGCCAAGTTTATTTACCTCTTCCAAACACAAACACAAAAAGACAACACACAACCCGACCCACAACACACACGTAATATTGCATGATTTTGAAATTGTTCAATTAAATTTAAATTCAATTTGTTTGATTTAACAACCTCAATACCACCTAGGCTGTTGCCTAAATGGTACCGCAAGTCGGTTCGCCAAACTGAGACGTGAAGATGGAAAGTCTCATGTGATTGTAATTTCACCGGCACCCGTACCCTTCAGACCGAAACACAGCAAAGCAAGCATCACTGTTTGGCGGAGAAGTAGGTACGGTGGTAGTACTTCCCCGGACGAGCTCTTTCATAAAGGAGCTCTATTACTGGGTACTAGATTGCAATTTCACCATTGATTCTTACGGAAAACGAGCGCGTGTAGATATAAGAACAGTCATATGGGAAAAAAACTACTTAAGAGGCTGACAACACCTAAAAAATCAGACCTCTGCGGTCACTGTCGTTTCGTACAGAACTGAAAGAGAGGCAACGAGCCGAGGGACGTCGGATACGCCGCTCAACTTGAATGAAAATTAACATTTTTTTTTTTGACTAAAAAACTAAAACCTTTTTTGAAAAACAGAAACAAAAAATGTTTAGATTATTGTCTTTCTCAAATGTTTTCTTAATTTTATTTATAATATTTAGTAAATAATAGAGATTGTTTGCTTTAAAGCATGTTTTAAGAGGTTAGTTTACAATTATTTTCTATCGAGAAAACTTCAAGAAAACGTGTTTTGGGCACAATACAATTTCAGAAAATACGATCAAGATTAACATATATTTTTTTCACTGCCACAAACTGAATAGATACAGCTAAAAATGTTTTTAAATGAAGCCAATTTGGGGTATTTGGCTGTTGTCAGCGTCTTAATGTATATATTTATACAAAATATCGTTGAGCTGATCGAATGAGCTTTTGAATAAATAAGCTGCTCTATGCCTGTAGGATAATTATTTTGGTGTTTTCATGTTTTATCAAAAGTTGTGCCAAAATTAGTTCTAAAATATAGACTTTTCGAAGCTCGTAATTTCGACATCAATAGTTTTGACGATTAACGAGATTCCGTCCGCCATTGTTATTCGTCCGAGAACTAAATGCTAATACTAACATTTTATTTTCCAGTACATCCAAATAAACTTCAACGTAAACCGAAAACTGTCAAGCATTACGCTCTCAAACGGTGTCAACATTGCTTTCGACATTCAAATGTGCTATTACATTTCGGATGACCCAGTAAAGTTAGGCACAGAGAAGAAAAAACCTGGAGCATACATATTTAGACCTATGGACCCACAACCAGTATTAATAGCGGAGTATATCGAAGCAAAAGTAATCAAATCCGACATAGTACAAGAAATACAGATACAATTTTCTACTTACGCGGGCGTTACTTTAAAATTGTATAAAGGATTACCAACAGTCGAAGTAGATTGGATCGTAGGTCCTATTCCAATGGACGATGGGTACGGCAAAGATGTGTTTGTGAGGTATTCAACGGATTTGGATAATAAAAATGTGTTTTTCACTGATAGTAATGGGAGACAGACTATTAAAAGGATCAGGGATATCAGAGCGACTTATAATCCAGTTAATGTTGATAGCGTTTCTGGTGAGTTATTTTTTTGTTATTTTTTAAAGGTTCTATCTAGCTTAAAAATCTGTGAAATCGCGACAGGCCCATTCCTATCCAAAATATTGATCTCAGAAGGCGAAAGATGGGAATAGGTGGAAAAAAACCGGCCAAGTGTGAGTCGAACTCGCGCAGTAAGGGTTCCGTACCACCCAGCGACCTGATACCCCATAGAAACCGGTTTAATTTACGAGTGTTTATCAAAAGACATCGACGAACGTACGCGAAATGTTTATTTTTGCATCTCTTTCTTACGTAGTTACCACCACATATGTCTATTTTTGCCCTGTTTTTAGTATTTTTTGCTAAACTAGATAGTTTAAACTATAATCAGACCAAGTTTGACGCTGGTATGTATTACAGTTTTGAAGATAGAGCAGGAACAAAAACGTTGAAAAAAATGCTTGTTTTTTGAGGTTTCTTGTATGGGGACCCCCTTTGGTTTTAGACTTTTTTTTTTTTTTAGTATTTGTCGTGATACACCTCATAGCAACACATATTCTGAGAAAATTTCAACCAGTTACCTATTACCGTTCAAAAGATACAGTCTTGTAACAGACAGACGGACGGACGGACGGACAGCGTAGCGAGAGTAATAGGGTCCCGTTTGGAACCCTTTGGTTACGGAACCCTAAAAAAGAAAACTGATGAAAAAAGTTAAGATTATAAATAATAGGAAAAATTATACATATATTGTCACAAAAAAACGACATGCGTTAGGTCAACAAATTCAAGATTGAAGCACTTAAGGTAGGTATATTGTTATTTATTTGTGACACTACGACAATGATGAGACGAGATTTGTGACGTAATCGTGGCTTTTTGTCTTATTATGGGTGTGAATCTGTGCGTGCCAACCCGTACTTTTAAGCGAGCCGACTTACTATAGGTGCTCCACTTATTGTTTAGCGAAATTCCGTCCGCCTTTTTTTATTCGTCCATGGTTCTATCTACCTTAAAAATTGTGACTTCGCGGCAGGCCCTGGACAGATGAACTCATCGAGCGTTCAACCCTATAGAGTCCAATAGGAGCGAGCTTGGGTGCGCTCCTATTGGCTCGCGCAATGCCAAGCCCGCGCATTTCATTGCCCGAGTCAATAGGAGCGCGTTGTCTAGTTTTTTTTTTTTTTTTTTTTTCGACTGTATTCTCGCAGGTGGGACCGAAGTACCATTTCTGCTTAACCGGGCTTAGTTGGCGGAGAGTCCCATGTCGGACTCCATTCGCCGAAGGTTTTTCCCTAATCCTAAATACTTACAAACTAAAGACGCGGTTTCAATACCGCAAGCGGGCGTCCCCCAAGGGGGGGGGCTCGAACCTCGCTGGGGCATTGCAGGGGGACCCCGCCGTTCCTATGTCCCCCTAGCAGCCGTTGCTGCATCGAATTGTTTTCCTCGAAAGTGCGGACTTTCGGTCTATCGGGTGACGCGCTAAACGCCGTTAATCGGCAAGCCTCGCCGGCGAGGCTAAGACCTACCTAAAACCTAAACAGTGGCTACGCAATAGCCTGCTCCTAGGAACTACTCTAGAGCATAGGGCCGGTCTCGCGTGACGAGATTATCTCCGGTTGCTACACCGTGAGGGCGTCCCCAGGGGGGAGCTCGGACCTCGACTCAGGGTGGAAATTGGCGGAATTTATTTCTATATATACATCTTCTTCCTCAGATCACTATTTTCTTAAAATTAATCTGACCTTATCTCCATAGGAAACTTCTATCCAATAACATCAAAAATCTACATTGAAGACTTAGAAAAGAACGTCCGCCTATCAGTTTTCACTGACAGAGCTCAAGGCGGGACCTGTCTTATCGACGGAAACATCGACCTGATGCTGCACAGAAGAATCTTCACCGATGACAGCGGCATCCAAGCTTATTTAAACGAAACTGAATTCGGAAGAGGCCTAATCGTTCGCGGAAAACATCATTTATACATTTCGAAGGCAGATTTTCGGCCAAATAAAGTGTTTGAAAAGAAATTCGCAAAAGAATTAGAGTTGGCGCCAAAAGTTTTTACGTCAATCCATCCTTCTTATGTCAATATTAGCTACGAAGGCTGGAATATGAGTCGGAATGAATATTCTGGGCTTAGAATGAAGTTGCCAGTCGGTATACATATTCTGACGTTAGAAAAATGGTCTGATAAATTTCTATTAAGACTCGAAAATTACCTTGAAAAGTCAGATGTGGTTCGAAATGGACTTAAAACTGTTTTCATCAAAGACCTTTTTAAAGATTTTCGGATAATAGACGCGAAGGAAACTGTTTTATCTGCCCATATGTGGTTGGAAGATTATGTTCCTTTACAATGGCAGAAGGAAAAATTTGTTAAAAATTTCAATGATGTGTATGGCAACACTAGTAATTTGGAGTTCAGTGATGATGAGGGTAGAAATGGGAAAGCTAAATTCGAAAAGGTTGATTTAATTAAAGGTATAGATTTAGTGCCTCAACAAATAAGGTCTTTTGTTGTAAGTTATGTGAGAGTGTGACTTGTAAATATAATTTTATATGTAAATGGTTTTTTATTTAAATACTTACATGGTACTTAATCCCATTCGCTGTCTGAGCCATATACAATGTGAGTCTCCATATATACACATGAAACATGAAATTGGGACTAGAAATAACTTTATCGACGGGAACAATAATAATAATAAAAAACAGGCCAAGAGCATGTCGGGCCATGCTCAGTATTATAGGGTTCCTTAAGTAGGTCTAATTACAAACGAATCAAATCGAATATTATTCATTGCTATTTTCGTTTTTGCAAACAGCGCCACCTAGCGCTAAATTTATGAAGCTAAATTTAAGAAGTGTGTTTCTTTTTGTGATTTTTTTAAATAGAAAGTAACTAAAGGAGCATTATTTGCTACGATCATTTTTCTCTAAGGTCAATGACCTATGAACTAGGACGTCTTAAGTATTTTTCAGTTTTCTCACTATAACTCAAAAATTTATAATCACATTATACTCGAAATAATTTTAAAAGAGAGTTTTTATAAAGGTCTATCAATGTTGAAGACTATAAGTTTCTACGTTGCATAGTTTAGAAACGCCAAAGTGGCTTGCAATGTGTCCACATTGCAAGCCACTTTGGCGAACTGTATTTCGCAGATGGTATACCTGATAAAAAAGTTGTGTATGAAACATTACCTTAATTTTAGTAGACCTATTCAACGATACCCCACACGAGGGGGTGCAGCGAAAAAAAATTTTTCATCCCCATTTCACATGTATGGGGGCCACCCCTAAAATACGTATTCAAGATTTTTTTATTCTTTTAAAATTGAGATCTATATCAATTCCATTTTTTGTCAAAATTTCATTTACTTATGTTTATAACTGTAGAAGTTATTAAGCGGTAAAGGATTAGGACAGACAGACAGACGGACGGACATGACGAAACTATAAGGGTTCCTTGTAGGACTACGGAACCCTAAAAACCGGCCAAGTGTGAGTTGGACTCACGCAGTAAGGGTTCCGTACCACCCATCGACCTGATACCTCATAAACTGATTTAATTTACGAGAGTTCATCAAGACAAACGATCGTGCGCGAAATATGAATTTTGGCATCTCTTTGTTACGCAGGTTGTACCACCACATGTCTGTTTGCTCAATTAGTTATAGTATTTATCTTATCTTAACTATTATAAAATTGTAAACGTCTAGCGTCTGTTTGTTTGTTTGTTTGTTCCAGCATCACGCTAAAACTACTGGACCGATTTTGATGATTTTATTTTTGTTTGAAAGCTGATGATCTGACTTAAAAACTGGTATGGGTTTTGAGAATGAAAGAAAGAAAGAAAAAAAGAAAAAAATTAATTCGTGGGTTGCGTACTCACCCGACAGATCGAAGCTTCTATGCATTTGCACGAGCGGATAGTAATGCACGATGAAGTGGAGTGGAGTGGAGTGGACAGGGGATGGGACTGGGGATGGGACTGGGGACGGGACAGGGGACGGGACTGGGGACGGGACAGTGGACGGGACAGGGGACGGAACATGGGACGGGAAATGGGACGGGACATGAGACGGGACATGGGACAGGACATGGGACGGGACGATAGTGATATAGTGAGATAGTGGGACAGTGGGATAGTGGGACAGTGGGACAGTGGGACAGTAGGACAGTGGCAGTGGGACGGTGGCACAGTGGGGCAGTTGGGCAGCGGGGCAGTGGGCCAGTGGGATAGTGGAGTAGCGGGGTAGCGGGGCAGTGGGGCAGCGGGACAGCGAGGCAGCGGGGCGGGGAAGCGTGGCAGCGAGGTAGTGGGTCAGCGGGGCAGCGGGGCAGCGGGGCAGTGGGGTACCGGGGCAGCGGGGCAGTGGTGCAGTTGGGTAGCGGGGTAGCGGGGCAGAAGGGGAGTGGGGCAGCGGGGCAGGCAGTGGTGCAGTGGGATAGTGGGCAGCGGGGCTGTGGGGTAGCGGGGCAGCCGGGCAGCTGGGCAGCGGGGCAGTGGGTTACCGAGGCAGCGGTGCAGTGGGGCAGTGGGGCTGTGGGTTACCGGGGCAGCGGGGCAGTGGGATAGTGGGGCAGCGGGGCAGTGGGGCAGCGGGGCAGTGGGATTGTGGGGAAGCGGGGCAGTGGGGCAGCGGGGCAGTGGGATTGTGGGGAAGCGGGGCAGTGGGGGCAGCGGGGCAGGCAGAGCGGCAGGCAGTGGGATAGTGGGGCAGGCAATGGGGCAGTTGGATAGTGGGGCAGCGGGGCAGTGGGGCATTGGGGTCGCGGTGCAGCGGGGCAGTGGGGCAGCGGTGCAGCGGGGTTAGAGGGGCAGCGGGGCAGTGGGGCAGTGGGGTAGTGGGGCAGCGGGGCAGTGGATCAGCGGGGTAGCGGGGCAGCGGGGCAGTGGGGCAGCGGGGCAGTGGGGCACCGGGGCAGCGGGGCAGTGCAGTGGGGCAGCGGGGCAGTGGGATAGCGGGGCAGTGGGGCAGCGGGCCAGTGGGGCACCGGGGC
This sequence comes from Asteroscopus sphinx, assembly GCA_949699075.1. Taxonomy (NCBI): domain Eukaryota; kingdom Metazoa; phylum Arthropoda; class Insecta; order Lepidoptera; family Noctuidae; genus Asteroscopus; species Asteroscopus sphinx. The sequence goes on along the minus strand of OX453031.1, from coordinate 13,537,041 downwards.
AGAGGGGCAGTGCAGTGGGGCAGTGGGGAAGCGGGGCAACGGGGCAGGCTGTGGGGCAGTGGGGTAGTGGCCAGTGGGGCAGTGGGGCAGCGGGGCAGTGGGGCAGCGGGGCAGTGGGATTGTGGGGCAGCGGGGCAGTGGGGGCAGCGGGGCAGGCAGAGCGGCAGGCAGTGGGATAGTGGGGCAGGCAATGGGGCAATTGGATAGTGGGGCAGCGGGGCAGTGGGGCATTGGGGTCGCGGTGCAGCGGGGCAGTGGGGCAGCGGTGCAGCGGGGCTAGAGGGGCAGCGGGGCAGTGGGGCAGTGGGGTAGTGGGGCAGCGGGGCAGTGGATCAGTGGGGTAGCGGGGCAATGGGGCCGCTGGGCAGTGGGGCAGTGGGGTAGTGGGGCAGCGGGTCTGTGGGGCAGTGGTGTAGCGGGGCAGTGGGGTAGCGGGGCAGTGGGACAGCTGGACAGCGGGGTTACGGGCAGAGGGGCAGTGCAGCGGGGCAGTGGGGCAGCGGGGAAGCGGAAAAGTGGGGTAGCGGGGCAGCGGACCAGCGGGGCAGTGGGGCAGCAGGGCAGCAGGACAGCGGGACAGTGGCACAGTGGACTGGACTGGACTGACGTGGGTTAGCAGAATTTAACGCGAGCGGAGCCGCGGGTAAAAGCTAGTTTATTTATATTATTGAGGACCTCCAACAAAAGATATACACAAAAAATCACAAGTGACAGATACAGGATTCTATCTGGTGTTCTCCTTCACTTACAGGAGGCCACAGCATGCACAAATTTAATGACTGAGCTAACTTATAATTAAGGTGAAAGTGGTGCCGATTCTCTTGTCACAAAATTCTCTAAACTAGACTAAAAATCACCTAAATTTAGTTTAGTCCTGTCAAACGACGTTTTCTATTCTGAAATTCACTTTAAAACTAATTTTTGGTTTGACAGGACCAAAATTAGTTTAGTTATTCAACATAGTAAAAATTGTTTTTTGCTATTCTGTAATTGACGTTTTTCACCTAATATTAGAAATGTCAACCTAAATCTGACTATTTTTAGAAGGCATCAAAATACATGTCGACTATAATTAGTTATCAACAACCAAAATTGCAAAGCTTATTTTATTCATTTTTATAGTTTTTAGGTAGTTTAAAATAAATAATGGATGCCTACTATGTGGTTGCAGCTGTTGTAGATTCAGCAGAAAGGTAAATTGTTCATAGAAATATACAATGAAATTTATAATTTCGATAAGAAGAGGTACCTATATAATAAAGGTTAAGAAGTACATAAACCCATACAATGGGAAAAAAAAATCTATGTTTGACATTCAATTCTATCATTTTATGCTAATATGCACAGCTAATATGTGTCCTGTGTGTCCATAAAAAGCCTGAATTTTAAAACATTTTTTTTTTCTAAAACATTCCAGCTATAATATTAAAATCAAAGCAGTTTGATATTTTACTGCACTGTGTAACAAGTGACGGAAATATTCAGGGCAGCAACGGATCCGTCCGTTTCATTTTATGCAGTTTTTTTTGCCAGGTTTTGATCTTATTCCTATTATTAGCTTTATACAGGGATTGTAAAAAATCGGGATTTCTTTGTCGAAAATCGGGAGACCGGGAGATTTTTAGGAAAATCTGTGAATTTCCCGGAAAATCGGGAGACCTGGCAACAGTGTTTGTAATCCTGCGTGGTACATACTTTTTGGCTTTTATATTCTATTTTATTCAACTTTTTTGAGAAATTTCGTGTCCTGGGTGCTAGAACTTTTTAACCACGTCTTTAAAAAGGGAAATTCCAGCTTTTTAAATTAAAGAAATAGTTTATTATTGTGATTGCCCATGGAATTCAAAGATCCTTGCGTTTTTTGCAAATAGCTCTGTTTCTCGTTGTTTAAGATATACAATATGATACGCTGCAATAAAATAACAATATGTCTCCTTTGATAGGTACTCTTGGGCCCGTATTACAGAAGGTTCCTCAAGTACAGTTTAAACTCCAATCACCTGATCACTACTTAAGGATAGAATCGTTACAAGAGTATCGGTCTTATTCCAGAACGGTAATTATTATAAACTTTAATTCAACAACATAACACACGAATTTGACCTGAATTAAAATAGAAATCTCTACTCAAGCGTAGTCTGGACCACACTAGAGTGATTGATTACAGATCAAATCTCTGCTCAAATACCGAAACAGGTGACAGTATAAAATAAAGCTAAACTCAGCTGAACTGTGATCAATAAATCTCTGCTTGAGGAACGTTCTAAAATCAAAGCCACAGAGTACATTATAATATACTGAATCAAAGCTCAACTCAAAACTAGTTTTAAACAGTGATCAACGCTTGAGTATCGTTCTGTAATACGGGCCGTAGAAAATAATAACCAAGCTCTTTAATCTGATCACATTATTCCAATTTATGTATTTTATTTAAAATACTAGCTTTTACCCGCGGCTCCGCTCGCGTTAAATTCTGCTAACCCACGTCAGTCCAGTCCAGTCCAGTCCATTCCAGTCCAGTCCACTGTCCCACTGTCCCGCTGTCCCGCTGCCCCACTGCCCCGCTACCCCACAGCCCCGCTATCCCACTGCCCCGCTGCCCCACTATCCCACTGCCCCGCGGCCCCACTGCCCCGCTGCCCAGCTGCCCCGCTGCCCCACTGCCCCGCTGCCCCGCTGCCCCGCTGCCCCGCTGCCCCACTGCCCCGCTGCCCAGCTGCCCCGCTGCCCCACTGCCCCGCTACCCCACTGACCCACTGCCCCGCTGCCCCGCTACCCCACTGCCCAGCTGCCCCGCTGCCCGCTGCCCCGCTACCCCTCTGCCCCACTGCCCCTCTACCCCACTGCCCCACTGCCCCGCTAACCCACAGCCCCGCAGCCCCACTGCCCCGCTGCCCCACTATCCCAATGCCCCGCAGCACCGCTACCCCACTGCCCCACTACCCCGCTGCCCCACTATCACACTGCCCCAAAGCCTGCCCCGTTGCCCCACTGCCGCGCTGCCCCACTGCCCCGCTTCCCCACTGCCCCGCTGCCCCCCTGCCCCACTGCCCCGCTGCCCCACTGCCCCGCTTCCCCTCTGCCCCGCTGCTCCACTGCCCCGCTTCCCCACTGCCCCGATGCCCCCCTGCCCCACTGCCCCGCTGCCCCACTTCCCCACTGCCCCGCTGCCCCGCTGCTCCACCGCCCCGCTGCCCCACAGCCCCGCTGCCCCACTGCCCCGCTGCCCCACTGCCCCGCTGCCCCGGCTCCCCACTGCCCCGCTTACCCACTGCCCCGCTTCCCCGCTGCCCCGCTGCCCAACTGCCCCGCTGCCCCACTGCCCCGCTGCCCAAATGCCCCGCTGCCCCACCATACCACTGCCCCACTGCCCCGCTGCCCCACAATCCCACTGCCCCGCTGCCCTGGTAACCCACTGCCTCGCTGCACCACTGCCCCGCTGCCCCTCTATCCCACTGCCCCACTGCCCCATTGCCGCGCTGCCCCACTATCACATGGCCCCACTGCCCCACTATCCCACTGCCCCACTGCTCCGCTGCCCCGGTAACCCACTGCCCCGCTGCCCTACTATCCCACTGCCCCGGTAATCCACTGCCCCACTGCCCCACTACCCCACTGCCCCGCTGCCCCACTATCCACCTGCCCCACTGCCTGCCCCGCTGCCGCACTCCCCTACTGCCCCGCTACCCCGCTAACCCACGGCCCCGCTGCCCCGCTACCCCACTGCCCCACTATCCCACTGCCCCGCTGCCCCGGTACCCCACTGCCCCGCTGCCCCGCTGTCCCATTGCCTCGCTGCCCCGCTTCCCCGCTGCCCCACTGCCCGGCTGCCCCGCTGCCCCACTAACCCACTGCCCCACTGCCCCACTGTCCCACCGTGTCACCGTCCCACTGCCACTGTCCTACTGTCCCACTATATCACTATCGTCCCGTCCCATGTCCCATGTCCTGTCCCATGTCCCATCCTATGTCCAGTTCCATGTGCCGTCCCACTGTCCTGTCCCATGTCCCGTCTCATGTCCCGTCCCATTTCTCGTCCCATGTTCCGTCCCCTGTCCCGTCCACTGTCCCGTCCCCAGTCCTGTCCCCTGTCCCGTCCCCAGTCCCATCCCCAGTCCCATCCCCTGTCCACTCCACTCCACTCCATCGTACATTACTATCCGCTCGTGCAAATGCATAGAAGCTTCGATCTGTCGGGTGAGTACGCAACCCACGAATTATTGTTTTTCTTTTTTTCTTTCTTTCTTTCTTTCTCAAAACCCATACCAGTTTTTAAGTCAGATCATCAGCTTTCAAACAAAAAAAAAATCATCAAAATCGGTCCAGTAGTTTTAGCGTGATGCTGGAACAAACAAACAAACAAACAGACGTTTACAATTTTATAATAGTTAAGATAAAACAAAAATGTACTTTATTTCGTGACATGATTTTTTCTTCTTAATTTTAATGATAAACTAATAATTCCAAATATAATTATTATTTAATTTCCTTCTGTTTTTGTGAACTTTCGGTCATTCCATTCACTCTTTAATAATTTTTTTAAGATGTACTGGTAACACCGCCAATTCAACTTAGATGCGTCAAACTCAATTATTAGCGCTGTCAACAAGTTTTCTAAAATAAGAAAAAGATAAACACAGAATAAGTTTTATGATTTTCTAAACAAAAATTTGTAAATTTTAGTTATAGTTAGGTTTAGGTGGGTGTACAAGAGAATCGGCACCAGTATTAACTCAACTAAAAACAATACAATAGAAGCGTTTTACCTTACAATAAAACGCATATTAATTTACTTACCTTATTCGAAGCTTATTTAATTTGAGATAGGCACTACGTTTCCCGCCTTATATATCTTTCTCTTTCTTTCATATACCCTTCCCTTTCTAACCCCACCACCTGGCAGAGTGGAGGCGAACTGAGTGAGCCGCCATCTTTATTTCTCATTGTGTCGAAAATCACCAGGTAGACTTTAAAGTATAAGCTTCGAATAAGGTAAGTAAATTAATATGCGTTTTATTGTAAGGTAAAACGCTTCTATTAATTTGACTTGACCGTTATTCGAAGCTTATTTAATTTGAGACCTGTTTGTTATCGCCTGGTGGTGGTGAGTGGTGGCACTGGTGACACAGACGCCAATGTGAATGATAATTGTATGTTTTAAGTAAACTTATAAATAAAATTACAAATTTAGTGTCATTTGAATAAATCAAATGGATCTTAGTCTTTTCTTTTTATTTGATAAAGCAAGAAAATTTACAAGTGTAGGTATCTATTGATACACGTAATATAGTCATATTTGACTATTGAGTTTATTATAATATTCGTTTTACCTTGTTTAATAATATAATATCAGAAATAAGAAATCAACAAAATCAATCAACATGATCAAATAACATGATAATAGTGGTATTTATAGATGAGGGTAGAACTGTTCTACTGATTTTGTGTTTTTAGAGGCCTCTGCAGAGCGAAAACTGCCAGGCATTGCAGTTATCCCCGTACATATAAGTAAATATCTAATCCACCATTAAATGATTGTCTTTGAAACAGCTTTGACTTCCCCTCTTGTAGAAACAAACAAATTAGGGAAATATGCCGAATTTCTGCGATTTTTGAACAATTCGATTGTTATTTTAATCCAATACTGGATCCAAATTATTGCAATCTTAATTAGAATACAATCTACAGCCCGACTGCTGGTGATCCGAAAAATTAGTATTTAAACCGAAAACAGGCCACAAGATAATAGAGTATCAGTTTGAATACAATATCCGAATCAGTTCTTAATAAAGTCGTGTATCCTTCGGCCAGAGCATAAAAGTAGTTTGAAGTATCTACGTATTTGCACTTGGAAAATAATGTCGTGTGCACAGTTATAACTATTTAGATATGCAGCTAGGTTATCTATGATCCAAATCGGTGGTTTAGATTTAATCGATTTCTCTAATGATATAATTTAGCACTTGTTCTGTTTAACTAAAATATGAGAACTAATTTGGCCGGCAATATCTGGATTACAAAGAGTGGAAATTGCAGATTTGTGCCACAAAATCGTATTATAGGATAGCTTGTGTACTAGATAAAGGTCAGATAGAAATCTAGCTACTTCTCTCCCGATAGGATTCTATTGAATAATTTAGTGTTGCTCAGACCAGGCTAGCCATCTTTTCTAAGCAACATCATAAGTTTTTACTGTAGAAGGCCCCATGACCTCTTCAGTAATTTTACTTGGCTATCATTTCAATCTTATAGGTCCTCGGAACAACCCAACCTCTCCATGCTTCGAGGGTCAAGTTCTGTCTTCGGAGCTAGGAGTTCCGTTGACAAGTCTATCAGGACTTCATCGAAATTCCGAATCGTGAATGGGGCTGCTAAGGCTCGGGCCTTCAGATCTGCCCGTCAATAGACTAGATCCCTGTATGAAACTATCAGGTAGGAATAGGATGGAAGAGTACTTTGGTAATCAAATAAGTTGGGGAAAAACCCACGCCAGTTGGAAGTTGCACTGTCGAGAGAACGCATTGTGAAACAACGCTTGGTGATCGTTTAGATCTAGAGAAGCATAACTCACAACTTTGTGACCTCGACTGGAGGCAAAGAGCTCTATCCATGGGATCACCCATTTGGCAGTCTCTGTGCATCTGGTCAAGAGACACCATTCCGGATTAACACGACGTCTTCTAAGTCACGACAAATAGTCAGCATGGATGTTGTCCATCCCGGGGATATGGAAAAGTTCAAGTGAATTTGGTATTCCTCTAGAATTTAGAATAACTGGTCAATCAGATTCATCAGTGGTGCAGATCTTGTGCCTCCTTGTTGTCGGAGATATGCGAATACAGTTTTGTTGTCGCATTCAACCAGTATTGTACTCCGAGTCTCCGACACAGGAGCTGAGAATGATCTTGTAATACTTTTGGAATGACAAGCATTTCTACCTGGAAATTGTAGTGTAAATGTCTCGTAATTTGCCCAAAGACCTGACAATGATCAATTATCTAATCGAACTCCCAATGTAATATCGGAGGCATCCGTTATTGGGTAAAGGGATAGCGGAGGTACATGAACTTGCAGTTCTGTAGACACCACGTTATGTTGTTCCTGGCTTCGATAAGAATTAAATGCCATTTCAGTGGGGCAATTGTGTAATGCATTCACTTTGACATTAGCTTTCATTTTGAAATTAAAACAATATCTGTACGTGGTATGTAGTTGCCGATAACACGGATTCTCAAAACACACGAAGCAATGAACATTGAAATCCAGATGATTGCGATCGCGAGTGAGTTACGCAATTCGGCAGCTGGTTCAATTTCAACATTTAGTTCAGAAGGCCTATAAAGTTCGGAAATTGAGACGGCCTTCTGGAACAGGAAACTTGCAAAATTCAGAAGTCTTGCCAGACTCTGGATCTGGTCGAGGTTTGTACGTTCTTGTTTTAACCTTCGGGACAGCTTGGCAAGCAGAGAAGGCAACTTCTCTTCTCGAAAGAAGATGCTTCTGATTCGTCAGTTTTACTGGACGCCCAAATACGCCAAAGCTTTTGACGGCGCTAGTATAGGCTTTTCGTAATTTATAATACACCCTAGTGTCTCTAGAGTGTGAATGAGAACATTTGCATGTTCCTTTAAGATTTCATCTTCTTGATGAAATATAAGGAGTTGTCCAAGCTTGTACTCCAGAATTCGTATTCCTCATTTTTTGAGCATTTGGGCAACCCGATTTGTCACTAATGCGAAGGCCTTGGGTGCAGTATATACTCAGGCTACAAGGTAAACAAGTAATTTCCAAGAGCTCTTTCTGGTAAATAAGGCGTAAGCCTGTTTTGTGGCTGCGAGCCACGCAAATATGAAATTTTGTCGTATTCCTCGTTTCGAACTGATTGACGGCCCTCAAATGAAAATGGGCCGGGGCAGAGCCGACGCTTATGGAAACCAAGAACATTGACTATAGAGACAGTTATTGCTCGTTTGGTGATGCCCTAATCTCCCATTTTGTCGACGACGCTGGTCATTTCCAATGAGCAAGGAACCACCATGCCTTTTATTATGTTCCTTGGATGGATCAGTGGGTCTTTGACGAAAGGGTATGCGATACCCTGATATCATCTTTAGTATCACATCTGATACTCCAAATTGATCCCACTGAATTAAAAGGATTGCCAGACGACCTGATTTAAGTGCATCATGTCAATATTTTCGACGCTTACAGTCTCCATGTGTTATTGGACGACGACGATGTTCATTTCTGCCCGGACTTAGATTGATTTCCATGTTCAGTCTGGTTTCGTAATAAAATGTCCCACGATTATTCGGTGCGACCGAGTGTTCATCATAACAGTGAATTGTAATCACCCTGCGGGGTGCTTGACAGTAGCCCTGTACACAGCTTTGAATATAGTATGATCCGTGTTGATAACCCTGCGAGGGTATTTTACGGGTCCCGTGCTCCTGCGAGGAGACACTATCGTTTATTTGTCTGCACCTGCGAGGTGGTTGTGTCAGATGTCTACAAAGGCCAAAACTAGTTGCGTACTCCACCAGCCTTTTCCACCGCAGCTGTGAATCTTTTTGCATTGAACAAGTTTGAGGATGTTGGCGGCATCTTTCTTAGCGTAGGCTTCACCAATGGATCCTTCACTTGTTTGGTTATGCAATCTCGACGCATTTACAAAATCTCAGTGCGATGGCCACAAGCTAGCTGTAAAATATCTGTGGAAGTCTTGTAAATCACCACAAGACAAGCTTTGCCTATTTATTGTTAATAGTCTGAAGCGAATCTCTTTGCTTGAGAACGCACAAAGTTAAAGCAGCAAATGCTTTATTAGCATAGATCAAATAACGTGGAGACAGGAATCCTGCAACCTCTTGACTAACTCAATATCAGTAAAACCAGGTTTGTGATTTACGCCTTCTGACTTTCAGAATATCTGATTTCATTCCAATCGCTACTATCTAAATGTTGAAGGTCACATAATTATAAGTAAGTTTCAGAGGTCTTAGGCATAGAGGGATCTTTTAATTTAGTTTGAATATTAAAGATAACTTCATTAGGTGGGTCGATATTCGACGCATGATCACCTAATTCTTCGTAAAGATTACCACTAATGCCAGAAAAAGCAGAAATGGAATCATTTTCGTTGAGAAAGTAATCACTGGCTTTAATTTGACCGCCATTATCCAGAGTGGACAAAAATGTACGAAGATCACGTACCTGTTTCGTATATTTACGTAACTATGTTTGCCCCCCTTCCTTTTCTTATGATGACCATGGCGACGCTTTGGGGAGCACGATAAGGACGAAAAAGAATCACGATCGCTCTGAGAACTGCTACTGCTTGAACTCGAGCTAGTCGATCGTGGCTTATGCTGCATACCAGATGGTCCCATTAATGGTTCAGCCGCTGCATTTCGTACACACTTATTTCTCTCATCCATACTAAACAAGAGAGGCATTTAAATATAGGGTATGTATAAACGAATTAAATACGGGCAAAAATCCCGTAACAAAAAATTATTCGAACGGAAAAAACCGTTAATACAAGTTGTTTGACTACACATTTAGTACAGACAACACTATAAAATACGGTTCAAATTACCGATAATGAAAAATAATTATAACGGCAAACCGTAAATAAAAAATATTTGACTACACGTAGTAGTATAGACACTTCATCATAATGTACATGCACAGTGTAGTATAAAAAGTAAATAAATTGCATACCTGAAGACCTTAGGCAAGGTATCACTTGGTTAAAATTATAATTATATTTACTTACGTGTGGTTTTGCTACAAGTAATTATTTTTTCCTGTAGTTTCTTATTACTACACTTTAAAATAATTGTGCTTCACACGAAAATAACAAGAGTTATTGCTATTCAAGAGAATTTAGAAAAAAAATAAAAAAATATTATATTAAAATTGACAATAATGTGGTAGCGTTAGTGCTAGCACAACCGTACGTGGCGGGAAACTAGACGCCAATGAGAAATAAAGATGGCGGCTCACTCAGTTCGCCTCCACTCTGCCAGGTGGTGGGGTTAGAAAGGGAAGGGTATATGAAAGAAAGAGAAAGATATATAAGGCGGGAAACGTAGTGCCTATCTCAAATTAAATAAGCTTCGAATAACGGTCAAGTCAAATTAATATGAATGCTAGCCCCGCCTACATACGCACGCTTACGTCTTATACAAACACGCACACACTCGAATGAATAGGGTTGCTTGCCGCTCGCAATGCCGACTGCGTTCCAAACGCTTCTCAGTAGTTCTCAGAGATGGCGTTAGCTTGTGTAGCGAAACGAAAGTTATTCTTGCGCACGAACGCAGTGAGTTTGTACGGGCGGCGAAGAAAATAATTTAGTATTTTTAATTAGCTGCAGTAAATTGATAGTTTTATTTATTGTAAATTGTTACTTAAAGAGCTCGTACTACTGAATCACATTACTGAAGCTTATTAAAATACTATCAATCATTATATATATTGGAAAATAAAATAAACAGTTAATTAATCAAAAAAATGTATTTTATTATTATTGCCATAGAAATTATACATTATAATAAAACAAGTTTAACCGGATTACATCGCGTAAATTGCATCGGTTGTATCTGACGATGTAATCCAGTAAAATTTATTTTATTGTAATGTGTAGTGATCGCGAAAACCTAATAAATTATTAAACAAATTATACCTATATTACAAACACTGAAAAATTTACGCCTAAACGATTTAAATTGGCGGTTATTGAACCGTATGACATTGAAAATACGGAATCTCAAAAAGTTTTGTTTTGCAAGCATTACAATTTATAATAATTCATTCCTCTCTTATCATAAGTACGTAATTTTACAGTAAACAATCTCTCACTATAGTTGTAAAATTAAACTCTCTCGGTAAGTAGATACCTACCTACCTTTAATAAAATACAATAAATAGGTACTCAAAGGAACTTGCTTTCAAGCATTACAAGCAATGAATTACAAGCAAATTATTTTTTCCTTTTTGTCATAACTGGCAAAGTACAAAAAAATCTTTTAATTGTAAAATTAAATGCTGTTCGCTGTTCTGTAGTTCTACCTGTAAAGGTTTTTTGTGGCTTACCTTATTTCATCCTTCGGAAATCGAAAAAATCTTCTGTTTCCTTGTCTAGATGTAGACACACATCCGTGTGAAGCACAATACACTACCATTTTCAATTAAAATACAACTACAAACACCAAAAAATATATTGCGTGACGCACTCGACTGGCGATTGACATCCATTGAATATTGCAGTCCAACTTGCCGCCAAACTGCGGGCACGTGCGGGGCCGGGTGAGGAACTTAAATTGGCGGGGGGCGGTGAGTGGCCGTTCTGTACGTTAGTACTATTAGATATTCTGTGGTAATACAGTATTTGTTGGTAAACTACATATAATCAGACCAAATTTGACGCTGGTATGTGTTACCGTTTTGAAGATAGAGCAGGAACAAAAACGTTGAAAAAAATGCATGTTTTTTGAGGTTTCTTGTAAGGGAGGGGACTGCCTTTGGTTTTAGATTTTTTTTATTTTTAGTATGTCGTGATAAGCACTCTAGTAACACATATTCTTTTAAAATTTCAACTGGTTATCTATTACCGTTCAAAAGATACAGCCCTGTGACAGATAGACAGATGGACGGACAGCGTAGTGACAGTAATAGGGTCCCGTTTGGCATCCTTAGGGTACGGAACCCTAAAAACTAACTTCTATTCTTGGATTTATAAATGTTACTTTTTCGTAAATTCTTGCTTATTTTTAAGTGATGGTAATTTTCTTTGGCGTTGAAAAAACTCAATAACACTTTGCTCGACCCGGGAATCGAACCCAGGACCCCACACAGCAGTCGCGCTTGCAACACTAGACCAACGAGGCAGTCAAAAATAAATAAAACATAACAAAATTAAATTAAGGTTCCTAATCCCGAAAATCCCATTTGCATAGAATAGGTAATACTTCTCTTTTCTTATGCCATTTGTTCGAAAGTGATGAGATATATAAAGATAAATAAAACGACAAAATTCGATAATAAATGTAAAAAGTATTTATTTGGTTTATCATTTTTAAATCACATAATATTATAATATGAACATTATCGCTAACTATAAACATATAATATCAAAACTATACATGATTGGTTAATCAGTATGCTCCGAGCTGATTACAAGCGCCAATAAAGATTAAGAATGGATATTATAGGCAAGGGCCATTCGACTACACAGCCTTAATAGACGCCTATTGTTGAATATAATCATCATCATCATTTCAGCCGAAAGACGTCCACTGTTGGACATAGGCCCTCAAGCACGTTGGGGAGGATTTGCCATAATCGCCACGCTTGGCAGGCGGGTTGGCGATCGCAGTTGGTTGGTTAAATACTCAGAGAACGCTGCTGCCTATCCTCTGGTGAATCCCTTAGTCGCCTTTTACGACACCCATGAGAAGATATAGGGTGGTGAAATTCTTTGCGTCCGGCACCACACGGAATATAATGCGTACAATTAATTCTGTCAACTAGCTGAGGTACTACAAAGCGGGGTGCTGCAATCTGATTGGCCCTACCAAGGCCGCTATTGGCTATTCACTAACGCTGAAATATTTACGGCTTTGCTATACTTTTATTTCGTCCTTTTAAAATTCTTTGGAGTCCTTTATAAGTATATTAGCTACTTTTCAAACCATGATCATAAGATTTGTACTATTTTCTACCGAATATAATAATAACAATAATTTATTTTTAACTCTCTTTTACATCATAGTCTACAATAAACGTTCTAATTTGTTTCGCTTTTAATTTAACCTTGAAATCGTCGCCGAAAGGTTCTTGCGTATCTCGAGTCTCCTCTCGATTCTGTTCACGATTCCAAGTCCATTTTTCATATTCATCGGCCCACATATTTGCCGATAGCATTGTCTCCTTCATAGATTTTATTTCAATATTCTTTAATATATCTCTCATGTCAACTTCCACATCAGAATTTGCGCCTTTCTCCAAATAATTCTCGATTCTGATCAACAATTTTGAGTCCCATGGCTCTAAAGTCAGTAAATGTATTCCTTTTGGTAATTCTTTGTCCATCCAACTGAATTGGTTGTTCATTTTCAACCATTCGTCATACTTAATATTTTCTGCATTAGAGAATAAGACATGAGGACTTAAATGAACGCCGAAGACATTTTTTTTGATGATTTCTTTATCTTTGCCTATAATAATTCTATGTTTGCCTCTAGCTAGTAGACCTAAGTCATTAGCTGTTTCGTTTAAAGGTTCTGCTACACCAAAGGCATCATCACATAGTAATCTTCTATGTAACATCAATTCTATCTCTCCTTCAATCAGGGAGGTTCCACCTTCAGACCTATCAGTTAAAACCGTCATCCTCACATCATCATTTTCTATATAAATCTCATTAGTAACTGGATAATAATTTCCCGCTATCGGTTCAGCTAGAGTAACATTCCATTGCGGACGATAATTAAGCTTTCTTTTCAACATCTGTCTACCGTTGGAATCGGTATAATATTCACCATTGTTAAAAATGTTAGTTTCATATTTAACTACATATTCTTTTCCGAAGTCATCTACAATCGGTATTGGGCCTACGATCCATTCTGTTTCTATAAAGTTTAAGTTGTCATATAATTTGGTGTTTAGATAGCCGCTAGGATGGAGGTTAACTCTAAATTCTTTGACTATATCTCCGTTAATGATTTCAGTTTTTTGTATGTCAAGTTTCGTTGGGCTAGTGGCCAAAGGTCTGAAGATGTAGGCACCAGAGGACCTATGGGCTGGGTTGTGGTTGTCGCCACAGGTTCCAGTGTAGTAGTACATGCTAGGGGTAAAGTTTAAGAAAGAATGGTCAGGTAAGGTTAACTGTGTTATCCAGCCAGACGCGGTGTTTATGTTGAGTTTGTAGAACTGAAAAGAAGATAAAATTATACTTTTTACATAGAATGGAGATTAAACTTAATCTATTCGTAAACAGGCCTTTTTTTCGAAAAGGAAACTTTCAAATGGCTACCGGCCTTGTGGGAGAGAGGTTTCTTCGATGGCCATTTTCAGCACAGTAGAGGGGGGCTTCCGGGAATGGTTTTGGTCTCCTTCAAGGAGAGATCTTCCCGATGCGAAGGCATACGGCAACACGTGACCTCAGCGTGCCACCGTTATCCCTGAGGTCAGCCAGTGGACGCCCAAATACCCGGTTTGGACGCCCTTGACCTCGAAGTCGTAAACAGGCCTGCTAAATCTTGAATCTTTGAAAACCAAGGCGTTTCAACTAGTGATGCCGAAATATCGATGGTTCTACTATCGATAGTTGATCTTGCAAATCAGTTAGGCTATCGATAGTATCGATAGCGCAAAATGTGTTAATACTATTGTTAAAATTATGTGTTAAAATTCGCATGCCTACTAAAGGTGGATTTGTCGGACATCAAATGTGTAAAAACAGAGTGTATATTTAACATCTTCCGAACCATATCCTAGCGAATAAATATCTTTATCTTTATCATGTCTAATAGTATCGATAGTATTAGACATAAAAGATGTCTGTTCGACACCATCGGCTATTTTATATCCAGCCTCACTCCGGTGGATTTATTTAGAAGCCGGAGTTATCAATCTCGGACATAGCATGCAACGTGAAGTTACTTCAGTCCCGGATATATTAAACGGATATGGATATGGTAATCGGACACATATCTTTACTTGGAATGATATATTACATATCCAATCTTTTACCGGAGTTAGTTAGCCCATGTCCATTTTAGAGAACGAATTCAGCAACTTTCCTTTCGGATTTGAAATACTTTTGGACGGTTGTTCATCATTACAGCCAAAAGACGTCCACTACTGGACATAGGCCTCCCCCAATTAAGGGGGGGATATGCCATAATCGCCACGCTTGGCAGGCGGGTTGGCGATCGCAGTTGGTTGATTAAATACTCAGAGAACGCTGCTGCCCATCCTCTGGTGAATCCCTTAGTCGCCTTTTACGACACCCATGAGAAGAGATAAGGGACGGTTGTTAATACAGGAAAAAAATTTAACTAGTGCGCAAATTTTTTTTGGTGGTTCGGTATGAGTAATATAACACATTTCGATTAATTGTTCAATACTTTTTTTTTATCCGACGGCTGGCTCAAGCGGCCGTCCGGGAGGGGGTTGTACCCCCGATGCAAATGAGCCGCATGAGCCAGCCGTCGCGCGCTTTCATTGCATTGTTATTACGAACAGAATATGTCCATATTTTTCTGATTTTAAGTCGGATAAAAAAAAAAAATTGAACAATTAAATAAATAAATAAATATTTTTGGGACATTTTTACACAGCACCATTTAGTCCCAAACTAAGCAGAGGTTGTACTATGGGTACTAGACAATGGATATAATACTTATATACTTTCTTTTTTCGTCCGTGTGGTGCCGGACGTAAAGAATTGCACCACCCTCTTTCTTCTCATGGGTGTCGTAAAAGGCGACTAAGGGATTCACCAGAGGATAGGCAGCAGCGTTCTCTGAGTATTTAAACAACCAACTGCGATCGCCAACCCGCCTGCCAAGCGTGGCGATTATGGCATATCCCCCCGCCCCCTTTGGGTGGAGGCCTTTATCCAGTAGTGGACGTTTTTCGGCTGAGATGATGATGATAATGATGATACTTTTTTTTTTGTAAATACATACTTATAGTACATAAGAAACACCCAGACCAACACAAACACTTATGTTCATCACACAAATATTTGTGTCCTGTGGGAACCCACGACCTCGTGATCAGCAGTCCGACCCTCGAACCACTAGACCACAGACGTTGTCACCAATTAATGGAAATGTGTTCTAACTCATACTGAACCACCAAAAAAAATTTGCGCACTAGTTAAAAAAAATCCTGTATATCCCATATCTTCCCAGTGATCCATTTTTGGAACAGTAACATTACCAATTTTTTTTTTATACAAATATCGCAAGTCCTTATTCTTTTTTTTCGTTGGGGTGACACTGAATTAGTTGTTTGTTAAATACGCGCGCCAAAAAGATAATTGCGCGCGCATTTTGATTGTAATTATTGTTTAGTTAGGAGTAATTTTCACAAAAATGGCGTCACACAGTCGGTAAGTAAAATTTATTTATGATTTTAGTAAAATTACATATTTTCTTGCGAATTATAATTGAATTTAGTATTGTTTTATAATACCTATAGTAAAATAAATATATATTTTGAGTATTTAGTGTATATGACATGTTTTCCGACACCGTTCCATTTTTCAAACAATGGGAACATATGACGCTGTTATCATTGGGAAAATGTATGAATACATTCGGCTTAGTATTGTATGTTTATGTTGTAGATTGATAGTAAATTACATAATTTCGTATTTATAAAATGATGATGATGTGTTGGAAGCTGATCTATGAATATATAACTCACCCCGACAATTTTGATAAGAACGACGAAGACAGTGGCAATGAAAAATATACTGATATCAACTGCTTGTCTCAGCACCAGCTATTAGCAGAAGCAGAACTACGGGCCAAGGTATCTGTAGAGGTACGGATAGAGGAACTGCAACAGCATGAATCCCAAGAGGAAGAGCCCATTCTAAGCACGGTACAAAATCCACCTCCTCAAAATAAGTAAACGATTTCGAGGAAATGGCAAAATGTGGATATTCCTCAAAAATCAGAATAAGGAGGTGGGAGGTTTTGATCGATTAGATCAGGGGCCTTACTCCCACGAGCTCTGAACCAAATCGAGCTAATGTCAATTCATAAAGAAATGCAGTTCGAATTGACACTAACTCGAATTCAAATTCGGTCGGGAGTAAGGCCCCAGAATGTTGGCTGTTGTAGAATCGGCATAAGGTTGAAGAAATGGTACTGGTTATTACTCATATTTCCTCTCAACGCTTACCAACTTTTACAGGTCGCCAGCTGCAAAGGAAAATGATGCACGTGACCTAATATCCTTCACCAGATATGTAGTGCAGTCGTACTTTATGACGAAATCCGTGACGAATGACAACACTGCATCCAACAGCACTATAACGAAAATGAAGTACCTACCCAAATCACCTTTAGCTGTTATAAAACGGGTTCCTTCAAGCGTTAGATTAGATGGAAAGGACCACGACATAGTGGATAACAGTAAGCAAAGTCGATGTGGCTTGTGTCATAAAAATACCACAAAGAAATGTGGTAAATGTGTGATTACTTTCATTCCGAGTGCTCAGTAGCATTTCATACAACCCCGTAATGTTACAGCATATTTTAATTTTATATTTTTTTAAGTAAACTTGTCTAAAATACTCTTTTTACAAGCTTTTATTTGATCTCCTTTCCGTTCATCTCTTCAAAGAAATTACATTTGCATATGTTCCCACTGTTCCATTATTGGATCGGTACCGTAATTCAAAAGGTCATTGACCGATTTTTTTTTTTACTGTATCCATTAATTACTTTGCCCAATAGCATAACCATATGTAAAAATTAGAAAAATCTGATTAGTATTTATATTGTTGGGATGATATGGGATATATATAGATTCCAGTCTAAACGAATTCTTACCTGATTACCCAGCTCCACTTCATCATCAAACTTCTCCACAGTTCTCGGTTCATCGGACAGCATTCTCATTTCTTCGTCGCTCATTTTAGGATACAGTACCTTCCCCCTACCCCCCTTTTTATCAAACACCCTTCTGTTTTCCTTCAAAAACTTCTCGAGAGCTAAAATTTCTTGATCATTCTTGCCATCTTTAAGAATTTCCAAATTAGCGTCTGTGTAGTCTTGGTTTGCAATTTCTGGAGAATGTACTGGGGCTAAAGGTATGTTATTTACTTTTTTGTTTAAATTATCTTTTAGGCTAACATCCTCGTTATCTTTTAAGCTATCATCGGTATCTTTTACGGTATCATCTAAACCATTAATAATGGGTTTAGTTTTCCAATAGTCGTTAATGTTGCTAGAATAAAAATTGTAATCTTTTTCAGCGCTTCGTTTTGAGCGGGAATTCTTTTTAATGTATAGCGATGTGTATGATAGAGGTTTTAGTGTTGTAATAAAAACTATTTCTTGTGTCGCTTTTGACAGTCTTGTCGGTATAGTTTTTACTCTGTTTGGTAGGTTTACCATTTGTGTTTTAATTTGAATACCTGTAAATAAAATGTGAGATGATTATTGCTTTTGTTTTATTATTGTGGCATACTGCCTTAATTGACAGTTGCACCGCTACATTTACTAATCTACAGTAACATAGTGACGCACGGATTTGGGTCATTAGCATTATATAAATATAATTGAATGTATTAGACTTAAGGCATTACTATGGAGACTTGGATAATATAAACTTGTTCTACATGTATTTTACTGAGTTTCTCTGAACATCAAGACATCCTCTGCCAACATATTACATGGCGACCCTTTACCAGAAGAATTGGAATGGCGTTAAGAAGTTGTAATAATGAAGAAAGAAGACCACAACTAAGAAGATAACATTCGCAAGAACGAAGATTCCTGTACCCGTATAGAAGAGTTCCCGTAACATTACAGAAGAGCTCCTGTAACGTTTTAGAAGATGTTTCACTGGTTCCTGAGAGAAGACGGAGACGAGTCCAGGGTATAGCCCGGCCAGAACGAGCGGTGTCCAGGGTAATCCCGGCCCACGTAATCTAGGGTGTAGCCCGGTCCAATCATCGTACCCCATAACAGCACGTGGCATCGGCAGCGACCAACGTGATAACCACGTAGCGCCACGTAACTTCATCGTCGCGTCACCCAGTCATCGTCCGGCCCGTCAGCAAAATGAACAGCGATCAACTGACCCACTTTCATAGCTAAGTGCAAAATTATTTAATTATTTTCTGTACGATACCTACTTTTTATGTTGTTTCTTTTATGATAGTTTATTATGACCGATAATTTAATAGAATGTCGCAATAAATTACAATATATTAAAGAATATTTAGTAAAAATAGGGCCAGAACGCAGGCAAAAATTTAGTATTTGTAAAAAAATTGAAGAAGCCAATGCAATATTTTCCCAAGCTAAATATATTTTGTCTCAGATTGAACAGTCAAACTTAAGTAGTCAAAATAGAGAATCCATCAGTAGCATAGTAGATCAAATTAAGAGTATTTATGACAAAATACAAAGTTTAGTGAAATTTGTTGATTCGAGTACTCAGACACAAGCTCAAACAGATATTAAAATGTCGGAATTCGATTTAAAAACTGCAATAGCCTTGTTACCTGTAATGTCAGGACAAGAGCAAACAACAAAACAGCTAATAGATGCGATTTTATTATATAGCAGTATGATAAGTGATGTCTCTCAGAAACCCTTAATCAATTTCGTTCTCAAAACTAGATTGTCTCCTAGTGCGAAACTGCGTTTGAAGTTATCTTACGATAGCGTACAGTTGTTAGTCGATGATATGCGAAAGTATTTACTTCCTAAAAGGTCTGCTGAAGCGATCCAATCGCAATTATATCGTGCTAAGCAAGGACGTCGCTCTATAGAATCCTTTGGTAATGAGATAGAGGAACTCTTTGTCAATCTCACTATTACTCAATCGGATGATGATTCCGCCAAATATGAATTGTTACGTCCTATCAATGAAAAGACAGCCATCAAACGCTTTGCGGATGGTTTGTCAGATGAGAAGATTAGTACCATTATAGCTGCCAGGCAATTCTCGTCCCTTCCAGAAGCTATTAGAAGTGCTTTAGATGAGGAATCCTCATCATCGAGAGATAATGAAGTTATGAATTTTAGGCGTTCAGATTCTTATATGCCGAACAATGCGAAAAACTGGTCTGTCCGTCGCAATAACTTTAACGGTCGTAATTATAAAAATGATCAGAAACATGATTTCCCTAATAATTATTATTCGCAATCACGTACTTTTGTAAACTCAGGTCAAAGAGGTAAATATCCTCAGGCAAACTATAGAAATTCACAGAATGCAAAACGCGCTCCATACGTACAGCACACTCAGCAAAATGACGCGGAATGTGTAGACAATAGTGTCAATGACACTAATTATGTGAATAATAACAGTATCAATGATATGGATAATTCAAAAAACCAGTTTTTTCGTTCCTAAATTAGAATGCAGCATATTTAGTTATAATAATACTAGCATAGTGAAATGTACTGCAGATTCTACCTACCCCATAGCTTTTCTTGTAGATAGCGGAGCTAGTTTATGCGTTTTAAAGTACGAATGGTTACAATCTAAGACTAATTTAATTAATCGTATAGTTCCACATAAGGTAACGATTAAGGGAATAAGTGGTAACTTGATTTCTGAAGGATATATTTATTTGAATTTACATTTTAATAAGGAAATATTTGAAGCAAAATTTTATGTCTTCCAAAACTTATCTTGTGCAGCTAATGGAATTTTGGGCCATAATTTTTTCAAAAAATACAATGCTGTAATAAGTTATAAAAATAGTTCATTGATATTAGAAAATAATGGAACTCTAATATCGATACATATACTGGGTAATAATTATAATAGGTATTTGTTTACGATTCCGCCGCGATGTGAAATAATCCGGTACATACCTACTGATATACACGAGGATTGCGTTACATTAGCACAAGAAATATGTAAAGGTGTTTTTATTGCTGGTTTGATTACGAAACCCAAAAATGGGCAGATCCCAGTACGAATCCTGAATACGACAAATAGTGAGGTTGAGGCAGACTTATCAGGATTAGAAATAAACATAGCGAATAGATTCGATATCCTTAATTTTGAGGAATCATCATATAAAAAATCTGATAGAGTAAAAACCTTGTTTAATTTACTCCAGTTAAATCAGTATTTAAACGAAGAAGAACAAATAAGCATTGAGAAAATTTGTGCAAAATACTCCGATGTTTTCCAATTACCAGGAGATAAACTTAGCACAACAAATTTATTAGAACATAATATTACATTAAAAAAAGAGGTTAGCCCGGTGTATAACAAGCCTTATAGGATTCCGCATGCTTTGCGTAGCGAATTACAAAAACAAATACAACAAATGCTTGATAACGATATTATTGAAGAGACTACATCAGAGTGGTCCAGCCCTGTTTTACTTGTGCCAAAGAAATCAGATAAGTCAGGCGAGAAGAAATGGAGGCTGGTTATTGATTATCGTCAATTAAATAACAGAATTATTGATGACAAGTTTCCGTTGCCAAATATCACGGAAATTCTAGATTCACTTTCTGGTAGTGTATATTATTCTAAACTGGATTTATCTCAAAGTTACTATCAAATTAACCTTTCAGAAAATTCTAGAAAATATACGGCTTTCAATCTTGACCGCATGTATCAATTATCATTACAAAAAGACTCACGGAAATATACAGCATTCACGACTGATAAGATGTACCAAATGAAGCGTTGTCCAATGGGACTTAAGACAAGTCCAAGTGTTTTTTCTAGACTTATGACTATTGCTATGGCAGGATTAAATTACGATAAATGTTTTATTTATTTAGATGACTGTGTAGTTTTGGGGAAATCATTAATTCATCATAACAAGAATCTCACTAGTGTTTTAGAACGGCTGAGAAAAGTTAATTTAAAATTAAACCCACTAAAATGTGAATTTTTACGTAGGGAAATTATTTATCTAGGTCATAAAATTACTCCAGAAGGCATTTATCCGGATCCTACTAAAGCTATCGTGTTAGAAAATTATCCGAAACCTACAAATGTAGATGAAGTAAAAAGATTTGTTGCATTTGCAAATTATTACAGGCGCTTTATTAAAAATTTCGCCGACATTGCATACCCTCTTAATAAATTATGCAAGAAGAACGCAACTTTTGAATGGTTGCAGGAATGTGAATCAGCATTTAATACTTTAAAACATGCGCTCTGTAATCCACCTGTGTTAGGATATCCAGATTTTTCGGAAGACAATAAATTTATATTACACACAGACGCATCTAAAGTTGGTTTAGGCGCCGTGCTGTCTAACAGTAACGGACAAGTAGTAGCATACGCGAGTCGTAATTTGAAACCCGCAGAAACTCGGTACCCAGTGATAGAGTTAGAATTATTAGCCATGGTGTGGGCAATTAGGCATTTTAAACCATATTTGTATGGGAAACAATTCAAAGTTATTACAGATCATAAACCGTTGGTGTATTTATTTGGAATGACAGATCCATCGAGTAGGTTAACAAAATTTAGATTATTTTTAGAAGAATACGATTTTACTGTTGAATATCTTCCAGGTCGGCAAAATGCCGCTGCAGATGCGCTAAGTCGTCTTTCTTTAAATATTACGGATTTGAAAAAAATTAATGAAAACGTAGTATCTGTCATGACGAGAGCTCAGTCACGTAAACTACGGCAACAAACGAACATTAATAACACAGACTTGACACCTGATTTACTTTCAACTTCAAGGTCCCCTCATCCTAAAGTTGTAGGAATTCTCAAAAGACCTATTGAAAGTATAGAATTAATTTTAAGTCCAAGAAGTGTAGGTAGCAATACTTCGAGTGAATCAAACATTCTTAGTGATAGTGGTCACTTTCAGTTCGTTAAATTAGAGTCAGCAATTTATCTAAAATCCCGATCGTTTCCTACCGTAAGCGTGTTAGCGAGGGACTTAGAAACATTTTGCAAAAGACTTAATGCTGAAGAAATAGTTTTGATGAAAAATAAAGACAATTCGCATATCATTAAAGAGTTTCTGAGAGAAATGAATAATTTGAAAGATAACTTCCCGCGATTGTTAATAATCAAAGACTTAATAAGAATAAATGATAAGGATGAAAAGACAGTTATCTTAAATGATTTCCACCTTTTACCTACAAGTGGGCATGCAGGTGTAAATAGAATGTTAAATAATATAAAAAAATATTATTTCTGGCCAGGCATAAGTTATGACGTCACTGAGTATGTGAAAAAGTGCAAAGAGTGTCAAACTCAAAAACACACTAATAAAAAGACTAGAGAGCCAATGTCTTTAACGACGACTCCTAGTAGTGGTTTTGAAAGAATTAGCTTAGATATAGTTGGGCCTTTAGATATAGACAATTATAATTATAAATATATTTTAACTCTTCAATGTCATTTAACAAAATTTGTTGAGGCTTACCCCCTAACAAATAAGGATACTAACTCAGTAAGTAGATCATTTGTTAATAATTTTATTTTAAGATATGGAATTCCCAAAGAAATCATAACCGATCAGGGAACTGAGTTCATGTCAAGTGTTATGTCAGAAATTTGTAGCCTGTTAGGAATAAAAAAGATACATTCGACTGCATATCACCATGAGACAATAGGAGCATTAGAAAACACTCATAAGAGTCTAGGTGCTTATCTGAGAATACAGTGTAGCCAAAACAAAAGTGATTGGAGCAGCTGGTTAAATTATTGGTGTTTCTCCTTTAATACTGCTGTGAACTCAGAGACAAAATATACGCCGCATGAACTTGTATTTGGCAAATTATGTAATTTACCTAATAATCTTAACCATAGCTTAGACAAAGTAGAGCCTCTGTATAATTTTGATAGTTATCCATTAGAATTAAAATATAGATTACAACGTGCTCTTATAGATGCTAGAAATAATCTTATAATTAGTAAAAATAATAGAAAGTCGTTGTATGATAAGAAAATAAATTCTGTAAATTACAAACCCGGTGATTTTGTACTCTTAAAAAATCAAACTGGAAATAAATTAGACAATATTTATTTAGGACCCTATGAAGTCCTCAAAGATCTGTCGCCTAACGTTGAAATATTAAAAAATAATAAACCATATGTTGTTCACAAAAATAATACGAAATTGTATTGTAACCATGAATTATAGAATTTTTGTATCAACATTTTATTATTATTCTATTATATAAAAATTAAAAAAATGTAAGACACAACTGCCTGCGTCAAACATTTTTCATTTTAAAATCCGGGGGTGTAATGGCACCTTTTCGGGGGAGGTGTGGCATACTGCCTTAATTGACAGTTGCACCGCTACATTTACTAATCTACAGTAACATAGTGACGCACGGATTTGGGTCATTAGCATTATATAAATATAATTGAATGTATTAGACTTAAGGCATTACTATGGAGACTTGGATAATATAAACTTGTTCTACATGTATTTTACTGAGTTTCTCTGAACATCAAGACATCCTCTACCAACATATTACATTATTTTGCTGAGGCAATTCAATATGATTGATAAGTTATTCTAAATAAACATTATACACAATGTTATTTTTAGTAAAGAGACTTGAAATACCCCAAAAGATTTATATCAGAGAGAGAGAATCCAAGAGAGTAATTTTGAACGTTTTTAGTTACGAGAATTCGGCTTCAGAATTACGCGAACTAAATCAACGTTTTCAAATTAAGAGACTTGGATCGATTGACGTTTTTGAAATAACAAAACTTGAAAAAAGACTGTATACAGATCAGCACAGAATCATTGGTTGCTTACCATCTGGACCAAACACTTCGTACGAGCCTTCAACTACGGGTATCCTGATAGGTTCCGTCACAGACCAACCCAAAGGATTGTAGATGGTTACCTGGGAAAAAAGAAATTAATGATCACAATATTATTATGTACACGGTATAATCATAGTGTAATTATCTGTTTCATAGGCTACGTTCACTTATAACGCACTCAGTGTGAAAGTCATCCGGTGCGAATATCGCTCGATCATTGACGTTTTTCTCAGAGTTACTGAACGACTTCGGACGAACATATGAAACTGACACTACAACAATAAAGCACTGACAATTATGACAATCGAAATCTCAAATTATCTGTCATTTCATACTATTATCTGTCAATAGATAGCTACGCAATATCTTCTCGTCCAAAATACCGCAGTGTCTCAAGACGAAAGTCTTTGACCAGTGTGTGTTGCCAGTAATTACTTACGGTACTGAAACGTGGTCGCTCACAATGGGCCTGATAAGAAGGCTCAAAGTCACTCAAAGGTCAATGGAGAGGGCTATGCTCGGAGTGTCCCTGCGTGATCGAATCAGAAATGAGGAGATTCGCAGGAGAACGAAAGTAACCGACATAGCCCAAAGAATTGCCAAACTTAAGTGGCAGTGGGCGGGGCACATTGCTCGCAGAACAGAAAAAATAGGAATATTGATAGTCTATCGATATTCCAGTAATAGTGCGAAAATCGATAGAACTATCGATAATATCAATAGAAACGATAGCTCAAAATCAGGTAATACCATTGGTAATTTGCAATACTATCGATAATATCGCACGTCAATAGTGGAAACGTATTGTCATCCACGACGACTTAAATATCGATATTATCGATTATTTTAGACTATCGATACTTGCGTATTATACAATAGTTCCCTCTACGTTACCTACGTATTGAACGTTACTATCAAACATTTTGTTACTATCGACATGTCAAACTATCGATAGTATCAATAGTAAGCATTTGTAGAGCACAAATAATATCGATAGTATCGATAGCACAGACACCTTTTAAGTCTAATACTATCGATACTATTAGACATGATCCAGTGGGGTAGCTATGTAAACAAGGGCCCCGGGGCAAAAGTGAGAAGTCAAAAATTCTTGATTCAACTAGGATATTATAAAACTTTTTCGAACGTCGTTCATAGAGGCCAAGGGGCCCCTTGAGCTTGGGGACCCCGGGGCACTACCCCGCCTAGCCCTACGGTAGCTACGCCACTGAATGATCAATAGTATTAACACATTTTGCGATAGTATTGAAACTATCGATATCCTAACTGATTTTGAATGTGAACTATCGATAGTAGGACTATTATTTTATATTATTACGGCATCACTAGCAGAAGCTAGTTAATTGATATACGTACCACAAACTTGTCGCTGTTTTCAGAAATATCGCATCTTGATTCATTCAAATGACATCTTTGGAAATCAAAAATAGGTGGTTTCATTGCATCCTTCTGAGTTAATTTACTGAAAATAATAATAAATAATTAGATTTCTTTTTGAAGTGAAACTTCTATATAGACGGGGGTATTAGGATTTTGCTGTCACGAAAAAGCGTTACGGCCGCGTAAATAAACACAAAAAACCCAGACGTTCTAGTGGGATCCGAACGTGTGACTCTAATTTCATAACTCTAACACTGTCACAGAAATGCTATCGTGAACGATAACTTAGATGTCGAATTTAACTTACACTTACGTCTTTTGGTAACATCAAATTTTTTCTATTTACAATTTATATCTTTCGATATCGCTTCAATTGCGTAAATACGCAATTGAAGCGATATCGAAAGATAATAATAAACGAAATGTGTGCTGTGACACATGGTAGAAGTGAAACTTCAATGGACAAGTGGAAAAACGAATCGCAACGGACAAGTGGAAAAACGAATGGCAACTGACAAGTGGAAAAACGAACCGCAACAAAATTTTCACTTGAAGTTTTACGGGCATGTTTTCAAATTGTATAAGTACATTAACAGTCTGCCCGTAAAACTTCAAGTGAAAATTTTGTTGCGGTTCGTTTTTCCGCTTGTCAGTTGCCATTCGTTTTTCCACTTGTCCATTGAAGTTTCACTTCTACCATGTGTCCTAGCACACATTTCGTTTTTTTTTATACCACATGTTTAAAACTAAAGCGAGTTAATATTGCATTGTCATCCAGTCATCTTCCTAGCCCGGTATCACCCACTGCTGGGAGTGCTGGGTATAGGCCTCCTTTCGTTTTTGCCAGCCTCTTCGATCTTGTGCATCCCTCACCCAGGGCACTATAATCAGACCAAGTTTGACGCTGGTATGTATTACCGTTTTGAAGATAGAGTAGGAACAAAAACGTTTCGTTAGTGTCGGGTCGTTAAGTTCCCTTCAATATGGTTGAGTTAAGCGATGGCTGATGCTCGCGTCATGCTCGTGAACGGGTGTCGTCTGTCAGGACAGCTCAGCTCCTACATACTATGGCAACTCTTTTTACGTTTATTCCTAAAGGCAATATTTTCACTTTTAAACTCTTGTTTATTTCTGGCATTAACCTACATTATACTCACATTATTTGAATACATTTTATGTAATAAACAATAACCTATTTTAAAAAGAGTTTATCCATGGAGTTTCTTGCCGGTTCTTCTCCATAGGATCCACAATTTGGAACCGTGCAACTAGAGCCTGACATTTCAAAAGTGCCTGTAATTAGGTTTATTTGAAATAAAAAAACATTTGATTTTGTTGCATG
Source organism: Asteroscopus sphinx (assembly GCA_949699075.1). Taxonomy (NCBI): domain Eukaryota; kingdom Metazoa; phylum Arthropoda; class Insecta; order Lepidoptera; family Noctuidae; genus Asteroscopus; species Asteroscopus sphinx. Next base: position 13,509,800 of record OX453031.1, on the reverse strand, counting down.
TTTTTCGAGGTTTTTAGTATTTGTCCCTACATTTTATCGATTTAAGTGAACAGAAATGTAGGGAAAGACGTACACTACTGGACATAGGCCTCCCCCAATTAAGGGAGGATATGCCATAATCGCCACGCTTGGCAGGCGGGTTGACGATCGCAGTTGGTGGACTAACTGATATATTTTCGCGATTTCAGGGATCGTCTCACTTTCCCAATAACCCCTTTTCAGGAAAGAAGCCATTAAAATTTCAGCATGTATTTTACTGATTGCTAAATAGCGATTTGTTTTAGCAATCGCTAAAATACAACGTGTTTTTGAATTAACTCAAAACCTGAAACGAGTTTGTTCAGAATCGAGAGTACCACACTACACACACACAACACACACACACACACAGAGAGAAGAGAGAGAGAGTTGAGAGTATTACACTACTTTTTAACATAAGTTAATTTTTCCAAAAAAAAAATTTTTCATACCATGCCGAGTCTAAGACTTTCATACGACGACGCGGCGACGCGGCGCTGAGCGCAAAGACGAGCGAGACCCAGTAAAAAAGTGTGATGGAAACTTTTGGATAGCATTTGTTTCCTGATACTATTAAAACTTAACTTAATTTTAAGAGGTTATTCACCTCCCGACACAGTAGCGTCGAGAGCGTCGCACGTTCGTGAATAAATCTAGCGCTATGAATCGATTAGAGTAACCATGATACCAAAAATTACAAATATCAATTCAATTCATTTATTTGTCAGAATATTGTATCAATGGTGTTATAAGTATAATATGTGCATTATATTCTGCCGTTTCCGGCGTACAAACATTTTACTTCAATTGCAGACGTACATACAAGATAAAACAATAAATTTAATCGTTCAAGGAATGTCAAATATTGTCAAGTCAACGAAACAGATAACAATGTCAGAAGTTTAAGTTAAAATGTAGTAAAATTTTTCATCCAGAAATTCCTTGGTTTAGTAGTAACACTTATTCAAAAGAAATTTAAATAGTTTACACTTAAAAGTTCTAAAATTAAGAGTTTTAAAAACATTGGGTAGTTTGTTATAGATACGGATTGACATACAGAATACATTATTGGAATAAAGTTGGATTGTTTGTTTAGGTGTAAAAGCATATAAGTATTGCAACTGGCTCTGGATACATCATTGTGCAACTCAAATAAATTTATATTTTTCCGTACAAAAATAGAAATTTCAAAACAAAGTGCCGAAAGTGGTAAAATATTCAATTTCTTAAACAATGGAACACAGCTGTCTAATGGGTGTGCACCACAAATTGAACGAATGCACTTTTTTTGTGCTCTAAAGATTTTTTTAAATGCTTCTACAATAATAAATGAAAATTAATAATAACTTTCCATATCAATTTATTATAATACAAACTAGTTGGGGTGTCTGAGGTTTTGAGTTATTCCAATTACACGTTTTTTATGGACTTGTGAGTGTAGTGAAAGATGTAGTGTAACTTACTTGAATGCTTGTTTGGCGATGATGAGCGCATCATCAATGGCCTGGTTCAACAGTCTTTCATAGTCGTGAGTGACGTGCTGTTTCTCTGTCCCCGTTATAGCATCATGATGCTGCATTATACCTGAAGATAAATAAGATCGTTTTAACCATGGTATAATAAGATGTTTCACCAGGTATTCTCTTCCCACAATGACAGCACGATGCCTCCAAGCTACGTCACGATCAGTGCTGCCATTGATTGATATCTTCAATATACTTAAGGAGATTTTTGTTCATAATGAATATAAAATAAATTCCTAACTAGCCTAACTATTTGTTATATCGTGTTATTCATCTATTAGTTATTTTAAGACACTGTATAAAATTACTAGTTCAGAAGTGATTCTTTATAGATGAGAAAATGCATTTTGCTCGGGTAATTTATTTACATAAAGTGGCAGCACATCAAACTGACAAGTGTCACGGTAACAGCCCGCTATTGGCTCCACGGCCGATGACGCAGTACGGAGACAAACACGTGACCTAGCTGTCACGGGAAGAGACTACCTGGTGAAGCAACTTATTATACCATGGTTTTAACTATTTAAATTGTGGAAAGAAAACATCGCTCACGAGCAGGATTCGAAACTGCGACTCCTGGCTCAGTACGACAGTGTTTTAGCCACTAAGCTACCGTGAACACTGCTAGTGGTATCAAAATTAACCTCCACTTTTTTACGTTTTTGGGTGACGTCAGCGACATCTTATTAAGAAACAATTAGAATTATCCTGCTCCTGAGCGATTTTTTCTATCCACAATTTAAATCGTCAGATTTCGCTTAGCATGCGTTATATGCGTTAAAAATAATAAAATAATTAGTAAGGGTAGGCATATCTATACAACTTTGAATTAACTGCAAAGTTAGTCGAGTCGGTTAAGAAACACTGTTTCTTAATAAGATATCGTTGACGTCACCCAAAGAAGTACGTATGTGAGGGGTGTTCGTGTTGGTGTGGTGTGGGTGAGCGTGAGTATGGATGTGGAGTGAATATACATGATTTGATATTTTGATTTAATTATGCGCGAAAAGTCTCGTAAATATAGTTCAATCAGTTGATTTAGTATATTTTCAGATTTCTGAGTGTTGTGTATTTTGCATTTTGTTGTTACATGTACACTCGACCAAACGGAATCATGTCCCACCATAAGCTTAATTTTCTACAAATATTCTAATACAATTAGGTTGAGTTTCACTCAAAGATATTTCCCTGGCAACAGACTTGTTATCAATTTAATTGTACAGTGACAGTTAGTTTATTTTAATTTGATTGATATTCTTCTGCAATTGAAAGAGTTCGTATAGGTTTTTGAAAAAAAAAATGTTAACTTCTTTTTTATAGGTAAATTATGCGGAACGACAATTAATTCGAAATTCAAAATATAATTCTAGCTTTATCAAAACCATAACTTTTTATCCAATTATTAATCTATTGCATGTAATAACAAAGCTCAAAATTGCATAGACCTCTGACCCGTATTAACGCAGTTTCCTTAATATTCAAAATGTCCTAAGTGCACGATGCTAATAAGAAGAAAATTTTACTGACGATTTAAATTGTGGAAAGAAAAAAGATTTTTTCTTTCTACAATTTAAATCGTTAGATTTCGTTTCGCATGCGTTAAATGCGTTAAAAATAATAAAAATAAAATTTTACTGTTTTGACAATTTCATACGAATTATCGGCTGAGTGGGTCATGATTCCGATTTGTTGACTGTACAGTCACAACACAGGAGTGTTGAGCCACTTGCTAACATTTTTAATTCGGCCGTGTTGGCAAATAGAACGAACGAATCAATCGAACGAGTATAATCATACATAGGTATATAGGTATTTATTTATTTTTATTAGATGTAATTATAAATCCGTAGTACTAAACATATTTTACTACTTTACTGGTGCATCTACCTTATTCTTTATCTCTGCATTACCCTAAGGTTGTCTGGTAGAGAACGCTAACCGCCTTTGTACCCAGTTGTGCATAAAGAATTAAATAAATAAATAAATATAATCGACTTTGCCCGATTTGTTTAACACGGCCAAGTTAAGATAAGCAAGTGGCTCAACTTTCACGTGTTGTGACTGCACCTATAGAAATGTCTTTGGACTGTACCATAGAGTTATAGTATAGAAATGTCTTTGGACTGTACCATAGAGTTATAGTATAGAAATGTCTTTGGACTGTACCATAGAGTTATAGTATAGAAATGTCTTTGGACTGTACCATAGAGTTATAGTATAGAAATGTATTTGGACTGTACATAGATCAAACTAAATTAATTTCAATCAATCTCTTTACGATATACAATCTTACCCATAGCGCTCTTCAATTCATTGAGCACAAACTGATTGTGTTTCTCCAAATCTGCCAAGACTTGAAGCTGCTTTACCATCTGAAAACCAATATGAGGTAAAATATGTATTTATAACGTAAACCCTGTCTTTATGATTTTGGAACGCTTTAAAAAGATAGCAAAAGTCAGTCTTTTTATCAGAATTTTCGAGTAAGTTTATCGAGTTGTGGCGCTAAAAATCTTTTGTATCTTTAAAAAAAAATTAATTTTCTATTTTACCTTTTTTTTAACCACCACAAGGCAAAGTTTCCCACACTCTTCTGTACATACCTGTAAATAATTATTTCCTTCTCTCTCAAAGTATTTCGTGGTAGGCCTGGATGTGAAATAGCCAGTCCAATAAGCTGTAGGATCACTCGCGTACGGGAAAAAATCATCCTCCTTTGTAGGGAGAGTCGGCCTGAAAATAATATCGATAATAAGGCAATAGGTATGTATCGGGACTAAGATGAAAAATAATGGTAAAAGATGTATCGTATTGGATCGGTATTGGCATCTCAACGCAGGAGATCAAATCCTCCTCCCCAAGGTCCTAGTCGACTTCATGATTTGACTTGCAGCTTGGGGAAGTGCTGTAATGCCGCAAGAGGCGTCACAATAGTTATTTATTTGTTAAACTTGGACTAGATTACATGGAAGGATTTTAGCACAGGCTTACAATTTAAGTACTTATTTAATGTAGTTAAAGGGTAGAGTACTGTTCTCCTAGATAGGCAACAAAGTAACCTGTGTTTAGGAGAGACAGTTCCGATCCCCTATCGATATGGAAGGATTATAGCACATGTTATACATTCCGAGTTTATAAATAATAATAAAAAGGAAAATAAAAACAAGCAAACAAAAGGTAAGTACAATCATTTATAAAATTGATAGGCAATATGTGTTAGTGTGAGTGTGGAGAAACAATAGATCTTATCAGGTCGCAGTGGCTTAGGGGCGTTCAAGACCCGCTCTTTCCTCAAAATAATAATCGGTATTGAAAGTTAAGAGATACAATTACAAATCGGTAAATATGGTATCGAATTCATACCATATTTACCGATATATAATTTCAATTAGTAATATATATCGTTAAAAATATGGTATCGTATCGAAATTACTAGTTAAAAATATACCAGGTCATCATCAACTCAGCCTATCGCAGTCCACTGCTGGACATAGGCCTCTCCCAAGTTGCGCCACAACGCTCGGTCCTCTGCCTTCCGCATCCAGTCCCCCCCAGCCACGTTCTTTAGGTCGTCGGTCCACCTACATATACCAGGTAAAAGTATGATATATATCGATATTCTATTAATAATATCGATATCGATATTTTAAATAATTTCATGATTTAACCTGTGTGCACGAAATACATGAATATGAATTTTATTTTATTTTTAAATTAGACAGTTATTATTATTATATTACTATTTATTTATTTAGATTTAAAATTCAGATTAGATTAGAATATTCCGTGGTCAAGTAAATGGTGCGGGATACAAATGTTACAATGCTATTTTACAATTAATCAGTCTTAGATGAAAGCTTCGTTTTAAAATATTCGTATTAAAGAAAGAAAGAAAGCTTTTATACTCACTTGGCATCTTTAACAGCTTTCAGATAACAATCAGGCGTTGAATAAAACATTGTTACGTTGAGGCCTTCCTTTGCTGCTTTCAAATTAGTGTATCTGAAATATTAACAAACATTTTAACAAAGATAATTATTAAAACAACGTGAATCATTGTTGGTAGCACGACTTATTGTAAGAAATTATATACCTACTTTTAAAGAGAATGAATAAGCATACAACATTTAATAAAAACGTCCAAAACAGCACTGATGGTCATGCAAACGGTTCGCGCACGAGACACCTGCACGCGGTGACAAGTTCTCGTGCCTTTACCTCTTCTATTACCTTATTATTTAGATTTCTGTGTCACACACACTCACCCCCACACACAAACCCACACACCCCCCCACACACACATATACACGCTGAAATTTGAATCGTTGTTGTTGAATAGTAAAAGTTGTTCATAATGATGAGTACAATGACCCCTTTTCGGGAAATAAGCGATTTAAATTTCAGCATGTATAATGCAAGCAAAATAGATAAAACACACACAAAATTATACACAGCGCACAGTGAGTTTTTGATTGGTTATTCAATTATGTGCAAAGGTGTAGCGAGTTAGTTAGTACCTTAGAACTATTTACTTCATCACCCACTTTCAACGAGTCTTTTCCCAACTATGTTGTCTTGGCTTCCAGTCTTACCAGATGAGGTTGAACATCAGTATAGTACACGGAGCGACTGCCATCAGACCCCCGCAACACAGTTACTGGGTAATACTGACATTCGAAGGCAGTGACGGATTGACACATTTGCCGCCAGTAGGCTATTCAAATTTAGCCGCCCCTACCAACCTCTACAATTGTCAGTTCCTCTAGATAATTTTTACAATCAAACGATTTAGCACAAGAAATAGTTTTAGGGTATTTGGATATTTCTGAGCTAATAAAAGCTCAATCATGGGTCAGAAAAGTACTCTGTGGTCAGAGTGCCGCCTTACGGCTATCTAAGTGGTGAAAAATATTACCTAGGGGCTAGGTCAATGAACCTAGGTACATTTGTTATTGCTTGTGTGGACCTAATAACATTTAGGTATATGAATCTTTTTAATTTCTGTAAGACATAAGTAATACAAATTTGGCCCCAAAGCCGCCCCTCTAATCTGCCGCCCTAGGATCTAGCCTACTCAGCCTGCTAGTAAATCCGCCACTGTTCGAAGGTCAGACCAGTTGTCAGACTTTCGGGCTTCTGACTACCCCTAATAGCGTTAGGGGTAGTCAGTCTTAGTCTTAGTTATTTCATAACGTGATTTGATTGGTTATTCAATTATGTGTGACTTATAAATCGTCGGTTTAAAGAAAAAATTCACCAAGTGACTTTGATGTGAGTGATTATCAGTAAAACACTTTTTAATTTTTCAGATAATAGTTTTCATATAATACTGCCGAAAACAAAAAGAAAGAAAGAAAAAAAAACAAAACAAAAAACAAAGAAAAAAAACAAACAAAAAACAAAACCGAAAACAAAGTTTTTTTATGTAAAAAACGATTTTTACATAAAATTACTCTGTTTCTTTTTGTGTGTGTGTCTTTTTTCATCTTCGGCATTAATAAATGAAAACTATTATTTGAAACTATTTTTTTTTCTGATCTCTCCCCTGTACTCCAGATACTTTTATCTGGAGTACAGGGGGGAGATTTTCGTGTCGTAGACATTATCTCGAACTCGACATGATGTCGAAACAAGATGGCGAATGTCGATTGAAAATAAATTTTCGTATTCTCAGAATGTCACGTTAGAGATATGTCTACGCCTAGCGCTCTAAATACAAAGAGTGGTTCATAGCAGTTGACATTACCGGCGACATTTTTCGAATCGATTTATAATTAGAGATTATCTCGAATTAGACATTTATCTCTACAACGCGAGAATTGGGGCCCTGGATGCGGAAGGCAGAGGACCATGGAGAACAGAAAGGTGCAGAGGACCGAGTGTTGTGGCGCAATTTGGGAGTGGCCTATGTACAGCTGTGGACTGTGATAGTACGTTAGTACTATTAGATATTCTGTGGTGATAGGCTGAGTTGATTATTTGAAAATTAAAAAATTGATTTTTGCTAATAATGTAACTTAGTGAATTTTACCTTTAAACTGACGAAATACACATATTATGCATGTGCATGTGTGCATGTTGTGTTCTCAGTAATTTGTCCTGTTACCTTAGCATATAATATGTATATTTTGTGTATGTGTGGCAAAATAAATGGTTTAAATATTGTTAGTAGTTTTCACTATCTACCCTCTTTCCATACAAAAAAAAATACTCACTGAATAAGTTTATCAAGATTAACATACCACATATGAGCGTCTTGGTATGTAAAGTCACCGCCCATGGTCATAATAACATTTTTAGTCCTATAATGTTTGGCTTGATTTTGTACTGTATCTAGAAATACTGATACCTGTAAAAATATTTGATGGCGTGAGGAAATAGAAGCAAAAAAACCGGCCAAGTGTGAGTTGGACTCACGCAGTAAAGGTTCCGTACCACCCGTCAACCTGATACCCCATAGAAACTGATTTACGAGAGTTCATCGAAAGACAACAACGAACCGTGAGCGAAATATGAATTTTAATTTACTTTCTTACGCAGGTACCACCACATATGTCAATTTTTACCCTATTTTTATTATTTGTTGCTAAACTACATAGTACGTACTATAATCAAGTCATGTTTCACGCTGGTAAGTATTACCGTTTTGAAGATAGAGCAGGAACAAAAACGTTGAAAAAACCGGCCAAGAGCATGTCAGGCCATGCTCAGTATTATAGGGTTCCTTAAGTAGGTGTAATTACAAACGAATCAAATCGAATATTAATCATGGCTATTTTAGTTTTTGCAATAATCGGCAGCATTCGCGACTCAGAGCGTGTTGTTAGTAGCGCCATCTAGCGATAAATTCAAGAAGCCAAATTTAAGAAGTCTGTCATGTCAAAGTTACTTTTTGTGATTTTTTCAAATAGAAAGTAGCTAAAGGAGCATTATTTGTTATGATCATTTTTCTCTTAGGTCAATGACCTTTGAACTAGGACGTTTTAAGTATTTTTCAGTTTTCTGTCTATAACTCAAAAAATTATAATCACATTATACTCGAAATAATTTTAAAAGAGAGTTTTCACAAAGGTCTATCAATGTGGAAGATTATAAGTTTCTACGTTGCATAGTTTAGAAATGGCAGGGCGGGGACACATTGCAAGCCACTTTGGCGGGCTATATTTCGCAGATGGTACACCTGATAAAAAAGAGATGTATGAAACATTACCTTCATTTTAGTAGACCTATTCAATGATACCCCACACGAGGGGGTGCAGCGAAAAAAAAAATTTTCATCCTTGTTTCACACGTATGGGCGCCACCAAATACGTAAAAACTATTTTTTTAATTCTTTTAAAATTGAGATCTATATACAGACTATTTTTTAACAAAATTTCATTTACTTATGTTTATAACTGTAGAAGTTATTAAGCTGTAAAGGATTAGGACAGACGGACAGACGGACAGACGGACGGACATGACGAAACTATAAGGGTTCCTTGTAGGACTACGGAGCCCTAAAAAGGAGGCATGCTTTTCGAGGATTCTTGTATGGGAATCGTTTTTCTTAATAAGATATCGCTGACGTCACCCAAAGACGTACCAAGTGGACGAGAATTTCGATACCACGAGCAGTGTTCACGGTAGCTTAGTGGCTAAAGCACTGGCGTACTGAGCCAGGAGTCGCAGGTTCGAATCCTGCTCGGGAGAGATTCTTTTTTTTTAATTTCCACAATTTAAATTTTTGGATGACAACTTATTTAAAATATTAAATCCCGCTTATAAGATAACTAAAGTCGACTTAATGTGGAAAGCAGAGAACTCAACCTACTTTGGCCTCAATTGGGATAGGCCTTTGTCCAGCAGTGTGCTGCGATCGGCTAAATCGATTATTCGGGGGAGACCTCTCGCTACCAGCCATGATCAGTGCCCTCAGCACGAGATTTTACGTTATTGTGTGATTATCTACAAATTTCATATGGGACTTGTTTAGTTCCAAATACGCACACATGGCACTGATAAAATTCCCATATAATTGTTTTCGATAGAAAAGAAAGAAAGAAAGAAAAATGGTCTATTTACTACAGCCAGAGGCACACAATAACAATAATATACAATTTTATCATCTATAATAAAACTTCTAAAAGTATAATTGTGTGCCCCACACGATATCGCGAAAACTCATGCTAGGGGCTCAGGACCATGGCTGACAGTGGGTGGGCGTAGGAGACAGTCGAATCCTTCTGCAAGAACGTCATCTCGCAGAAGGAAGCGACCGATCGGATTAGAGAGGAAGACTCCCTCCCTGATCCGATCCGCCGCAGGAGAGGTCAACGCAGGCGGGTTTACCTCGAACTGACGCCGCCCTAACAGAGGCCACCAGGTCAGATAGGATAGGAGCGGTACACCCTGGGTGCCAAGCACCAAAGGGTGACAAGTGGGTCCGGCAGATGCGGGTGGACTACCTTAGAGGTTCTGAGATTATTCTGTAAAATGGGACTATTCCGAGTCTGGGGGTCTACTCCCGTTCGACTATATTCGATAAATCGTACGATTCATCGCACAATTTGCTACTTCGGTCAACCATCGTTCCCTTATCGCATGCGATGATCGTGTTTTGACGTTTGTTTTTCTCATCTCCGGTAAATTGTATACGTCTATGAACCGTAGTCTATCTTAATTGTGCCTTTTTTATGTGCCTATCTTTATTATGTAAGTATCAGTCGGAACGAAAGTTCGTACTTCGTTTGTCGTTCGTAAAACGCGAGTAGACCTACTGTTCCGTCCGTGTCTAGTACTGCCCAACATAACATAACATAACATCACGCCTGTATTTCCCCGAAGGGGTAGGCAGAGGTGTAATAGTACACTCACATTTCGCCAGTTATGTTATAGTCCCATGTAATAGGGGGCGAGCCTATTGCCATTGACCGGGCACAAATCCAGACTCCGGGCTGCTACTGAGAATGTCCTAATGAAAAAACCCAATAACACTTTGCCCGACCCGGGAATCGAACCCAGGACCCCACGCTCAGCAGTCGCGCTTGCAACCACTAGACCAACGAGGCAGTCCAAGATTTGTCGTTTTCGTGGCTTCATTAGAACAAAAAGCTTTTCAAAATTTAAGTTAATGAAATCGTACTTAAGATCCACAATGAGCCAAACGCGACTAACCTTGATAATGTCATAGATTTTTTTGCAAAATAAAGTAACGTATGGAAGTTCTTGTTGTTTTATTTTGGGGGGTGCTCAATAGAATTCGACGAACTATACCATCATCATAATCCTCCTCGCCTTTTCCCAATTATATTGGGGTCGGCTTCCAGTCTAGCCAGATGCGGCTGAACATCAGTATTGTACACGGAGCGACTGCCATCAGACCCCCGCAACCCAGTTACTGGGTAATACTGACATTCGGAGGTTAGACCAGTTGTCAGACTTTCAGGCTTCTGGCTACCCGTAACGACTGCCATAGATATTCGTATGGCAACCGGGACCAACAGCTTAACGTGCTCTCCGAGGCACGGAGGGGTCTCGATGTGTAACGAAACGGTCACCCATCCACAGACTGACCGCGGCAAGTACAGCCTAACTTTCCAGATCATACAATCCGCGCAGTCGATGCTTCACTACGAGCCCCTCGACGAACTATACCATCATAGCTTAAGTTAATATTGTTCTCAAGTAAGTGACTTTGTGTTTTTATTGAGAATAACATAACAACATAACATAACATCACGCCTGTATTTCCCCGAAGGGGAAGGCAGAGGTGTATAGTACACCCACAGGGGGCGAGCCTATTGCCATTTACCGGGCACAAATCCAGACTCCGGGCTGCTACTGAGAATTTCCTAATGAAAAAACCGAATAACACTTTGCCCGACCCGGGTATCGAACCCAGGACCCCACACTCAGCAATCGCGCTTGCAACCACTAGACCAACGAGGCAGTCAAGGCAGTTTTGAGAATAATCTAACCTAAATCGCTCCGGGTGCCAACCCAAGCTACGCCGCGGCGCACCGCCACTGCATAAGGCGACAGATTGGGGAGTCTATCAGTGGCGTGCATTGCATATAGGCAATTAGGCAATACCTACTGCCTTCCTCATTCATATTCAATAGTGGTGTAAGTTATTATCTTTTTTTCAGAGTACGATGATTATTTTTCTTAAAATAGACCTATTAATGCTAAATTAATCTTCCTACATCAAAAAATCAATAACTTACACCACAATTTAATTCACGTGAATTAGGCCAATGCACGCCACTGGAGTCTATCGTCCCATTGCACAACCTTCGAGTTGCAGTTATATCCCAAGTGTGCCCGGACATTGCCGAAGAAGAGTATATACAGGAAGACGGAATCCCAGAAGAGGGCCACGCTGCTGGATGGACCGCGAATGCCATGTATTGCACTTCTCGCGGCTAATCTACCCAAGGCAAGAGTAGGCACACGGCGTTTTTAGTGGGTGCGAGCCTCACATAACCAAGTTATCTCCCCGGGTGGTGTGACATCCGGTAAGCATTTTCTCCTACTCAAAAAAAAGGCTGTATCCTTGATGATGCTCTTTGCTATAAAGCTATCAGCTTTCGCAAATCGATCTCTGGTCACGGTCATACATTGGATATACTGGGTGTCAGGGAAACGCTTCCGAAAACGAAGATAGTGCTGGTGATTCGAAACCACAAAAACAATGCGATTCTTTTTTCATTTTTTTCATTTTCATATATATATTTTTTTTAGCTTTGGGCAGTTAAATAAAACTGATTTGTAAAAAAACCCCATTTAGTTACTTAATTTTTTAAAGTTAGCAATGTAATTCAAATAACATAATAAATCAGCTGGCGCTAGGGGTGAACGACATCCGCTCGCATACACAGTCCGTGTCGTAGCGAGCGTAGGTAGGTTAGGTACGCGCGGCATTAATCCCGAGTTTTGTACGCTTTACATTGCGGGTTTGCAAAATACCAAATCACTAAAACAATGAGTATAAGGCTAATGGTTATTGGTATTCGATTGTGTTTAGGTAGTATAATAATAGCCTTTCAGTTTCGGGAGCGTTTCCCTGACACCCAGTATAACCGTTTTTTAGTTTCTTTTATCCATGGAGTTTCTTGCCGGTTAAAACAAACAAACATACATACAAACAAATAAACATTTTGATTGATTGATTGATTGATTGGTTCTTCTCCATAGGACCCACAATTTGGAACCGTGCAACTAAAGTCTGACGTTTCAAAAGTGCCTGTAATTAGATTTATTTGAATTTGCAAACATTTGAATTTTGATTTGGACACTGGTTATACTGGAAACCTGTCTGGCTGGGTTTCTCGACATGTGGTATAAAAATCTTGAAAATTCTTAAGTAAATTTTGGATAATAAATAAATTAATTAATTGCAATTATTATTTAAAACCATGCATGCATGCAACCACACACATTCAAACTTGCCACTTAGATACAACATAAGTCATAAGATCTACTCTACGCATTCTTATTTTATCTGATAATCACTAAATGACTTATCTTCTCTATAAAATAATTTAGTAGTAGTAGAGCTACTTGTGAAGCATCTCGTCCGGGGAAGTACTACCACCGTACCTATTTCTGTACAAACAGTGATGCTTGCATTGCTGTGATCCGGTGCTCGTGGTGGCTGCCGGGGACATTACAATCACATGAGACTTTACATCTTCATGTCTCAGTTTGGCGAACCGACTTGCGGTACCATTTAGGCAACAGTCTAGGTGGTATTGCAGTTGTTATGGGCAAAGGTAACCGCTTAAAATCAGCGATGCTATTCTCAAACGTTCTAAAAGTTTCTGATTCCGAAGTGAAATTTGATCGGCAAGCGAAACAAAACGACCACGACAACGCTGCAAAGCATTCGAAACGTCAGGAAAACCAGTTTTAATAATAATTAGTGGTATAGTGGTATAATTAATATAATATAATGTTTATTGCGACTTCAAAAGAACATAACAGCAGTGTAGCCCTGTTACATGCTACAGATTGAGAGTCGATAGACTTACGGCCAAAATTAATATCCAATCTATCCACGATTTACCCTACTAGAGATAGAAATTTGACATATTTTGTATGGAGCTTATGTCAAATTCCTATCTCTAGTAGGCCAAATCGTGGATAGATTGGATATTAATTGTGGCCGTTAGTGCACATGTAAGGGGATGGTTGTGAGTTTGTGTGGGTGTGGGGACAGTTTTTGTGTTGGAGGAGTGCATTTGTATGTAGGGGACGGTGTGTGTGTGTATAATACACGATGTAATCCGGTTAAACTTGTTTTAATAAGAAACAAAACGTTTTGAGAACCGAAGGGATTCGGAAACGCAACGGGTAGTTTACGGAAACTCTTCCGAGAACCATTTATTGTCGGAAAGCACACGATGTAAAATTAAAGAACTATGAATAGCGTTTCCGAATCCGTTCGGTTCTCAAATCGTTTTGTTTCATAATAAAACAAGTTTAACCGGATCACATCATCATCATCATCTCAGCCGAAAGACGTCCACTGCTGGACATAGGCCTCCCCCAAGCATCGCCACAACGACCGGTCCTGCGCCTTTCACATCCAGCGGGTTCCCGCGACCTTCACCAGGTCGTCGGTCCCCCTTGTGGGGGGCCTACCCACGCTGCGCCTTCCAGTACGCGGTTGCCACTCCAGAACTTTACTGCCCCATCGGCCATCCGTTCTGCGAGCAATGTGCCCCGCCCACTGCCACTTAAGTTTGGCAAATCGTCGGGCTATGTCGGTTACTTTCGTGTATTATTATTAAAACTGGTTTTCCTGGCGTTTCGAATGCTTTGCAGCGTTGTCGTGGTCGCAGGAAGTAGTCGTTTTGTTTCGTTTGCCGATCAAATTTCACTTCGGAAACAGAAACTTTTCGAAAGTTTGAGAATAGCACCGCTGATGTTAAGCGGTTACCTTTGCCCATAACAACTGCAATACCACCTAGACTGTTGCCTAAATGGTACCGCAAGTCGCGTTCGCCAAACTGAGACATGAAGATGTAAAGTCTCATGTGATTGTAATGTCCCCGGCACCCGTACCCTAGTGTTGCCAACCATAATTTTGAAATTCCGGTGTATTTAATGTGTGTATCCGTCAAAATTCCGTCAAAAAATCAAATTCCCCTCTTTAATAGTCGTTAAATATTTTAAATGATATATTTAGACGGTTTCGTTACAATTTACGATGAAAAATTCACCTATAGCTTGGCAATCAATTTTCTACTCTTTTTTGGAAAGACATTGAAAACCATTGACCACCGTGGATTGCACTTAGCAATAGAGACAAAGCAACAAAAAATTTAAATAGGTTCATAAATCTGACTAAACTATAGGAAAAAAATAATAGATAAGTTATTAAAATTCGTGAAATTTTCCGGTAAGAAATCCGTCAGCCGTAAGAACAAAATCAATTCCGTTATCACCTCATCCTAATCCGCTAGATCTGACGGGAAATCCGTTAAGTTGGCAACACTGCGAACCACAAGCACCGGAACAGCAATGCAAGCATCACTTTTTGTACACAAGCAGCTCCTAAAACAATGCATGCATTACAAAACCATGCAGACTCACTCAATCAGCTTGTCCAGGTTCATAAACCACATCGCAGCATCTTGATAGTTAAAGTCTTCACCCATTGTGATCAATATATTGTTGGTTCGATAAACTATTGACATGTTTGCGCAGACGTCTATGAATGTTTTTATCTTTAAACAAAGAAGAATTTTAATTTCAATAACCATTTTATACAATTTTCGAGAGAGGTATGTAAAAGCATCCTAAATTAAGATGTTTTTTTTTAAGCTATTGCATAGCTTCTATCGCGGGCCTTGAGCGTGGAGACCGAATCCAGAAATTCTGTAACGAAAATAACCTAACACCCCCCACTCCGACCGGCACAGCGGTGATACTTTTTAGTTTTGCCATCTATCGATGAATAGCAGAACTTTTAATGACTTTTTTAAATATCACGCTTGTCTCTTTAGTTCTGCAAATCGCCTCTAGGTGGCATTGGTTGTATCGGCGTTACTGCGCATGCGTAATCCCCCTCTTCGCCCCGCAATCTGGTGACTCATGCCTGCTTAGAGTTTCGGTGTTAGGGCACCTCCTCTTTGTATTTACATAAAAAATGCTATGCAATAGCTTTACCGCGGCAGTCTCCGAGTGCCACACGTCTTTTTAATGATATATAGATCTGCTCTTGACCGCAATCTAGACAGCTTTGTCAGGATGTGGTCGACGATGGAGCGAGCAAAGCTATTAGGTGCCGATTCACTCCAGCTTTAAAGGAGTTAGGGTTGTAAGTGCCCGGAAATACAGATGCAGCAGTGAATTCCACAACTTGGCTGTGCGCATTATGAAAGAGTTCTCAAAGCGCTTGGTCCTGATAGTAGGGATTTCTACCAAATGTGGATGATATCCTGCAGTACGTCGTGTAGTCCGATAAAACAAAGGAGATGGCGGAATAAGCTCATGGAGCTCCTGCGCACACTCTCCGAAGTACAGCCTGTAGAACACCGACAAACAAGCAACTGTACGACTATGGGCTAAGCTTTGTAGCTTAGATTTTACTAGCAGTTCATCACCAATCAGCCTCTCAGCTCGGCGTTGTATGTTTTACCAAGTGCTCTCTTCCCGTGACACTTAGGTCACGTGTTTGCCTCCGCACTACGTCATCGGCCGTGGAGCCAATAGCGGGCTGATATCGTGACACTTGTCAGTTTGATGTGCTGCAACTTTGTGTAAATAAATCACCCGAGCAAAATGCATTTTTTCATTTACTTGCTTCTATAAAGAATCAATTTTGAACTAGTTATTTTATACAGTTTGCTTTAATAACTAATTAGATGAATAACACGAGATAACAAATAATTAGGCTAGTTAGGAATTTATTTTACATTCATTATGAACAAAACAAACAAACTTGTTTTGTTTGGCAAACTTCGCCGAGTCTTCTCGTCGCCTATACCGCAAAGTTTGAAGACAAAAGTCTTCAACCAGTGCGTCCTGCCAGTCATGACTTACGGTGCCGAGACGTGGACACTGACAGTTGGGCTAGTCCACAAGTTTAAAGTCGCTCAGCGAGCTATGGAGCGAGCTATGCTTGGAGTTTCTTTGAAGGATAAAATCCGAAACGAGATTATCCGGAGAAGAACCGGAGTGACCGACATAGCTTGTAGAATCAGTAAGCTGAAGTGGCAGTGGGCTGGCCATGTCTGTCGAAGGACCGATGGCCGCTGGAGCAGACGAGTCCTTGAGTGGAGACCGCGTATCGGCAAACGCAGCGTAGGGCGCCCCCCTGCCAGGTGGACCGACGACCTACAGAGCGTGGCTGGGGGGGACTGGATGCGGAAGGCAGAGGATCGAGCGTTGTGGCGCAACTTGGGAGAGGCCCATGTCCAGCAGTGGACTGCGATAGGCTGAGTTGATTGATGAACAAAAATCTCCTTAAATATATTGAAGATATCAATCAATGGCAACACTGATCGTGACGTAGTTTGGAGGCATCGTGCCGTCATTGCAGGAAGAGAATACCTGGTGAAACATCTTATTACATCATGTGTAGAAGTGTATTTTCAAGTTTTTGTTACTATAGGTAAATAAGACAAGGGAGATTTACCAAGTAGGAACAACTCTTGACGTTTTGATATGCGCAAAATGATCACATAGCTGACGGAATGCCCACAGATTGAAGTATTGGCACGCCCACTCTACGCATGTGTACGTGCACGTAACTGATAATAACTGATTATTGCACAGTTTCGATGTGGCCGAGTGGTGATCGTGCACCACAATACATGCTGAAATTTTTATGGCTTTTTTCCCGAAAAGGAGTCATTGTACTCATACTTTTGAACAACTTTTACTACGGGACCAACCCTGAAATCGCGAAACAAAAATCAGCTGGTCCCTACATTTTATTGATTTAATTGAACACAAAAAAAAAAAAAAACGCAATATCTTCTCGTCCAAAATACCGCAGTGTCTCAAGACGAAAGTCTTCGGCCAGTGTGTGTTGCCAGTAATTACTTACGGTACTGAAACGTGGTCGCTCACAATGGGCCTGATAAGAAGGCTCAAAGTCACTCAAAGGGCAATGGCGAGGGCTATGCTCGGAGTGTCCCTGCGTGATCGAATCAGAAATGAGGAGATTCGCAGGAGAACGAAAGTAACCGACATAGCCCGAAGAATTGCCAAACTTAAGTGGCAGTGGGCGGGGCACATTGCTCGCAGAACGGATGGCCGATGGGGCAGTAAAGTTCTGGAGTGGCGACCGCGTACTGGAAGGCGCAGCGTGGGTAGGCCCCCCACAAGGGGGACCGACGACCTGGTGAAGGTCGCGGGAATCCGCTGGATGCGGAAGGCACAGGACCGGTCGTTGTGGCGATGCTTGGGGGAGGCCTATGTCCAGCAGTTGACGTCTTTCGGCTGAAATGATGATGATGAATTGAACACAAATGTAGGGATACCAGATATCTTTTTTCGCGATTAGAGGGTTGGTCTTGTAGTTAAAGTTGTTCATAATGAAGAGTAAAATGACCCCTTTTCGGGAAAAAAGCCATAAAAATTTCATCATGTATTTGATTGTTGATTGAATGTATATCTCCCTTGCTAATAAAATCTATGTTTGTCACCTGTACTGGGTGTCAGGGAAACGCTTCCGAAAACGAAGATAGGTGATAGTGCTGGTGACTACTCATTTATTTATTTATAGTTAATTAACACGGTACAAAAACCAATTACATTAATTAACATAGAAACGATACACAATATAACGATGATATTACAATTTACATATATGACAAATTTTATATGACAAAATTACATATACCTATGACCTTAACATGGAACAGTGGACACCCTCGCATACATTCTCTCACAGAACATCAGACATACTAGCAAAATTTTATTCCATCCGTCCGCAAACACATCGCATTCAGGGTTAGCAACCAGGAGGGCGTTGAGCGCCTTTAAGGTACGGCACACTGGGGACTCTGCCCTGGAGACAGTTCGACATGACGGCTGGGCGAACAATTCGTACGAAACCACAAAAATAAATTCTTTTTTTAGATATTTTTTTGCATTTTTCATAAATAACCAGCTTTGGGCAGTTAAATTATACTGATTTGCTAAAAAAAACCATTAATTTACTTAATTTTTTAAAGTTAATTCTATGTAATTCAAATAAAATATCAGCTGGCGCTAGGAGTGGGGTGAAAGACATCCGCTCGCATACGCAGTCCGTGTCGTAGCGAGCGTAGGTAGGTTAGGTACGCGCGGCATTGATCCCGAGTTTTGTACGCTTTACATTGCGGGTTTGCAAAATACCAAATCACTGAAACAATGAGTATAAGGCTAATGGTTATTGGTATTCGATTGTGTTTAGGTAGTATAATAATAGCCTTCCAGTTTCGGGAGCGTTTCCCTGACACCCAGTATGAAATTGGAGACGAAGGTTCCTTGTAAAAAAACCCTTGGGTACCAGAGTCCATCGAAACACTCTTATTTCCCGTTCTACTGTTAAATTGAATGTTACATGTAAGCAGTATCTAATATATTTATTTGAAAAAAAAAAAGTTATTTTTTTATTATTTATTGTCATTAATCAAACAACCCCTCGGCTAAAACTGAAAATTTACGTCGTATTTATAACGGTAACGGTGTGCCTCGACCCTTCGCAGAATGCGTTCCAGCTCCCACAGCATCCTAAGCGCATTGTGCGACAAGTGGGATTGTCCAATGTTGCGACACTGGATAGGGCTTCACACGTCTAGTGCGAACTATATCCAGTTCTAACTTCAGCAACATTTATTAATTTTAAGTTACTAACATTAGGTTTTTAGGTTTTCTTTTGTTTTTACTAACACTATATGGATCTACTTAGTTTGTGATCTGAAATAAAGATTTATATATATATATAACCAAAAAATAAGATCCCCTTAACTATAAGCAAACACAAAACGCAAAAAGTCAAACAACATACACAATCACATAAACAAGTAAATTAAACATACACATAACAAACACACATATTAAAAATCTGCCTAAAAAGCTCAAATGAAACATACTCAACACACTCAAATTATATGCTCACACATACAAATAACCTGCACAAACTCACAAACATAAATGAAATGTACATAACGAACACACACAGTATATTTATGCACATACACATATATTTTTGCACACACATATACAGGAAAAAAAATTAACTAGTGCGCAAATTTTTTTTGGTGGTTCGGTATGAGTAATAGAAAACATTTCCATTAATTGTTCAATATTAATATTATTGCTGGCTCATGCGGCTGCGGGTTTGCATCGGGGGTACAACCCCCTCCCGGACGGCCGCATGAGCCAGCCGTCGCGCGCTTTCATTGATGTTATTACGAACAGATTGTGTCCATATTTTGCTGTATTTAAGTCGCATAAAAAAAAAGTATTGAACAATTAATGGAAATGTGTTCTATTACTCATACTGAACCACCAAAAAAAATTGCGCACTGGTGAAACGGCGGGACGGTAGCGAGATTGCAGCACGATAGTGACTTGAACAAAAATACTGATGTCTTCCAGTAACCACGTTTATTGTCTTCCACTGACAGCAAAAGAATCAATCCGTTGCAACGTTACCACCCTTTTTATAAGATAGTCATTGCTATTAGCGGTAGTGACGTCACAACGCTTTCAAATAATGTCTTTACAATTCAGTTAAATACAAGTATTATAATATTAAGTAAATGTTAAATATTAGCTCAATAATTATTAACTATGAATAATCTTAAACAATTATAACCAATTCTAATCACAAATCAAATTAAGTATATTAGAAGTATTAAATGTAGCTTATTTGTAGGAAGTATTGATGGCGGGAGCCGGAAGTTGTAACACTGGTTAATTTTTTTTCCTGTATTTATGCACATACACATATATTATTGCACACACACTTACTTAATCAGTCTATCAAGATTGTTGAACCACATGCCAGCATCCTGATAGTTGAAATCGTCCCCCATTGTTACCAAGATGTTATTTGACGAGTATTTCTCAGCTATGATTTGAGACACATTGAGAAAATCGTGCACCTAAACGAAAATTATGTGACGTTTTAAATTGTGGAAAGAAAAAATCGCTCAAGAGCAGGATTCGAACCTGCAACTCCTGGCTAGTAACCCAGTGCTTTAGCCACTAAGCTATAGTGCACACTGCTCGTGGTATCGAATCTAACCTCCACTTGGTACGTCTTTGGGTGATGTCAGCAATATCTTATTGTGAAACGGTGTTTCTTAACCGACTCGACTAACTTTGCAGTTAATTCAAAGTCGTATAGATATGCCTACCCTTATTAATTATTATTTTAACGCATTTGCACATGCGAAGCGAAATCTAACAATTTAAATTGTGGAAAGAAAATAAAATAATCCCCCTTAATCCCATTAAGGAGGCCTATGTCCAGCAGTGGACGTCTTTCGGCTGAAATGACGAAGACAGTTTTTTTAGAATTAAAAAATTCGTCACAAACTAACTCATGTTATTCGGTCCGATTTTTAACCAACGTTATAGCCCAAATACGTCCCAGGAATGTACAGAACCCTCGGTGCGCGACTCCGACTCGCACTTGGCCGGTTTTAATACGGTATTCTTACATTATTTACCTAGCATTGATTCCACTTATAAATTCACTCAAACAGATAAAATCAAGCATACTATACAGTTTATTGAAATAACTGAAAACCTCTTAAGGCGTCATTATACTCATCATTATGAACTACTTTTACTTTGGGAAACCTGAAATCTCGAAAAAAAAACAGCTGTTCCCTACTTTTTCTCGCGATTTCAGGTTTGGACCCATAGTAAAAGTTGTTCATACTGGTGAGTACAATGACCCCTTAAGAGGTTTTCAGTTATTTCAATAACACATTGTATACTTATAGTCGACGCTCACCAACACCATCAGCATGGCAAAGGATTTTTGCAAGTTAAAATGATTTTGAATCTTATTTCAATAACCTTAGCGCTCATATTTCAATGACATCGTTACAGGAAGACTTGACCATACGGCGGCTAGTTTCCTTGTGACGATATCAACGAAATGTGAGCGCTAATGTTATTAAAATAAGATTCAAAATCATTTAAGCATACAAAGTTCCTTTCCCGTGCCGTGACGTTGGTGAACACCGATCATAACGTTTATATCATGACTAACTCTGAAAATTGCGAAAAAATCTGCTGACATAGATAAACGGTTTTTTTTTTTACGGTTTCAAAGTTAATACCATTGTAAAAGTTTTGCAGAATTTTAAGCAGGGACTATCGATAAAGGACATTGCTATAGTTCCATAGTGCCCAGCCTCGTGAAGTTATGAATAAAAGACGACGCTCATCATATAAAATTTGATGAAGGCAATGTATTGCAATCTATTTTAATAAACGGACAGTACTCTACAGATGTTTATTCATTAAAATATTAACTCATCATCATCATTTCAGCCGAAAGACGTCCACTGCTGGACATAGGCCTCCCCCAAGCATCGCCACAACGACCGGTCCTGTGCCTTCCGCATCCAGCGGATTCCCGCGACCTTCACCAGGTCGTCGGTCCACCTTGTGGGGGGCCTACCCACGCTGCGCCTTCCAGTACGCGGTCGCCACTCCAGAACTTTACTGCCCCATCGGCCATCCGTTCTGCGAGCAATGTGCCCCGCCCACTGCCACTTAAGTTTGGCAATTCTTCGGGCTATGTCGGTTACTTTCGTTCTCCTGCGAATCTCCTCATTTCTGATTCGATCACGCAGGATATTAACTATTTTGAGGTTATGTTTTGCTTACAAAACTTGTCAAACAAGTGGTTGCCTAGCAACTAAACAGTTTAACTCTTCTTTTCCTGTAGGTGTATAGGTGCCAAAAAGAGGTTGGCTATCTTTTAACAGTGGTGCCAACATATTTTTTCACAAACCATAGAGTACAAGGGATTGGTCAAAAATATGAAGTCAAATGGAATATAATAGCCGCTCACGTTATTATTATGTTGATGAACTCTTTAAAATAATGTTTACTGTACTAAGTAATGAAAAAATAGACACGTTTTTTAGGGTTCCGAAGTCCTACAAGGAACCCTTATAGTTTCGTCATGTCCGTCCGTCTGTCCGTCTGTCCGTCTGTCCTAATCCTTTACAGCTTAATAACTTCTACAGTTATAAACATAAGTAAATGAAATTTTGTTAAAAAATAGTCTGCATATAGATCTCAATTTTAAAAGAATAAAAAAATAGTTTTTACGTTCTTTAGGGGTGGCGCCCATACATGTGAAATGGGGAAAAAATAAAATTTTTCACTGCACCCCATCGTGTGGGGTATCATTGAATAGGTCTACTAAAATGAAGGTAATGTTTCATACACCACTTTTTTATCAGGTGTACCATCTGCGAAATATAGCCCGCCAAAGTGGCTTGCAATGTGTCCCCCCCCCTGCCATTTCTAAACTATGCAACGTAGAAACTTATAATCTTCCACATTGATAGACCTTTGTGAAAACTCTCTTTTAAAATTATTTCGAGTATAATGTGATTAAAATTTTTTGAGTTATAGACAGAAAACCGAAAAATACTTAAAACGTCCTAGTTCAAAGGTCATTGACCTTAGAGAAAAATTATCATGGCAAATAATGCTCCTTTAGCTACTTTCTATTTGAAAAAATCACAAAAAGTAACTTTGACATCAATCAGACTTCTTAAATTTGGCTTCTTGAATTTATCGCTAGATGGCGCTACTAACAACACGCTCTGAGTCGCGAATGCTGCCGATTATTGCAAAAACTAAAATAGCCATGATTAATATTCGATTTGATTCGTTTGTACACCTACTTAAGGAACCCTATAATACTGAGCATGGCCCGACATGCTCTTGGCCGGTTTTTATCTTTGTAAAAGACTGAGGCTATTTCTAGCAATGTCCTTTGTTTTGGTAAATTAAATTTTGTGGTGTATAACGACCAATGTAACTATACCTTTGCCTCCACATTGTACATAGGCGAATCGGGGTCATCTATGATTGGTTCGTCTGAGCATAGGACGTCGAAACAGAACCCTGGAGGGGGTGAATATGTATTGTATAGAACACCTGTGTATATGTCTGATGATGCACCTGGAATAAAAAATGAATATTTCAGAAATCAAGGATATTATAGCGTGTAAAAAATATACGGGACATGGAGGAATAGTACATTATTGTATTTCCGAAGCTATTTTAAAAGGACGAGACGCTAGCCGAGCCCTTTTTAACTAAACGAGGCCGTTAATTGCTATTTCGGCCGAGACTTGTATAGTACTTTTCTCTCATTTGCGAGGAAACAATACACAAATTAATTCAACAGTATCTAATTCTCATTCGCGCCAATTCGCCCGCGCGCGTTTCTTGTTCTATTTTCAAAGTTTTGAAAAAAAATGCGCATTCAGCCTGTATAATGATAAATATTTTGTACCTAAAAACACCTAATTTATGTAAGTGTGTACTTAAAAACCTCGGTAGCATAATTTTAAAAATAAAAACTATAGTATATTATCGTCGTGTTGGATATTACCGGCCTGTTATTTCGTTGCATACGGAAAAGAGCCGATTGTTGTATTCTTTTTTTTGAACAATGAACCCATTTCCGAGCAAGTGGGAGAAATAGTACGTTAGTGTCGAAGCCTGAAATAAGGCTATTGACGGCCGAGTAATATTGAGAGGACTAGGCGAAGCCGAGTACTTTCGGTGCTGCTTTGCATGTAGCAAGCTTTGCAAATTTTGAATTTTCGGCACTGAGGTAATATGTACTACGTACTAGAGAAGACACCTCGAACAACATGTTTGTAGCACGTTTTAGAGCTCCTGCACTCTCACTCGCTTAGCCACGCGCGTGCTCCGCGTCCAGCAAGTTGCGCGATATTTTTTGTTCGTAATGTCTACTCTAGTACGTAGTACATATTACCTCAGTGATTTTCGGTATTTCAAATCTTTGACTAAAGACGTCAATAAATAGACACGCGATCTCATACATATAAGCAGCATGTACACACGGCTACACACTACACATTTCCAGTATAAGCTGACCTCGCATTGTATAGGTTTTGCTTACAACGCGAGGTCAGCCTTTACTGGTTATGTACAGCTTGATGTGTAGCCGTGTGTACCAAATTCAGTTGACGCAACCTTTGATAAAATTTACATGTGTTCGCGAGACAGCTGTCAAGTGAACAGATGACAGTGTGGTTCCGGAACCATAACTCGTGTAACCATGTTGTTCTTCTAAACGGCGCATCCAGTACGTAGTACATATACAGGGTGTCAGGAAAACGCTTCCGAAAACGAAGATAGGTGATAGTGCTGGTGATTACTGATACGAAACCACAAAAAAAATGCGATTCTTTTTTTAGATTTTTTCATATTTTTTTTGCATTTTTCATACATACCCAGCTTTGGGCAGTTAAATAAAACTGATTTGCAAAAAAACCCAATTTATTTATTTACTTAACTCTTTAAAGTTCGCAATGTAATTCAAATAAAATATCAGCTGGCGCTAGCGCTACCCCTAGGGGTGAATGACATCCGCTCGCATACGCAGTCCGTGTCGTAGCGAGCGTAGGTAGGTTAGGTACGCGCGGCATTGATCCCGAGTTTTGTACGCTTTACATTGCGGGTTTTCAAAATACCAAATCACTAAAACAATGAGTATAAGGCTAATGGTTATTGGTATTCGATTGTGTTTAGGTAGTATAATAATAGCCTTTCATTTTCGGGAGCGTTTCCCTGACACCCAGTATATCGATGTCTTTGATCATAACCAACCACATAACTGATATTCTTGTTAACTAATAATACTGTGGGTTTGCAGCTTTAAGCCATAAACACTGGCAATGCGGCTATAAATTACTTAAAGAGCCAAAAAATCTCACCCAAATCATCATCTCCCCTCCAAACCATCTCCATATTCCTCCCCTGCATCCTATACCCCTTGTCCTGGTAGTCTATCCTGCCGAGGAACAGGCCATCGTACCCCATCATGGCGAGGAGCGAGGCGAACTCGCGCGAGTGGCCAAATGGGTCAATCTGCCAACCCACGCGAGGACGCCCGCAGGGGCCGAAGGTTTCGTTTAGTTTACTGTAACAAAAATAATTGTTACTAATAGACTTCATTACAGCCGAAAGACGTCCATTACTGGACCTAGGCCTCCCCCAATTAAGGGGAAGATATGCCATAATCGCCACGCTTGGCAGGCGGGTTGGCGATCGCAGTTGGTTGGTTAAATACTCAGAGAACGCTGCTGCCAATCCTCTGGTGAATCCCTTAGTCGCCTTTTACGACACCCATGAGAAGAGACTAATAGGCTTAGGATACTTGTTTTAGTTCCGTGTGGTGCCGGACGTAAAGAATATTGCACCACCCTCTCTCTTCTCATGGGTGTCGTAAAAGGCGACTAACGGATTCACCAGAGGATGGGCAGCAGCGTTCTCTGAGTATTTAAACAACCAACTGCGATCGCCGACCCGCCTGACGAGCGTGGCGATTATGGCATATCCCCCCAACATACTTGGGAGAGGCCTATATTCAGCAGTGGACGTCTTTTGGCTGAAATGATGAATGATGATGATACCCTTCTTTTGAATCTGGACAAGACAGTATTCGTCGAAGGGTTGCCACTCGAAGTTTTAAGTGTTGTAACGGAATACGTCTACCTAGGCCAGGTAATTCAGCTTGGTAGATACAACTTCGAGAAAGAAGTCAACAGAAGGATCCAATTAGGTTGGGCAGTGTAGCGTAACAGCTAGATATCAGCGTACAGCAATGGAAATAAAAATATTATTCGGGAGATATCTTTTAATAGCAACCAGCTTTACGTGATTTTGTTTTGTAACCAAGGTGACATTTCCATGATAGGATAATTCAAACTATCAATTCTTTTTTTTATCATGCCAGGTACAATTTATATTACCTAAAGGATTTACTCAACACGCTCCCTTAAATTGTACCTCGCAAACACAACAGCTCTTACAAAACTTAAACTAACAAGGTAAAACAAAACAGCACTCCGAAATACATGGGAATATAAAAACTAAGTAACCCCTAAACCATCCATACAAAAATAATGTTTCTGCTTAGGCAGGGGTTTAGTTAATATATCACCAAGCATCAAATCTGTTGGGATATATCCCAACAGATATATATATATATTATATATATTTATTTATTATTGATTTATATATTATATATCGGAGCACGATATTTTTATTGTCACGCAAGGTCTCCCTTAAGAAGTGATACTTGATACTAATGTGCTTACAGCGGGCATGGAAGACTGGATCTCTTGATAATGCAATCGCTCCCTGATTGTCCGCATGCAACTTTACCTTGCTAAAAGAAGCTAACCCGATTTCAGTTAGCAAGCTATTTAAATAAATAGCCTCTTTCATACTCGATGCTAAACTGACATATTCCGCCTCACAGGTTGAAGTCGCTACACATTGTTGCTTTTGCGATTTCCATGAAATAGCCGCTCCGGCTAAAATGAACGCATAACCTGAGAAACTTTTCCTATCCATAATACAATTTCCCCAATCACTATCAGAATAGCCAAAGACACATTTACCTGTTTTCCTATAAATGAGGCCGCGCTCACGGGTCCTCTTAAGATA
Organism: Asteroscopus sphinx; assembly: GCA_949699075.1. NCBI lineage: Eukaryota > Metazoa > Arthropoda > Insecta > Lepidoptera > Noctuidae > Asteroscopus > Asteroscopus sphinx. The sequence goes on along the minus strand of OX453031.1, from coordinate 13,482,579 downwards.
ACGAAGGATCCTAATCACTGATTTCCAACATGTTTGATCCGCCTTGTCTACAAACTGCCCCATCTTAGCCACCGCATTCGCGATATCTGGTCTGGTTCCTACGGATAAATAAATAAGACATCCTATTAACTCCCGATACCGTAGATTACAATCAACTTTCTCAGTTTTTTGTAATTTCAAACCTACCTCCATTGGCGTCGAATGTATTTCTTTGCAGTTTTGTTGACCAAATTTATTTACAATATTGTCAATATACTGTGTTTGTGTCAACTTGATGAAGTTGTCACTTCTGACAATATCTATGCCTAAAATAAACTTAGCAACTCCATAGTCTTTTAATTCGAACTCTTTTGCCAGTTCCCTTTTAAAATCTTCAATGCAACCTTTTCTTTGACTTGCGACCAAAATGTCATCCGTATAGACACAAACAAAAAGTTTTGTTTCGCGATCTACGTGGGACACTCAGAAAGTTTTGCGAAACTAAAAAAAATTGTTCTATACGTACATATATTTTTATCAAATCTTTTCAAAGTACTTTCCACCAGCCTCTATACAAAGATTCATGCGCCTAAACCAGTTTTCAAAACACTTTTTCCAGTCCGCCGCAGACACCTCGTTTACAGCCTGCTCGAACGCAGCCAGCGCATCTTCCGGCGACGAAAATTGTATCCCTTTGAGCTGATTTTTTATTTTTGGGAATAAAAAGAAGTCACACGGTGCTAGATCAGGGCTGTAAGGAGGGTGACCCAGGAGTTTGACTGGCGTGCTGTCCAGGAAGTCCCTCGTTTTGAGTGCGGTGTGCGCAGGTGCATTGTCGTGGTGGAGCAGTAGCCCGCGGAGCCCTGTGTTTGGTCGCTTGTTGCTTATAACAGAGAAAACTTCTGGCAAACATTTGGTAGTATACCATTCGGCATTAATGCTTCTTTGATCCCGTAAGGGAATTGATACTAAGTGGCCAGTCAAATTAAAAAAGCTAGCGATCAAAATCTTACCCCCGCTTCTAGATCGCTTCACTTTGGTAGGCGTTGGCTCATTTTGAAACACCCAAACAGTCGACTGGCGCTTGGTTTCTGGGTCGTATTGATAAATCCAGGACTCATCACCTGTAACGATGTCGTAAACACGCCGAGACGAGCCTGCTTCAAATTTGTTAAGCATATCACGGCACCATTCCACCCGGGCCTGCTTCTGAGCATCGGTGAGGTTGTGCGGCACCCAGCGTGATACTATCCTCCTCACGCGAAGATGGCTGTGTAGAATCTCGTGAACGCTTCCCGATCCAATCTTCAATATGTGTTGAATCTCCTGATATGTAATTCGCCTATTGTCTTGGATTAAATTTTTCACTGCTAGCACGTTTTCTTCGGTAACAGCCGTCAAAGGGCGACCGCTTCTTTCGTCATCCCCCAAAGTTGGTCGACCGCGCTTGAATTCGTCATACCAACGATACACGGTTGCCTTGGAAGGGCCTTCATCCATGAATGCCATTTGAAGTCTATCGTACGATTCATCCGGTTTCAGGCGACACTTGAAATCGTATAAAATCATAGCTCTAAAATGTTCCCGGCGCAGATCCATATTTCAGTGAGACACAATACTTTGAATTAACTCGCAAAAAATGTGGAGGGAAATTTTGAAATTGGAACTTACTTATTTTTACTTATAAATAATCATATTTTCGAAAAACATTATAACTGGCCAGTCTCCCATATATAAAAACTTTTTTTCGCAATACTTTCTGAGGGGCCTGGTATGTCTCTAAAATATAAACAAGGTTCATTCAAAGATTGCTTCAGATTCATTTTCTTGAGTTTTTCGTTCAGCCTTATATTCCATTGACGTCCAGCTTGCTTCAAACCATATAAAGATTTTCGTAGCCTGCAAACATCACCACCCGCTCTGATATCCTCTAGCATTTGCTCAGCCTGCTCTTTGATTAAGCTTTGATCTTCTTCCATCTGTACCAATTTGTTAAGACTATCTTCTAGAAGCTCTGGTATTTTCATGTATACCTCCTCCTCGAGATATCCATTTAAATAAGCAGTATTGATATCTGTTTGATGGACCTCCATATCCAACTCTACAGCTAATCCTGCTAGTAATCTTACTGTGTCAAGCCTCATAACGGGAGCGAAAGTTTCGCGATAGTCAATACCGTAACGCTGACTAAAGCCCTTTGCCACCAATCTTGCTTTCTTCTTTTCAGTCTTGTCCATATTTAATTTCGTAGTAAGAACATAGCGACATCCTACTACATCACGATTCTGCGGTTTTTTGACTATTTTCCAGGTTTGATTTTTCACTAGACTTCGTATCTCTGATAAAATGGCATCCTCCCATAGCTTTCGCTCATTACCGGATAACGCTTCCTGTAACGATATATCCGCTGCGACAGCTACAAGATCTTCACAGTCGACAAATTCGTCAGAAGTACCTGCTGGTAATGGTGGATCATCACCATTCCCACTCTCATTATTTCCACCTACTTCATCTCTCCCTTCTCTCTGTTCCAGCTCTCGCTCCATCCTCGGCACACTTCTTGTCCTGTATATTTTCTTCGGTCTTCCCACGTGGCCTCTCTCGATTCTAGGTCTACCTGGAGCTCTCCTTACTTCCTCCTCTGATGGTACCTCTAAACGAGTATCATCATTTATTGAAGGTGTACGCTGGACTGATCTGTCTGGTACTACACACTCTTCTCTATGTTCAGTACGAGATGAAGGAGAAGATGAATTGATTTCTAACTCTACGTACTTTATTGGTTCGTCTTCTTGTGACCTCTTTATCACCTGAAAAGGGTCAATTGATTCTCCATGTTCAGGTTTTTCTAAGTCTAAGAACTTTATATCTCTAGTTACAATCATTTTTCGATCGTCTGGTAACCATACCCTGTATCCTCTTCGATCTCTTGGGTAACCTACAAATATTCCCTTTTTACTTCGAGGTGCGAACTTATCCTTATTAATGTCCTTATCAAGAACAAACACCTTGGCTCCAAAAGGTCGCAAATAATGTATCTTTACAGGTAGATCAAAGAATTTTTCATATGGTATCTCACCATCAATCGCACTAGATGGACATCTGTTTCTAATATGACATGCAGTCATAACTGCATCCGCCCAAAAGCCTCCTGAAAGTCCCGATGACAATAGTATGCATCTCGCCATTTCAACAAGAGTCCTATTCATCCTCTCGGCTATACCGTTTTGCTGAGGGGTATGAGGGATTGTCAGTCTTCTACTGATCCCTTCTTTCGCTAAGAATTCATTAAACTCCCTATTACAGTATTCGGTGCCGTTATCACTTTGCAAGTACTTAATTCTTTTTCCGGTTATGTTTTCCACGTATTCTTTATATACTTTAAAAACACTCAAAACAGAACTCTTTTTATTTAGTAAATATACCTCGCACCACCTTGAAGCATCATCGATAAATGTTACAAAATATTTCACGCCTCCTAAAGCCGTGTTTTTCACTGGTCCGACAACATCAGAATGAATTATCTTAAGTTTCTCGTCACATGGTCCACGATGACTTGAATTAGAAAAAGGTTCGGAATTCATTTTGCCACGAAAACAACTTTCGCAATTACGCAACCTGTTGACTTCTGTTAAGTTAACTTTTGTACCTAGTCCGCAATGCTTTATTAACTTAACTAGATCCTTTGCATTAAGATGACCTAGACGCTCGTGCCATACTTCAATATCAACATTTTCAGTTGAAATTGCTGCAGCTTGAGCACACCGTTCCTTAACGTAATATAAATTACCCTTTCGATATGCGACTAACCTAACGGTCCCTTGGGCATCAGTCACTAGAGCCTTATCGTTCCTAAATGTGACAACATAACCCTTGTCCGTAATTCTTGCAACTGAAATCAAGTTAGCCCTTAAATCCGGAACGTACAACGTATTTCGTAATCGAACTACGCTTTTAGAATCATCATTACATGCAGACAACCTTACCGTACCTTTACCTTCTACGAGAGCGCTTTGATTGGTAGCTAAGTTCAATTTTCCACAAGACGGTACTAAAGTATCTCTAAAAGATACCTTATCATTACATAAATGACTTCAACAACCGCTATCAATGATCCAGTTTCCATTCTCGCAGTTTACAGCATAAGAATCTGAAACACAATCAAATGTTATAGAACTGGTATCAACACCCGCGGTATCACTAGTCGTTGAAGCACTTTCTGATACGTGCTTTACCGATTCTTGCCCTTTAAACTTACTACATTCTGAAGCTTTATGACCTGCTCTATGGCATTTAAAACATTTAAAGACGAATTTCGAATTTAATCCACAAGTTTTCTTAACTTGTCCCTTCTTTTTGGCAAATAGGACATCCTCGCTTCCAGAACTCCTCGAGTTACTCTCCTCTATAATTTTAATCTTCAGTATCTCAGGGTCCGGAAATTCGTCGCGGGATTCTATCGCGCATCTAAAATTCTCGAAACTCGGCGGTAAACTATATAATAGCATTATTGATGCTAAATCATTATGTATATCTACATCCATGTCATGCAACTTATCTTTGGCATTGAAGAATCTAGCTAAATGTTCGTGAATATCATCACCTTCGCTCATTTTATTGATTGTGAGCTGCTTCAATAAGGTAGCCTTTCTAGCAGGTCCATTCGAAGCATAAATCGATTCTAATTTCATCCAAAGTTCCTTAGACGTCTTGCACCCTCTCACATGTCGTAATTCATTTGAGCTCATCACTAGAACTAACTCTGCCTTTGCCTTACAGTCTTTTGACTCCCAAATCACTGCCTCAGCTAGTTCGGCAGGCTTCGGCTTGCTGCCATCTACATACTCCCATAAATCGTTTTTTACTAATATCGCCTGAGCCTGGATCCTCCACGATTCGTAGTTATTACGATTAAGCATCTCAATCCTTACCGTATTCATCATGGCTCTCTTCCAATTCAACTGCGGCGATCAAAAAACTCCTCGTACCCTTTTTCGTACACTACTATCTTATTTCCACTTTATGCTATGCTGGGCCCATAACCATTGTAGCGTAACAGCTAGATATCAGCGTACAGCAATGGAAATAAAAATATTATTCGGGAGATATCTTTTAATAGCAACCAGCTTTACGTGATTTTGTTTTGTAACCAAGGTGACATTTCCATGATAGGATAATTCAAACTATCAATTTTTTTTTTTATCATGCCAGGTACAATTTATATTACCTAAAGGATTTACTCAACAGGCAGCATTTGGAAAACTTCGCAGAGTCTTCTCATCGCCTATACCGCAAAGTTTGAAGACGAAGGTCTTCAACCAGTGCGTCCTGCCAGTCATGACTTACGGTGCCGAGATGTGATCACTGACAGTTGGGCTAGTCCACAAGTTCAAAGTCGCTCAGCGAGCTATTCTTAGAGTTTCTTTGAAGGATAAAATCCGTAACGCGATTATCCTGAGAATAACCGGAGTGACCGACATAGCTTGTAGGATCAGTAAGCTGAAGTGGCAGTGGGCTGGCCATGGCTGTCGAAGGACCGATTACCGCTGGAGCAGACGAGTCCTTGAGTGGAGACCGCGAATCGGCAAACGCAGCGTAGGGCGCCCCCCTGCCAGGTGGACCGACGACTTGAAGAACGTGGCTGGGGGGGACTGGATGCGGAAGGCAGAGGACCGAGTGTTTTGGCGCAACTTGGAATAGGCCTATCCAGCAGTGGACTGCAATAGGCTGAGTTGATGACACCTTTCTTACCTGAGTCCCCAGGTGAACTGGTCCAGCGTGCTTTGATAGTGCGTGGCTGCCTCGTCGTTCATGCTCCAGGCGCCCCCCACCATCTGCAGCCTGCCCTGACGCACCAGCGTGTGGACCTTCTGCTGCACAGAATCCGACTGACGGACCCACCATTTCCAGAAGAATGCTGTCTCTACGTAGATGAATCTGTGAAGGGAGAACATAACATGATCAGACCAAACCATTTTTTTTTATATTATAGGATGGCGAAACGAGCGAACGGCCCACCTGATTTTAAGCGGTTACCTTTGCCCATAACAACTGCAATACCACCTAGACTGTTGCCTAAATGGCACCGCAAGTCGGTCCGCCAAACTGAGACATGAAGGTGGAACGTCTCATGTGATTGTAATTTCACTGGCACCCGTACCCTTCAGACCGAAACACAGCAATGCAAGCATCACTATTTGGCGGAGAAATAATAGATACGGTGGTAGTACTTCCTCGGACGAGCTCTTTCACAAATGAGCTCTACTACTACTAAAATTTGATTTGAAGTTAGTAGTATTACGTCTGTGGTCTAGTGGTTCGAGTGTCGGACTGCTGATCACGAGGTCGTGGGTTCGATTCCCACAGGACACAAATATTTGTGTGATGAACATAAGTGTTTGTGTTGGTCTGGGTGTTTCTTATGTATTATAAGTATGTAATTACAAAAAAAAAAAATATATAAGTATAATGTCCATTGTCTAGTACCCATAGTACAAGCTCTGCTTAGTTTGGGACTAGATGGTGCTGTGTAAAAATGTCCCAAAATTATTTATTTATTATTATTATTATTGTCAATGGTCCATACTGTCTCACAGCTGGGCACGGGCCTCTACTCAGAATGAGAAGGATTCAGGCCTTACCCCGGCCCCACACGTTCGCCCTACGTTGGGGCCAACGCAATTCGGCTACGTGTGGAATGGGAAAATAGCGTTGGCCCATACGTTGGGGCGAGCGTTGGCAGTTAACCGTCGCGTGTCGGTTTTATCAAAAGAATTATGCGCCAACATTGGCGATGCGCCCACACGTTGGCGGTTTGCTCAGTCTTGCCGCAGCACTCACGCAGGAAGGTGCATCGAATGAGCTTGTTCCTACGGTCACCGCGTCTTGAGAATGTCATCCGTGGATGGACGCAGCAGTTATAGAATTTCTATAAAAAAATCTTTATGTTTATTAACAAATAGTAATGATATTCTCTTGTCTGTCGACGACGTCCATTGTTAACTATTGTGTTATTTTGATTGACAGTTGTGCTCTTAAGCACTCAATAATCTTAAAGTGCGCAGTGCAACATCTATTTCAGACGTCTTTACATTGGTGTCGATTCTCTTGTTCACGAACTAAACTTATTTTAAACTATCGCTCTCTTTTACTAATAGTAGATACAAGAAAGGGATGGCAACCATTTAAGAGCTGTCAAATTAGACAAAATTAAAATTTCCATACAAGTTTAGACGTGATCTCGGAACGTGCCCACTAAAATACAAAGAAATGTAACACGTAAACTAATTTGACAGTTCTAAAATGGTTGCCATCCCTTTCTTGTATGTACTGTTAGTAAAAGAGAGCGATAGTTTAAAATAAGTTTAGTTCGTGAACAAGAGAATCGACACCATTGGCTCTGACGGAACTAAACTAAAATTATCTCCAACGGGTGGACGCTAGGCATAATTACGGGCCAACACTCGTTCAAACGCTGGGGCGAACGTGTGGAGCTGGCCTTAAAGAAAGAAAGATAAAAAAATTGGTTCATTGACTACAGTCCACCACGCTGGTTTACTGCGGGTTCTCGCGCTACTGTATGTAGCACTTGGAGCTCTCTCAGAAGATTGTATGAAGGCAAGGCAAGAACTTACAAAGAGATGTTAAGATATTCACCTTCTTTTTGGGTCTTCCCAAAGCTCTTTGATGACAGAATCCAAGATGTACTGGACACCAGCTTTCTGAATGTTGTTTCTACCTGGAAATTAAAATATCAGGGTATTCACATCTGCTTCTTTATCTCATTGAAGACGCTGGTTATACAATGTCCGTAGCTTAAGGTGAATGCTACAGGGCAGCCCGCGAAATTCAAAATTTCTTGCGTTTTTTGCAAATTGTAGCTTTATTTCGCGTTAAATATCAATCGAAATATGATTCGCGGTAGTAATAACAATATATCTATTGAATAATACTCATAAAATATATAAACCTAGCTTTATAAACTCTACAAGCTCGAAAATCGATAATTTGATCGTAAATTAATAGTATCGAGCTTGTACAGTTTATAGAGCAAGTTTAATATTTTTTATGAGTATTATTCAGTAGATATATTGTTATTACTGCCGCGAATCATATTTCGACCGATATACAACGCGAAATAGAGCTACAATTTGCAAAAAACGCAAGAATTTTTGAATTTCGTGGGCTACCCTGTAGTATTCACCTTGACTTCGAAAGCCAATTTGGTAGAACCTAATCTTCTTGGGCCTTTTCGAACTTAGAGGCCAGATGCAGGTCAGCAGACTACATCAAGGGCTATAATAGGCAAGTTAACAATATTGAATCTTTGAGCGAAGATCGCTCACTTACTTAAAAAGTAGTAACAAATACAGCAATATTTAACTAGCCTTTTAATGGCAGACTGCTCTTTTACTACTTCGTTGGTCTAGTGGTCACAAGCGCGACTGCTGAGCGTGGGGTCCTGGGTTCGATTCCCGGGTCGGGCAGTGTTATTGAGTTTTTTCATCAGGAAATTTTCAGTAGCAGCCCGGAGACTGGATTTGTGACCGGTCAATGGCAATAGGCTCTCTCCCTATTACATGGGACTATAACATAACTGGCGATGTGATGAAATGTGAGTGTACTATACAGCTCTGCCTACCCCTTCGGGGAAATACAGGCGTGATATTATGTTAATGTTATATGTTTAAAGGCAAAACAGTGGAACCAGTTACAAAATCAAGGGTCGACGAAAGTAGCCAAAAACGCAGATAGAACTTTGGTTCTAAACATGTAAATATCATCATCATCATTTCAGTCGAAAGCCCTCAAGCATCGCCACAACGACCGGTCCTTTGCTTTCCGCATCCAGCGGATTCCCGCGACCTTCACCAGGTCGTCGGTCCACCTTGTGGGGGGCCTACCCACGTTGCGCCTTCCAGTACGCGGTCGCCACTCCACAACTTTACGGCCCCATCGGAACTACATGTAAATACACTCATCATTTCAGCCGAAAGACGTCCACTGCTGTATATAGGCCTCCCCCAAGCATGTTGGGGGATATGCCATAATCGCCACGCTTGGCAGGCGGGTTGGCGATCGCAGTTGGTTGGTTAAATACTCAGAGAACGCTGCTGCCCATCCTCTGGTGAATCCCTTAGTCGCCTTTTACGACACCCATTAGAAAGATATAGGGTGGTGCAATTATTTAAAACCGGCACCACACGGAACATATATATATACATATATTATAGAACTTTGCGGCCCCATCGGAACTACATGTAAATATACTCACTCCCATAATAATATTGGTCGACAGTCTTCAGCCAGCCGACATCGTCATGCGTGTGAGGAACGATGTGAACATTCAATATACCTGGATCAGTCTTGTGACAACTCTGCAAGTTAAAAACATAACATTTAAGGCAGGTTTTGGGATAGAGTCATCCACTTCCCTAGAAGAGTACCCCTTTTCAGAATCCCTACACGTGATCCCTGGGTGGTGCAAATCAGGTGACATACTGGTGGTAGGCCACGGCCGACGGCTTGCGACCACCCACCGGGTAAACACGTGCCGCCAAGCGACCTAGTCGTGTTCCGTTACGATGCCCGGTGTAGCCACTTGAGAGGATGGCTCGAAATATTTCACTGCCATCCTCTCATCTTTACTGGGCAAGCGTGAACCATCGTCGACCGCACCATCGCTTAACTTCAGGTGAGGTGGCGGTCAAACGCAAAACCGTTATGTATAAAAAAAAAGTTACTCGTTGAAACCAGTGAATACGATTACAAGGTCCTAGCGAAAGAGGTACGGGGATGGCGAGAAGAGAGAGAGAGTTAGGGGTTGGGAAAAGGGAAATAGTTAGGGGATGGGGGAATAGGGTAAGATTTGGGGAGCGGTGAAGGGAAGGAATTAGGAGATGAGAAGGGAAAGAGCTAGGGTATGGGGAGAAGGGTAAGTGTTAGGTATATGAGAAGGGAAACCATGGGGAGAAGGGAAAATCTTAAGGAGAAAAGGGAAAGAGGATATGAGAAGGAAAGTTAGGGATATAAGAAGTGAAATATTTGGAAGATGGAGAGACGAACGAGTTAGAAGATGAGGAAAAAAGAAAGAGTTAGGGGATGGGTAGAAGGGAAAGTGTTAGTGTTTGGTTCGGAAAGTGTTGGTTAGGAAAATGGTTTTGAGAACAATGGTAGATAAATTGGCCTGTTTCAATATACCATAGCATGCATGCGTTACACATCGTTTCGCTTAACCTTTCCTCGGGGACCTAAATGACAGCTTTCAACGAGGTGGTCTTTTATTCATCAAGATACAACAGATAATTTTGGAAGACCCCCCACCACCTGGCTGTCGACAGTCCAGAGGGACTTGAAGGAGAGCGAGATCGAAGCCGCGACCGCGCGGGATATAAATAAATGAGGAAGGCAGACAAGGAGAGCCGACCCCAGAGGCTGAGGGAAAGAAGATACAACAGATAATTTTATTATACTGGGTGTCAGGGAAACGCTTCCGAAAACGAAGATAGGTGATAGTGCTGGTGATTACTGATACGAAACCACAAAAAAAATGAGATTCTTTTTTTTAGATTTTTTCATATTTTTTTTGCATTTTTCATACATAACCAAAACAAAACAAACAAAAAAAAAACCATTTTGTACTTAATTTTTTAAAGTTTGCAATGTAATTATTTTATTATTTTAACGCATTTTACGCATGCGAAGCGAATTCTAAAGATTTAAATTGTGGAAAGAAGAATTTTTCTTTCCACAATTTAAATCTTTAGAATTCGCTTCGCATGCGTAAAATGCGTTAAAATAATAAAATAATTACAGGGTAGGCATATCTATACGACTTTGATTTAACTGTAAAGTTAGTCGAATCGGTTAAGGAACAATGTTTCTTAATAAGATATCGCTGACGTCACCCAAAGACGTATAGTGGAGGATAATTTCGATACCACGAGCAGTGTTCACGGTAGCTTAGTGGCTAAAGCACTGGCGTACTGAGCCAGGAGTCGCAGGTTCGAATCCTGCTCGTGAGCGATTTTTTCTTTCCACAATTTAAATCTTTGCAATGTAATTCAAATAAAATATCAGCTGGCGCTAGGGGTGAACGACATCCGCTCGCATACGCAGTGCGTGTCATAGCGAGCGTAGGTAGATTAGGTACGTGCGGCATTGATCCCGAGTTTTGTACGTTTTACATTGCGGGTTTGCAAAATACCAAATCACTAAAACAATGAGTATAAGGCTAATGGTTATTGGTATTCGATTGTGTTTAGGTAGTATAATAATAGCCTTTCAGTTTCGGGAGCGTTTACCTGACACCCAGTATCTATTGTTCGCCGCTGCCGCTGCCAACTGTCTTGTAGTAAGCCAGTTAGAATATAATAACCTGCTATTTTAAACTACTTACAGCAAACTACATTGATAAGTATTTACTTGTAATAATATTGTGAAAGATAACATTTTAACCTTTACTCTTAGATAAAACAGTTTGTTTATACATCGAGGGTATTTTAGAGAAAGTTAGTTTGCAAATTATATTAATAGTTATAAATTGTAGAAAGAAAAAATCGCCCACGAGCAGGATTCGAACCTGCGACTCCTGGCTCAGTACGCTAGTGCTTTAGCCACTAAGCTACCGTGAACACTGCTTGTGGTATCGAATTTAACCTCCACTTTCTAACGTCTTTGAGTGACGTCAAGGACAGTGGCGGTTCTAGGGGGGGGTCATAGGGGTCATGACCCCCCCCCCCTCCAAAGTCGTACACGTCAAATTGACAAATCTCCTAAAAACAGACAATTTACCAAAATTTAAATAAATTATTAAATTCCTGCTTAAACGTCCAAAAGTAAACAATGAAATCAAAACTAGGTAAGTACTACCAACTTACTCAAACACGACATCTACTCGTACGTCAAAAAATACCTAACATTATTTTAGAGTTTTGTTTATGTACTGAAGTTCATTTTACAGCATAGGTATTATTTTGCTCAAAATAATGTAGTAATGATATTTCCAGTTTAATGACAAATAATATCACATACGACGGCGGTAGTTCATTTTGTTGAACGGTTTGCGCTACTTTACATGAGCCTGCTGTTACGATCGGACTATATCAAAGGCGCAAGCGATTGAAGCTTTGGCGGTGAAAAAAAATTCAAGCTCGCTTCGCTTGCGTTTCTTCATTAACGTACATAGCCTGCAACTCCAAAAAAATACACTTAAATTTAAGCCAACTTTTCGCATAAATATGAAAAATACGAGCACGCTTCGCTCGCATTAGTACCCAACGCAACGTTCGTTTCCTCTTTGTTGACGTTAATTTTGTAAGTAACTAGGTATTCCGTTACATATTAAACTAACTCCAAACTTTACCTCGTCTTTGCATAAATAAATAAAAACTGTGAATTTGGATCATGATACTGTACGTAAGCCAAGTTGACCCCCCCCCAAAGTCTTGGGCTGGAACCGCGCCTGGTCAGCGACATCTTCAACTAACTTTGCAGCTAACTTTGTACTGGCGATTAACAGGAACCATTAAGGATCCTGATTAGAACCCTAACAGGGCACTGTAAACTGAACAAACATCTACACAGGATGGGCCTCACAGATATCACAGTTTGCAGATTTTGTCGTGAAAAGGACGAAACGCCCACTCATATCCTATGCGAATGTGATGCAGTGCACCACATTAGAAGTCAGCATCTTGGAGGCCACACAATCTCAGCTGATGAGATCAGATCCTCAAACCCCAAGGCAATAGTCGACTTTATGGTTGGCCTGCGGCTTGGAGAGGTGCTGTAGTCTACTATTAGAGGCGTTACAATAGATCTTTTAGGTCGCAGTGACATAAGGAAATTGCAAAAACCTTACCTATTTTTCCAAAATAATAAATGAAATAACTTTGTACTGCGCCAGGAGTCGCAGGTTCGAATCCTGCTCGTGAGCGATTTTTACCTCAGATACAAGAGTGTCTTTCAACGTACAATGTAGAACTGAGTAAAGATAATATAACCACAATGGTATAATAAGATGGGTGAAACATCTTATTATACCATGATAACCACTACGTTTAGAACTGAGCTAAAATATGAAAATAGCATTTTTTTATTATTATTTTGTATTTGGATTGATGAAATATAACAAAGTGGCCAGGAAATCCAAATAGGGTGAGCAGCTTAACGAATCGAACCTCGTTACAATGCTATGGTATAAATAGTTATGTTATTTAACTCACATCGTATCCCACACAGATGCCGAGAGTCCGACTCTCGAGAAACCCAACACGATACAGCAGCGGCTGCCGGGGGGACCGGTGGCGGGGTCCCCCAGCAGCACCCTGAGCCGAGGCCCGAGCTCCCCCCTGGGGACGCCCTCACGGTGTCGCAACCGGAGATAATCTCGTCACGCGAGACCGACCATATGCTCTAGAGTAGTTCCTAGGAGTAGGCTTAACCGCCACTGTGTTAGGATTAGGTAGGTCTTCGCCCTCGCCGGCGAGGCTTGCCGCGATTCGCGAAACGTGTCACCCACCCGATATACCGAAAGTCCGCCACTTTCGAGAAAACCATTTCCAATGCAGCAACGGCTGCCAGGGGGACATAGCGGCGGGGTCCCCCCGCAATGCCCCACTAAGCCGAGGTCCGAGCCCTTCCCTGGGAGACGCCGTTATGCGGTTTTGCAACCGCGATTTTAGTTTATAATTTAGGTTTAGGGATTTCTTTTCGGCGGATGGAGTCCCTAACGGGATTCTCCGCCATCTGCCCGGTTAAGCAGCGTACCTATAACAGGTACCATCTGCGAGAGTCCATTCAAAAAAAAAAACTCACGTCGTATCCACAAGTCTCTTCAACTCTCGGTGGTGGTGGTGGTTCTTGGCCCTGCAACGGCACTGAATACACGCTGCTGACTGCGCAAAGGAGTAGCAGAGTTAACTGCATTGTAACCTAGAAGAAAAGAGAAGAGTTATATTAATAAAAATAAAATAAAAATAATAGTGCATTATGATACAAGTGAGCTAAGTTGACTATTATACTCGAGGCTGGATTGCAGCCCGAGCCGTAGGCGAGGGCGTAATGGAGCCGAGAGTATAATAGTCAATGCTCACACGTGTCATACGACGTTTTTCAACACACTTGTGAGGAAAAAAACATAAATTACACATTTTAAACAAATATTGAATATTTTGTGAAAAATGATAAAAATGGCGCGCGGACCGCGCGGTGACATACAGATATGCGCACGCAGGTGGGCGAAGGAAACCGCCATACAGCCTAATACATAAAAATATTATAAATTGTTTTTTTTATTTATAACACAAATTAATATTAATTTGTTGACAAAAATTAATAATTTGATGAAATGAAATGTTTATATAGCATATTTTAATTAATACAGTTGATTTATTCCCAAAGATGTTTAATTTAGTTCAGGCATAAAAACTCTTTGCTGCGATTTAAAAATAAACTGTAAAGTAAAAAGCACTAGTGCAATAATGTAATGAAAAAAGCACGCGTGCGTTATAAGCCACATTATGAACCTAAAATCGATGCAATAAGAGCCACTTTACGAGCAAGTGTGTTGAAAAATTCTTTATTGTGCCAAAAAATATACATAACATTGGTTGAAGCCCTCGGCTATTGGCTAGACCTTACACTAGGATTCCCTGTGTCGTGGGGTCTAGTCTCTTTCAGTCCAGAAGACATACTTGACACGGTTCAGAATTAATTTAATGGTCAATTAGTTATAAATAACAAAAACAAAAAACAGAAAAACACAGCAATAAATATTGTTATCTTGTGTATTTTTATGGGTGTGTATGTGTTGTGTATGTTTTACGTGTCGGGGGTGATGTGTGTGTTAATTGTGTGGGGGGTGTTGCGAGTGTTGTTTGTGTGGAGGGGTGTTGAGTGTGTGTTGTTTGTGTGGAGGGGTGTTGAGTGTGTGTTGTGTGGGGGTGTGTGTGTGTATGTCGTCCTCAGTTTGCATATAATTCAAATTTAGTAGCCACGTCAAAACGTTACTCTTGCATGGCTTTTTAGTAGTGTAGCAATTTTCAGCTTGGAATCTAATTTTCGATAGATATGAAACAATTTTAACCGGATTACATCGCGTATATTATTTAAATTGATTTTCCTGACGCTTCGAAAGCTTTGCAGCGTTCGTGGTCGCAGGAAGACTAAGGCCCGTATTACTGAACGATCATCAAGCGTTGATCACTGTTTAAAACTAGTTTTGAGTTGAGCTTTGATTTTAGAACGTTCCTCAAGCAGAGATTTATTGATCACAGTTCAGCTGAGTTTAGCTTTATTTTATACTGTCACATGTTTCGGTATTTGAGCAGAGATTTGATGATCAGTAATCACTCTAGTGTGGTCTAGACTACGCTTGAGTAGAGATTTCTATTCTATTTCAGGTCAAATTCGTGTGTTATGTTGTTGAATTAAAGTTTATAATTACCGTATTGGAATAAGACCGATACTCAAGTAACGATTCTATCCTTAAATAACGATCAGGTGTACTTGAGGAACCTTCTATAATACGGGCCTTAGATGACAAGCGTCTTTACAGATAAATCTAAATATTATTTAATTAAGTGATTAAAATCGTTTCGATGCACGCAGTAATCACTCACAATATCATTATCTTTTACAGTGTAGCGTGCTGTTTGGGACTTGACTAGAGTATGGAGCTTAAAATTACCATCTATCGAGAAACATTGTTAGCAAAAGTATCGAAAAACATTTTAAAGTTTGTTATTAATTTGTTTGTTAGTTATTGACGACTTCTGTAGTCTAGTGGTTCGAGTGTCGGACTGTTGATAACGAGGTCGTGGTTTCGATTCCCACAGGACACAAATATTTTGTGTGATGAACACAAAATAATATAAAAAAAAATTAAAAAAAAAAAAAAAAAAAAAAAAATTGTGTTTGTGTTGGTCTGGTTGTTGCTTATGTATTATAAGTATGTATTTACAAAAAAAAAATAAGTATGTAAGTATTATATCCATTGTCTAGTACCCATAGCACAAGCTCTGCTTAGTTTGGGACTAGTCCCAAACTAAGCAGAGCTTGTGCTTCTAGATAGTGCTGTGTAAAAATGTCCCAAAGATATTTATTTATTTATTTAATTTATCTAATCTAGAGCAGTTGTTTGAGATACGTTTTCTGGATTTAACAAAACATAAAAAGAAAGAACACACGAGAACACAAAAAATAATAATAAAAAAACTTTATTCTTCGATTGCTAATAAATTATTTAATGTAAAAAAATAAAAAATGTTATAATAAATAAAGTTCAACCGGATTATTAGTTTATCGCGAAAAACTAAGAAATTATTAAATAAAACATGCTTATACGTACATGTCGTAAAGTTACGAAGAAAATTATAAATATTTTCATAATTTTTCCTAACACAAATTACAAAACAAAACTGCAGATTTTGACCAATTTCATCGTCACTTTTAAAGAACAAATTTATGACTTAATTACATGTATTATTGTTTTTATTGTGCAGGAAAATGTCCCAAAACAGCTGAGTGAAAAAAAAAACTTTAAAAAACACTGAGTCTAATGAAAAAATTGCCTTACGCAAGCAGCGGGTTGCAGGCCAATTCCGTTTTGCGTAAAGCCGTTCCTAGCCTAAGTTGTACTAAAAACTAAAAATAATCAAAATCACTCACGCACGCGCACGACACTGCCTCCGCAGCTGAATGACAGTCAATTACTAGTTGAAATACCTAATCTCGAGTGGTGCTACGAGACGTAAAGCCTCCTACAGAGCTCGTAATTAAAAAACCGGCCAAGTGAGAATCGGACTCACGCAGTAAGAGTTCCGTACCACCCAACGACCTGCGGTATTATTCACAAACGTTCGAAAAGTTTCCGTTTCCGAAGTGAAATTTGTCCGGCAAACGAAACAAAACGACCACTTCCTGCGACCACGAACAGTTCGACCAGTTTCGGTTTTCATCGGTTCCATTTTTTGTTAAAAAAATGTATTATTAATTTTTTGTGGCTAAAATCTAACTCCAGGTCTCCATTATGTTGTAGTATCTAGAACTACATTTATGTGTGCCAACTTTCAACAGAATTCTTTGGGTGAATATGTGTTCCCCTGTTTTCCTATCCTTAGGGGTGGATTTTGATTTTCAAATTTAAATGGGACCAACTTCGAGATATACCCTATCTATTAAAATAAGAATCATCAAAATCGGACTACTCTGTGCAAAGTTATGCGTGAAAATACATTTAAAAATATATATATATATACGCGTCGAGTTGAGAACCTCCTCCCTTTTTTTCGTCGGTTAAAAACATAAAAAATCAGCATCAGCATCCGCTGATGTGAAAAAATTCTGGATCAGCAACAAACCTGATACGTAGTGTGTATGTGGGGTCATCTACTCATTCAGGTTTAAAAATAGGACTACAGTTCAATACGCCACCTTTTCCGGTAGCGATCCTGTTCTGTCCATTATCGGGTTGATCCTTGCAATGTCACCGATCACCGTTCTTTATAAAAACAGGGGGTCTATTCGCAAAAACGATAATTGATGTATGGTGACATTTATCGTTTCGAAACCTACACTATCTTTTATAATTATAATAATGTCCTCCCGGCCGAATTTCGGTCACGGCGGCCAATCTCAACGGAGACTAGCCATCTGCGCGGGACATATTATAGTGCACAAGTGTGTGCGCAAACACAGGTGCACTCTCTATTCCCTCACTCTCATAATCCGATGGGACGGCAATCCGACACGACCGGAGAGAGATCAGGCGCAGGACCGGCTTTACGTGCTCTCCGAGGCAGGAAGGGGTCTCGATGTTTAACGAAACGGTCACCCATCCACAGACTGACCACGGCTAGTGCAGCTTAACATTGCAGATCGTACAATCCACACGCTTGCTACTTAGCCACGAGCCCCTTTTATCGTTTATACGAAGGAACGAACGATACTAATCGACAATTTTCTGTCGTAATAGCCCTACTCTTAGCTGTAAATGTTATTGACATGATTTCTTTTGTTATTGACTCTTTCACCCCGAACATTGTCAATGATGTCGAAAAAAATCACAATATTTGTCTCTGAATTCGATAAACGACAAAAAATCCCATATATTTATTTGGCTCTTCAACAATGAGTACACTGTACATTGTAAGTGCCCCATTACTTACAGAAGAGCACCGCATGCCATACATTAAGCGCAATTAATATGAATACAAAAATTTGTTAGATAAAACAACAAACTTACAACAATGCAAATAAAGTTGACCGTTCATGGTCTGTATGAAAAAAAAAAACAAATGACTACACACAAAATTTTTCTTAAATTAAGTGAATTTAAATATGTATGAATATTCAATTTATCACATACTGCATGTCCATCACAGATTTTTTTAGAGAATTTATAGATAAATAAAAAAAAAATAAAAAAACAAAATCACATTGTATAAAGCGGGATTAGCGCTCGTTTTTATTTTATTTTGGTTCTTATTGCTTTACTAGTAACATAGACCAGTAAGCCTCTAGACGCCGCTTAGCTGGACACCCCCGGTCACAACGCATATGCTCTACCACTGCATATCATACGTCACTCCGCCAATCGGAACGTCACTCAGTCAGCGAGCGGCACCAATCATAAGGAATCATACCACTGAACTTTTGAGCCGGCCAATCATAACGCGCCGTCCGCCCCCCTAACCCCACCAACGTTTTACGACTGCGTTTGAATACAAAACTTTGTTTATGCGGAGTCTTGAAGATTACTGGTCTGTGACTAGTAACTAACTTCTAACTTAAATTAAAGTGAAGTGGTGGTACGGACATCAAGCTACACAACTCCAGCACAAGCTGACCCCGCGTTGCAGGGAAAACCTATACAATGCAAGGTCAGCCCACATCGGGAACTTACAGCCCGATGCGCAGCCGTTTTTTTAGTGTTTAGATGAATGGTTTAGCTCATGTCATGCTTTTTGTATAAAGCGTACATTCTGGATAATGAACAATATTCAGAGCAAATCATGTCGTTTCGATTATGTCGCTGACGATTTTGCGAATACACCCCCAGGATAGACTGGCGACTGCTATTTTTAGCTGGATAATGGAATACAACCGGTAAGTTTTTCTGACGTAGGCATAGCTGCATGGGAGTCATTCTATCCTACAAAATATTATAAATACGAAAGTATGGATGTTTGCCTGTTTGTTTGTCCTTCAATCACGCTGAAACAGTTTCACGGATCAAGATGACTTTTGGCACGCAGATTGACTATACATACATACATATTATCACGCCTGTTTCCCATTGGGGTAAGCAGAGACTATGGATTTCCACCTGCTACGATCCTGACACACCTCTTTCGCTTCATCTACGTCCTTTAACCTCGTCATGCATGCTCGTCGGTTTAGAGTACTCTTAACCTGGCATTTTTTGAGAACGTCCGCGATTTGATCGCGTTTGACTATAACCCGGATTAAACATATATGTATACAAGGCGTTGATCTGTAACCGCGCCATATTTCTAGAGCAAATGATAAAAAATTTATTTATTTATTTAATTCTTTATGCACAACAGGGTACAAAGGCGGTCTTAACGCCATAGGCGTTCTCTACCAGACAACCTTAGGGTAATGCAGAGACAAAGAATAGGGTAGATGCACCAGTAAAGTAGTAAAATATGTTTCGTACTACGGACTTATAATTACATATAATAAAAAATAAAAAAAATAGATAAATACGATATGATAAAAAATTTGCTTGATCATCTAAAAATACTTAACCAATTCTATGGTTATTAACCAAAGGACAATGCCCACGGATGGGCCCATTTTTGGCGCCATGTCAAAACTGTATGTTATTCAAAAATTATGTCTTATTTTTACCAGACTGCGCCAGAAGGAGGGTTATGTTTTTCAAGTGTATGTATGTATGTATGTATGTATGTATGTATATTTCTTTGGCACGCTCTGTAGCCTAAACGGCTTGATGGATCTTAGCTTGAGAGGTGTCGTTAGATTCGTCTTAATTGGAAGAGTGACACTGGGTATATCAAAATTATAAAAAACAAAATGGCCGCTTTTTGGAGCCATTTTATGTGACTTCAAAAACCTATCGAGTGGGGTATCAAAATAAAGGGTTTTATAAATGGTTTACGAAAATATATACAACTTATATGTTTAAATGTAATTTGGAATGAGAAATGCTAAAAAACAACAAAATATTCAACGTTAAAAATTAATTTGACTTTTCAAAAAAAAACATTAATAGTATAATAAATAAAACATGTCAAAACTAAAAAAAATCAAATAAAAAAATTAATTAACAAAAACAAAAAACCCGACTGCGTCTAAAAATAACATAAAAGATATAAACAAGACTTATCAACACGCAGGCGGAGGCTACCTATGAACTATTATGTAATTCATGATAGAGTTGTGTCACTCATACATGAGGCACCTCAAATGTCCCATACAAAACGACAGAATGTCGCAACACCTCAAAAATTATTTTTGTACCACTACACCGGGACAAACACAAATGAACCGAGATGTGACAACTTGAAGCATGTACCATGAAAGAACGGCGTTGCTTCATAACTTCACTCACTCGGACCGACTGTGACACTGACGCGTGCATGAATAGGACAATATGAGGGACTATAGGACAAATGAAGTTCGTAACACTGAATATTTGGAATATTCGACAATTTTCGGTTGTTTGGTGTCGCTGGTCATAGCCAAAGTTTTGACGGGGTTTTTTTTCGTTTAGTTTGATTTAAATTTGATTTCCAATATGATCCTTTTATTTTTGTTTTCATTATTATAATTTTTAAATTAACAATATTATTTTTAAATACCCAAGACTCCAGTTTATTTTTCAATTAATCGGCCGTTTAATCAGCAACACACTATAATTCCCTGGTTCAACGACAGTTTAGCCAAAATTCCAGTACATTTATCATGTAATCGGCTGTTTAAGCAGAGAATTAGTGTTAACGAACACTTGTCTTAGGCCGGTCTTCATCAAAGTTAATTCTCTGGTTAAACAACCGTTTAGCCAAGATACCAGTTATTTTTCAATTAATCGGCTGTTATTTTTCAATTAAACGCCAGCCTAAGAGCAGTATTCATCAATGTTAATTCTCTGGTTAAACGACTGTTTACTCACAATTCCAGTACATTTTTCGAGTAATCGACGGTTTAATCAGAGAATTAACGTTGATGAATACCGGCCTAAGAGCAGTATTCATCAACGTTAATTCTCTGATTAAACAGCCGATTATATTAAATATGTATTGAAATCGGTGCTAAACGGAGGTTTAAGCAGATGTTCTCGTTGGTTGCTGAATAAACGGCCGATTATTTGAAAAATATACTGGAATAGTGGGTGTACTGTTGTTTGACCAGATAATTAACTTTGATGAAGACCGGCCTAAGACAAGTGTACGATAACGTTAATTCTCTGCTTAAACAGCCGATTACACGAAAAATGTACTGAAATTTTGGCTAAACTGTCGTTTAACCAGGGAATTGTAGTGTGTTGCTGATTAAACGGCCGATTAATTAAAAAATAAATTGAAGTCTTTGGAATTAACAATGTTGATATTGTATTCTATAACGCAACCCACGCAATACCTTTGCCAAACAAAATAAGAATCGGATCTATATTGAAAACGACGTACCTATACTAACTACCTACAATATGACCAAAACTATGCTCATCTGTCGATACTTATATAGTTTCAGAAAATGTATAGTTTCAAAATCCGATATCAAATATCGATATATCGTTTCGATTTGATACTCGGCATAAGCTATATTACCCACTCCTATCTTAGACAATATAAGCTCAACTCAATGTATTAATGTATTTCAGTGTATTATATGTCTCAGCAACATGACATTGTCCCAACTCATTTGAAGTGTGACAATGTCTTAATTTCAGTGTATCAAATGTCTCAGCAACATGACATTGTCCCACCTCATTTGAAGTGTGACAATGTCCCACCTCATTATGCAGAATGAGTTACTCATACAAACTCATTGATTTTGCGTGTCCTACCCAACTCTAAATTTCATGACCAAAAACATACGTAGCCTCCGACTGCGTGTTGATAAGTCTTGTTTATATCTTTTATGTTATTTTTAGACGCAGTCGGGTTTTTTGTTTTTGTTAATTAATTTTTTTATTTCATGTTTATTTGTTCTTTATCAACATTTCTTTCACCCTAGCATTAAAAAACATAATAAATATGTATTAAAATGAATCGTAAGTATATCCTCCATTCAAACCGAACGAAAATGTTGCCAGATATCAGACTATTTCAATAAATAATCGGAATCGATTCTAAATAGCGATACTTCTATGAATTCACTTTTACTGTGTTTCAGATGCTATTGTAATGGACTTATTTTAATTGATTGTTTTTTTTTTTTTCCACAATTTATATCTTTAGATTTCGGTTCGCAAGCGTAAATCTGTTAAAAATTAAAAAAATTACTCATGAAGTCAAATCAAAAGAAATCGCAAAACATATTTTTGAAATCTTTTTGTACAGAAAAATAAGATGATTCTTTGCTTTATAACAAAAAATAAAACCGACTTCAAAAACCTTAACTAAAAAGTAAAAAATAATCATTGTATGTATTTTAAAATCTTAACATAAACCAAAATTTTGAAGGTGGCGCGTGATTGACCCTTTGCGTCATGTAATGTACAGTCAAAATCAAAATCAAAACAATTTATTTGTAAAACATAGGTTTATACCTATGTTTTAAACTTGGTGGAAAATTAACATATTACGTCACACTATGTTTAACCTTTTAGTCGAGCGCAATATCTATAGTAAAAACAGTTTATGTGAACCTACAGGAAAATCACGCGCCGCCTTCAAAATTTTGGTTTATGTTAAGATTTTAAAATACATACAATGATTATTTTTTACTTTTTAGTTAAGGTTTTTGAAGTCGGTTTTATTTTTTGTTAAAAAGTTTTCATTTCATACTTTTTAGTTGAAAATTGCGAGGGTTGATTCATAAATGTTTATATAACCAATTTGAGAATATATTTTTTCTCAACTTTTGCTATCCCACTGCTGGGCAAAGCTCTCGCTCATGTTCTTCCAAACGTCCAATCACTAGCGTGAAAAAAAAAAACACACATATCGGCCAAGAATTCTCAGAAAAACGAACCAATGAGCAGATCATCTAGATAGGCGAAGCTAAAATAAACTGATTAATTGAAGCTGTTAAAAAAACGACTCAACCTAAGTCAATAAAATTTATATGGGACCACCGCGCGGACTTTCTCTACCAAATAAAAAAACAACCACGTAAATCGGCCCACAAATCTCGGAGTAATCGGTGTACATACATGAGAAAAAAAAAAAAAACCCGCCGTATACATAACCTGATAACCTCCTCCTTTTTTTGAAGTCGGTTAAAAATACCTATGCATTTATTGTAAATATTGTTATAATCAGTTTAAATTAACAGCAATATTACTTATAAAATCGATATTAATTAATACACCCAAAAACTTAAAAGCTTGCAATGTTATTATTTAAAAAATACTACAAAATCGATTTCAAAAATCGATTAACAAAATAATTATATCTTGCAACACCATACATGGTGTCTCTGGATGACCTTATGGGTGCGTTCAGATATATCGCTGAACGATGCACGGAGCGTACTTATCAATCAGTTAAGGAGTTGGAAAAAAATAGATTTCTCTTAAACCAGGGTGAACAAATTAAAATCGTTTGCAGAATAATAAAAGATAATTCTTGGTCTACGAAATAAAACTAAAACCGCCGTGACATAGCAATGCTAAGAGAATGGGCAATGTCCTTTTCACTTACAAACATTAGCGAGTTTTGAGAATAAATCCCGAACGACTCTAAGAATAAAACAACGGTGGCATTGTCAAAGGGCGTAAAATTCTGCTCACAATTTAGGTGGTTTTGCACGCGTCGTTTTTGTTTCTCGATTCAACGCAGAGCTAAGAGGCTAATTGGTGACAAACTGCTAGTAAAATCTAAGCTATAAAGCTTAGCCCATAGACGCACAGTTGCTTGTTTGTCGGTGTTCTACAGGCTGTACTTTGGAGTGTGCGCAAGAGCTCCATGAGCTTATTCCGCCATCTCCTTTCTTTCATCGGACTACACGACGCACTGCAGGATATCATCCACATTTGGTAGAAATACCTACTATCAGGACCAAGCGCTTTGAGAACTCTTTCATAGTGCACACAGCCAAGTTGTGGAATTCACTGCCGGCGTCTGTATTTCCGGGCACTTACAACCCTAACGCCTTTAAAGCTGGAGTGAATCGGCACCAAATAGGTTTGCTCGCCCCATCGGCGACCAC
This sequence comes from Asteroscopus sphinx, assembly GCA_949699075.1. Classification (NCBI taxonomy): domain Eukaryota; kingdom Metazoa; phylum Arthropoda; class Insecta; order Lepidoptera; family Noctuidae; genus Asteroscopus; species Asteroscopus sphinx. The sequence goes on along the minus strand of OX453031.1, from coordinate 13,458,234 downwards.
ATCTTGATAAAGCCGTCTAGATTGCGGTCAAGAGCAGATCTATATCTCATAAAAAATATAAATAAACTTGTACCTACAATTCGTTGCGGATCATAACATTTTGAGTGTAAGCATGTCAGCTTTCTATTAATTACACACCAGGATAGAATTACCGTCATGTATCAATTATTTTGATGTGCCATGTTATGTTTCTTACTGAGGTTTTTCGCTTGACTTAGTTTTCGGCTTTATTTTGCGGGATTTATTTTGTACTTCGTATGTCCTAGCCATGGAATATAAGATACAAGAGGAAGTACCATTTTTTTTTTGTTTCCGTTGAAACTTTCTCATGGACGCACTCCGCCCGGGGTAGGCGGAGCCAGTGTCGGAGTCCACAAAACCACAGATTACCTATTAGTTACTACGTAACCACCACAGTGTTCCTTCAACTACCTTTGGTCAGGCGTCGGAACCGTCTGTATTCGCACAACCACCCCCGACAGGTATCGGTCCGCCACAAGAAGGTGAGCGGTGCAAGCGACTGGGGGACATAACATAACATAACATCACGCCTGTATTTCCCCGAAGGGGTAGGCAGAGGTGTATAGTACACCCACATTTCGCCAGTTATGTTTTAAGTCCCATGTAATAGGGGGGCGAGCTTATCGCCACTAACGGGCACAAATCCAGACTCCGGGCTGGGTGGGACTGGGGGACGACGGGAATAACCCACTCATTCTGAGAAGAGGCCCGTGCCCAACAGTGGGGCATGAATGGACTAATTATGCTTAGTAATTTCCACTAAAATAGATTACAAAAACTTATAATCTCCAAAATTCGTGGAATTTAAACAAAATACTAATACGTCAGTAATTATTGTTAATTACAACATAAACGAGTTTAATGATAACTTAAATTATCTGTGAGTCCTTTGTTGTAGTTAAAAACAAATTAGAAACAATGGGTTTATTATTATCTGTGCGTAAAATAGTTTTAGGTTAATTACTTTTTAAGAGGCTTTTAAATAGATTAGCTTGATTTTAACTATAAACATTATTACAAACTGTTCTAAGAACAGTACTTTTTAACCGACGAAAAAAAAGGAGGAGGTTCTCAATTCGACGCGTATTTTTTTTATATATGACCACGCATAACTTTTTACAAAGTAGTCCGATTTGGATGATTCTTTTTTTAATGGATAGGGTATATCTCGAAGTTGGTCCCATTTTAATTTGAAAATCAAAATCCACCCCTAAGGGTAGGAAAACAGGGGATGAGTGTTTGTTCACCCACTGAATTCTTACCTATTAACCGATTCTGTTGAAACTTGGCACACATAAATGTAGTTCTAGATACTATAACATAATGGAGACCTGGAGCTAGATTTTAGACGCAAAAGTTTTAAAAATAAAACTTTTTAACAAAACATGAAACCGACTAAAACAGAAACTGAAAAGCGAACAATAAATGTAAATAACTAATTATGAGTCGGCGCCAAACAAACAATCAACGAAGATCATTAAATTACTTACTACTAATAAAAACAAAATAACATCAAATACAACATGAAATTTTCTACGATAAACAATAACTTTCCAAAAATGCGTTCTCCGCTCGACCACTTGCAACTCGCACGCACTTTGCTTGTTTGTTTGTTTGGCGCCGACTCATAGTTAGTTATTTACATTTATTTTTCGCTTTTCAGTTTTTGTTTTCGTCGGTTCATTTTGTTAAAAAGTTTTATAAGGGTTCGGATCAATGCCCTGGGATCTGGAGGCGAGAAACCTCGCTCCGCAGGATCCACCTGATAGGAACAAGATCCGCCAGATCCTGGTGGCTGAATGGGAGCAACGACTTGCGCAACCCAGCACAGGGCACGCCACAACAGCGTTGGTACGGCCCGTTATGGAGGAGTGGTAAGGGAGGCGCCTGGCCATAGCGCCCTCACCTACCGGCTGACGTAGATACTCGGGGTATGGTTGCTTAGGAAGTATCTGTGTCTACCTAGGGCAGATAATTCAGCTTGGTAGATACAACTTCGAGAAAGAAGCCAACTGAAGGATCTGTTTGGGCTGGGCAGCATTTGGCAAACTTCGCCGAGTCTTCTCGTCGCCTATACCGCAAAGTTTGAAGACGAAGGTCTTCAACCAGTGCGTCCTGTCTGTCATGCATGACTTACGGTGCCGAGACGTGGACACTGACAGTTGGGCTAGTCCATAAATTCAAAGTCGCTCAGCGAGCTATAGAGCGAGCTATGCTTGGAGTTTCTTTGAAGGATAAAATCCGTAACGAGATTGTCTGGAGAAGAACCGGAGTGACCGACATAGCTTGTAGGATCAGTAAGCTGAAATGGCAGTTGGCTGGCCATGTCTGTCGAAGGACCGATAGCCGCTGGATCAGACGAGTCCTTGAGTGGAGACCGCGAATCGGCAAACGCAGTGTAGGATGCCCCCCGCCAGGTGGACTGACGACCTGATGAAAGTAGCTAGGGGGGACTAGATGCGGAAAGCAGAGGACCGAGTGTTGTGGCGCAATTTGGAAGAGGCCTATGTCCAGCAGTGGACTGCGATAGGCTGAGTTGATTGATAGGCCGGGAGCCGACGCCCGAGTGTCATCACTGCGGGAGCCACCTCGAGGACATGGCGCAGCACACACTGGCGGAGTGTCCAGCTTGGGCCATGCAACGCCGTAACCTCATTAATGCAGTAGGCAGCAGCGATCTCTCACCTCCGGCTGTGATTCTGACCATGGTTGGGAGCGTGAACGCTTGGGAAAGTGCCGTCAAAAAAATCCGGTCAGTCTCCTGCGGGTGGGAAGAGAGGATGTCGCCTTTGGCACCTTCTCCACCACCTCTTTCACGAGCATCACCTCCTCACAAAAGGAGACGACGCCTTCCCAAGCACTCTCACTCCTACTGTAATTGTCATAACTAGTCATAAGTACAGTCAACTGCATGACAGTGGTAACACGTCAATTCGAAAACCACCCTTACTGCTTACGAAATAAAGATGCTGCTAATGTCAAACTGTTACCACCGACGTGCGGTCGACCGTACCTATTATTCAAACTGTTTACCGATCATATTTATGCAATGTTTTGTGATAACAGATAAATAGATTAACTCAAGTGTTTATTGACCTAAATCTGTATTGCAACATAGGTTTCATGATAAATAACTCGTAAGTAAATAACTTTAATTTCTGCCTACAAGATGTAGATCTGTAACCGTGCCATATTTCTAGAGCAAATGATAAATAATGTGCTTAGTCATCCAAAAAGAACGATTATTTAATACCCAAATTTTCACTTAGAAACATAGCGAGGGTTTGAGAATAAATCCCAAACGACTCTGAAAATAAGTTATTTTTTTTTATTTTTTTTATTAGGTTTCGTAAACTGGACGTTACGACATTATAATTAATAAATAACATGTGCGGAAAATCATGGTAGTCGAACGGCCTTCTAGGTGCGAACACGACATGCATACGAATATCACACTCAAAATAATTACAATAAAACACGGAAGTTACAATAAAACACAGGATTACAACAAAGCAACAAACACTGCACAAACATTAACACAAAACGAACAAGCAAATTATTACAATTTGGTGTTGAAATATTTTTTTATTATTTTGACCGATGCATTGAATGGATCCAGATCTTGACAGACATCGTTAGTAGCAGAGCACATACGATATAATGGCGAATGTTGACCATAGTTAGTACGACGTAACGGTAGACTAAACAGTTTGCGATTGTGCAGTCGGCTTCCAGCTCGGGGTACGCTTATCATTAACTTTTCTAGTATATCGGGACTATCTACTTTCCCATGCAAGATCTTATAGAGAAAGACGACATCAGCTATCTTACGTCTATGGGCAAGTGGGAACATTTTGTAATGTCCAAGCCTAGAATCGTAGGTGGTTAGTTTGCGGCAGAGATGGTTGGCGTAGGTAAGGTGGTATAAAAATCTCTTCTGAAGTCTTTCGATTCTGGCTGCATGGATCGCATAAGATGGACTCCAAATTGGGCTGCAATACTCCAATAAGCTACGAACATAACAGTTAAAGAGGATAATGGGAATTTCAGGGTCTTTAAAAGTCTTAGTTTGCCTGGAAACAAAGCCCGCTAATCTGGCTCCCTTTTTAGTAATATGGTCGATATGTTCACGGAAATCTAATTTTTGGTCCACAATAACTCCCAAATCACGTGTGCTTTTGACTTCGTTTAGTGGCGTATCATTTAGTAGGTATACAGTGTCGATTGGGTTTCTTTTTCGGGAAAATTTCATGTGAAAACATTTTGACGAATTTAGCGTCATTCCATTTCTGTGACACCAGAGACATAAGGTGTCGATGTCGTTTTGTAGGGATATGTTATCTGTATTGGTGCTAATTACTCTATATATTTTTAAATCGTCAGCGTACATTTTAAAATTGGAGGTTATGGCGAGACTAAGGTCGTTTATAAATAGGAGAAAAAAGAGAGGCCCGAGATGCGAACCTTGAGGTACGCCGGAGGGAACCATAGTCATTGGAGACTTAAAACCGCGAACAGTAACAAGCTGCGAACGATTTCGGAGATATGATTCACACCATCTTAGCAATGTGCCGCATATGCCCGCGTGATCAAGTTTCTGAATCAGGATGCTATGGTCAACGATGTCAAACGCCTTGGAGAAGTCTGTATATATTGCGTGAACCTCAGTTTTATTTTCCAAGGCTTCGATTATATCGTTGATATAACCAAGTAAGTTCGACGTGGTTGATCTACCGGGAAGAAAACCGTGTTGTTGGGAGTTAATTAGAGGTTTAACATGGAAGAATAAGATTTTCTGTACCATTGACTCAAACAGCTTCCCCATGGCAGATAAAATAGATATAGGCCTGTAGTTCGATATGTCACTCTGGTCACCTTTTTTTGGATTGGTGTAATATGGGCAGTTTTCCATTTTGTAGGAAACACACCATGTGTTAAGGACTTATTAAAGATGATGTGTAATGGCGTGACAAGTTCAGTGGCACAATTTTTTAGGAAAGTCGGTGGTATGGTGTCTGGTCCAGGGCCTTTGTTTGTGTCAATGTTTTGGAGAGACTTTAAAATATGTGATTTGGTTAATGAACAACAGCAAATAGACGTGTGGCAATTGTGTGGACCAATTATTGAAGGGATCAGGTTTGAGTTATTCCTATATACGGAGTGGAAATACTTTGAGAACAAGTTGCTGATCTGCTGACCACCTTGAGCACTTTGGGTGTCGAGAAACATTTCATCCGGGATTTCGTTGCTGTTTGATCTAAACGACTTGATGAATGTCCAAAAATGTTTCGGGTTTTTTTTTATTTGTGTTTTGGCGTCAGATTTAAATTGGGAGAGACACTCTGTTATCATTTTGTCACAACGACATCGCAGCAACTTGTAGGTAATTTGATCCCTGGGGTTGCCGTATTTTTTATAACGGCCATGAAACTTAGCCTTTTCATTTAAGTTGCGTATTAATGAGCGACTAAACCAACAGGGATAAACATCACTTCTTTTTGTGGTTAACGGCGTGTGCTTTTGTATTATGGTATTAATTAAAAATGGTCCACAATTTCGTCTACTGAATGACTGTCTTTGAGATGGTCACTCCAGTCTATACTTCCCAGATCCTCTTTAATGTCGGTATAGTTAGCTTTTAAAAAATTTAGGGAAGGAGATCTATTGCATTTAATCTTTTTTTGGGGCTTAATCCTCAGTGTGATGTTTAATGCAGGATGACGTTTATCTATGTTTACGAGTGGGTTGTTACAATTATGTACGGAAAAAATATGGGTAGTATTCGACAATACTAGGTCAAGCATCCGCCCCTCATGGTTGGTAATAGAGTTGATTTGATGTAGGTTGTTAAATGAAAGGGTGTCAATAAAAAGGTTTTCAGATGGAGTGCTCCTGTCATCGGCGGCATTGTCAAAGGGTGGAAATACCTGCAAGGTTTTTTGGTGGTTTTGCACGCATCGTTTTTGTGTTGCACGCGACACACGAGAGGAATTTGTTTGTTAAGAAATAGGTAGGTAAAACAAACTTTAACCGGATTAAATCGCGTATATTATTTAAATTGGTTTTCCTGACGTTTCGAAAGCTTTGCAGCATTTCGTGGTCGCAGGTAGATGACAAGCGTCTTTACGATGAGTACAATGAACCCTTTTCGGGAAAAAAGCCATTAAAATTTCAGCATGTATATGTTAGTTTATTATAAACTAGTCTATGCCCGCGGCTCCCCCCGCGTGGAAGTCGTTTATCCCGCATCCCTCGGGAACTGTTCATCTTTCCGGGATAAAAAATATCTGTATGCCAAATTTCATTAAAATCCATACAGTAGTTTTTGCGTGAAAGAGTAACAAACATCCGTACAAACATCCATACATCCTCACAAACTTTCATGTTTATAATATTAGTAGGAACATGGATTTTTTTCTGTATTCTGAGAGTAGGAAGTAGGATATCGGATTTTTGCGAACCCCCCTGGTTTCAACTTTCAACACACAAATACTACATATTCGGTTTTTTCTCTCTTGTCTTATTTAGTAAACAATCTTGGCATGTCTATGCAATTCGTCAATAATTATTATAAAATGACATTTTGTTAACAATTTCACACACTAAATAACATTTTTTAACCTAATTACATGTGCAGAACTAGTAATTATATTTTTAATCGACGAAAAAAAGGAGGAGGTTCTCAATTGACATTTTGTTATTTTTAGTTATTTTTAAAATTTCTATTATGAGTCGGCGCCAAACAACCAATCAACGAAGATCATTAAATTACTTTAAATAAATAATAAAAACAACGTCACATCAAATACAACGTGAAATTTTCAACGATAAACAATTACTTTCCAAAAATGCGTTCAACGTTCGGCCACTTGCAACTTGCACGCACTTTGCTTGTTAAAAGTTCGTTTGGCGCCGACTCATAATTAGTTATTTTTCGCTTTTCAGTTTCTGTTTTCGTCGGTTCAATTTTTTGTTAAAAAGATTTATAACAGTAGTTATTTGCCTTGTTATTTCCCTACAATTATCTTCTCATGGGTGTCGTAAAAGGCAACTAAGGGATTCACCAGAGGATGGGCAGCAGCGTTCTCCGAGTATTTAACCAACACACTGCGATCGCCAACCGGCCTGCCAAGCGTGGCGATTATGGCATATCCCTCCAAACTGCTTGGGGGAGGCCTATGTCCATCAGTGGACGTCTTTCGGCTGAAATGATGATGATGATGATGAGTTGTTATTTGAATAAAGAGACTAGCCAAGATTTTTTACTAAATGAGACAAGAGAGAAAAAACAGAATATACATAATATACACGCAGGCAAGCGACGCGGCAAGCAGAGCTTGAAGCTTGATAAAAAAAACAGTGGCACAATGTACCAGGATACCATAGAACTCAACTAGTTCTCCACAGCTATTCGACATGGATTTTTTCTACAATTCCTGTTTCAAGTTGGAAAGGCGGCCGACGTCAGTGCGTGTGATACAATTATGTGATACTTTAGATCCATTTCCTTGATATAATTCACACCGCAGAAATAGATAGATAGAATAGTTGTAATCACAATTTTACTTGCGATTCATGCGTGGCAACTTTCGGACAAACCACGCCTTCCATGTTGACGTCTTTAATATTTTTTAATTAACTTTAATCAAATTAACAATCATAATAACATAACAACATAACATAATAACATGACATAATTAATTGTTTTGTAAAAAAATTGCATGGCGAAAGCTATAATATGGCGATGATTTATATTATTATAAAATTTATAACACCATTTTGTACCAATGTTAGCAAATAAATAAAATAAATAAATATTTTTGGGACATTTTTACACAGCACCATCTTAATCCCAAACTAAGCAGAGCTTGTACATACTATGGGTACTAGATAATGGATATAATACTTATATACTTTTTTTTTTGTAAATAAATACTAATAATACATAAGCAACACCCAGACCAACACAAACACTTATGTTCATCACACAAATATTTGTGTCCTGTGGGAATCGAACCCACGACCTCGTGATCAGCAGTCCGACACTCGAACCACTAGACCACAGACGTCGTCGAATTGAATTGAACTTTACAGCTTTTGTTACAGTATTTACAGAAACAAGTCAAGGCGTACTGAGAAATGTTTTAAAATGCCCTGCACTATGGTGCAGTGTTGGCACGCGCGCCCCGCCCACTTTTCCATTCTATCAATCTATTGCTGTGATTCACACCGTTATACATTTTTAAATAACACTACAGTGGTGCCGATTCTCTTGTACACCCACCTAAACCTAACTGTAACTAAAATTTACAAATTTTAGTTTAGAAAATCATAAAACTTATTCTGTGTTTATCTTTTTCTTATTTTAGAAAACTTGTTGACAGCTCTAATAATTGAGTTTGACGCATCTAAGTTGAATTGGCGGTGTTACCAGTACATCTTAAAAAAATTATTAAAGAGTGAATGGAATGACCGAATGTTCACAAAAACAAGGAAATTAAATAATAATTATATTTGGAATTATTAGTTTATCATTAAAATTAAGAAACAAAATCATGTCACGAAATAAAGTACATTTTTGTTTTATATTTTCAATAAAATATATAAATTGGAATAATGTGATCAGATTAAAGAGCTAGGTTATTATTTTCTACGGCCCATATTACAGAACGATACTCAAGCGTTGATCACTGTTTAAAACTAGTTTTGAGTTGAGCTTTGATTTTAGAACGTTCCTCAAGCAGAGATTTATTGATCACAGTTCAGCTGAGTTTAGCTTTATTTTATACTGTCACCTGTTTCGGTATTTGAGCAGAGATTTGATCTGTAATCAATCACTCTAGTGTGGTCCAGACTACGCTTGAGTAGAGATTTCTATTTTAATTCAGGTCAAATTCGTGTGTTATGTTGTTGAATTAAAGTTTATAATAACTACCGTTCTGGAATAAGACCGATACACATGTAACGATTCTATCCTTAAGTAGTGATCAGGTGATTGGAGTTTAAACTGTACTTGAGGAACCTTCTGTAATACGGGCCCAAGAGTACCTATCAAAGGAGATATATTGTTATTATTGCAGCGTATCATATTGTATATCTTAAACAACGAGAAACAGAGCTATTTGCAAAAAACGCAAGGACCTTTGAATTCCATGGGCAATCACAATAATAAACTATTTCTTTAATTTAAAAAGCTGGAATTTCCCTTTTTAAATACGTGGTTAAAAGTTCTAGCACCCAGGACACGAAATTTCTCAAAAAAGTTGAATAAATTAGAATATAAACCAAAAAGTACCACGCAGGATTACAAACACTGTTGCCAGGTCTCCCGATTTTCCGGGAAATTCACAGATTTTCCTAATAATCTCCCGGTCTCCCGATTTTCGACAAAGATCTCCCGATTTTTTACAATCCCTGTATAAAGCTAATAATAGGAATAAGATCAAAACCTGGCAAAAAAAAAACCGGCCAAGAGCATGTCGGGCCATGCTCAGTATTATAGGGTTCCTTAAGTAGGTGTAATTACAAACGAATCAAATCGAATATTAATCATGGCTATTTTAGTTTATGCAATAATCGGCAGCATTCGCGACTCAGAGCGTGTTGTTAGTAGCGCCATCTAGCGATAAATTCAAGAAGCCAAATTGAAGAAGCGTGTCATTTCAAAGTTACTTTTTGTGATTTTTTCAATTAGAAAGTAGCTAAAGGAGCATTATTTGCTATGATAATTTTTCTCTAAGGTCAATGACCTTTGAACTAGGACGTTTTAAGTATTTTTCAGTTTTCTCTCTATAACTCAAAAAATTATAATCACATTATACTCGAAATAATTTTAAAAGAGAGTTTTTACAAAGGTCTATCAATGTGGAAGATTATAAGTTTCTACATTGCATAGTTTAGAAATGGCAGGGGGGGACACATTGCAAGCCACTTTGGCGGGCTATATTTCGCAGATGGTACACCTGATAAAAAAGTGTTGTATCAAACATTACCTTCATTTTAGTAGACCTATTCAATGATACCCCACACGAGGGGGTGCAGCGAAAAAAAAATTTTTTACCTTATTTCACATGTATGGACGCCACCCCTAAAATACGGAAAAACTATTTTTTTATTCTTTTAAAGTTGAGATCTATATGTAGACTATTTTTTAACAAAATTTCATTTACTTATGTTTATAACTGTAGAAGTTATTAAGCTGTAAAGGATTAGGACAGACGGACAGACGGACGGACATGACGAAACTATAAGGGTTCCTTGTAGGACTTCGGAACCCTGAAAACTGCATAAAATGAAACGGACGGATAAGTTGCTGCCCTGAATATTTCCGTCACTTGTTACACAGTGCAGTAAAATATCAAACTGCTTTGATTTTAATATTATAGCTGGAATGTTAGCAAAATGTTTTTGAAGTAATCCCGGGATTACTTCAAAAACTTTGATTTTTGTTGACAAACATAATCTCCCGATTTTTTCCATTGTTCCTCAATACATCTCCGCTTTTTTCATAATAAGCCTCCCGGATTTTGAAAATCGGACCTGGCAACACTGATTACAAACTTGGAGACTTTCTCCCCAAAAGAGGGAAAATTTGTGAATTCAGGCTTTTTAGGGACACATATTAGCATAAAATGATAGAATTGAATGTCAAACATAGTTTTTTTTTTCCCATTGTATGTATTTATGTACTTCTTAACCTTTATTATATAGGTACCTCTTATCGAAATTATAAATTTCATTGTATATTTCTATGAACAATTTACCTTCCTGCTGAATCTACAACAGCTGCAACCACATAGTAGGCATCTCTACAACTAATTATAGTCGACATGTATTTTGATGCCTTCTAAAAATAGTCAGATTTAGGTTGACATTTCTAATATTAGGTGAAAAACGTCAATTACAGAATAGCAAAATGTCAATTTTTACTAAGTTGAATAACTAAACTAATTTTGGTCCTGTCAAACCAAAAATTAGTTTTAAAGTGAATTTCAGAATAGAAAACGTCGTTTGACAGGACTAAACTAAATTTAGGTGATTTTTAGTCTAGTTTAGAGAATTTTGTGACAAGAGAATCGGCACCAGTATGAGTTTTCTAGAGTTTTCATAGTAACTTATTTGGCCACTAAGACAGATATGGATTTTCATACTAACATTGCTGGCCGCTGCTCGCGTGTATTCAAATAAATACAAATACCAGTACAGCATTTTCGATTTATCTCGAAGAAGGTTGTCAAAATAATGCTCGAATTTCCAAGCATGTTTGAGAAAAAAGAAATTTCTGTTTTCTATGCCTTCACACCACACCGCAATACATTTGCGCGCCATTGGCAGAGGCCATAAAAATCTAAATTGGTATTAAGTGGTAAAGGCGCATAAACTTGTCGCCTCGTGCAGGTGTCTCGTAAGCAGGGCTCGGATACCGGTTAAATTTTGAAACCGTTATTATGTACTTGACGCAAAACCTTTAAATTTTGGTTTCGTTCGTATAAACCGGTTTTTTAAACCGGTATTTTGAGGGAACTTTAAAAACCGGTTAACACAAACAAACGCCGTTTAGTTTTTATTTTTCTTTAGTAGAAACAGAAAGACAATTTCTGTTTCGCGACGAACGTTTATTTCACTGCTTCAATCAGTTCCGCTGCAAAAAATCCAAAAATGGGTAAGTATCTACTTTTCTTTTCTTTCTTACTTGGCGGTCGTCGATTAAACCGGTTAATTTAGGATAAATAAAGTTCTTTCGTAGGGCGCCCCCCTGCCAGATGGACCGACGACCTAAAGAACGTGGCTGGGGGGGACTGGATGCGGAAGGCAGAGGACCGAGCGTTGTGGCGCAACTTGGGAGAGGCCTATGTCCAGCAGTGGACTGCGATAGGCTGAGTTGAAAGTTCTTTAAACGTTCACGTTCTTAAGAAAAGTTCGGAGCTAAACCGCAATAAACCGGTACTAACCGGTATTTCTCAAACCGGTTCCGAGCCTTGCTCGTTTGCTGGATCATCAGTGCTGTTTTGGACGCAGAGTCACTAACATTGTATTGTGCAGCATATCTTACAGCGGAATTATATATTTTGCGTTGAATGCTAGAAACACGGTGGGCGTAATTACGTATTTTGCACCGTCGTTTTTTTTCTATATTTGGTTTTTTTTCAGAAAAAGTGAAACACAACAACTAAAATGGAACTAATTAAAGAAAAATTATGTTTAAATCAATGGGTACCTATTATGATGAACTTAGAAAGTACTTAATGTGTTACAATCAGAATCATCTGAATCAGTGTCAGTAGCTATAGCTACGCATACTTTTTTATCTTCATTGCCAATCGCCAATTATTTTAAGATATTTATGTACTATTTAACAAAAAACAAATGGTATGTTCTTATTAAACAAAAAAATAATAATATCAACTCATATATTTCATTTCATTATATGGATCTGTGATCTGAAATAAATATTTCATTATTATTATAATTATATACTATAACCGCCTTACCATATTTTTATTTTAGTACTCTTGAAAAAAAACCTACTCCAGAAAAACAACCGTTTTTTTACATGTTTAATATAAAAGTATTTTTTCAACATAGAAAAAAAACCGTTTTTTTACAATTCTAATTAAGACATTAGATAAAATTTCTATTACCTTATTAGGTATTTCTATTTTTATGACAGAGGAGGATATAATGCTTTTTATCTATGTTTAAAATCTCATACAAGATAGCAATTAACTTTGGTATCATTTATGCCGTTAATAATATTATAATCACAATAATAATCGTGATTTGATTACATTACCTAATTATGATTAAATCATAATTAGGTAAGTACGTTTTGATTGTTATCGAAATTATTTTTTTGTGAATATTTACACAACTATAAGCAATACAGCCGATTCATGATTATGATAACAGCAACTGTCTGTTTTTAGGGTTCCGTAACCAAAGGGTGCCAACAGGACCCATATTACTAAACCAAAGCCGCGCGCCGTCTGTCCGTTCGCCTGTCACAGGGCTGTATATAGGTAACCAGCTGAAATTGTCACGGAAAATGTGTTAGTCGGTGAAAAACACATCCAATGCACGAGCGAGTCGGACGCAAATCCAGTCTCTTAGAGAGGCCATGGTTGAACGCTTGAACTTGACCCTGAAAGTTGTCTCCGAATGGGGTGATGCTAACTTGGTCAAGTTCAATGCTGCTAAGACCCAGGCGTGCCTGTTTTCTGCTAAACGGAGTCAATTTGAACTTACTCCAACTTTCTGTGATGCATCCGTGCCGATAACTGACCACCTTGAGCTTCTTGGCGTGTCACTAACATCCACCCTAAACTTCGGCTCATACATAGAGTCCAAGGCTCAACTTGCTGCCAAAAAGCTGGGCATCCTCTCTAAGGTGAGGCGGTACTTCACACCTGAACAGCTGCTCAATTTGTACCAAGCACAAGTTCGGTCCTGTATGGAGTACTGCTCTCATCTCTGTGATGGTTCGGCTAAATATCAACTGGCGGCTCTCGAGTCGATTGAGAGGCGCGCCAAGAGGCTCGTTGGCAACGATGCGCTGGTCGACGCCAAACTACAAAGTCTCGAGCATCGGCGCAGAGTTGCTAGCCTATCGGTTTTTTATCGAATGCATTTCGGCGAGTGTGCGTTGGAATTGCACAATTTAATTCCCCCAAGCCCTTTCCATTATCGGACGACCAGACGCACGGCGATGCGCCACCGTTATATGGTAGATATTCCACCCTTACGCACGAACCGGTTTGCTAATAGCTTTATCATGCGTACCGCCAAAGAGTGGAATTCCTTGCCGGCGTCAGTGTTTCCCGAGAAATATAATCTGGTGGTCTTCAAGACTCGAGTGAATAGGTTTTTGCTGGGCAAGCGTGTACCATCGTCGACCGCACCATCGCTTAACATCAGGTGAGGTGGCGGTCAAACGCAAGCCCGTTAAGAATAAAAAAATAAAAAAAAATAATAATAAAAAGTCTACATAACTCGGGGTCTTTTATTTTTATTTATTTATTGCATAAGGTTCGCCTACAGCATACATATTATCACTATTACCAAATAATACAGTACAGTATTGTCCTTATACGTACGCCAATTACGGGTAAACACAACATTGGCTAATCAATTGGGTCTTTTTAAAGATTTTTGTTCTTGCTCTATCTTAAAAACGGTAATACATACAAGCGTCAAACTTGGTCTGATTATAGCGCATACTCTATAGCAGGGGTTCTCAAAGTGGGGGGCACCCCCCTGGGCAGGTGTGACGACATGTAACGGGGGCGTGATAACATGAAAAGGGGGGCGTGACGACATGTAAAGGGGGCGTGACGCCATGGGTGCCGGCAGGGGGGTGCCAGGGGGTGCACTTGCACCCCTTGGGAATCTCGGGATCAACAGGAATTATTGAAATAAATAGCCGTCTGTTGGAAATCATTTTTTTATTCACAATAATTAGTAGGCAGTAATTACACAATTCTCATTTTTTTTAAAACTGCAGCTATTAACAATCATATACGGCAAAGATTGTAAGAAAACTAAAATCTGCACCACCTGGAAATTATTTCTGACGTGACGACATGTAAAGGGGGCGTGACGACATGTAAAGGGGGTGTGATGACTTGTAACGGGAGCTTAGGCGAGGCGTTAAAAGACGGGACACAATATAATTGTAAGAAATATAAAATTGTGCCAATGGGGAAGACTGCGCAGCATTTTCATTTTAATTAGTAGGGGTTTGTGGTCGCTGGATATAAATGAAGTTTTCTCAGAAGATTATGGATGTTTTCGAGTGAAATATCATTTTAATAGCGGAAAATAACTTAAAAAAACCTAATCAAACCGTTCTATAATAATTTCCTGAGAAATCTTCATCTATATATGGCGACCCTGTATACTAATTGCTTTGTTAGACTGTACAATAAACTTTGGGAATCCCTTAAGATATATTATGTGGTGTTACGGTACGGAACCATTGATTGGTCTGACTCGCACTCTGCCAGGCATTATATTATTATCATGATTTTTTTTTTGCACCAGACAGGTTTTTTCGTTGTTTTTTTCGTTATTTTCCTGTATCCTAAATTGATTATTGGTAGTAGATTTTATGTGACTTCAAATAGATCTTAACTTATTGATTGATTTATTATTTTGACGCCACGTTACTGTTTTATTGGGTTGTACGTTGTACCCATTAATCACGCGAGTCGTTTCTATTTTATATTTTTGTTTTTTTTTTAAAGGATGAAATCTGTAACGAGATTATCCGAAGAAGAACCGCCGACATAGCTTGTAGGATCAGTACGCTGAAGTGGCAGTGGGCTGGCTATGTCTGTCGAAGGACCGATGGCCGCTGAAGTTTTTAGTAGTTTAGTTTAGTGTTTTATTATTAAATTATGTATCTAATTTGCACCTCTGACAACCCCATTTTCTGTCCAGTTTATTCTTGTCCATCCTAAGGTTGCCTGGAAGAAATCGCTGATCGCGATAAGGCCGCCATTTGTACAATAGTTTAAATGCATACTCAATGTAATGTATTTTATGGTGTACAATAAAGCATATATAAATAAATAAATAAGCAGACGAGTCTTGAGTGGTGACCGCGAATTTGCGATTTATGGCGACATAAATTAATCTGAATCGGTAAAAAGCGGCAATTTCAATTGTATCGTCATGGGATTCATGGGAATCAATGATAAAAACTGTGCACCGCATACAGATTGCTTATAGACACGCAAAGGTCTACCCTAGACTTTTACGCCAGAAAAAATTGACGTGTCGTTTTATCATCATCATCATCACCATCATCATCATCATCATCATTATCATCATCACCATGAGAAGATATATACGGAACTTCATCACTTGAGCAAAAATACTGAAACGATTAATTAAAAAAAAAAGTCAAATATCTGATGACACGATTGGCGCAGCGGTTGACAAGAGGGATTGAAAGGAAGAAAAACCGGCCAAGTGTGAGTCGGACTCACGCAGTGAGGGTTCCGTACCACCCATCGACCTGATACCCCATAGAAACTGATTTAATTTACGAGAGTTTATCAAAGACATCAACGAACGTACGCGAAATGTGAATTTTTGCATCTCTTTCCTACAAAGGTACCACCACATATTTCTATGGTTGTCCTGTGTTTAGTATTTGTTGCTAAACTACATAGTATGCACTATAATCAGACCAAGTTTGACGCTGATATGTATTACAGTTTTGAAGACAGAACAGGAACAGGACGATACTCAAGCGTTGATCTCTGTTTAAAACTAGTTTTGAGTTGAGCTTTGATTTTAAAACGTTCCTCAAGCAGAGATTTATTGATCACAGTTCAGCTGAGTTTAGCTTTATTTTATACTGTCACCTGTTTCGGTATTTGAGCAGAGTTTTGATCTGTATTCACTCTAGTGTGGTCCAGAGCCAGACTACACTTGGGTAGAGATTTCTATTCAATTTCTGGTCAAATTCGTGTGTTATGTTGTCGAATTAAAGTTTATAATTACCGTTCTGGAATAAGACCGATACTCAAGTAACGATTCTATCCTTAAGTAGTGATCAGGTGATTGGAGTTTAAACTGTACTTGAGGAAGCTTCTATAATACGGGCCTTAGTCTATATTTTTTAGTATGTCTTTGTTTCTATAAAACGAAAATAAATGCATTTTTACGAGGTTTCTTGTATGGGGACTCCCTTTGCGGTCGACTGTACTTTCCTTATATGTTTTGTCGACTGTACCTACCTTCTGTATATTTTACGTGTTTTTTGTTTAACTTTTTTTTTGTATACCCACCTGTAGTTACATGTTTTGTGTTTCTGTTGCAAAGTTATTTAAATGTTGCACGCCGTTTACTGGGACAATAATTTTTTTTCGTTATTTTTCTTTCTTTGGATTTTGACTTTTTATTATTTTTAGTATTTGTCATGATAGAGGCCATAGTACCTAACACATATTCTGTGAAATTTTCAATTGGCTATCTATTACGGTTGAAAAGATACAGCCCTGTGACAGACAGACGGACGGATAGACGGCGTAGACAATAGGTAATACAGGGTCCCGTTGACATCTTTTGAGTACGGAACCCTAAAAATACAAATCATTTGCTAAGGAAACACGTGTATAACTATTTAATTATTGTGCTTTCCCAGAGCCCTAGAGCTTCTAGCTACGTATCGTATTAGCCTATTTTAAAAAGTACAGATATGTTGTTGCGCGCGCAATCTGAAGACACGAAAACGTCCTAATTGGGACGTTTTGCTACTAGTCTGCGTCAAGCAAGGCACCGAGCGTGACGTGTGACAAAATGAAAAAACAAAAATGCCTTCATGTGTGAACAGAAAGTGTACTAAGTATGACGCGAAACTAAATACAAGTAACTAACTTACTTACTTTGTACTAGTCTATGTGTATTGTGCTGCCGTTGCGTAGGTACGGAACATATTTTTCGTTGGTTTTGTTAGGTATGACATATCTATACTTTTAAATATCATTGGGGAGTAGGTAACCCAAAGGTAACCAATAATCAATTATTACTTAGGTAGGTACCTACATAATATTTTAAAAAAAATTTAAACATTTTAATAACTAAATAAATAATAATAGGTACTTTAGTTAATGATATAGCGGTAAAAACACGCTCTTTTATCATTAGGTACCGCACAAAATCCACAAGGAAAACACATCAATAAACAAAAAATACAACTAACAAAGTTTACCAAATTAAATATTAAGTAGGTAGTTACCAGCTAAGTAAATAAAAATATAAAACATCTCTTTGTTTGTTAATTTCATTGCATATTTGAAACTTACAATTGAAATAATCCCATAGTTATAACAGCAAAGCAATACTCACCACAATCTCCTGTTTGCTTCTACATGAAAATAATACAACACGATCGTAATATCGTAATCAATACAAAATTTCTTGATTTTTCTGATAATTTCAAATACAACCTCAATCCACCGTTTACTAAATCAAACTGACATTTTATTGAATGAATTTTGACAACAAAAACAGTATTATAGTCTTAGATTATGAACACTAGTAGTGTTCTAAATCTATGATTATAGTATTATGTTCCTTGAGTATTATGTTCCTTGAAATTGACAGTGTGCGTCTACCTACTCTGTGACCCAGTGAGTTATACCTATGGAGGCGGTGATTCTTCTATATCCACCTAGTTTGTATCGTTATTGAATTATGAATCTATTCTTTGTCTCTTGTTAACCAACGTGTTATGTCGTCTGGTGAAAGAGATCGCATGCTATTTGTATATTCTCTGCTTGGCAACATCTTTACGGGATATCAAAATACCTACACCGCGTGGCAGCACCGCTTACCCCGCAATGTGGCCCATACTTTGATAAAAGTTCCATAGTCAAAGGGAGTACATGAGCTGTCAAGTAAACAAACTAGGGCTGTTGAATTTTTTTTAAATATCAGATTTTTGATATATCAATATTTTTGAATATACAATTGGAGTTCGATATATTGAAAAAAAATATCGATATTTCGATATATCAGCCAAATTTCATGATTCTAGGTCAACGCGAGGTATATTGGTTTTTTATGTGAGTTTGCGAGTATCAAAATATGAAAGAAAAGAAAGAAAAATAGTTTATTGTCACAGTTAACGACGCGCAACATTTAAACAACAGTGATAAACACAAGCAGGTAACTAATAGGTGGGGTTTCATAGAAAGTAAAACAAAAAAACACATAGGTAAAAAATTAAGAAAGGACAGTCGATTTAAAATATAAGAAAAGTATAGTTGACCGCATGACAGTGGCAACGCCTGAGTCTAAAAACCGCCCTTACTGCTTACGAAATTAAGGCGCCGCCAGAGCCAAACTGTTACTGACGTACGGTCGACATAAAATTGTAAAGGTCGAAAAGTCTGTACATTGAGTATTTTTTCGCGAAAACCGGCTAGGGGGACTAGAAATAATTACATAATAAAAATAAAATATCTTCGTTAGTTCTCAAGACATTGTTGATTGTTCTCATTGAAATAGTATTGAGGGAGATATAAGTTATTGAAGTTTTACTTCAGTCGCGTGTGGTCTAAAGCACACTCGTTTTTTTTATGTCCTAGGGACAGCCGAACTTAGTATTTGATATAGTTGCATTATTTATTACTACTTTAAAATTATTTTAATCAGCACACATCTAACTCACTGCCTACCATTGAATTAAGAAACCTAAGTCAATGCTGCCTACTGAGTACTGTGCTCCATACACTTCTTAGTCTGTGCTGTGCTCTTTGATAATTTAGTCAAAGACTGTGATGCAGTCATTCGGTCATTCAACCTTATTGGCTACGTTCAGTAATTTCGCCCGACGACGCACGGAGCAATAGACAGAGATATTTACTCTAACTTCATAGACAGAGCGATCATACTAGGTTATTCATCTGAAGCCGTGTCTCCTGCGACCAAAATCTAACAAAACATTCTAACAAAACATAACATTTTGCTTTGGCCAATCAAATGTCGCCAAACAGCTAGGCCACGCCCCCATTTTGTTAGAAAAACATGTTATATGATATGTTAAAAAAAAATTAAAAATTAAGTTAAAAATAACTAAAACATGGTTGCAGGTCGCAGGGGACGCGGCTTGAGGATCATACAAACGAACGCCCAAAGAAGTCAAAGAACGCGCCGTGCGCCGTTTGTCGTCCGACGCGGCGACGTCGCGGCGTCGCCGTATCGTCGGACGATATTACTGAACGCAGCCCTTGAATGGAAGTGGTAATATCAAAGACAGACAATACAATACTTACTTACAATACTTAATATTCTTCTTTCAAATGTAAAACATAATCGATCGATTGTGTAAATTGTATTATTGTGTTGTCGAGTAATTGGGATAACTAACTTCATTTTGTGTAGACTATTTTCTTAGTTTAAAATTGAAAAATATAATACTATGGTTCTGTACTTTGTAGTATTCTTACAGTAAAAAAATTATGAGATTGCATTAATAATAGTAAATACTACGATTGGCGTGAACTACACTACTGACCGAACGAAGTGAGGTCTCCGAATTATTGATCGAGCGAAGCGAGGTCTTTGGGCATGGACGAATAAAAAAGGCAGACGGAATCTTGCTAAACAATAAGTGAAGCACCCAACAGTAAGAAAGCTCGCTTGTAAGTACGGGCTAGCACGAACATATTCACACCTATAGTAAGTCTAACAGCCGCAACAAATCTCGTGTGATGGACGTTTTTGTCGTAGTGTTACAAATAAAATAACAATATGCCGTCTAGTGTGTTAAAATAGTGTCAAAATTAACGAAAAAAAAAAAGATAGATTTTTTTTTGTTTTTTGGTTTGGTTTTGTTTATAGTGGATTTAAAAAAAAAGCTTCAAACTTTTCTTAGTGAGATTCCGTCCACCTCTTTCTTGTCTTTGAGTTAACAAGGGTGTTCAACAATTGTCCGTCTATCTGTCTGTCTATCTATCTATCTTTGAAATCTCATATAATACGTAAAACTTTAGGCCAAAGCCGAAAATTATTTTAAATTTCTGATTTCTGGGTTGGTCCCTTAGTAAAAGTCGTTCATACTGCTGCTGAGTACAATGACTCCTTAAGAGGTTTCAGTTATTTCAATGCCACGTATACTGAATAATACTCATAGAAAATAATTATAACCTAGCTCTATATCTATAAGTTCTACAAGCGTCCTAATCGATAATTTGATAGTTAATTAATATTAGGAAGCTTATAGAGTTAGG
This sequence comes from Asteroscopus sphinx, assembly GCA_949699075.1. NCBI lineage: Eukaryota > Metazoa > Arthropoda > Insecta > Lepidoptera > Noctuidae > Asteroscopus > Asteroscopus sphinx. Next base: position 13,437,469 of record OX453031.1, on the reverse strand, counting down.
TTAATATTTTCTATGGGTATTATTAAGTAAATATACAGTGTGAGTCTTCATAAAATAAACATACAAAATGTGGTGAAACAAGACAAGATTTTATCAAAGGGAAAAATAGTGAGAAATATCAAAACTTTTTTTCTTGGATTTATAAACGTTAACTTTTTTATTATAAACTGTGGACTCTTAGTAAGTAAAGAAAACTTTGTAATTTTTGATCCAAGTGGTCTATCATGTTAAAACAAAAACAGAAATAATTGTTAATAAGAGGTGACGATGAAAACAATTTACCCACAAAAACTTTACCATCACTTAAAAATCAAGAAGAATTTACGTAAAATCAGGTTTTGTACAGAGTTTTTCTCGATAATTGTCATAATTCTCAATGACAGTTTTTTTTTTTTTACACAATTGTGTTTCGTTTTCATTGCCTGTCTGTCATTTACAACCATAACTGTTCTATGTTTTAACATCATAGATTACCTTCTTTGTTGATAAATTACAATGTTTTATTTACAAAGGGTCCACAGTTGCTAATAAAAAAGTTAATAAATCCAAGAAAAAATGGTTAAGAATTTTTTTCCGCCGCTAAATTAATCAAGTCTTGTTTCACCCAACTTCATACATAGGTACATTTTATGAAGACTCACACTGTATTGTTATTACTACCGCGAATCATATTTCGATCGATAATCGATTTGTATACAACTTGAAATAGAGCAAAAAATGCAAATATTTTCCAAGATTGCGGGCTACGTGGTAAGATCCACTTCATAATTATTGTAGGTAATTAGGGAATTCACTAACTAGTCAAGTTCTAGTTTTTATTTATTTGTGCGCGAAACGTCCCTAAGTCGTAATCCAAGTTCTAAGAACTTAACTTCATTAATCTAACAAATTGGCACGAATTAACTAATTACTCCTTCCTTATGATTCCTTCGACTAAATTAGCTATTCTGTGATTTAAAATAAACACGAGGGCACAAAAGGATTGGAAAACAATAGACAGGCAGGTAAGTGAAAGTAACCAGTTATTGTTAACGTTTTACTTGTACTTGAGTAATATTTATTTAGTATATAGCTAGCCGCCTCCGAGGAAAGATGTCCTGAGACTAATTACTACTTGGATTTACTTATAAATTTCTAAGTGGAAAAAGTTATTCAATCCAGTGAAGTCAAGCTACCTACAACATAAAATGAAAAGTCAAGCTGTGTGAACCTTTAATTCGACCTCTTCATGATCGTGATGACACGACTGTCTTCCAAAGTGAATATAAATGAATAACCAAAATTTATAGTGAAACAAAGTTTAACCGGATTAAATCGCGTATATTATTTAAATTGGTTTTAACTTTTTTTTATGTGTAGTGATCGCGAAAACCTAATAAATTATTATTTATACTGAATTAAAAAAAAATACCAATCTAATAGGTTCAACAGTGTTTAAATTCATGAGTTTAAAAAAATTGTCAACAGAGTACAATTATAATTGAAGTGAAGTAAGTGTTATCAACAATAAAATTAACCAAACTGTTTGTGAAAGTGTTAGAAACAAAGTCGGAGAAATGGACCGTGGAAATGATTCTCCAAAACGTGTCTGCACTCATAGCATCAAAACGATGGCACCAGCGGCAGTGCCTAAATATGACTGGTTTGTTCAAATCGGTCACAGCTTCATCAACCTTAACTATCTACAAAATTGTGAACCAGGATTGAACGAAAGGATGTTAGCAAACACCACTAATATAATTCCAGCCCCACAAGCTCTAGAAAGAAGCCTTTATGATATAATAGAAGAAAATCCTGCTAAAAATTACAATTTTATTGAAAATGAATTTTTGAAAACTCAAATGTTAGTTCCGAAAATAGCTCTTTACTTATCTCCAAAAACTATTGAAATTATTTGCGACAGAATATTTTCTAAACGGGGAATCAATGAAAAGTTTGTTGAACTATTTTATGAACATTTCTTCTGTAACTACTTGAAAAGATTTTATTCTTGGTCTTCACTGCATATGTTAATTAAAGCTAGCACGGTCTACCCAATATATTTTCAAACTACAATTAAAAAAGTGATGAAAGATACTAATGTTCCAAATAATATTTTACAAGATTATGTCGAAACATTAAATGAGAAAAAATGCACGAGTTTAATTAAATGTGTGTCTGAATTACAATTAACGCCAGCGGAATTCAATCATAACCTAATAGTAATTTACTTACTGTATAAAAAATGTGAGAAAAATGAAGCAATATTTCATTATATCAAGTCAAACTTAAATCTACACAGTCAATGTTGTGCAAAAAACAAAAATTATGGAAGACTTTTACTTTGCTTCCTTCAAAACCTATCAGGACATAACATAATGAGTATCACTATTATAAAGACAATGATAGATAACCACTGTACACCTTTCAAAGGCCTATGCAACCTGGCCTTAGAGAAATTCGTTGTGGTATTATTAGTTATGCATATTAATTTTCGCGAAAGACCAAGAATTGTCATTCCGAGGCCATTAGAAAATTTTCAGCTTTGAAAATCTTGTAAAAGGTTTGTAGGTAACAATTATATAGACGTAAGTTGAAAAGTGTCTAAATAAGGGTACACGTTGGTAGTTAGTATGAACAACTTTTACTATGGGACCAACCTAAAATCGTGAAAAAAGTCAGATTTTCCCTACATTTTGTTGATTTATGTGAACACAGATGTAAGAAACAGCTGATATTTTTTTCGCGATTTCAGGGTTGGCCCCATAGTAAAAGTTGTTCATACTAACTACCAACGTGTGTGTTATGATAGTAATCTGTGATGAGTGTAATGACCCCTTACGAGGTTTTCAGTTACTTCGATAACACGTTGTATACTATAAGGATTTCATGTCTAAGAATTGTGTGTATTTTTCTGACTTAATTTTAATACAGTAGCCTCAGACGAATAAGAAAGGCGAACAGAATCTCGCTAAACAATAAGTGAAGCATCCATTGTATGCCAGCTCACTTAAAAGTACGGGCCCGGCACGCACAAATACTCATCCATAGTATGCCAAAAAGCCGCGATTACGAAAAAATACTAGTGTGACGGTAGTCATTGTTAAAATGTCATAAATAAAATAACAGTATAAATCTGGTGTATTAAAATACTTTCGAAATTATAGTGGATTTAGGAAAAAATAGACTTCAGTCTTTGTTTAGCGAGATTCCGTCCGCTTTTGTTATTTGTCCGAGACAGACAGTAGCATATAAAATTTAAAACCCAAGTCTGACTGAATTGCGAAGACTGTTTGTTACTTGTGAGTTAAATATAATATACCTAATTGTTTTTAAAATAATAATGATTTATTTAGTTCTCGTACTTTTGTAAATAAAACTAATGCTATTAAAAATAATATTTAAAAATACTGGTGTTTAAATAGTAGGCATCATAAAATTCAGTTAACAATGGAGCTGTAATCCTGTCATAAACACAATTTCGTTCCTATTGAAAATGGATTCCTTTATGACATATTATTAAATGGAAAAAAGCCGTTACAGTCTTTCCTGTAAAGATTAAAATTGAAAGACTAATTTTTTTCTGCTTCTTTAAATTCAAATCATATACAAGTGAGAGCTTATTCTGTGAGTCTTTACTTTAGTGATTAGGTACACAATTACTAATAGTTGCGTTATAAATAGTTTTTTTTTTTTTTTTTTTTTTAATCTTTATATTTTATTAAGGGGTTTTTATCCACACGGATATGCCAACCCCATAGTACCTTATACACTGTCTAATACATACATATCTGATACAAATTAACAAGAAGAGGAAAAAAAAAAATCACTGACTAAGCAGCAAACCACACAACTGTTTTGCAGCAACTGACTGAGGATTTCCTAAAATAGTCAATACAAGTCCAACGTCTAGTGAATTCAACTTTAATACTTTCATAACAGATTCTCTTTCTTTTTTTTTTTTCACACAATCCATCAGCAAATGCTGCACATCTTCTAATTTATTACATACATCACAATTGGGAGATGCTGCCTTCCGCATTAGGAATGCGAATTTTGCTGAAGGATAGTGCCCAGAACGAAGTCTCAGTGCTAACTTAATATAACTTCTTGTTAACTTGCCCTCATCAAACCATGGCGCACGAGGAGGCTCACTCTGAATTATTTTGTACCATATACCTTTTTCTTTAGAAATCTCATCAAAGTAATCTTTCCATTTGTTAAAACACATAGATTTAAATTTTGAAAAATATTCCCAATGGTCCGGTAAATACGAAATTTCACTACCTACTTCAACAGCTAACTTTGATATACGGTCAGCCTCCTCGTTGCCTTTTAAACCTATGTGCGCTGGAACCCATTGCAATACAAGTCTCGTATAGTCTTTATTAAAAGAGTAAATCATTTTAAGAATATCGTAGGCTATCAATGCACCTCTAAAACCAGAGACGCATCGAGCCACGTAAATAATAATTATAAATAGTTGAGTACACGATTTTGTTGCCGAGTTTAATCTTTTAAACTTTTTGTTCAGTTTATCTTTTTGAATATCAATGATGCACTAAGTACAGTTATATAGACCAAAATAACTCACAAAACAATAATAAGAGTAAGTATGTAGAGTTGTTGATGATGATGAATTCTGAACTTTTCTTAGTCGATCGACTAAGAAGATTTGTTACTTGGCAGCCCCGTCAATGACAAATCAGCCGACGAAATTGTCAAAGCTCAAAGTCGAATTTAATACGTCAAACTTGCAAACTTTTACTTGACATTTGTTTTGTAAACACAACAAAACAGTGCGGTTTGTTTGTAGTAATAGTAATTTAATTAGAACAACTTTGATTAATCTAAATAAATTATGTCCTATATATGGACGTTTTCGCCTGAATCTAAAGAACTATTACAACGTTGCTTAAGCGCCGCCACACCTCCAGACGAGACAAATAAATGGCTGCAAAAGTTTGGACCGAGAAACTTGGATTTAGTAAACACAACTGCCGATACTATTGTAGTAAATGATTCTCCAGAAACCGATGATAGCCCTACAGTGCAAGAAAATCAAGATGAAGACTTTTCACAAACATTAGATGAGTTTTTAGACCCTGATGTCTACTTACTATCAAAATTTAATTATTTCGTTGAAAAATGTCGTAGATCTCCATATTTGTTAACAAAACTCGCTCAAACTCTCCCTTCGAATACTGTAGAAAAGTTATTCCATCATATTAGTTATTCCACTGATGATTTGAAAAAGGATTTTTTAGAACTCTTTTATCAGTATTTCCTACACAACTATATGAAACGTGATAATTCTCGATTATGTACAGATGTTCTAATTAAATCATACAAAAAATACCCACAGTTCTTAAAACTTGCTCTAAAAGTAATATTAAGAGACTTGGAAATTCAAAATAATGTTATAAATGATTTTATTTCGAATTTAAATGCAAATGAGCAAAATGATATTATAGACGCTTTGTCTGACATGGAATTTACGGTTAAAGAATTTTCACATAATTTATTTAACATATGTACAGCTTATAAATCTTGTAACAAGACAGATTCCATTCAAAATTATATATTTTCATGTTTGAAAAGTCATAGTAATTTTTGTTGTAACGATAAAAACTATGGGAAGCTCATGTTAGCGTTTTTACAACATGAGAACAGTTTACAAAGAGATAAAGTTAGTTTTGTCATGGAAGAACTTGTCGAGAGACATAAATCACCATTTAAGAGACCATGTTTATCTGTTTTAAAAGAAATAAAGGAATATAAATGAATTTTAAAAAGGTTTTTAATTTTTTCATATCAGTGCATAACGCCAACTTCTCAAAATGACAACTGGTTGCAGAATAAAAAATAGTAGTATTGTATTCATCAATATGAACAACTTTTACTATGGGACCAAACCTGAAATCGCGAAAAAAAACAGCTGTCCCCTACATTTGTGTTCAGAACATAAATCAACAAATTGTGGGGAACAGCTGTTTTTTTTTCGCGATTTCATGGTTGGTCCCATAGTAAAAGTTGTTCATACTGATGAGTACAATGACCCGTTAAGAGGTTTTTAGTTATTTCAATAACATGTATAATGAAACAAAGTTTAACCGGATGAAATCGCGAATATTACAAAGAGTGGTTCATAGCAGTTGACATTACGGGCACTGAGGAATTATAATTAGAAGTTATAATTCCTCAGTGATTACGGGCGACATTTTTCGTAGAGATTTAAAATTAGAGATTATCTCGAATTAGACATTTATCTCTGTAACGCGAGAATTAGGGCCCAGATTACAGAATATTCTGTAATCTTAGACCATAATAGACCTACTTTTACAACCACAAGGCCCCAAAAGTGGTAAATAATAATTAAATCAATATAAATATCTTTGGGACATTTTTACACAGCACCATCTAGTCCCAAACTAAGCAGAGCTTGTGGTATGGGTACTAGACAATGGATATAATACGTATATACTTTTTTTTTGTAAATACATACTTATAATACATAAGCAACACACCCAGACCAACACAAACACTTATGTTCATCATACAAATATTTGTGTCCTGTGGGAATCGAACCCACGACCTCGTTATCAGCAGTCCGACACTCGAACCACTAGACCACAGAGGTCGTCTAAATAAGAACAGGCAGTGGTGGATCCAGAATTTTGATTTGGGAGGGGCTTGACCCAGCTGAGGGTAGGCTTCATCAAGATAAACTTGAACCCTTAACCCCCCCCCCCCCCTGGATGCGCTACTGGGAACAGGGGCCTTACGACTGGATCGAGTTCTGTATCAATCGAATTTGAATTCGAGTTAGTGTCAATTCGTAGGTACTGCATTCCTCTAGAAATTGACATTACCTCGATTTGGTTCAGAGCTCGAACCAGTCGGGAGTAAGGCCCCAGGTACCAAAATTATATGAGCACAGTCAGAGAAAAGTTGATACCTACTTGAAAATTTTCGAAACAATTTTCTGAAAACTATGATTTGTCTAAATTAATAATAATAATAGGTACGGTCGACCGCACGTCGGTGGCAACACTTTGAAATTAGCAGTATCTTTATTTCGTAAGCAGTAAAGGCGGTTTTCGAATTGAAGTGTTACCACTGTAATGCAGTCGACGTACCTACAAACTTTTTAAACACTGTCTACCTACCTATTTGTCATCTTATGTTTTTACGCGCTTCTGTAAAATTTTGTTAAAACCCCTTACTGGGTTTTTATTTGGAGCAACTGTTGTGTTCCTGCAAACTTGAACATTCCTAGGTACCTACCTACTTATGTCAAGTCGATCATTTACCTGCCTAATGGTATTTAAACAAATCTTTAGAAACCACAGAAACATAATTTATTGTCTTTTCTTTAACTTTCATAAACCATTAATTTACCTACAAATTTATTAATTTATTTAATAAATCCTAAATAAAATACTTGAACTTTTTATAACATTTTGTGTGAACCGTAAATAAAGCCAGTCTCCGAAGCGGCACCCTGGTCTGCGATGAATACCTACCTAGGTACGACAACGCGCAGTAGCTCCGGCTTGGTCGCCGCACGGGTAGTAATCTTAGAACAAAAATTTTCAACGTTATGTCTATGATTCTAGATGGGTTCAATAATAGATTTTGACAGTTACTTCGTCCCCCTCGGCGTTCCCCTTCTGGTCTATATATATTATATTGTTGATATATTCTCTTTGTTGTTGTTATATACCTATGTGTAGAGTATACAAGTATAATCTCAATTATTGAAGTAATTCTCTTTGTAATTAACTCTTTGTAAAATGGGCAGTCTAAACTATGTACCTATCCCATTTAAAAGTTTAAATATACTATTCAGTTTTCTACAAAGTTTAATATAACTAAATAAAAACGTACATTTCGAATTACGGTTACGAAATGATTGTTAACGTCTGCCCAACAAACAAGCCTACTACTAGCCACTAGCATATCAAGCCACTGTTATATCATCACATCAGTTAAGCAAATAATAATATATTTCATTTCAATGTTAAAGTGTAATATTTGACAATGAACTTTTCAATCTGCATGCAGTACACACTACAGAAAACGATTATTTCAGGCTTCTGCGGGCCAAACGAAGCTTAATGAATTGATACACAGGGAAACAAGCCCTTCCCACCAGATGGTTCAAATAAAACTAGGAGTTGGGAGATTAATACAATACCGCTTGAATATTATTTGTTTCTTTTTGCAAACATGAGTATACTACATGCTACCGCAAGTTGGAAATCATAAAATATCACACATAATGCAATACTATAGGGGACACTTCTAAGTACTCCTTGCCAATCTGGCCCTTATGCCCGCCCCTCCCAGAAACAAATCCTGGATCTGCCCATGGCCACAGCAATAGGATTCCATTTGGACCCTTCGGTGTGGAATCTTAATAATATTAATGCTGTTGTAAAACAAATTTTTATTATTTCAGATACTGAGATGCCACCGCCTACATACAGTTTAGTTGGAAATCATTTGTTAAATGAGGTAAGCAACAGCTTTTTTCATTTTCTTTAATGGCATTTATATTTAAAAACAAAATAATATGAATAATAATATTATAAGTTAGCCTCAACGAAGTAAGCTGTGTGTGAATGTCACAATCAACTGAGAAATGTTTGAGCATGACGGTAGGCAGGGTAATGTTCTAAAGACATTTCTATTAAAAAATGGTTCATTATTATCAGCCTGTTACTGTTCCACTTCTGGGCACGGGCCTCTTCTCAGAAGGATTCAGGCCTGAGTTCACCATGCTGGCCTACTGCGGGTTGGTGGACTAAACACCATCAAGAACTGTATGAAGCACTCTCAAGTGGGTAGGTTTCCTCACAATGTTTTCGTTCACCGTTAAAGTAAAAAGTGACAATCAAATTCTCATTCACACTTGAATTCGAAAAGCCAGAGGTGTGGGCCGGGTACGAACTCAGATCCCCCTGCAAGGATGGCAAGTATTCAACCACTAGGCTATACTTTAAATTACTAGGTTATAATGTTCATTCCGGGACCCATCTGAAAACCAGTGCTGCAACATTTCGGTGTTGTAGCATATGCTGAGATGGGGGCCTTTTTAGTCTTTTACAGGCATATTTTTTTAATTTTATTGTTGATGTGTTATTTTTTCTCTCGCCTGTAACAAGATTAAAATAATTATTTTATTTCTTTCTTTCATTTTGTTTGATTTATGTAAATGCAATTATAACATTGTAGATATTAATGTAAAACCAAGTCGTTAAAAGCCTTAATTTTCCTTGCAGGTAATGTACAATCAAATAAGTCCCTTCAACACTGAAGACGATGACTCCTGTAGCTAGGAAGATCCTGTGGATGCAAATCAAACAAGAAAATGTAGAATTTTAATCTGATTAGAAATTTTGGGAGAAAATTGAAAAATAAACAGATTTATGTAAAAGTAATGGTTTTTATTTCACTTTCACTATAAAAAATAAAATATTAGCAATGCATGTATAGGTACCTACCTACGCATGAATAAGAGGCAAAAGCCTTGTATCCAAGGCCGAAATTTAAAAACCTTTTGCTTGGTTGGAAGTTGAAAAAAATGTATTATCTGTGCTTGTCATTTTCTATTATTGAGGTTACTCTTTGGTTCCCTATTGACCAAATTTCTTGTTCGGAGATTGTCGTCTGATGCGTAGCATCTCTACTTGGTCTGTGGGTCGCCGCGCCGCCGGCGCCGTCGGGCCGCCGTATTTAACTACTTTCGTGTGTTTGTCCCTTACTACAAATTTCAACGATTCATAACTTATTTATTTTCACTTGCCAGTTTTTGTATTCTAGTTTTTTTTTGTTAATTGTTTGACTAAACGACAGTAATTACTGAGATAGAGTAGTACACCGCGGGATGAAAGCGATGAAAATTTCAGCGTGTATACCTTGGAATAGGATCAAATCATTTCAGGTGCTAGCAGACCCAAAACTGATGTTGATGGTGGATCAACAACGCAGCCTAACGGTTGTGAGAGTAGAGGGTGATGCTGGCGCCAAACTCAGTGGAGGATCTCGTTGAATTAGATGTATATCTTCGGGCATGGATGCGCGTTACCATTTGGATCAGCTGTAGAAACTGCAATTTCTTCAGGCACGGTTTGATACATGCTGCTGCTGTAGATCTGCTGTAGTGTATAAATTGACTGATAAACCTAAACCGGTGTGAAATCCTCGTCGCGGAAAGCCAGCTTGTTAAATGGCCATATTCCAGTCTTGAAATAATAATCTTCCTGGTGTAACAACCATCACAACTCACAAAGGGTGCCTTCGTACACCGTACGACCCCACGTAAATGTGTACGAAGGTGCCCCAACCCAAACAATCAACAAATTTATTAGTTGAAAAAAAAAACAGTTGCCGTTATCCAGAAATAAATTATAACATAATAATTTCACACATCTATTTACCAACTACAATGACTGTGCTGTGCCCGCGACTCCGTCCGCGTGGATGTCGGAAAATAACATCGTGTCATAATTATGAACACAATATCTTTAAATATATACATATTTAAAGCGCCTACACAGACGATTACACTATTTACCGACCATACTATATTTTGTTTTTACAACCAACCGGCTAAGGTGATAGAATTTCATGGAATTAGCCCTTAACTCCCTCATTCTGAGAAGACGCTCGTGCCCAGCAGTGGGAAGTAATTGGGTTGATTATGTTATTCTATAACACTAACCACATCTCTTCTTATGCTGAGAAGAGGCCCGTGTCCAGCAGTGGGACTGTAATGGGCTGGTAATGTTATGTTATTCTAGAATACTAATAATATCCAGTTCATTAACTCTTCTCATTTTGAGAAGAGGGCCATACTCAGTAGTGGGACAGTAATGGGTTGACTACGTTATGTTATTCTATATTTTCTAGTTTCTTAACTCTTCTCGTTCCGAGAAGAGGTCCGTGCCCAGCAGTGGGGCAGTAGGTAATGAGCTGATTATGTTATGATAATCTATTACACTAACAATATCCAGTTCCTTAACTCTTCTCATTCCAAGAAGAGGGCTATGCCCAGCAGCGGGACAGTGATAGGCTATGTTATGTTATTCTATATTTTCTATAATACTAATAGAATCCAGTTGTATTTTTAGGAACCTGCAACCTGCATCCAACCAACAATCATGACATAGCAAAATTGTTTTTGAAAATAAATGTTTATCGACTTTTGTACTACTTACATAGGTTTTTAAAATAAAACGAAGATTTTTCCAAAACGGTACATTTAATCAGTCGAAAATGGTTTATTTTTAATACACGAAATGATAATGTTAACAGTCAAGAATACAACAGTGCATACAGCAGTCGTAGATTACAGGACATATTCATTTTAGAAAGTAAAAAATAAGTTAAAGGCCTGGCGTTTCATGACTAGACAGATCGTTATATTATCTTATACCATGTAGTTAAATGTGTAGCCAGGAATAATGGTTTAAAGTTTCTTTATTATAAAAAAAAACCACGCACAGAATTTTGACATTTAATTACTAACTTAATAAAAACCTGACACACAATTTAGAAATTTAATTACGCGGAATAAAACCTGGCACAGAATTTTGACATTTAATTACGCGGCATAAAACCCGGTACAGAATTTTGACATTTAATTGCGCGGAGCATTTTGACATGTCATGGACCTATTATTTTGTGATAGTTATACAACCCTAGCATACAACGTGTAGGTAATATTGAAATAACTGAAAGCTTTTAAGTACGATGATGGGTACAATGACCCCCTTAAGAGGTTTTCAGTTATTTCAATAACGCGTTGTAGATACTGTTGTTGTTTACTGTACCTACACTATTTATGTGAAATGAAAATTTATTTATTTTTCAACACACTTGCTCGTAAAGTGGCTCTTATTGCATCGCTTTTAGGTTCATAATGTGGCTGATAACGCACGCGTGCTTTTTTCATTATATTATTTCACTAGTGCTTTTTACTTTACAGTTTATTTTTAAATCGCAGCAAAGAGTTTTTATGCCTGAACTAAATTAAATTTTTTTATGAATAAATCAACTGTATTAATTAAAATATGCTATATATAATCATTTCATTTCATCAAATTATTAACTTTTGTCAACAAATTAATATTAATTTGTGTTATGAATAAAAAAATCAATTTATAATATTTTTATATTAGGCTGTATGGCGGTTTCCTTCGACCACCTGCGCGCGCATAGCTGTATGTCACCGCGCGGTTTGCGCGCCATTTTTATCATTTTCCACAAATTCAATATTTGTCTAAAATGTGTAATTTATGTTTTTTCCTCGCAAGTGTGTTGAAAAACGTCGTATAACACGCGTGAGCATTGACTATTATACTCTCGGCTCCATTACGCCCTCGCCTTCGGCTCGGGCTGCAATCCAGCCTCTAGTAGTCAACTTTGCTCACTTGTATCATAATAATCTATATTTAGATGAATGTTTTTGTATTTTGATACTACTTAATATGCTGACTATTCATTTCATTATGAAACAGATAAAAAATAATGAATGGTAAAAAGCCCATTAAAAGTGTGAGGCAGTTAAAGTATCAGTAACTACACCAATTTATTGTTTCGTAAAAAAGTTATTAG